>JAHHFK020000946.1:0-669279 GCA_024533555.2 Aedes koreicus | reverse complement strand
TGAACCCTCTTCAATTGAAATCTCCATAACGATTTTTCTTGCATGTTATGTGATATAAAACTCATAAGGTGTTCATTGACACAATAATAGTCCTGAAAAAAATGTCACGACTTATCGGATACGTGTGACAGGAAAATAAAAAAATGTCTAATTGAGTAGGCTGATTTTTCCCATACTTAAAAAAACTTCCAACACTGTCGTTCGAACTAAAAGACAATGAATGATTCTGTTCAAATGAATGCTATCATCTCTCGTCTCCGAACATTATCACCTGGCGATCCTACTGGATCGTATTTCCAAAGCCACTCAATCAACGAAGAGTGAATCACAAGTAGGCAGAGCTGTTGTCCATTCGACTTGCGTGGTGGAATGGAGTAATCTACAAAACGTCTAATCTTGTTCACTCACTGAGTTCCTGCGTATGCTGCCTTTACCAATACATTTACCGATGTGTTTGTTTCAAGCACGGATAACAATAAATAATTTTCGCCGATTTTTTCGGCAGTCACCAACACTGGTTTTATGACATGGGATTTCCTTTTATTCGTTGATTAACCTTTAACCTGAATAGTTGTTTTTTTCCAAAGTTCTCACATAACCATCAGTAACATTTGTTTGTTCTTTGGGTAAGCGCCTATACCTCCCCACCTTCTTCCCTATCCTCCCTTCAAAACCTTTTCTTTTTTCCCTTGTTTTTTTCCCACTTTCCCAACTTCTTCGGTCTTTCTTTTTCTTTCTCTCACCCTTACCTACCTCACACATCCTTTTCCACCCCTCTCCCCCCCTCCTGCCTCCCGTCCACCTTTTCGAACTGTTGCACAAAGTTCCCTTGGCGTCACCCTCCCTCCTACTTTCGACCCTAACTTCCCTGGCCCAACCCCTTACACTACCCTATCAATCTTCCCTCCCTGTCCAAGAACCTTTGTCTTGTTTTCACAAACGTTTTTTTCTGCCCACTTCCCTAACTTGCTTGCGGTGCTTTCTTTGTTGCAGTTTCTGCACCACCGCGGCCCTACCTTAAAACCCAAACCTACCTTGTTCCACACCCGCTCTGACCTCCGCGTACCGCTCCTGGCCTCCCGTCCAACACTCGCTTCGACCTTTGTCCAAATAATTTTCACCCACACTTGACTACATTTTAGCCGCCGCCCCCCTCCGTTGAAGGGGTTTGCCTCACTGCCTACGATTTTACAAATCTTCCTACCCGTTACTCATGTGGGGTCATCTGGTGTGTTCTGTAGGTGAGAACCGGCCATCGAGTATCAATTCTTTGAACGTGACATTTTAAGTCCGCCTGGGCGCTCAGCCCTCATAATGGCGTTGAAAGAATGGAGTATGTGCAACGTCACTGCCTACGATTTTACAAATCTTCCTACCCAGTTAACTCAATAGATGGGGTCATCTGGGTCATGTTCGTAGGTGAAGAAACCGGATCTCTGACAAAAATAAACAACCGGTAAGGATCGATTCTAAAAGCTAGCAAACCTGACTCGATTCTCAAAATTTCCGTTTGAATCAAGATTGACAGAAAACGTTTATTCCAATTTTAACATTTTTTCTTTTTTTTATGTGTATATACATTTATGCTAAGCAACACGTCTACGGATCTAACCGTCGCTGTGTCTCTGCAATGTCATATAGATTGCCCGATTATTATGGAACAAATTAATGTGAACATGGCACCTCGAATTCTGCTCAGTATCCTAATGCTACCGCCCAAGTAACATTGCCAAAACCAACCAGTTTTATTAAAGTTTTATGAAAGCCACTAGAAATCAATTCTGTTTTACAGGTTTCATATTCTAGTCAGGTTTATGAGAACCTTCACAGCTTGTTTACAACGATCTTAAGACCTCGTTTTCTCAAATTCCTTTTACTCCCATCAAAGGTTTTATTTTGACTTTATGAACTCGTAAAATGCTGATTTGAAATACCGTTTTTGGACTCATTCATACTATCTTATTACGGTAAGTATGAAAAGCATTTTTAAACCATTTTGCCTCCAGTGAAAGCATTAAACGACAAATTGGCATTGAGGGATGTCATGTGGTTTTAAAACGGCAAAAAACATGACTAAATAGTTTTATAGTAGTCATTGCGAGGATAAGTTGGCTTATTGAAATATATGAAATAATTGAAATGTGTAAAAATGAATGTACCGAATTTTTATTGCAATGCAAATGAACTATAGATCGGAAACCAATTTTGGCATTCTTTCAGATAACCTTATTGAATTCTATAAATTGATCAATTTATCGAATATATCTATAAATTTTGTTTTTGTTGTAGTAAACTCGCATAATTTCCGAGGCGCATTAATTTTCGGCTATTATCGTACCAATATTCTCCATAAAATTAAATGCGCATATGATTTGGAGCTGTAAAAAACACAATTTGCTTTGGATATTTTGCTATGAAACAAAATTTCCCGCAACACTAGAACTTTTTTCTTCGATATTATTTACTGCTAAATGAATCAGAAGAGCGGAGAATCGAAAAAAGCAGAACAACAAAAACCAACCACGATATCACAGTGAAGTTTGACAGCTGTGGCCATTTGGCCGTAGGCTGGTTTTCATGGCATCCAATAGGTTTTAAGAAGGTTCTCAAGTGGTCATACATCGTTCACTAGAACATTTTCGAAATCTGTATGGTCTTATAAAGGTTTTATTAACTTGTTTTCAAATTTGACCTGTGTTGCCCAACTTTTCGTCGGACATTTTCGAATATTATTCCTGGCATGATATCTCTTGCAGGCAACGAACAAGCGCTCTTTGTCATGTTTTTAAGTTGAATTTTTCCTTTTGTTTTCATTCTTACCTTGCACTATGGTACGAATAGCCAAATTTCGAGACGAAAATCGATAACTTGAAAACCATTAACTTTAGACGTATGATGTCTTTGGAAGATTTAATTTTAAAAAGAAGATCTAATTTTTTGGTTTGGGTGGTGACTAGGGTGGTCCTTTTATGTTCATAATAAAAATTCTAACTTTTTATTCTTATGATTTAGAGGAATTTTTGCTCCTGTTGAATTGTAGATAATTTAGTTTAATGAAACTTTGCTGAAAAAACCTAACTTCTATGTCCTCTACGTTTCGTTTTATACCAGTTGTCCTTAGGGTGGGACTTAAAAAACAGTTTTTTTGCTCTAATTTTTTTGTTTCAATTTGAATTTGAAAACATTGTTTAGATGACATTTAGGGCCTAAAAGGACGCACATTTTGAAGACACAAGATGGTTGCTAGTTATTGTATAAAAAAAGTTATAGAGGTTGAAGTGTAAAAAAATATTACGTTTTTTCAAGATATCTTACTCTCTTATTTGCAAATATTTGTAAACACGAAATACGTGAACTGAAAATAAAAACTGCCATCTACAAGACCTATGCAAAATTGTTTGTCCCCTTTTGTGCCCTTGTGGAGCAAAACTCATTTAAAAATTGGTCGTTATGCACTTTTTCTGCATAACTTTCGATCGCTGCATGAACAATTATCATCAAAGTGCCTAACGACGTGAAATTTTTATGAAAATGTTTATATTTTTATGTTAACCCATCTCCATTTATTTATTAACATTTATATCACAGACAAACAGACATAATACATTGAAAATTTTGCACTACAAATCATCATCATTAACACACCTGCACCATCTGTTGAACACACTGTGATGGGTGATAAAACTGGGGGGGTAGTGTGCTAACGTCAAACATAAGGGAATCCACTATGTGCGCTATCTGTGATGATACTTCCAACTAAGAAACATTTGAATTGACCGTTTAATTCAAATTGAAACAAAAAAATTAGAGCAAAAAAACTGTTTTTTTAAGTCCCACCCTAAGGACATTTAAAAAAACTGTTATAAAACGAAACGTAGATGAGATAGAAGTTAGGTTTTTTCAGCAAAGTTTCATTGAATTAAATTATCTACAATTCAGCAGGAGCGAAAATTCCTCTAAATCATAAGAATAAAAAGTTAGAATTTTTTTATGAACATAAAAGCACCCCTCTCTCCCCCCCCACCCCAAAAAAGATCTTCTTTTTAAGATTAAATCTTCCAAAGACATCATATGTCTAAAGTTAATGGTTTTTGAGTTATCGATTTTTGTCTCGAAATTTGGCTGTTCGTACCATAGTGCCTTGGTATGCTACTTTTAGATTTTAGATAAGCTTATGTGTTGACATCATTAAGACATCAAAATATCTGTTTTGAATAAAACTGTGACATTTTCCGCAAGAAATCACCAAAGAAAAAGAAGTATCGCAAAAAGCATTAAAAACCGAAAATTTTCCATTTATTAATCATAATTTTCCAATAGCAATCTTATATAAATCAGTGGAAAAAAAACGACTAAGCAATCAACAACCAAAACAAGCAATAGAAAATCCTCAAATGTATAAAAAAATATTTAAAAAAATTTCAAATTAATTGCCTCCCTATCCTTATTCCCCCGAGAGGGGAAAACATTTTGCGCATTCAGAGTTTTCAGATGCTATCTTGGTGCCAACATTCAATGACTAATTTCAACCAAGTTTTACTGTTTACCTTCCACAAATTATATGTAACTCTTGATGATGAAATATGAATATCTTGCTTATAGCGATTGCACTATTCTGATCATTCCAGTTTCGATCCGAACCATATTCCTAGGAACAGCCATCGACCATCAGACCTCAACCATGCCAGTTCGTGCGTTGCTGGTGTTCAGTTTGATAATTACCCCAGTATTTGGAGAGTCCGTTCCCACCAAATTGGCTGAAGTTCTGATTCCCTCATTGCAACACAATCTACAGCATTTCACTGTTTGCGTCGTCAAAGACGAGCCCAACGATGAAACCATTTTGGACTTTGTTCGCAAGTTTTGGACAGTCGTTGATCCGGTTGCTCTAGTCCACGGTTCGTCGACCATGATTGGCAATTCAGTCAACTTCAAATGTCACCTTTACATCATTCCACTGAACGATCATGAACAATATTTCGACACTTTGGCACATCTGGCTGTTGGATCATCGTGGAACTTGTACGCCAAGTTTATTTTCTACACCGAGCGGAGTCAGACCGTGAACCAACAGTTTACAATGTGCGTTCGAAGATTTGCCACTGAAGTGCAGTATTTCGGTCTAGTCCGAGCTGTGTTGATCTATCGCTTTATCGATATTAATGTAGTGAAAGGATTTCACATTGCTCCATTTCAAAAAACTCTCAACGTTCAACATAGCATCCAAGATTCGGTGAACATTTTAACAACGGATTTACAGAACATCCACAAACATCCGATCAGATCGTCGTACGTTGGAAATTACGATTTCATTAAAAATCCACGTCCTCCTTACACTTCCTTAATGTACTCCCTCGCGGAGCGACTCAACGGTACTGTAGAGTGGATTAATCTCCCATATGATGGCTATGTGGATGCTATGGAGCTACTATTCTTTACCAGAAGGATTAACATACTCTTTAAAGGAAGATTGAAATCAGATCACGCGATATTCATACCTGTTCCGGAAATAATATCCGAATGCTTCATCGTTCCTGAAAAGAAAATCGAATCCTACTTCAATCTTATGCATGTTCCATTTTCCTATCCCGTTTGGATAGCCCTGGCGATTATTTTTATAATTTGTATCCTCATAAGCAGTGCGTTCCGAAATTTATTCCCTCGAAATATCGTTCTGGAAGTTCTGTTTGGAAATGCCATTTCCGAACACCAGATGCAGCCTCCGGAACGGTTCACTTGCTTCGCCTTGGTCTCAATTCTGTTCTTTCTTTCCGAGTCATATCTAGCCTTGATGATCAGTTTTATGCTGGAACAGGAGTATCATATTCACTTAGACACACTCGACGAATTTCTACGATCCGATATCAACATTTCAGCTCCTCCAATGATTTATGACTATCTACAGAAGAAAAATCCGAAATATACTGCGAAAATGATTCTATCGCCATTGTATCTCGACGGCTTCAAACCCGGCCATGCAGCTCTCATCATCCGCGATTTGGCCGAGCTTTTCGTCAGTTCCAGAGACAATATTGATCCACTAACGAACTCCCGAAAGTACTACATTCTACCGGAATCGTTGGAATGGAGCATTTTGCAGCATACGGTTTCCCGGTACGAGCCATTCGGGGCCAAATTGCAGTGGCTTCAGCTGCGGTTCATCGAATCGGGAATTTGGAATCTGTGGACGGTACAGAACCGGGAATGGTTCACATACAAGATGCCGTTTATATCCGACGGGATGCTGCACTTCGAAGATTTGATTTCTATGTGGAACATTCTGGGATACGGACTTAGCGCAGCTGGTCTCGTTTTCGCCATGGAACGGGTCGTGTTTTGGTGGTCCAACCGCAGTCGTAACTAATTTTTTTGTAGAACTACTCTGATAAATAACGCAACATTTTCACTTTGATTCAACTCGGATTCGATTGGGAATCTTTGAAATTTAATTGGAAATTCCACAAACCGCTATGCGTTTAAATTATTGAACCTTAAAATAGCACCCTTGATAAAACAATTTTGAAGGTTTTAAAGCTTGTACTCGAAATAAATGTAACAGAAAAAAATGATCACCAAAAATTCATTTTAAATCGGATATTTTTGAAACTCTGAAGGAATAAACAAACACATATTAGCTATGTTTTTGCAAAGCTGGTTGATTCAACCTCCTCTCCTAGGCAAAATGCCCGCACCTTTTTCCTGTGCAACACTTGCGGTATCCTGCTTACACACTTTCATCTACTCTTTTTACAAATCCTTGTCGTTTTTGAAGACCTTCCCTGTTTTCCGGAGCTTGCTCTTCATAATAAAGAATTTTTCTCTTGGGCGAAGTTATGGCAAGTTTGGCGGATTTGCCTCCTTCGGCACAAAAACAACATCGTTGGCTAGAGGTTCTAGAGGTTCCAACCCGGGATATCCCGGGACAAAAAACCCCGGGATCTTGAAAAATTCGGGATTTCCCGAGTCCCGGGATAAGATTTTTCACCGTCCCGAAAATCCCGGGGCTCCCGGGACACACATTTCTTACATATTTTTTCGCTTTGATACTTCCCAATAAATATCAGTGTACCGTTTACGCGCATTCAATCGCGTTCAACCCATACAACGCCAGCATACATATTTACTGTACCTACATCGATGTTATACATCATTCATGGAAATGCATCATTCCTTTTGTGTTGGTTCAGTAGGCATTCGCATTTTTGCCGTTACATCAAAGTAAGTAAAGGGCGATACGGTCAAAATTTGGTCAATATCAACTTGACGTATTTCTTTCAATTTTGCATTTAAAAAACCTGAACACCCCTCATTTTGAAGGTGTGTGTGTGTAGAATGTTGCTCCTATTTTGATTTTGGAATTCACTCTTCAGTTGTCAAAATGCCGTCCAAGCAAGAAGAGCAGCGTATCAAAATTTTGCTCGCGCATCGCGAAAATCCGAGCTACTCGCACGCAAAGTTGGCAAAATCGCTAAAAGTTGCCAAATCAACCGTTACAAATGTAATTAAAGTGTTTGGGGAACGTTTGTCGACAGCCAGGAAGTCTGGATCAGGGGGAAATCGAAAACCGGAAGCCGCTGAGACGACAAAGAGAGTTGCCGGTAGTTTCAAGCGAAACCCTAACCTATCTCTCCGAGATGCCGCAAATAAGCTGGGTGTATCGTCTACAACCGTGCATCGAGCCAAAAAACGAGCCGGACTATCGACTTACAAGAAGGTAGTGACTCCAAATCGCGATTATAAACAAAATACGACGGCCAAAGCGCGATCCCGGAGGCTGTACACGACGATGTTGCCGAAGTTTGACTGCGTGGTAATGGACGACGAAACCTACGTCAAAGCCGACTACAAGCAGCTTCCGGGACAGGAGTTTTATACGGCAAAAGAAGGGGAAAGGTAGCAGATATTTTCAAGCACACGAAACTGTCAAAGTTCGCAAAGAAATATCTGGTTTGGCAAGCCATCTGTACCTGTGGCTTGAAAAGCAGCATTTTCATAGCTTCCGGGACTGTCAACCAAGAAATTTACGTGAAAGAGTGTTTGAATAAACGTCTGCTGCCTTTCCTGAAGAAACACGGTTGTTCCGTACTGTTTTGGCCGGATTTGGCATCTTGCCATTACGGTAAAAAGGCCATGGAGTGGTACGCCGCCAACAACGTGCAGGTGGTTCCCAAGGACAAGAACCCTCCCAACACGCCAGAGCTCCGCCCAATTGAGAAATACTGGGCTATTGTCAAGCGGAACCTAAAGAAGACCAAAAAAAAACTGCTAAGGACGAGCAGCAGTTCAAGGCAAACTGGCTTTCTGCGGCGAAGAAGGTGGACAAGGTGGCTGTACAAAATCTGATGGCAGGGGTCAAGCGTAAGGCCCGGCAATTCGGATTTGGAAAAGCGGAAGCCTAACTGAATATTTTTCCTGAATTTTATACTAATTGAACTTGAAAAAGAAATTTAATTTGATTTTTTAAATAAACGATTTCACCGATTTACACGCGTTTTCCCTTGACCAAATTTTGACCGTATCACCCTTTAGTAATACAAAATTTGTGCTAATGTAGCCTTACATCCAATTATTATCAAGGCATGGCTGAAATTTGGAAACACTTCGATAGATTTGCGGATGACAAAGAAAAAGCACGATGTCGGAAGTGCGAGCAAATTTTGTTGTGCAAGGGCTCTTCGACCAGTGCACAGTGGTCCAGTAAGCTACTTTAGGCGGACATGAGGTTTTCAATGGAAATTTGTGGTTTTAGAGCTTTGGTTACTCATAAGAACTTGGTGCAAACTTGTTGTACTACAATTTGTATGAAAGTAATTTTTTCTTGCATTAAACGCAAGAGTGGCGTATACGCTAACTTTTTTATAAGCAAATATCGTGAGATGCTATGTTCGGCAAAGTTGTAGGAATTGTTATTATTAGGTGCGCAACTAAGCTCCCGCTGTTTAGCAATAGATGGCGCCAGTAGTAAGTGCTGGTCGAATGTTGTACATCTCAAGCGTCATAAACCAAGCTCAGACATATGGTAAACAAACCGCTTCGCCAAATCAGTGATTTTGGTTTAATGTTATTATATATATTTTGGTTGTTTGAAGATGTCTGATTTCGTGCCAAATAATCGTCATTTGCGGGAAGTGTTGATTTTCTTCTTTCATTCGAAGAAAACGGCGGCTGAAGCACATCGAGAGCTCCAAAAAGTTTACGGTGATGCTGCTCTGAGTGAAACAACGTGTTGTGATTGGTTTCGTCGCTTCAAAAACGGTGATTTCAGTGTTGATGATCGTCCGCGTGAAGGAAGGCCAAAAAACTTCGAAGACTCTGAATTGGAGGCATTGCTCGATGAGGATCCGTGTCAAACGCAAGAAGAGCTTCAGGTTCAGGATTAGGAGTTTCCCGCCAAGCCGTTTCTAAGCGATTGCATGCGTTGGGAATGATTCAAAAGCAAGGAACTTGGGTTCCTTACGATTTGAAGCCAAGAGATGTTGAGCGTCGATTTTTCGTCTGTGAACAACTGCTCCAGCGGCAAAAAAGGAAGAGTTTTCTACATCGCATTGTGACGGGTGACGAAAAATGGATTCATTACAGTAACCCAAAACGGAAACATTCATGGGGACTGCCCGGGCATGCTTCAACATCGTCGCCTAGGCCGAATATTCACGCTGCGAAGGTTATGCTGTGTATTTGGTGGGACCAAGTTGGTGTTATTTATTATGAGCTGTTGAAACCAAACGAAACCATTACCGGGGAACGGTATCGAACTCAATTGATGCGATTGAGCCGAGCACTGCACGAAAAACGGCCACAATACGAGCACAGACACGAAAACGTGATTCTTCAGCATGGCAACGCTCGACCTCACGTTGCGAAACCCGTGAAAACCTACTTGGAAACGCTCAAATGGGAAGTCCTACCCCACCCGCCATATTCTCCTGATATTGCACCGTCCGATTATTACTTGTTCCGTTCGATGGCACATGGTCTCACTGGTCAGCAATTCCACTCATATGATGACATCTCAAAATGGCTTGATTCTTGGATAGCATCAAAAGACGAACAGTTCTATCAAAATGGTATTCACGTTCTACCAGAAAGATGGGAAAAAGTCGTAGCTAGTGATGGGCAATACTTTGAATAATTCGTTTGTAACCTTTGTTTTCAAAATAAAGTTCCTTTTTCACCAAAAAAAAACAGCGAGAACTTAGTTGCGCACCTAAAAAAACTTTGTAGAACATATTTTTTTTCTAGCTTTAAAGCCTACTGCGATAATTCCGAATTTTAATAAAAAATCGTTTTTCGTCTAAAAGTCCTTCATTTTTCAATCTTACCAGCTTGCTATGTTCTACAAAGTAGTTTGTTTTGACATTTGCTACAATGTTGATGAATACACCATAGTGGAATTTCTTCCTGTTTTCATATTATAGTAAATTTTCGGTTAAATTTACGCCATACTATAGGCCTCACAACTTGAAATGGAGCACCTGAAAAAAATATGGCATACCATGACTTGATTCAACACACCTTAGAGTACGTTTAAGGAGAATTTGGGAGAGATGATATGTTTCTATCTTTTTCAAAGCTACTTTCTGTATCATACAGTTTTCAATAAAAACATACGTAAGGAGTTCAAATAGAATCAAAACACACATAAATCATGGCTATCTCTGTTCAGTGGATGACAACTACCACGTGTTTTCATAGAAAAAGGCTCAATAGGTCCATTTTTTCAATTAGCTAATTTTTGAAATCAATGAAGTCATAGGAAAAAAAATCATTTAATAGTGAGTTTTCAACATGGAAGTGTCACGCCGATATTTTGCAAACCTTCTCATAGAAAAGAAAAAAATTGAATATTTGAACAATTTTCTTCGTCAACGGTTTCCCATTATTGATACTGATTGTGTTACATCACAAAAAAGGTTAAAGTGATTCGCTCTGACGTTCCGAAAACTATGGTTGAAAAGTTGTCGCTCGAAGGACCGTTTTTTACCCACGAATTCAGTCTGGTTAAATGGGAAGATTGTGCTCAAAACCAAGAAGACCGAGAAGAAACGAAAGCTGAAATCATTTTCCGAATTGTGCCGAAGAAGCAAACAGCGTCGCTTGAAGGAGTTAACGGAAAATCATACGACTGAGGAACTCGGTATGGCAACTGCTCTGAATATCAATCGCAGTGGATATCGCTCAACCGGAAAACAAATGGAAAATCTCGCACGAAGTCCAGAATCGGCGTCAGAGTCTGTCCGTGACATACTACACTCAGGAGAATATTCTGCGGAAGAAGCACTGGGATTTATTTGCAGGAACAATTTTTCAAAAATGCAATACACTGAATTTTTTTTACGACGGTAATGGTACCGCGTAAAAAAAAACCGCGTAAAAAAACCGCGTAAAAAAACCGCGTTATTTCAAAAAACGACGTAAAAAAAAACCGCATTATTTCAAAAAACGACGTAAAAAAAACCGCGTTATTTCAAAAAACGACGTAAAAAAAGTCAAGGAAATAAAAATTATATTTCATATTCATATTGAAAGTATATGGTCATAAACATTTATTGGTGGTGGAAAAACATGGTTCCAGTTACATTGGCCACCGTGAATCTGCTACAAATGGATAGAGGTTGTTAATTCAATGTGTGAGCAAAACAGTCCAGAGTAGTTATAGAGAGTTTTCGTCTTGGGCAAAATTTCTCAGGGTGTCATTCGTCGTCTTTTGACATTATCATATTAGTTCCACATCATGCCGCAGAGATGGCGCTGCAGTCTATCTTTTCTAAATTAAACGCTAGAGAGTTGCTGTCTTCGGCAACGTTTCTCAGTATGTTATTTGTAGTATTTTAATATTATCATATTAGTTCCAAATTACGCTGCAAATATGGCGCCGCAATCTAAATTGCCAAATCGTGCTATAGGAAGGTGCTGTCTTTAGAAAAGATGTTAATTGTATATAATAAAGGCATTCAAAATAATCACGTTAGATCCAGATCGTACTTCAGAGATGGCGCTGCCATATTTACGGCATAATTTAGAACTAATATGACAATGTCAAAAGACGACGAATGACATACTGAGAAATTTCGCCACGGACGGTAACTCTCTAGCAATGCATTTGGAAAAGATAATCTGCATCGCCATCTCTACAGTATACATAATGTGGAACTAATATAACAATGTCAAACGACGACAAACAACATACTGAGAAAGTTAGCCTAAGACGGCATTTCTCTAGTGCTTCATTTAGAAAAGATAGACTGCAGCGTCATCTCTGCGGCATGATGTGGAACTAATATGATACTGTCAAAAGACGACGAATGACACCCTGAGAAATTTTGCCCAAGACGAAAACTCTCTATAACTACTCTGGACTGTTTTGCTCACACATTGAATTAACAACCTCTATCCATTTGTAGCAGATTCCCGGTGGCCAATGTAACTGGAACCATGTTTTTCCACCACCAATACATTTTTATGACCATATCCTTTCAATATGAATATGAAATATAATTTTTATTTCCTTGACTTTTTTTACGTCGTTTTTTAAAATAACGCGGTTTTTTTTACGTCGTTTTTTGAAATAACGCGGTTTTTTTTACGTCGTTTTTGAAATAACGCGGTTTTTTTTCACGCGGACCGCATAAATAGAACCGCGTAAAAAAAGACTTCAGGATATTCGGACGACAACCCTGAATAAAGGCATCTGTTTATATCCATGTTATAAAAAAGTTTTGTTGGCTCTTATCCTGACGGTAATTTATTAAGTTTTACGTTAGAATAATACACTGAAACTCCTTAATTGCATTTCTTCTTTTTTGACGACAAAAGGAATCTCGGTAAAATCATCATGCCCCCAAGTCTCGCTGAAATCACTTATAAATCACACAGTTCAACGCCTCGTAATGTTCCTTGACATAGATTTTGATCACGATGATTTGATTCAAGTTATTTTCAAGTAGGGTAACCATTCAAGGTATTATACAAAACTAGATCATAAAATTGCATTTCAATACAATAATTTGATTTCCAAAGATATAAACAGGTATTTATCGACGAGGATAGCGTTGATGAGCTGCAAGAATATAGTGATTCCCATATTTTTGCAATTTCCTTGGTTCCGATCCGAGCCATTCGACGGCGGATTGGAGACGAAAAGTGATTTGGAATAATGAACTACCATCATCAGTATCACTTTGTCGTCCAATCAAACTGATATTCTGTAAAGAAAATACGCAGCTGACAAGAAAGGAGGTTAGCGAAATGGAGGAAAATATTTAAAAATGGAAGCCAACGAAAACGAATATCAGAGGTGTAAACGTGGAGATTTCAACGAAGCTTGTTTTGTCAATGGTGGATACGAAGGTGGTGAATGACGTGGCAGGAACTCATTCACAACAATGTTACATCTGTTTGCGGTCAGGAAAGCGATTGAATGACTCTTTTGAAGATCAAACATGTAGTGCCCCAGCTATATTGAAGCATGTGTTTTCTCCTCTTCACGCTCAAATACGAACCATGGAGCTATTGTTGAATATCAGCTATCGGTTGACGTTGCCTAAGCCTTCGTGGCGTGTCAATAATGACAAGGCGATCTTGAAGAGCCGCCAGATGTCAATCCGGCAGGCTCTCAAAGAAAGGTTGGGATTGAGACTCAATGAGCCACTTCCAGGAGGAGGCAATTCGAACGATGGAAACACAGCTCGCCGATTTCTCAGCGAAGTAAATGCAGTTGCCGAAATCACAGGGCTCGATAAAAACCTTTTATCGAAATTCGGAACCCTTCTAAAAGTCGTCAACCTGAACCGAGAAATTGAAGCAGAAGCTTTTGGTCAATTTGCTCAAGATACATTTAAGATGTATCGAGAATTGTACGATTGGTATGTGCTTACTCCTAAAGTGCATAAGCTACTATTACACGGTAGTGATATTATCAGGACTGCTGCACTGCCTTTAGGGATGCTGAGTGAGGAAGCCCAGGAAACGAGGAATAAGTGCATAAGGAAATTTCGGGAACGGCATGCAAGGAAGTTCAACCGCATTGTCAACATGGAAGACGGCTTTTTCAAGCGGCTTCTTCTCACCTCCGATCCCGTTATCTCACTTATCAACAGACGTACAACTCGTGGTGAGAAACAGTTTGATTTACCTGAAGAAGCTCGAAACTTAATTCAAATTAACTAATATCCTATCAAACCTTTTTCTATGAAAACACGTGGTAGTTGTCATATACTGAACAGAGATAGCCATGATTTATGTGTGTTTTGATTGTATTTGAACTCCTTACGTATGTTTTTATTGAAAACTGTATGTTACAGAAAGTAGCTTTGAAAAAGATAGAAAAATATCATCTCTCCCAAATTCTCCTCAAACGTACTCTAAGGTGTGTTGAACCAAGTCATGGTATGCCATATTTTTTTCAGGTGCTCCATTTCAAGTTGTGAGGCCTATAGTAAAGGGTGATACGGTCAAAATTTGGTCAAGGGAAAACGCGTGTAAATCGGTGAAATCGTTTATTTAAAAAATCAAATTAAATTTCTTTTTCAAGTTCAATTAGTATAAAATTCAGGAAAAATATTCAGTTAGGCTTCCGCTTTTCCAAATCCGAATTGCCGGGCCTTACGCTTGACCCCTGCCATCAGATTTTGTACAGCCACCTTGTCCACCTTCTTCGCCGCAGAAAGCCAGTTTGCCTTGAACTGCTGCTCGTCCTTAGCAGTTTTTTTGGTCTTCTTTAGGTTCCGCTTGACAATAGCCCAGTATTTCTCAATTGGGCGGAGCTCTGGCGTGTTGGGAGGGTTCTTGTCCTTGGGAACCACCTGCACGTTGTTGGCGGCGTACCACTCCATGGCCTTTTTACCGTAATGGCAAGATGCCAAATCCGGCCAAAACAGTACGGAACAACCGTGTTTCTTCAGGAAAGGCAGCAGACGTTTATTCAAACACTCTTTCACGTAAATTTCTTGGTTGACAGTCCCGGAAGCTATGAAAATGCTGCTTTTCAAGCCACAGGTACAGATGGCTTGCCAAACCAGATATTTCTTTGCGAACTTTGACAGTTTCGTGTGCTTGAAAATATCTGCTACCTTTCCCCTTCCTTTTGCCGTATAAAACTCCTGTCCCGGAAGCTGCTTGTAGTCGGCTTTGACGTAGGTTTCGTCGTCCATTACCACGCAGTCAAACTTCGTCAGCATCGTCGTGTACAGCCTCCGGGATCGCGCTTTGGCCGTCATATTTTGTTTATCATCGCGATTTGGAGTCACTACCTTCTTGTAAGTCGATAGTCCGGCTCGTTTTTTGGCTCGATGCACGGTTGTAGACGATACACCCAGCTTATTTGCGGCATCTCGGAGAGATAGGTTAGGGTTTCGCTTGAAACTACCGGCAACTCTCTTTGTCGTCTCAGCGGCTTCCGGTTTTCGATTTCCCCCTGATCCAGACTTCCTGGCTGTCGACAAACGTTCCCCAAACACTTTAATTACATTTGTAACGGTTGATTTGGCAACTTTTAGCGATTTTGCCAACTTTGCGTACGAGTAGCTCGGATTTTCGCGATGCGCGAGCAACATTTTGATACGCTGCTCTTCTTGCTTGGACGGCATTTTGACAACTGAAGAGTGAATTCCAAAATCAAAATAGGAGCAACATTCTACACACACACACCTTCAAAATGAGGGGTGTTCAGGTTTTTTAAATGCAAAATTGAAAGAAATACGTCAAGTTGATATTGACCAAATTTTGACCGTATCGCCCTTTATGGCGTAAATTTAACCGAAAATTTGCTATAATATGAAAACAGGAAGAAATTCAACTATGGTGTATTCAGAAACATTGTAGCAAATGTCAAAACAAACATTTTTGTAGAACATAGCAAGCTGGTAAGATTTAAAAATGAAGGACTTTTAGTCAGTCCTCATCGAGCTCTCATGCCGTGCGGTTCTGTTTTCTTTTGCTGCAGGAAGTATTTTTGCTACCTAAGGCTATTTTTTACAGAAATCATTAATCGATATGATTAATGGAATGTTAAATGCAAACTCCATGTTTTATGCAATTCAAACTGGTGTAAAATTTGCAAACAATATTCTCATGACCCTGAAATTCAGCAATGGGTATTAAGACACTGAATATTTTAAATTGGAATGCTCGATCTCTTAAAAATAATGAAGACGAGCTGTTTAACTTTTTACGAGTTCATAACGTGCATATTGCCGTTGTAACTGAAACTTTTCTTAAACCAGGTGATAAAATAAAAAGGGATCCTAATTATTTCGAACACCGCAATGATCGTCTTGAAAGTCCAGGTGGTGGCGTTGCCATAATTGTTCATAGGCGTATCAAATATCAAATTCTTTCTTCATTTGATACCAAAGTTTTTGAAACTTTGGGGGTTTCTGTTGAAACAAAATTTGGTCAACTTACACTATTAGCTGCCTATTTACCATTCCAATGCGTAGGTCAGCAAAAGAATCTTCTCAAAGGTGACCTACAGAAGCTTACCCGTAATAGGTCAAAATTCTTCATTATTGGTGATTTTAATGCAAAACACCGATCGTGGAATAATGCTCAAAGTAATTCCAATGGTAATGTACTATTTTATAATTGTTCTGCGGGTTATTACACTATCCAATATCCAAACAGCCCAACTTGCTTTTCTTCTGCCAGAAATCCTTCAACTATTGATTTGGTCTTAACTGATTCATGTCAACTTTGTAGCAAATTGGTTACCCATGCTGACTTCGGTTCGGATCACCTTCCAGTAAATTTTGAAATAACTCAAGAAATAATTTCTAATCCCAACAGTTCTACTTTCAATTATCATAGAGCTGATTGGAACCAATATCAAACATTCATGGAATATAACTTTGATCCTAATATTCCTTTGGAAACTAAAAATGATATCGATAATGCTCTTGAATCTCTGACTACTTCCATAGTTGAAGCAAGAGCTGTCTCAGTTCTAAAATGCGAGGTAAAGTTCAACGACGACGATCTTCAGCTTTTGATCCGTCTGAAAAATATCCGTAGAAGACAATATCAAAGAACACGCGATCCCGCCATGAAAGTTATCTGGCGAGATTTGCAAAAACAAATTAAAAAGCGCTTCTCTGCCCTGAGGAACAAACAATTTGAAAATAATGTGTTAAAATTAGAGCCGAGTTGCAAACCTTTTTGGAAACTCTCCAAAATTTTGAAGAAACCTCAAAAGCCTATTCCAGCGCTCAAAGAAGGTGATAAAATATTGCTAACAAATGTGGAAAAAGCTCAAACACTTGCTGAGCAGTTTGAGAGTTCCTATAATTTCAGTTTGGGTCTTACAAGTCCTATTGAGAATCAGGTTTCTCTTGATTATCTGAATATTTCCTCATGGGAAAATATTTTTGATGAATCCTGGGGTACTGATTTAGATGAAGTAAAAACTGTAACTAAAAAGTTAAAAAATATGAAGGCTCCAGGTAATGATGGAATTTTCTATATACTCATCAAAAAACTCCCAGTGAGTACCTTGTCTTTCATGGTAAAATTATTTAATAAATGTTTTCATTTGGCATACTTTCCTGAAAAATGGAAAAATGCCAAAGTTGTTCCAATTTTGAAGCCCGAGAAAGATCCAGCTGAAGCTTCTAGCTACAGACCAATAAGTTTACTTCCTTCAATTATTAAACTTTTTGAAAAGTTAATTTTGAATAGAATGATGCTTCACATCAATACAAACTCAATTTTTGCAGATGAGCAATTTGGATTTCGCCATGGCCATTCAACTACTCATCAACTTTTGAGTGTGACTAATTTAATTCGTTTAAACAAATCTGAAGGCTGCTCAACTGGAGTTGCTCTTCTAGACATAGAAAAAGCATTCGAAAGTGTTTGGCATGAAGGTTCGATTGCTAAATTGAAAAACTTTGATTTTCCGCTCTATATTATAAAATTAATTCAAAATTATTTAACTGACAGAACTCTGCAGGTAAATTATCAGAATTCCAAATCTGATCGACTACCTGTTAGAGCTGGAGTTCCTCAGGGTAGCATTCTTGGGCCGATACTATATAACATTTTTACTTCCGACCTCCCTGATTTGCCTCAGGGTTGTCAGAAGTCCTTGTTTGCTGATGACACAGGCATCTCCACTAAAGGAAGAAGTCTTTGTGTCATTTGCAGGAGACTGCAGAAAAGTTTGGACATTTTTCTTCTTATTTACAGAAATGGAAGATTTCTCCCAACGCTTCCAAAACTCAACTAATAATATTCCCACATAAACCTAGAGCTTCTTTTTTGAAACCTAGTGGTAGTCACATCGTTACTATGAGCGGTGTTCCAATTTCCTGGTCAAGCGAAGTGAAATACCTTGGTCTATTACTTGATCAAAAATTAAATTTTAAAAATCACATTGAAGGCATTCAAGCCAAATGTAATAAATATATAAAATGTTTATATCCTCTTATAAACAGAAAATCCAAACTATGTCTGAAGAACAAACTACTAATATTTCAACAAATTTTTAGACCGGCCATGCATTATGCTGTTCCAATATGGTCTAGTTGTTGTGCTACCAGGAAAAAAATTCTTCTAAGGATTCAGAATAAAGCTCTGAAGATGATTTTGAAGCTGCCTTCTTGGTACAGTACTAACGAAGTACATAGAATTTCTAATGTTGAGACTTTAGAACAAATGTCCAACAAAATAATTAATAATTTCAGACAAAAATCGTTGCAATCTTCTATTGCAATGATTCATTCCCTTTATACTTAGTTAAGATTAATTTTAGTTTGTTTTAAGTTTTAAGATTATTATTGTTATACTGACACGCAGGAATAAAAACCTGTTTAAAATACTGAACTGCTAAGGCATGAGCAATGTAAACAAAATTAGGTACATATTTTAACAATTAACGTTGATACGTTACGATAGTAGCTGGAGCACCTAGATTAACATGAAATGTAAATATGAATAAATTTGGAACAAATAAAGAGTTAAAAAAAGAAAAAAAAAAGAAAAAAAAAAAAAAAAGGACTTTTAGTCGAAAAATGATTTTTTACTGAAATTCGGAATTATCGCAGTAGGCTTTGAAGCTAGAAAAAAAATGTTCTACAAAGTTTTTTATAATAACAATTCCTACAACTTTGCCGAACATAGCATCTCACGATATTTGCTTATAAAAAAGTTAGCGTATACGCCACTCTTGCGTTTATTGCAAGAAAAAACTACTTTCATACAAATTGTAGTGCAACAAGTTTGCACCAAGTTCTTATAAGTAACCAAAGCTCTAAAACCACAAATTTCCATTGAAAACCTCATGTCCGCCTAAAGTAGCTTAATGGACCACTGTACAATGGGAACACAGCTTTGTTGAAAAATTTGAATTAAAAAAGTTAGAGCAAAATAACTGCTTTTTATACACCCTAAGCTACGTAGGATAAATTGCTCTAATTTAGTCATTTCAAAAGCTACAGAAAAATTTGTTCAACCAAAGTTGCTTAAAATTTGCTCATCTTCTACTCTTCTGATAAAAATATGCCTTTATTTCTGTAAATTAAAAGGTTAGATAACCGATTTCTCTGGAAAAAAGGACCACCCTAGTTTTCATTCGAACCAAAAGAAGGGCCTAATTATTAGAAACAACTTTGCGGAGACAATTTGGTTCCAAAACTTCAAACTTAGGCTGAAAGCGTATCTTTCCAGCTAAATTCGCATTCTGGACCACTGTGCACTGTGCGGCGTTGCTTCCAATGATAAGATTATCCATACCAAAATATTCAGCAACGACCTCGGCAGCAATAGGATGCAAATGATGTCTGCGGGACACTCAACTAACTGGCGACAAGCACCCTTCAACCGAGTTTCTTCGCGAAACATTGTGATGCAGGAATGGTCCGTTAATAGGGCGTTAAACCAGCATAAATAAAAGTAATCTTGCGAGTTCCGATTTGATTGGGGGTTTGTAGGTGATCAACGTGGAATTAACTACTTCATAAATCGCCAAATCTCGCTACTCTGAGGTCGGATATTCATTTATGCTTCTTCCCTAGGCTGTGAAATGATTCATTTCCAGCCGAAACCTCCCCCTGTCATGACAGCTCAATAACGTTCTCAATTAGTCGCTAGTACGATGATTAATTACCACCGTTGCAGTCGAGAAATCTGCCACACCACATGACATGGCCCATCCTCTATCTGTATAAAGACGCATCTAATTGCTCTCACAGAGAAATCTCCCACTCGAACCGCAGCTGAGCACAGCATCGACCGGGGAAAATCCAACTGAACCGTGGAAAAATCCGGATCAGTACAAGGTCCAAAAAGTGGGCCAACCCGAGATGCACGATTTTATTACTTTACTCATTATTATGATTCACATTGGGGCACGCCGCGTGTACTATCTGTCTTGCATGATGTCGTAAAAATTTCAAACAATCCCGTTTACTATTAACCATCACATTTTATTCCTTGTCGATCGTGGGAGCACAAATATTCGTAAACAAACCGGATCGTCTGTTCTGGCGCTGTCGATGATAATGGTGATGATGATGATGATGATGATGAATCAAACGAAATTTATTCCGCTTTGACGGGGATCTGGATCGGCCGACTTTTCACTCGAAATCAAACACTTCCTGGAAGGGGGTTGTTGATTTTCACTTTCTCCTTTATTGCAATTTTGGCATATTATACACATGTTGGGTTTTTTTTTTTTTGTTCTGTAAATACGATATACTGACTAGTTAAAATGTTTACATCTTTTCGGAAAGTCTATATGGGTTCTGTTTTCTTAAAAAGAATTACAATCTAAAAGAATAACACAGCCGGGTCGCCGGGGTCAAACTGTCATCATTAGTTGGAGGTGCTTTTTTTTTCTACGTGTAACAAACATGTTTTGGACGATTTTGACCCGGACGAATCCGGTTTGCTTCCTAAAGCGGCATCTATCTTAATGTTTAAAAACCACAGCGCACTCTTATTGCTAAACATTGAATCGGGGATGTACAGTGATGGTCGTGTAATGCGCACAATTCTGTCTGACAAGATTATGAAAGCTAGTGTAACATCCACAATCGTAAAACAGGTGATTTCTTACCGAATAGGTGGTTGGTTTCTTGATTTTCCCTTAAAGATTTTTTGTTTTTGAGAAAAAAATCTAGCTTAATCTACTCATTCGCTAATCGGTAATATATCTCGCTTTTGAAGATATTTCGCGAAAATTTATTGCATTTTGAGTAGATGTCATCGGTCGTATGTAAGACAGTCGGAATCGGAATCTCACGACCCACTAACCCAGTCTCAGTTCTTTTGACGTTTCGATAATCAATCCCGGTAAATAACTTATCAAAGTTCAGCAAATTAGATTCCTAAGTGTACCGAGTTTGATCTGCTTTTAAGAGTTCGATGAACAACTGCCGTGCCAGTAAATCGAAACTGAGTGTGTACACTTAAAGCCGAATAATTCAAACAACTGAAATTATAGTATACTATCGTTCTGTCATATTCGCACGAAATGAGGCCACGGGATTAATATGATTGCCAGCTTTTTTCAGGGAAAAACTACTTGAATATGAACTTAATTTAAGTTTTGTCCCCCAAAGTTGAGTATCCAAATATTTTTGCAAATTTTTGTGAAAGGTATTTCAGACATGAGTGAGATTCAACGGCAGTGTTTGGCACTGGAGGAAATTCTCTCCTGCAATATATGTCATTCTGTCTCAAACGCGAGTCAAGTTCACTCAAAATTCTGCTAATTTTTAACTCCAAGCTACTTTGATCGCGAATATTTTCTTCAAATTCTACGTTTTGTCCAGATCCCCATTTGTACGAATTCCACGACCACCATTGTTGACCGGAACTCATATTCCTACTCGGTAAACATGGCAGCCGCCGCGCAGTGCCTTCCCTCGGCCGCATCACTTGAGCCGGGCCAACGACGAGGACCGATGAAGGTAATCCCGGCTGGAGGACTTGATGATCGGTGCTTCCCGCGAGAGTGAGGCCTTGATCGCTATCCGCATTGCCATTGGGAGAGTCTGAAAAAAGGGAAGAAAGAAACATATCGAACCACCACGACGCCGGAGCGGAGTGGTCCAGATGGTGTGTCATGGAAATATTGCTTCACGCATGATTTATTGCAACAGTGTTTTGAGGAGCTTGCGTTCGGTTGTCGGATAATTTGTACTACATAATACACTTTGGCTTGGTTTGGTTCTGTAAGGGAAAGATGGATCACAGCAGCCAGCGCTCGAAATGGGCCTATTTTTAGCGCTTCGGATAAAGTGGTGGACGGCTCTAGCGCAATGTTGTTTTCTTTTTTTCTGTGCGTATTGACGTTTAAAAATATCACAATCTACCAAAGAGCTGATTGTTTCAAGAGAGTATTGAGAGCATGAGTAGGAAAACAAGCTGCCTGCGATCGGTTGTGTAAGTCAAATAACCACAAAACAATCAATTGCCGACGTTTGACCGAGCTGACACCGTCCGTTAAAAACAAAATGATTGGCTTGATTCAAATACTTAAGCAACTTTATTTCCACAACAAATCAAAACTTTCAGATAAGGAGGAGAATGTTCCCAAATTTTTTTCTGAGTTCAATTGTTAAAGTATGCAAATATTAAGTCGGTCAGTAGTTGCTGTTTTGTAAATTAATAATCTCATATTTTGTTGAACATTTTCAAATTGTATACGACCGTTGCTGGGTAAGCAAACAACATTAACATGTGTTTTTAAATTTGACATAATCTTTCATTCTCTTTTGTCGACATTGGCCCTCGGATGATAAACTTCTCATGCGTCACATTTCAATTCTATCGTTAGTTTTCATGGCCATCCCAGTTGTCGAGTTCACGAACCTTTCGCCTTTCCGTTGTATTCTTCCGTGTAAGGGTCAACAATATTCAGGTAACCATGGCAACAGAAGGTCTCTAATCTTTTCATCGTTCGTGTTGTTTTCAATAACCAATGGTCATGGTCAGTCGTGATTTGTACAACAACGTAACTTGTGGTGGGTCGTCTAGCAGCAAATAATAGATTCTGTTTATTTGTGATGCTTTCTTTGGATGGTGGAGGTGCGTGATGTTTTGTTTCCTCTACCCCAACGGCAATAACAACTTTTTACACGAAGTGTTGTTTTTCTTTGCTTTCTCGGTCACAACCTGTCTGGTTTTTGTTTCCGGAATGTCTTGGAAAATAGCTCAGATCGTGAACTGACGTGTGTAGAAACACTGTCCAGTGCCTCTGCTGTCACCTGATGGCGACCATAAGTTGTGGAAATAAACTAGGTCTTGGTCATTGACACCTTGGAGCAGATTTGGAAAAGGCTGGCCCACAATAGACATATTTGCGTTTCGTTGACGTAAATTGTACAGAAGTCCTATGGGAAAACTATAAAATTTACGCAAACACATCCGCAACGTATCAATTGTTGGCCAGGCTTAATGGCTGGCCCACAGTTGATATGTTGCGGGTGCGACAGTTGGACAGTTTTCCCATAGGACTTCTGTCCAATTTACGTCAACAGAACGCACACGTATCTATTGTGGGCCAGCCATAAGAATATCGCTCGGAGTGGCACGGTGGCAACCTAAAACTTATGGTGCCAATAGAATGAATGGGGCGGGGGGGGGGGGGGGGGTTTAGGAATTCTATCGGTTTTCAAAACCAACAATGCTCACAAGATTCCTTACCTCAAAATATGACCTTATGCAAAAATTTAGCAGCTGGATTAGGGGTGCCTCTAATCGATCAAAGTTTTGACATTTTTAGAATAGCCGAAAATCGAATTTTGTTTTTCGATGCCAAATGACTTTGAAATGCCTGAAACTTCTATTTGATTTTATTTTGAAATTTTTGTTAATTTTATTTTGAAAAAAAAATACATTTTTTTTTGCGGCAGGGCGGCCCCGCCGTATTTGTTTGCATCCATACCTCTCACGCCGAAGTCACGAGTTCAAATCGGACCGGACAAGTCACAAAAAATACCACAAAAAATGTTTAAGTGACTACGATGGAAAATGAACCTGTCCAAAGCTGAAAATCTGGAAAAAAAATCGTGGCTGCAAAAATTTTCAAGTGATGAAATGTTTTTATTGATTTTCAAAATTGACATTGCGCAAATGATTCATTAGACTAAAATATGCCTCTGATTTAGGTTTGATTGAGTTTTGTGTGAAGAGTTCAGAGTAATTAACGGAGCAATTGAAGGAATTGCTGGGGAATGTTCATTGTAGTGTTTCAACTCCAGATATATCACCGTCAACAGTATCTTATAGTTGGTGTGGAATTATACAATGAATTTAAAGATTGGACTCGGAAAAAATGCGACACTTTGTTTTGGGTGTAACTCTTTATCGCGTGGGTAAAAATTAATGAAATTTTGAGTAATACTAGTTTAGAGTGTTATGTTTATGTGTGCGCGATTTGTCAAGTAGTTTTCAAGATGCATTCGAAACAAGAAGAGCTACGCCAGCAAATCTTGGGCGCGGTGATCGATAATCCTGGTCAGTCGCACAGATGGATCGGCAAAAGGCTTGGAATCCACCATTCCACCGTGTCCCGCGTTGCGAAGATGTTCCAGGAGACGATGACCATCGAGCGGCGCGCTGGAAGCGGCCGAAAACCAATAACGGAATACCCAGAGAAGGCGCGGAAGATAAGGCAGTACTTTAAGAATAACCCGAAGCTTTTTGTCGGTACGTCCCGCATGGAGGTTCCGGAAAAGAAAGATGGACAAATTCGCGAATGAGTACTTGTTGTGGCAGGCGATCTGTGAGTGCGGACGGTACAGCATGCCGTTCGTTACAACCGGCACCATAAACGGGCAGATTTATCGAGAGGAATGCTTGCAGAAGCGCTTGCTGCCCTTCCTCCGCTCTCACCGTGGTCCTACGCTGCTCTGGCCGGATCTCGCTTCGTGCCATTACGCCAAGCCTGTAATAGATTGGTACGAAGCGAAGGGCGTTAATGTGGTCCCGAAGGAGGCGAACCCACCAAATACACCAGAACTCCGTTCGATCGAAAAAATTTGGGCGATAATGAAGAAGAAGTTGAAGAAAAGCGGAAACACATTCAAAACCGATGAAGCTTTGAAGAAAAACTGGGAGAAATTGTGTAAGGAAGATGGACAAAGCCTCGCCCAAGATCTCATGAGCAGTGTTAATATAAATGTACGAGCATGCAGCTTGGGGAAGGAAATTCAATAAATAAATAATGCCAAAACATAGCTAATATATATTTATTTATTCCCTGAAAATTTGAGAAGTATCCGAATTAAAATGAATTTTTGGTGATCATTTTTGTGTGTCTCATTTTTTCCGAGTCCAATCTTTACAAGTAACAAGCAGTAATTATAATGCTCATCTTGTTGTTTTAACAACGGTCTCGATTGATTACATTAGGGCTGGTGAACAGTTTTGTGGAAACACGAAACATATGGGATTTGACATGGAATATACCGTAACTCTGGCCATAGATAAAGCAACTATCTGCAACAAAGTTGGGTGGTAGAACAAAGTATTCCGGATGGCGAGCAGTAATTTAGAATATTCTCACTACGCGGCAGAGTCGTAAAGGCTGACTATACGTAAATTGGTATGCCCCTCGCGCGCCGTTAGCACACCTCTAGTGTTGGGAATTGACAATCTTTGACAGTGGTTTGTTAACACTTCTATAGATAACAACTGGTGCAAGTTTGATCAAAGTAGTCGATCGCGCACAGAAATAACGTCAAATGGAACTCGAATGCAGGAAAAGTATTGTGCACAAACACCTGAAAAATCCGTAGTGGTCCGGTTCCAAGCAGAGTACTGAAGATGTCGAAAACAATAGTTTGTCGAGTGATCAAAACCTACAAGGAAACCCTGAGCGTGGAAAGGAATCAGCGGACCTACAAAAAAAAACTGGAACCAGGGATCGTCAGCTGCGCAGCAAGGCGTTGAGGTGCGTTAAAGCCAACCCCGGTCTTTCGATCCGAGATGTGACCAGAAGGTACAACGCCAACTATCACACGGTTCGGAACATCCTTGCCAGGGAAGAATACAAGTCGTAAAAAGCCAGTGAACATCCGAATCGGCATATGAAGCAGAATTTCGTGGCCAAAATGCGTGCAAGGCTCTTGTACGACCGTGTTTTGACGAAACACGTGGGCTGCACTTTGATCGATGACGAAACATGTGTCAAACTCGATTTTAAGCAGCTTCCCGCACAGATAAAAAGAAACATTGAATTTGCGGCGTTATCTAATGCACATAAAGGGAATGCTAGATTTGGCAAAAATAATGGAATATTTCAAGTAAATTTCAGCCAGATAACGCCTGAATCTAGCCTGTTGTATGAAAGATTGCAACCTTGTTGTATGGCGCATGCAAGATTGCAAACAATTTCGTTATTTACGCCTTCTTTGGCTTGGAATTAAACGAGGGGAAATTTTACGCGCCAGTTAAATTTCATAATTTTTTTCTGTGCGGTCCAAAGTTTTACATCGCGACTGGATGTGGGGATTCAAGTTCGTGTTTGTCGACAAGTTCCCGAAGAACGCCATGATTTGGCAAGCGGTTTGCAGTTGTGGCCTGAGAACGGAACCATTCGTCACATCCTCGACGATGACATCCCAAGTTTACCTCGAAGAATGCCTGAAAAAGCGTGTATTGCCGTTCATTCGCTAGCAAAGGGGCAAGGCATCTTTTGGCCCAATTTGGCCAGCTGCCACTACTCCAAGGTGGTTCTGGAGTGGTATGCTGCCAAGAAGATCGGTATTGTCCCCAAGCTAATGAATCCTCCAAATTGCCCGGAATTTCGACCAATCGAAAAATACTGGGCAATTTCAAAGCAGCGACTTCGACGAAGCAGCGGGCAGTCAAGAACATCCAGCAAATGCGTGCACAATGGAAGAAATGCGCTGTTTCCGTGTCCGTTTCCACTGTGCGGGCGTTGGTGAGCTGCTTCAAGAGGAAGGTTCGAAATTTCGTTCGAACTGGAGAAATGTAACCATCTAATGCTGTAACTTTGAAGTTTTAATAAAAGTACTGTAAAGCAACCATTAATGGTCTTTTTAAACTTATTGAATCACGAATTACAGGTCTTTTAGTGCGTACCAATTCAATTTTAGTAAGCCTTTAGCCCCACGCTGATCCAGTTGAATAATTCTCGCTAAAACCAACACAAAGAGATTGAAATTGCGCTTGATTCGTAAAAGTGATGAAAAAATGAGGACATGGAGAAACACACGTTTTAAAAAAACAATCCAATATGGCGGTCAATTTCGAGATGGCTGCCAAATTATGTCAACTCAAAATGTAAGTTTCAACCTTCTTCTGTGTGATGTATAAAAGCAAGTTTAAGTGATATAACATGTTAAACAAGTGAAGAAAAAAACTGTGTGGTAATTAAAATTTCCGAAAATTGTTTAACCTATTCACAAAAACATTTTTTAAGACCTTGTGTAAGCAGCTAAGGGGTGTGGCTATGGCTGTATTAAACATGGAATGAAACTAAGTGCAATAAAAAGAAGAAGACAATATGAAACATTTCTTACCCGTTTTTGAGGACCCGGAAAGGGAAAACCATATTTTCAACCTGTTTTTATGCAGATTTGTAGGGGATCAACAGTAGGTCATTTTTATGTAAAAAATTGAGCTACTTATACAAATAGAACTTGATTGAAATTTCAATCCAAAACATTTGTAAGTTTTTATGATCAAATGGTGTAAAGTAATTATTTTCATCCAACAAAGAAAAATAATTTTTAAAAAATTATAAATTTTTGCGAAACGCTCTCATTTTTTAACGTAGGACTACGTTTCTCTTTTCTATACCGGGTGTCATTTCAAAATTTTGAAAAATGTTTGTCCCTTATGAAATCATTTCGGTTCGTCTCGCGTGCTATATAAAGGGTGTTTCGATAAAAATTTGGTCGACTTAAACTTGACGCATTTCCTTTCAGCGTGCATTAAACAATTTTGCACACCCCTCATTTTGAAGATGTGTTTGCGTGTAGTATCATGACTCTATTTTGATTTTGAGATTAGCACTTCAGTTATCAAAATGTCGTCGAAGGAAGAGAAGCAACGCATCAAAATGTTGCACGTGCATGGCGAAAATCCAAACTACTCTCACGCCAAGTTGGCGAAATTGTTGAATGTGGCTAAATCAACTGTTACCAACGTATTAAAAGTGTTCGGTGAACGTTTGTCTACAGCCAGGAATGCGTGGGGAAATCGAAAGCCGGAGGCCACAGCGACGACAAAAAGAGTTGCCCGCTGTTTCGAGCGGAACCCCAACCTCTCCGTCCGAGATGTCGCAAAGAAGCTGGGAGTGGCGCCTTCAACCGAGGATAGAGCTAAAAAACGAGCTCGAATGTCGACTTACAAGAAAGAGGTGACTCCAAATCGCGACGATAAACAAAACACGTCGGCTAAAGCACGATCGCGAAAGCTGTACGCGACGATGCAGGCGAAGTTTGATTGCGTGGTACAGGACGATGAAACTTACGTCAACTCAGACTTTGAACAGCTTCCTGGGCAGGAATTTTATAGAACAACCGGGCGGGGAAAGGTGGCAGATATTTTCAAGCACATTAAACTGTCAAATTTCGCGAAGAAATATCTGGTGAGGCAGATCATCTGCACCTGTGGCTTGAAGAGCAACGTTTACATTGTGACTGGAACCGTCAACCAGGAAATTTATCTGAGCGAGTGCCTACAAAAACGTCTACTGTCTTTCCTGAAGCGACACAATTGTTCCGTTCTATTTTGGCCGGATTTGGCATCTTAAAATTACGGAAATTACGGCCATGGAGTGCTATGCTGCCAACAACGCTCAAGTGGTGCCCAAGGACAAGAACCCTCCCAACACGCCAGATCTCCGCCCAATCGAACAATATTGGGCCATCGTCAAGCGGAACCTTAAGAAGACTCAAAAAGCTGTTGTGGGCGAGAAACAGTTCAAGGCAAACTGGCGTTCTGCGGCGAATAAAGTGGACAAGGAGACTGTACAAAATCTTATGGCAGGTGTTAAACTAAAGACCCGGAAATTCGTATTCGGTAAAAAGGAAGCTTATCTGAATATATCTCCTGTATTCTGTATTAACTGAATTTCGAAAAAGATGAATTTTACTTAAAACTTTGATCGGCTCACACTCATTAATGTTTGACCAAATTTTGATCGGAACACCCTTTAATTTCGTTTCAGAAAACAACGAATTCATTCGTGTGTCAAACTATCGATTTCGTAGTACACAGAGAAAAAAATGATAGGAAATTTAACCATTATTGGGGGTTTGTATGACTGTGGTTGTGTAGTGATTTTGAACCGACTATTATCATGGTCTGAATGACCATTACAAATACATTTGTTAATGTTTTTTGCTTTGAAATGCCGTTTTAGGATTCATTCATATTATCTTATTATGGTCAGTTGAAAAAGCATTTTAAAACCATTTTGCCTCCAGTAAATGCATTATACGGCAAATTGGCATTGAAGGAAGTCACCAAATGACCAAATAGTTTTATAGTAGTCATTGCGAAGATACATTGTTTTTTTTTCGGCAAAACTGTATTTTTTCCAATCGCCATTATGAAATATAAGAAATAAATAAAATGTGGAATAATAAATGCACAAAAATTAAATGAAATGCTAATGGACTGTACATCGGAGAAAAATTCCGGCATATTTTTTTTAGATAACCTTATTGAATTCCATCAATTTTTAGGAAATTCATGATTAATTTACCGAATATATTTGTTTGAATTTTGGTTTTGTTGTTGTAAACTAATTTGATTTCCGAGGCGCATTAATTTTCGGCTCTTATCGTGCCAATATTCACCATAAAATTAAATATGCATATGATTTGGAGTATTATACGCTGTAAAAAACTCAATTTGTTTTGGATATTTTGCCATCAAACTAAATTTTCCGCAACTCTAGAACTTTTTTCTTCGATGTTATTTACTGTTATATGAATCAGAATAGCAGAGAATCGAGCAAAGCAAACAACAAAAACCAACCACGATATCACAGTGAAATTTGACAGCTGTGGCCATTTGGCCGTATGCTGGTTTCATGGCAGCCAATAGGTTTTATGAAGGCTCTGAAGTGGTCATAGCATCTATCACTAGAACATTTTCGAAATCTTTATGGTCTTATAAAGGTTTTATTAACTTGTTTTCACAACCGTCTATAAAGTGGGTCACTTTGTAACAAATTGGCTTTAATGAAGCATAGAGGAGGTGTTGGTAGATAAAATAGTTTTGAATGTAATTTTATCAACAAAGCCGGGAGGAGTGCTATATGGCTGGAATAAAAATAAAATTGTTACTTGGGAATAGTCTTTGTAACCATGACCATAGTCAAGAATACCATGAACGTTGTGAATTTGACCATATATAACAATAGTAACCATTATGTGCATTAGTCATCTTGACCATAATTTAACTGTCGGTGCAACTATGGAATTATTCTCAGTGTATAAAGTAAATTTTATTTCCAGTGTAATTGCAAATAGCACTTAAATTTGTTGCACAATTTTGGAATTTGAGTTGATTCTCTACAGTTTTAAATTAGTCAACTTTTAACTAAGTGTTCTAAACTGAATGAAAATTCAACTAAGTAACTTTTTTATTAGTTTAATTAAGTGGTAAATACTCTGGTACTCTATGCCAAAGCAATTCAATATTCTATCAATTTGGAGAATTTAACCACCGGGGCATGGAACCACACCAAACGAAAATTTTCAAACATTACAATTGAGACACAAAATAACCCAAAAAGATTTAATGAATATCACAATGAATATTATAATGACTATTAAAAAACATTTGTTTCTTCAAAATGACATTAAATTTCAATTCAATTTGAAGATAAAAATAAAATTAAAATTAATCACGTCCCACTCTTCCATTTCAAATAATCAAATAAGTTAACATTTCCAAGATCAATCGTATCTAATTCCGCAAAACGTTACTCACTGCATCCATCATCAACATACACCGTTTGCCACTTTCAAATCATAATCCATTTCCCAATCCGCCTTGAGGAAGTTCATCTCATTTTCCAAAACAAAACCGTTAAAATAAAACCTCCCAGTCGACCACCCAACACGCAATCCATTTTCTCCACCACTTTGCGACCATGTCATCCGAACCAACTGCCAACTATAAACAGGTCCATTTCCTCGAAGGCCAGCGCGCTTCTTTTTTTTCTCGATTACATCTCACACTAAAATAAATCCAACAACCACCAAGCTCCACAACCTTGTTGCAACAACCCAAAAAAGAAACATCATAAATTTGACCGAACCTACCTTCATGTTCTCTACGTGGTGCGCATAACGTTCGTGGTAGCCGTTCTTCATCGTCGTCGATGGCCGGTGGTACGCCGTTTCCAGTCTGTCTATCTGTGCTCTCCTTGGCAAGTGATGGACGCCGCCGCCGCCGCCACTGGTGGCGCTGTTGTACAGGGATCCCTTCCGAGACAGGGGCCGGTATGGGCGGTGGTGCGGGTAGTGAACTTCGTCCAAATCACCGTCCCCGTGACTGCTACTACTGCTCAGCGTGTCCAAATCCGGCTCCTCGCAGATATCACATGTGTACATCGAGAACCGGTTCAGGAAACGCGGTGTGATCTTCAGCGCATTCAAGACATTCATCGGTTGGAAATGATGGATACCGTGCTCGTCCAGTACGGTGTAGGCAATCTTACCGGCCAGGACTTCGTGGCTGGACTCGCGAGGTATTACCGCCTGGATGCCTCGCTTGATGATCAAGAATGCCTTCGGACAATGTCGTTGAGTTTGACCACTCTTCAGGAAGAAATCTTCGATAGCCAATTGATTGTTGGTGTAGAACAACGACAACGGGACATCCTTCGAAGATTCGATCGTGTGTTTTTTGGTTGGAGCAAACGACAATGCTCCACTCTGTCGAATGAGTTCGCGCAGTTTATCACTCTTAGTTGCATGTGCAGGAGTCTTCTCCAGACTATCAATCAGCTCCCGATATTCATCGTCATCTTCGGCCAGCTCTTCCATGATCAGCACTCGATTGATAATGGTAAACAGCTCGTCCTCCTTGTTCAGATCTTTCAACGCTTCCGGATGTGTCATCAAGTATTCCAAGGCTTCGGCTTCTTTGCTATTGCCGAGAGCCAATGCCAATCCTTCAGATTTCTTCAGTAACGCCGTCAATTGATTCCGATTTGGCTCATTTAGCAGCTCAACAATAGCTAGCTGTGCCTTATCTTGAATGCTATCCACGACAGCTGCCTGCAAAATCTCCGAGATGTTCACACTGTCCTCCACCACACCGGAGGTCTTCAAACTCGAAACAATCGATTTGAACAGATTCTCATCCTTCTTCAGCAGATTTACGAACGCCTGGGACATTCGATCGTTATCCATCAGCTGACAAAATTCTTCAATAGCTCCACTCGGAGGTGGGGCCATTGACTCCCCTCCATTAACCTCTTCACTAACCAAAGCCGTGATCGTTTTCAATTTCTGATCGATATTACTCTTCACGATCGTTCTGTTAACGACCCCAGCCAGATAGTCCACTGCTGCCGGGCTTTCCATCACATGCTGCAACTCTTCTATACTGTATTCACCGTTGGACATTTTGATCGCTTCGGCAATCACCTCATACATGTTGCAATTTTCCGGTTCATTGGTATTAGCCAAAATAGACGCCAAGTTTGTCGCCAGTGACTCCACCGCTCCTATCGAACCATTGCAGACGGATGTATCCAGTAGTTTTTCATCTTCGGTTCCGTATTGCAGCGACTCCAAATCAACTCGTTTGCACACAGACTTCAACCCATCGAATAAATTCTCCAACACATCCATGCTTCCGTTCTGAATATTGTGCTCGGCTATGAACTGCTGCAAAGCCTTCCGTTCCTTCGTACTCTCGAGAACGTAATCGACGGCTGAGGCTTCGACTTGCCGTCCAACGTGCATGCCGGCTTCCGACAGTTGCTGTAGCATCGAACTGTCCAAAGTAACAATCACTGAGCTTTCTGAGCCTTCGTACGTCGTTGTCGTCGAAGTCTGCGTCGGTTTGAGCAGTTTCAACTCTTCTGGAGTGACCGCAAAACTCTGCACCAAAAACTCCTCATCGCCGTCTTCCGTATCCTTCAAATCTGGTGCAACAAACTTAGGTCCATCAGCCGTCTGAACGATCCTTCCTGGGATAAATGTCACTTTATTTTCCGTTTCAACCACTCGACCAGGTACAAACCGTGGACCATCGTCGGTGTCGACGACTTGTCCGGGTACAAACTTCTCCCCGTCATCATCCGTACAGATTACCTGACCCGGGATGAAGGTCGGACCGGCTTTGGTGTTGATGATCTGACCTGGTACAAACCGTGGGCCATCGGCCGTTTGCATTGTTTGACCTGGAACGAACTTGGCTCCACTCTTGGTTTCAACGATCTGTCCAGGCACGAACTTGAGTCCTTCAGATGTCTCGATCACTTGACCCGGGACGAACTGTTCCCCTTGATCTGTTTGCACTACCTGCCCCGGTATGAATCCATCCTCCACGTTGATTCCGGGGATGAACTTGGTCTGAGCTAGCTGCTTGATCAGTTTACCGGGAACGACCTTTCCTTGTGGGAGATCTTCTTTCTTTATCTTCTCCGGATAGAACTCTACTCCAGTTTCGTGCTGTACCATGTGTCCAAACACGCACAAAGCGGGTGTCGTGATCTTCATATTATCACTGTCCATCACCATGCCAACCGGTGTCGCTTCACTGAACTTGACCGCTTCGATCGTTGAGGCGACCTTGAATTTCACCTCTCCCTTGTCGTTCACACTTGTCGAACCTGGCATGAAAACGTCACCATGTTTGGTATGAACGATTTGTCCTTGGACGAATTTCGAGCCTTCCTTGGTTTCTATGTTGACACCAGGTACGAACTTTTCCCCATCGGATATGCCAGGCACAAACGTGTCATTGACGTACTGGCCGGGAATGAACTTGGATCCTTCTGCTGTGACGATCGTTTTGCCAGGGACGAATTTCGATTGGCCCTTCTCGTCGACCACTGTCTGACCCGGAACGAATACCGCCTCATTGTTGCTCTTTACAACCGTCTGTCCGGGAATGAACTTCTCTTTTCCGTTAACGGTGATGGTCTGTCCTGGGACGAACTTGACTCCGTCGGGGGTTTCAATGTTCTGTCCGGGAACAAAGCCTCCTGTCTTCTCATCGACGACGCCGGCAACGAACTTGCTTACGCCCTCCGGTGTGACGATCGTTTGACCCTGTACAAAGTGCGGTTCATCGTTGATTGTCAGGACCTGCCCACAAACGAACTTTCCATCGATAACCTTTCCGGCAATGAAGTTCTGTGGCTTTCCGCCTTTAGTCAGAGCGATCTCCCCGGGAATGAATTGAATCGAGCTGCTGTCGTGAGATGTGATCGTAACTCCCGGAACAAACTCCAGTAAGCCGTCGTTGCTTTCGAGTGTTTGACCCGGGATGAAAGTAGGTTTGTTGTTGATGATCAGAGTTTGACCAGGTACGAAGATTTCTTGGTGATTGACTATCAGTTTGACGCCGGGCACACCTTCGACGACGGCCGGTTGGGTGTCTTGCAGACGACTGATAATCGACGCAAGATCGTCCAGGTGTGGGAGCAGCTCGGTTTGGGCGGACAGTTTTTCTTTAACGTTGCCGAGGGCATCGAGGGTTTCCGGGGATAGGGATTTTATGGCGTTCAGGCGGTCGGCTTTAAGCTCGACTTTAGCCGGCGAGATGGAACCAACGTAGGAGGCTGCCTCCATGCCGGAGGATTTTTCCAGAATGGCGGTGTCCACGTGGAGTTGTTTCGGTGGTAAGTTGACCGGAGTGACGAGGTGTGGGTCTGGGAGGGAATTGAGGATGGTTGTGGTGGTGCACGAGTCCGAGGCTTCCTTTTCCAGGGTGCTCCAGTCCCATGATTCGATCATGGGTTTGACAAGATCGTTCAGTTCAGCATCCTGTTCAATGAGGTGCTCGTTGAGCTTGAGGGCTTTGAGTTTCTCTTCATGTTGGCGTTCTCGGCGTTCCTCGGCTAGGCGGACTGCTTTTTCACGATGTGCTTCTATGAACTTTTGCTCTTCTTCTTCTTTAAGATCTTGGATTTTTTCTTTTTCTTCGAAAATGTTGGCTATGCTGGAGAGGTTTGATTTGCCCTTTGGTTTGGGTCGTTTGGCGTCTTCTTTTTCACGTTTTTTGATTACTTCTTCACGAGGGCCTTCGCCTTCGTAGAGGTTTTCCAGATCACCTTGTTCGACGTTTTTTAGACTAACGGCAATGCTGTTGCCTTTTTTTAGCTTAATGAGCAGTTTGTCGGACTCCTTGGCAAGCATAACATCGCGAACGTCTCCATCGCGTACGGCAGCTTCCAGTACGGCTGGGAAAACAAGACCGAAATTCCGTTCGTCGACCTGGTAGACGTAGAGATTCTGCTCGATCTTTTTGGTTTTCTGAACCAGAATGCTTGTGAGGTTTTTCTGGGCTTCGTCTTGATCATCTAGAACTGGAAAGACATATCTCACTTGACAGAGGACTATGTGTTTACGATTGCCGTAGTTTCCCGGCTGGTAGTGATGAGGATCGAGCTGTCCGGATATATTGGTTACTTTACATTTCGCCCTACCGGAAGCTTTGATCAGCATAACGGGGATGTAATGGTGGGATGGTAGTCCGTATGACTTTCCTGTAATGCGACAGAATCGTTTTGCATCTGCTGGCGAGATGGGCGGAAGCATGGGGAAATAGTTTGGCTTCGGTAGGGACCGGCATTTGCCGGTGATGCGACAGAATGACATTTTGACGTTGTTGGTGGTCTTACAGGTAAGAATCGGTTCATTGGAAGGGACGGATCGTCCCCTTCACCAAACGGTCTGATTCGTGAATAGTTAGTGATCTACTTTTCGGGTTTTCTCTGGCTTCGTTGGATAACTATAAATAGTTTACACTTGCACACTGGCTGTTTTCGTTCGTCTATCGCGATTTTCTATCCAGTAGCACGTGCAGGGTTTGATGTTGCGTCTGGTTGCTGCCGAGAGGCATCGCTTTCCTCTAGCGAAATCGAGCGTGAGTCAGTGGAGCATAGATTTCCTGCTGTGCATAGTTTTCCTCTCCTCTCTGGACCCGCGCGGGCCTAATGCAGTTCTATTTCGATCAACAGTGAGTAACTTTTTTTCGACTAAAACTTGAAATGGTCACTCGACCTCTAAATCTTCTGTTTCACCAAATTACCACCTCCCGATGACGACTTCCCATAAATCGAGAATGTGTTTGACTGACAGCTCCTTCTTCTTGACTTTTTTTTTGCAGGGAAAATCACCAACGACTGAGAGCCTTCATTATTTCACTAAAAATAAATTCACTGTTCGTTCGACACTGTTCGACCTCTTCAAGACTTTGATGGTCTTCGCGCTGGCGGAAATTCACTCAGAAGAAACACCGAAAAAATTCACCAAATTCCTCTTCTGTGAGCAATTTTTTGCTATTTCATTTTATTCTTCCTTACGGAACACTAAAACATCACACAACGCTTCCTTCTTGTATTCTAATTAAATATTATCTCACTTCTTGTATTACACATCCTCTTACGAACGCTTAGTGACTGATGCCATAAATCTTCGTTAAGCAAGGTACGCTCGATGGCCAAAATGCTATGGCAACCAGACGCCAGCCGAAAAACTTTGAAATGTCAGCCCGAAATTGTAACTCAGAAAGATTGCAAAGTGGAAATTTGGCAATTTCCAACAGCGACAAAGTCCGTTTCCAGTTAACTTCAATCTCGATCTTGATTGTTCCGAAATCGGTTCCGTCGTCTTCGTCGTCGTCCGTATCCAGTGCTTGCTCGCGGTGGACTGATGCCGCCAGAAGAACGGTGTACGCTAATGTTCTGCGGTGCGAACGGTGAGAACTGCTTATAAATATAAATAATTTTCCCACCCTCCCTGACCCTCCAAAAACCACAATCGCTTTTCTCCGCTCCTGGGCGCAAAAGAAAATCTCAGAATCATTCTCTCGTCTGCTCGCGATCTCTCTCGATCTCTCTCGCTCACCACAAACTGTTCTCTTCTCACTTCGTCCAATGATGCTGCGATTGCCACCGTCAACCGCCGTCAATCTGATCGCTTCACCTGGATCAAAACTCCAAGTCAAAGCAAAGTAGCTCTTGACTATGAATGAAATATAGCTCAAATCTAGCGGTGGTCTACAGTACCGGAGTGAAACGTGCGATCTATGTTGCTTAGCAATTTGAGTACACTAATTTGTGAAAATTAGCGAGTGCGATGAGAACATCAAATCAAAGCAACCACCTATCGGATGAGACGTGAAATGAGACGAGCTAGGAGGAAAATACTCACACCTGATTTCAGTTCTCACGGAAAGGAACCTAGTTAACGCAAAGGTGCACTCGGTGAATAATGATCTTTCGAGATTGAATTTTTAAGGAAAAGAGAAAAAAATGTGGGTGAAGATTTTCTTTCCACCACAAGTATCCGAAAACAGATGGGTGGGAATGTACCAAAAAAATGTAAACATATAGAGAGAGAGAGAGTGAGAAAAAAATGTGCCCGATTTGAAGATTGTTTGTTCGAAAACTGGTGTGAAAAGTGATTGGGTTTAACGGGGTTTTGTGTCATTATGTGCAACCAAGAGCGATGAATGACGATAAGATGCAAAAGCGTGAATCATCTGATTATGAAAATTGCTAAAAATAGTTTAAGGTAGGCGATGTTCAACAAAAAAAAAAGAAAAGAAAAAAGTCTGCTACATAGTCAGCCATGATGTTACTCCCGAAAGTTGTTAGGCATGATCATCAATGCAACTGGCTTCCTACTTCAAGCGATCAGTTTATAATGGTAATTCTATAGACTGTTCCGATAATTATAAATACACTAATAATTAACCGTCGAAAAGTCAACCAACTTTTGGCTGCGTCCCGTTGTTTACATCCAAATTTAATGATGTTGTCATTTTTTTTTTCATTTTTTTGCACGGAAGTTTGAAAATGCGTGGTCTTTCTCCCGAGCAAAAAAAAGGTTTGTGCGCAAACGGTGCACCGTCAGTGGTCTTTCGAACAGAAAACTTGCTAAGGAAGAATGTGTGAGCGTCGGAGCAGTTCAAACCGCATTACGGAAGTATCAACAACAGTGCTCTTTCGTAGATTACCAATCCCGCTGACCCTACAATCGACAGAAAGGTAAGGGACTATTTCAAGCGTCATCCTTCAGCATCAGTCCGAGATGTGGCGAAAAAGCCAAGCAGAAGCAGCCAAAACGAAGCACCAAACAGGCTGAATCTGCGAAACCGAGGGCTTGAAAGCTGTACGACAAACTGCTGACCAGAAAATCGGGCTGTGTTATCATGGACGATGAAACTTACATAAAACTCGATTATTAAACTCTGCCGGGACCACAATTTGATACCTTGCCGAAGGCAAAGGATGTTCTTGGATCAGTTAAAGCCATTTACATCGAAAAATTCGGCAAGAAGGTAATGGTGTGGCAGGCCATATGCGGATGGGGAAAAAAATCTCGTCCATTCATTACGAACGACACAATGAATGGTCAAATCTACGTGAAGGAGTGTCTGCAAAAAAGGTTGCTACCCTTGATCAAACAGTATAACAAGCCTACAATCTTTTGGCCTGATCTTGCTTCCTGCCATTGCTCTACATATGAACTAGAGTGGTACAAAAGAAACTATGTCGCATTTGTACCAAAGGAGATGAATCCACCAAACTGCCCAGAAATTCGCCCTATCGAAACTTTCTGGGCTTTGACGAAGGCGAAGCTGAGAAAACACATGAAACCAGCGGATAGTGTTGAAAAATTTAAGAAAGATTGGCCAAAAGTGGTGAAAATGGTAGGAGAAAGCACTGTGCAGACGCATATGAGTAGTGTTAAGGGAAAAGTTAGAGAACTCGCCTACCCTACCAAAAATCAACTAAATTGAAGACATATGGTAAACAAACCGCTTTGCCAAATCAGTGATTTTGGTTTAGTGTTATATATTTTGGTTGTTTGAAGATGTCTGATTCCGTGCCAAATAATCGTCATTTGCGGGAAGTGTTGATTTTCTTCTTTCATTCGAAGAAAACGGCGGCTGAAGCACATCGAGAGCTCCAAAAAGTTTACGGTGATGCTGCTCTGAGTGAAACAACGTGTCGTGATTGGTTTCGTCGCTTCAAAAACGGTGATTTCAGTGTTGATGATCGTCCGCGTGAAGGAAGGCCAAAAAACTTCGAAGACTCTGAATTGGAGGCATTGCTCGATGAGGTTCCGTGTTAAACGCAAGAAGAGCTTCAGGTTCAGGATTAGGAGTTTCCCGCCAAGCCGTTTCTAAGCGATTGCATGCGTTGGGAATGATTCAAAAGCAAGGAACTTGGGTTCCTTACGATTTGAAGTCAAGAGATGTTGAGCGTCGTTTTTTCATCTGTGAACAACTGCTCCAGCGGCAAAAAAGGAAGAGTTTTCTACATCGCATTGTGACGGGTGACGAAAAATGGATTCATTACAGTAACCCAAAACGGAAACATTCATGGGGACTGCCAGGGCATGCTTCAACATCGTCGCCTAGGCCGAATATTCACGCTGCGAAGGTTATGCTGTGTATTTGGTGGGACCAAGTTGGTGTTATTTATTATGAGCTGTTGAAACCAAACGAAACCATTGCCGGGGAACGGTATCGAACTCAATTGATACGATTGAGCCGAGCACTGCACGAAAAACGGCCACAATACGAGCACAGATACGAAAAAGTGATTCTTCAGCATGACAACGCTCGACCTCACGTTGCGAAACCCGTGAAAACCTACTTGGAAACGCTCAAATGGGAAGTCCTACCCCACCCGCCATATTCTCCTGATATTGCACCGTCCGATTATTACTTGTTCCGTTCGATGGCACATGGTCTCACTGGTCAGCAATTCCACTCATATGATGACATCTCAAAATGGCTTGATTCTTGGATAGCATCAAAAGACGAACAGTTCTATCGAAATGGTATTCACGTTCTACCAGAAAGATGGGAAAAGTCGTAGCTAGTGATGGGCAATACTTTGAATAATTCGTTTGTAACCTTTGTTTTCAAAATAAAGTTCCTTTTTCACCAAAAAACAGCGAGAACTTAGTTACGCACCTAATACTATGTTTGAGAATAAAATAATCAAAAATCCCAATATGATATTTTTTATTTGAGAAAGAAAGTGTATTTATATTTTTCGGAACAGTCTATATACCTACTCTCGAATAAAGCAGTCGTTCATTAGATCTTGCTTTATTTCCTCGATACGCTATATTTGGCGACGAGTGAAAACAAGAACTGATGATGAATAGCGCCAAGCCTCCGGAGTTCAATGTTGGAGATTCCTGGCCATTGTACAAAGAGCGGTTGAAGATATTTTTCGTGGCGTATCAAATCGATGAGAAGGGTGACTAAAGAAAGCCAGTGTTTCTATTGAAGGCGGTTTTCAAGGAAGTCTAACAAATCATCAATTTTGTCGTATCCAGTTCTTGCTGAAAATAAAAGTTTCCGGAACTTTGTGATTTATTGAAGCAGCGATTTACCCCAACCCGGTGTACCTGGTTGAAGAAGTTGGCGACAAATTGTGAGTTCAGCGATCAGTTAAACCCGCTGATGCTGAACACGTTAGTGGCCAGTCTACGGAGGACGATTTTTTAACGCCCCTCCCCAAAGAGGACCACACCAATTTAGTATAAACTTTTGAGAGAAGAAGGCAGGGAGGAACAACAATGCATCAACAAGAAGTTTTAGAAAAACACAAAAAACAACCGGCGGCGGCGGAAGAGGGGAGGAAAAAACCCCGCGGGTGGTGATGGCGATAATGATTCCAAAAAAAACCCCAACAGGGGTTTTGTCTGCCGGAACTGCGATTGTAAGGGTCATTTGGCGAAGATGTGTCCGTCGAAGAAGTCTTCGAACGAGAGACGCGGTCCAAAAGTGAATCATTTGAGAATCAACAAGCTTGAAGTTCCTCCATCGCACAGTGGGCAAGAACTGATGAAAACTAAGGAAAAAATCTGTAACTTGTGTCGCTTTTAAGCGCGGCTTGTAAACAATGCCATTTCCGCTTGAGAATTGTCTGGAAAATCGAATGGACATGGTTTCAATCACCGCACGGATATGATTGTGGAGTTGTAGAGCTTATTTTACCCCACTTCCCCTTATATTCTTGAATAATTTACAGACATCTTTGCACGGAGAGGCTCAAGATCAACAAAATAGTGCTAATCCCATGTGAAATTTCCTGGAAAATCGAATAGAAGCTGATTCAACTACCGTAAGGTTCTGTGAACGAAGATATGGCTGATTTCACCCCAGTTTAACCCATATAGTTGAATTATTTATGTTATTTTAGTTATCTTTAATAGAAGTAGCTAAAGAATGACTATTCTCGTGTGAGATATAAAAAGCCATGATATATTGTAAGTTGCATGAATCCAAAGATTCTTGAGCTGACCATTTTTCGGCTTATTTTCAGCGTAGGTGCTTGTTAGTTATGCTTAATTTTCAAAATAGTCGTGCTTAACATGTTACTGCTCATTATTTACTAGTACGTGGTCTTTTCTCATATCTATGAGCCGACACGAAAAAAAAATCCACGCAAACAATTCGCGCGCAGGAATCACCACAACAAGAGTTTCCAAATGAAATTCTCCGCAAATTAAAGAAGCTGCACTTTTGTTACGGTGTCTGCTTTTTACGATTCAATCACAGTAACATATGGAAAACGAAGTATTCCACACATTTCAAAACTTACTCTGAACATGGCCTGCTGTACTTATTTAGCACCTTGTCCAAACCTTAGATAAGATCCGACAACTGCAATCGTCTTGCTCTGTCACCGGAGAAAACGAATGACTTCTTCTTCTCCTTCTAGGCGTTGCATTTTGCAATTAGCTTATTGTGGGCTCTCAACTTCTAGATGCTCTTACCGCCTAAGCTATCTGAATTGCTATCTTTATTTATTCCCCTGCCAAGGTGTTTGTCCCCAATAGGGTCTCTTTTGAATGACTACTTGCCGGATCCTATCCTAAGGCCCAAACACCAGGAAAGTATGCTTGCTTTTCAAAAGTTAAACGTCATTTCAGGTGTAAAGCTGAATCGATTCAGAATGGTTGTGCTAAATCGTGATTTAGTTGAAATTTATTTCAGAAACTGGAATAAAGAAAACGCTTACGACTTTTTGAGAGAGCAGAGTTTAACAGGGAGAGAAGATGAGTTAAAGGTCAGTTTCGATGCGTGGATTAAAACATTCAATGGTTATGGAAATCAGTCATATCTTTGTTCACAGAGCGGTGGTTGAAACAACCTCTGTTCAATTTTCCAGGAAATTTCACATAGGACTAGTCCTATTTGATTGATCTTGAGCCACTTCGAGCAAAGATATCTATAAACTATTCAAAAATATAAGGGGAAGTGGGGTAAAACCAGCCATATCTTCGTTCACAGAGTCTTACGTTGTTGTTAGTTGAATCAGCTTCTATTCGATTTTCCAGGAAATTTCACATGGGATTAGCACTATTTTGTTGATCTTGAGCCTCTCCGTGCAAAGATATCTTTAAATTATTCAAGAATATAACAGGAAGTGAGGTAAAATAAGCTCTACAACTCCACAACCATATCCGTGCGGTGATTGAAACCATTTCCATTCGATTCGCCAGACAATTTCCAAGCGGAAATGGTCTTGTTTACAAGCCGCGCTTAAAAGCGAAGAAAGTTACAGATTTTTTCCTTAGTTTTCATCAGTTCTTGCCCACTGTGCATCGGTTGTTATGAATGTTTTGGTTTCGAAGAACATGCACAATCAACTGTTTCAAGTTAATGCGTTGAACACTAATACCACAGAAGAGTTCGCGCTATAACGGTTCTGAATTTCAAGCATAACATTTAATTTAATTTGCACATCTGAACTTCAACTTCTACATTCATAAAAGACTGGCATGTCCTTATAAGCAGTATAGGATTATATTTAAATATTATGTTTAGTGGTATTATTGTAAGAAAGCCATTTATTTCAGAAATCATCAAACCGGGCTCTTTGATCACTCTAATTGCTATCTTTGAAATGTAACTAGAACGGTATAAAGAAGAATTTCAACAACATGTCTTATAAAATAATATCTTTCATTGAAATTTTATCTTTGATATTCGGAATAATCTTTCCTGTTTTCAGCTTTTCCAGGACAGGTTGGATATTAATACAGGGTGTCTCACAATAAGTGTCACTAAAACAAACTGGGATTACAGCAAAACAAATCAACCAAATCATAGCATTTATATTTCGTTCGAAAGATACATGTTATAGAAATAAACCATATTAATTCAATTCGAATCTTTCTCCCTTTTCCTTGATAACTTTGCGCAAACGCTTTTTAAATCCATCGCAGCTGGCACGCACGATTTCCTGAGGAATTGGGTCCCAAATATCAACCAAATGTTTCTTGAATCGATAAAGTAAGCCCTTTCGTAAGGTCTATATGTTGAAGTATATAACCCCAAACAAAGTAGTCAGGTGGGTTGATATCCGGTGAAGATGCAGGCCATTCTTCGCTTGTGATGAAATTGGGCAAATTTTCCGCGCACCACGCTTGTGTCTTCTTTGCCTTGTGAGCTGGAGCTGAGTCCTGTTCGAAACAATATGGTATATTCCCATACAGCGTTGAAGCATGAGGAAGCAGATGGTTCTTCAAAACCTGCTTGATTTTTACGTTAGGTTTTATGAAAAGAAGAGGAAGTTTTCCTTTTCGTGAAACGGCGCCCCATACCATGATTTTCGATACATTCTGATAGCGTTCTACAGCTAGTTTATCTCTTGGAGTATTGGCAAGACTTTTGCCATACACACGATCATTCTGTTGATTATGACTGTCCTGAAGGAGGGAGAGCTTTTCATCCGAAAATAAAATCCGCAGTCACCGAACTAAAAGATTTCTGCTTCTTTGGACTCTGGCTTGCTTTTGACGCTCCGTCAACCCGTGAACCCATTGTTTCTTGTACGGCTTGCATTCTAGATCATGTCTGAGGAACCTGTTCATTGAAGCAGGGGACATTTGAAATTGTTTGCTCAATTTACGGCCAGATACGGCCGGATAACGTCTCATTCGCTCCCTCACACATTTGATCTTTTTCTTCGTTCTAGCAATTCGTCCTTGAACCGTTTCAAGGTACGAAAAACAAAACGCTTACTCACTCAGAACTGCTTAAGGCTATTGAATATCTGACACGGTCTAGGCTTTTGCAAATGTAATTTCAAAACATACTCCCGTATGGCTTAACATTCCCCAACAAAAATCCAAAAAAACATCCACCCCCCCAACCTAATTTTTTTTGCAGTAACAATCTAGTGGGCGTCATATATATTTTGTTCATACGCATATTATGTTCTCGTATTAACTTACTATAGCCGCTTTTTACATGGTCAAATAATTTAATTGCCGTAATGTGTAATTTGTAATTCCATGAATATCATTCAACATTGAAACTAAGCATTTTTATTCTTATGAAATCTTCTTTTTTTTTGTGTACAAACTATACTGAATATTAAATAACATATAACGGGGAAAATAAGGGACCATCAGGGTACCCAAGTGAAACAATTTGGATAAGGAGCATGGGTCTGCCTCCCTTCTGTTGTTAACATTTCGCGGAACGAGGGTGGGCTCTTCGAGGGCGGGCTTATTCTGTCAATCGAGGGCTCTTTTTTAGTGCTGTTAGTGTGAACTTGCTTGTTTTGGAAGGAGAGCTGAGCTCACAAACAACAATAGAATCCTGATCAAATCGTTTTTCAGATTATGCCACTGCTATGGAAAGTTACCTTGCTACAATAGTTGGCAGTATTAAATAATCATCATAATCATCATCAATATAATGGTTCTGAATTTCAAGCTTTTGAAAAGTTCAAGGGGATTATGAAGTATAAGGAACACAAGTCGTTGGAAGATGTTTTCGTTTTTGAAGTGACTCGTCAACCTCTTTTTGGACGTCAAACGATGAGGAATTGGAGTTTGAAGATTGATTTTTGCGTTGTCTCCGGCAATTATGAAGACGTTAAGAAGCTGTTAGAACCATTGTTGAAGAAGCATGTTTCTGTATTCGAACACTGAAAATTAGTTTTAGTTAAACCAAACGACGGCACACCCACCCCTTTTTTTTTTCCCCAACAAACAAATTTTTTTTTATGAAGCTCTTTCGTAATTAGCCACACGCGGAACAGTCAAAAGCACGAAGCATTTGTGGACACATAAAAGACATTGCACGATAACCACACAAAGAGCTACGAATATTTTGCTACAAATTAAAAAGAAACATCTCTCTGATGGTTGAAATACACAGATCTTCTTTATCGACTCGAAAGTAATCGCTTAAAAAAAACGTTTCCACTGTTATTGTAGATATTTTTGCTGCACTTCATGGACGAAGATATTGATCCAGTCATTTTTGAAGAAGAGCTGTAATCGAATCCGTGGTTGATCTCACTAGGCCACGTTGACTCGCGAGAAGAATCTTTATTAATGAGTATGAAGTTATAACTCTCAGCAGTGCTTTAATTTTTTTGTTGGGATAAATAAATTATTCCCACTAATCCCTGCAACAACACCATCAGAGAAGCGCCGATTGGCTGGTCTTCACGAAATTCATTTCGTGCATTCTACAACAACGTGTAATGACAGCATTTCACCAGATAAAAAGCTATATGAATGTTTCTAATGCAATACATGTGAAGAAGCATTTGTTCCAGTAGAAAATCCATGTTTACGAAACAAGACTGATTGTCTCAAGCTTATTTACGAAAATGGATTTGTATTGAAGGAGAGCTAGGTCATAAATGTGAATTTTTCAAGCGAAAGGTGGCGTATATTGGACATGTGATCGATGAAGATGGCTTACATAAGGATCCAGAAAAATTTCGAGCCATTTTGGATATGAAGGCATCAGCTGATGTCAAGAATGTACGTGTGTTTGTTGGATTAGCAAACTAACGGGTGTTCAATAAAAAATGAGAATGATTTCAATACCTTTCTGTAATTAAAGTAAAGAGCGTAAATTTTTTTCTCTCCAAGAGAATTGCTCTCTGCACTCCCTAGAAATGGGTGGCATGTTTCTTTTCGGTCGGGTGCTGTCAGTTCAATCGAAGATGGCGTCGAAACAGCAATCACTCCGCGAGCGTGTTGTACGGTTTTACGAAACGCATGGTCATATTGGAAAAAAAGTTTACGGTAGACCACTTTCGAGACGAAAACGTGCCCGTGAGTAGAGATTAGTGGATCCTGGCATCCCTGAGCGTTGAGCGGAAGGCCGGTATCGGCCGTCCGGCGAAGATAATGACGAAGAAGAAGATTCCTTCGTTGAAAAAGCTGTTCGACAACAAGGACGGGACGAGTTTGCGTGACGCCGGCCGAAAATATCACTGCTCCCATACCTTGATTCACCGAACCCTCAAGATTGAGGACATCATCTGTCGGAAGAAGACGGACGAACAGATAGCGACCGTGAAATCGCAGTGCCGGTGGATGACGAAGAACTACCGCGGGACGTCGTTCGTGCTGGACGACGGAAGTTACTTTCCGCTCTCGAAGACCCACATTCCAGTAACTGACAGCTACTGTTCCAGCGACAAGTCGGCCATACCCCCCGAAGTAAAATATAAGTTTAAGCATAAATTTGAGAAAAAAAAGTTATGCTGTGGATCGCCATATCGGACAGAGGGATTTCAAAGCCGTGGTTCAAGCCGAGCGGTCTGGCTATCAATCAACAAGTGTACCAGAAGGAGAAAATTCTTCTGCCGTTCTTAAAGGAACATCATGCGGATGAGAAGTACGTCTTCTGGCCGGACAATGCTTCTTCGCATTACGCCAAGAAGACGCTGGAGTATCTTGAGCAGAAAAAGATACCGTACGTGCCGAAAGAAAGGAGCCCGGCCAACTTGCCCCAGTGCCGTCCCATTGAGGATTTTTTCGGCTCCCTCAGTGGCCTAGTGTACAAAAATAATTGGCGGGCCAAGGATACAAAGCAGTTGACCACGAGGATCCGGAATTGTATCCGGAAGATGGACGTCAGTGCCGTCCAGCGCCCTTGTGAGAGCATCGCGACTAAGTTGCGTCGTACGGCTGACCAGGGCCCCTTCTCCAATATTCATTGACGTTTTTTTGAAGAATAAACATTATGTTATCAATAAAAAAAAATTTCACTTTCCCCCCCAATTAATCGCTATTTTCAGAAATTTGAAAAACTTCGGAGTAAATCGGGATTTTGTGTACCGAACGATCCGAAAGTACACCTGCTCGTTGGATTACCAGAAGAGATCCGGTCGTACTCGTACGGTGCGGACTGCACGAGCTGTTAAAGCGGTCAGGGAACGGATTAGACGAAAATCACCGCGCTCTGTACGTAAAATGGCCGCAGATCTGAATGTTTCGAGATCGCCAATGCACAATATACTGCAAAATAACCTCGAATTCCAAACTTTCAAGAAACGTAAGGTTCACGGAGTTTCGGGACCTTCCGACTCGAAAAAGCAAGTCTGCTTTTGTCGCGGCATGGTGAGAGAAGAATTTATCTTTTCCGACGAAAAGTTATTCGTCTTGCAACAATGCCACAACGTCCAGAACGACAGATTGTGGGCTCTCTCTTCGAGAAATGTTTCAGAGAGTGATAGGAATATTCCACGGTTCCAAAGTGCTGCGTCAGTGATGGTTTAGGGAGGAATTTGCAAGTGAGGCAAATTACCACGGGTTTTCATCGAAAAAGGCGTTAAAGTGAATACCGTATATTATAAAACGGAAGTTTTGGAGAAAGTTATCAAGCCATATGTACAAGAGGTTTTTGGAGATGATCACTATGTGTTTCAGCAGGACGGAGCGCCATCGCATACTGCAAATCTCGTTCAGGGCTGTTGCCGAGAAAATTTGACCGACTTTTTGGACAAGAATGAATGACCTCCCAGTTCACCAGATCTGAATCCCTTGGATTATTTCGTATGGTCATACATGCTGGCGAAGGTAGATGACCACAGGGCGTCTAATATGAACCAATTCAAAACCGTAATCAAACGAATTTGGGACGAAATGCCGATGGAAGTCGTGCGCGCCGCCTGTGACGGTTGCGAAAAACGTCTGGAGCTGGTCAAGAAGGTTAAAGGCGGTGTTATTCCAAAACATATGCTGTAGTTGATAAGTATTATATTGCAATATAATGGGTAAAGTTATCAATAAAATCTGGATTATCGATTTGAAAAAAATAAAGTTTTATTTTGTATGAGAATATATTGGACACGGTGTACAGCCAAAAATCATAAATCTCAAACATGAGCTATGGATATGGATGCGTATGTGTGATAATGAATTTCAGTCAACACCTCTTACTTGTTTTACGATTGTGCTTTCAATGGCCGCAAAAGCTGTGTGGTTAGCAACCTGGTCCCCGGCCCGGCGGTAAAACCCCGCCTGTCCAAATACGCGGTCGGGTTTCTAGAAACACCCTCAACTGTTCTTTCAAACTCCGGCTGTGCGTTAGTTGACGGTGTTTCCTTTCATGGCTTGACTCAGCTTAATGAGTACCGAACAGAGATTCACGATTGATCTCGTCCTTGGAAACGACGCAGTTAGCAATCCATTCAATCGCTTATATCCCTCATGTTGGTTGACCTCGCAGATTCGATTATGTTTGATTATTGCGCCGATGTTTCCCAGATATACGACTACCGCCGAGCTAATCATGCCGATAACTCCGACAAATGGACAAGAAGGTGGTAGCCATTATTGAGAAAAATCCCAATCTTTCTGTGCGAAATGTAGCTCGCAAAGTTGGGAAGTCAAAATCATACGTACAAAAAGTGAAGCAGGGGCAAGGACTGAAGGCGTACAAAGTGAAAAGGCTTTACAAAATATTTTTGCAAACATTTTCTTGTATCATAATGGCCGACGAAACATACGTACTCGAAGACTTTAAACAGCTTCCGGGTCTGGCTTTTTATACCGCAATGCAAAGGAACGCCGTTGCCGAGCATTTTCGGACAAAGAAGGTGTCAAAACTCCCGAAGAATTATTTGATTTGGCAGGACATATGTAGTTGTGGTCGAAAATCTGAAAGTCTCGTCTCTACCGGGACTATCAATAAGGATGTGTACGAGAAAGAGTGTCTTCAAAGCGGTTGCTACCGTTTATCAGAAGCCTCGACTCTCCTGCTCTGTTAAGGCCTCTTGTCACTATGCGAAATCCGTCCTGGAATGGTATAAGGTACAAGAGGTCAAATACGTGCCAAAAACAACCATTCCACCAAACTGTCCAGAACTTCGCCCAATAGAGAAGTACTGGGCTCTAGTTAAGCGGAAACTCTTCGAAACTAAGAATAAAGCAAATGGTAGTGATGATTTCAAGGGAAGATAGAGAATCGTCACGGCCGACGTATCTGAGGATACCGTACGGAACCTGATGGCGGGTGTACCACAGAATGTTCGAGAATTTTACAGAAAGAAGGATTAACACCTTAATCAACTGTTTCTAATGAAGACATAACTCTATTATTGGGAAATAAACAATCGGGTTTGTTGAATTATGTGTACATTTTTTTTGTTGCTATTATTTTGGTGTCCGAAATTTAACGCGGACAGGCTTTAGGTGTCGTTAATCGGGAGGTCCGGTATTTTTTTTTAAAGTTTGGTGTAGTTGGAAGACGGATCGTGAAAAAGTTGAACTGTGAAATATACAAGAAGAACAACCTATAGTCCCAACTGCAAAAATAGTACATATAGCCATGACCCTTAGTAGCAAAGGTTTCCTTACAAAACATGTAGCTCTTGTTAACGTAGGCTAGGATAGTTCCTGTCGAAAATAAGGATTAATTACAATCGACAGTCCGTGTTGCTCACATTTTATACGGTAAATGTATGATGAAAATTATGAATGTTTAATCGGTAGCCTCTAGTGATCATTTCCATGCATCAACTGGAGCTATAATGTTCGATTATTAGCCTCCCTCGTATGTGATTCATGTTTCCACCATTCAGTTTGGAGTGGCTTTAAATAGAAATTCATTACCAACCTGATTGACAGTTGTTTACTGAACAGGTGCAAATTGTTGATCAGTTAAACACGAATGGGGTTGGTAGAACATCCACTTGGGCCGTTTAACACTGGATTGAGTAAGTCAAATGTATTTTAACCATTTTAACCAGACAAGAAACATTCAACAACAAGCGTGTCGGATGTTTGTCACAAAATTCCCATGGCGTGCTTGTGTAGCACGAATTCAAAAAAAAAATCAACTCCAACAGTTTGCTTTTGTAACATGGATGGGATAGGAATGCACTTTTGAAAAGCGGAAGAGTGTCCTTCGTCGAAGCGAAGCCAACTGCGACGATGGTGATCACGGAAAATGTATTTTTCGTTTCGGATGTTGACGAGAAAATCCCTCAGTTTTGACACGTTCCCGGGCATCCGGTTCGTTCGCGTGCAATATTTTTAAAATTGTCCTCTACTTACTGGTGTGTTTGTGGGTGAGGGTAATGATCATTCATCGGTGACCTTAACCGCTCTCATCAATATTCAGAGCGAAACGAGTGAAATTTTGACCTTAATGTGTCGGCCGGCTAAGGGATGGATCACCGTCATCCATGATGGCGTTGCAAATTCTTTTTTTTTTCGCCTGTATTCTGAGCGGAAAGAAGATAGATGAAGCGTTTGTCGAAACTCGCTGAGTGAAGGATAGATTGCTTCCGTTGACAAGGGCTAATGAACCAGCAGCAAGGTTGCGCTGGGCCTCTCTACCAGATGCGCCTAACAGAGGAAGTTTATTTGCGAAAGAAACGATAGACTCAACAGAATCTAAGTTTAAATCCATCATTTCATTTAAAACCAGGTGACTGTCCGAAACCGTCTCAACCGAACCAAAATAAACACCCAAGATGCTATACCTACGGTGACGATGATTCAAGCGCGGTCAAGGAAACCATTCAAATCATCCGGCGCGGTGTGATGCGTGGGAAATGTCAATCAAAATCCACTGCGCTGATAAACGACGCCGAACCGAAAGTCCCAAATGAGTGAAACCATTCATCCAATTTCTGGGAAACCGCCCCAGAAGAACATCTTCTCTATTGCTGATTTGTTGCCAAATGAAAAAAGAAAGAAAACAAAATCGCTAGAAGACGAGTGTTCGCCAGTTTTAAACAAAGACCGATTCCTCCGTTGGCTGACAGCGAAAGTGAAAAATATATAAACTGTCAAAATTAATCACATCCAAGAAAATGCATGCATACATCACAAAGCAACAGACGCCAGTGAGGAGCGCGTGGTTGAGCGGACAATTAACTGGAAAAATGGAATCGAAGTCCCATAAAACATTTCGTCCGTGAAAAGATTGAATTATTTGACACATGAAAAAAAAAAACTTAACCATAAATTCGTTGTTTGAAAGGAAATTTCCACCGTTTGATCTGCTGCTTGAAAAATATCTTAATTCCGAAACCGTAGCCACGAGGATGAATGTGTTTCGGTCGGGAAGATCAGTGGACAGACAAACTTCTGGGATGTCGCACATGCATGGGAAAATTTCGTCTGGCCGGAGAATCTGGGCTGCTCACGTGCTTGAGTCGATCGTCGTCCCACATATGAGACTGACTGTTTTGTCGGGTGGTAGGTAATTGGCTTGTAAGATATGCAGAGGACCAGGATGGCGGTTGCCAAAAACTGTTTCAAGCGCAGTTTTTTTTTTTTTTTTGTCGGCTTCATAATTTGAATGAGCCGTGTGGAATCATTTATTTTGGCCTAGACCGAAAGTACCGGTTTTGTGAGTGATGTTTTCATTTTCGATGCCAATTAGTTTACGGTGGTAGGTAGTTTGTTTTCACTCGGTTGGGCCTTTCGGCTCATAGGTGTGGAAACTCGTTGATGAGTCAACAAATAGGGTTATTCAATTTAATCATAAAAAAAAAATTAATTTTACCAACCCGAAAAATTCCCCCCCCCTTACTTCAACCAAAAGGAGCGAAACCACCAAAATTGCCTCCATCCTTCCTTCCCCCCCCCACAATGTTTTGCATTTTTTCATACAACATGCTAGATTCAGGCGTTATCAGGCTAAAATTTACATGAAATCTTCCATTATTTTCTGCCAAATCTAGCATTTCCTTTATTTCCTTTGTCTAATATCACGCAGAAAATTCAATGTTTCTTTTTATCTGTGTACTGCAGGCCTGCTCTTCAATCCTTTATAGGCTAATACCCAGTTTAACACATCAAACCGTATAAAAAAATAGCTTTGTGCGCAGTTTTCTCTCGTATAAACTTGGGATTTCTTCTTCAAACTTTGTTTTTTTTTTGTTATTTTTGCTCACTTTTGCGACTTTGGCTTAAATGTTCCCCATTTGTGTTCCCAATGAAACGGTAGTCGATAAGTCGGCGCCCTCGATATAATCTTTCACTCTGTCGTTTATCGAGCAACAACGTCGGAAAAATTGCACTCATGTATTTGAAATTACACTTCAATTTTGAATTTTTCGCGTACACAAAAAGAAAATCTAAATTTTCATTTGATGTAAATATCAGAGCGTGTAGAATTGTATTTCCATACACACGAAAAAGAAACTTGCATGAAATAAAGACTGGACTCGGAAAAAATGAGACACACAAAAATGATCACCAAAAATTCATTTTAAATCGGATACTTCTCAAATTTTCAGGGATTAAATAGCTATATATAAGCCTTTGGCCTACTTTATTTATTGAATTTCCTCCCCCAAGCTGAATGCTCGTACATTTCTCTTAACACTGCTCATGAGATCTTGGGCGAGGCTTTGTCCATCTTCCTTACACAATTTCTCCCAGTTTTTCTTCAAAGCTTCATCGGGTTTGAATGTTTTTCCGCTTTTCTTCAACTTCTTCTTCATTATCGCCCAAAACTTTTCGATCGGACGATGTTCTGGTGTATTTGGCGGGTTCGCCTCCTTCGGGACCACATTAACGCCCTTCGCTTCGTACCAATCCATTACAGGCTTGGCGTAATGACACGAAGCGAGATCCGGCCAGAACAGCGTGGGACCACGGTGAGAGCGGAGGAAGGGCAGCAAGCGCTTCTGCAAGCATTCCTCTCGATAAATCTGCCCGTTTATGATCGCCTGCCACAACAGGTACTTCTTCGCGAATTTGTCCATCTTTCTCTTCCGGAACTTTTCCGGAACCTCCATGCGGGACGTACCGACAAAAAACTCGAGGCCGGGGATTTGTTTGGTATCCGCCTTGATATATGTCTCGTCGTCCATGACGAGACAGCCTAGCTTGACCAGCCACTCACGGTACAGCTTCCACGCACGCAATTTGGCCACCGTGTTTTGCTTGTCAGTCCGGTTTGGCGTCTTCCTGACCATAAAATCACGTAGCCCAGCCCGCTTTATGGTCTGATGGACGAACCACTTCGACGAATTGACCTTTTTGGCGCCGTCTCGGGTGGAAAGGTTCGGGTTATTTTAAAGTACTGCCTTATCTTCCGCGCCTTCTCTGGGTATTCCGTTTTCGGTTTTCGGCCGCTTCCAGAGCGCCACTCGTTATCTTCACAACGCGGGACACGGTGGAATGGTGGATTCCAATCCTTTTGCCGATCCATCTGTGCGACTGACCAGGATTATCGATCACCGCGCCCAAGATTTGGTCTTCTTGTTTCGAATGCATCACGAAAACTACTTGACAGAATTTTGCACACATAAACATAACACTCTAAGCTAGTATTACCCAAAATTTCATTAATTTTTCCACGCGATAAAAAGTTACACCCAAAACAAAGTGTCGCATTTTTTCTGAGTCCAATCTTTATGTGGAATTAAACTTAATGAAATGAATGGAATAAGACAATTTTGAATCATTTGCTACCCCTTTTTGAGCGTCCTGTCAAGCACGTTGGTTATCCGGTAAGTCGCTTAAGTCGGTACATTCGGGGAAATAGCTTTCGGAAAAAACGTTATTTCTTCTACCCACCATGATACCAGCACTATTACATCAAAATTATGACAAATTACATTACATCAAAAGCATAGCATCAGCGGCAATAAGTAAATAAGGCAACCGGAAAGTAGATTTTTCCGACTGTCATAGGGTTCGCGGTTCTATATAAGCAAAATTTTTGAAAGTAACAAAGGACGAGCGAAAATCACCAAACATCTGCAATCAGTTGTCACCCCTAATCAACATCGTATAGTGCAGCAATCCACGTGCCAGTGGAAGACGGAAACAGAACCCAAACGCGAAACCCACATAAAAGTCTTAAATCATCACCAACAGCGTCGTCGTCGTCGTCGTCGTCGTCGTCACGCTCGTTGCTAAAACAGAAGAAAAAAAAACCTAGCAGACAGGAAAAAGACAAAATCTAGCGCCAAAAGTCAGTCCCGGTTGAGTTGCGCGATCATCACTCCATGAAGCACCGCGACAGTCGACAGTGGCGGTGAAATTAAGTGATGAAACATGTGTCTTATTACAAGTTTCGATCATCGGGAATTTCACCGAAATTCCAACAGATGGCAACAGTAGTTCTAGTGGAACCTGGAGGGAGCTTGGTTTTTGACAACAACGCTCTCTAGTGAGAGCACCGCGATACGCATGCGCTGCCCGTTTGAATGCGTTGGCCACTCACGCTTTTGCGCAAAGGCTTCTTCGATATTCGTTCGAAAATCATCCCTACGAGCTCGAAGGAATGTGAGAGAAAATATTTAATTGAAAAGATATTTCGGCGCCAATTTGTCGTCGCCAATGAATTGTCGTTGAGTGATGCTTCTCCCACTGCCCTGTGATATAAACGTTTCGAAGATTATTGCCGTTGAACTTGTTGTACAGTGTCTACATACCATCCCAGGGTACGGTTCAAAATAGGAAATTTCGTAAGGAAAACTGTTGCACTTACCTTGGACCCGTTAAGCTCGGCGTCTTCGCCCTGCTGCAGTTGGTGACGGAAGTCTTGAAATCTTTGATAACGGTACAGTTGGTTGCTTTCGGTCGATTCACATGGACGCTGGTGCAGTGCTTGGTGATGATGATGATGATGGTTCTTCACCACCGGGACAACACATTCGAACTCCGCGGGACGGTAGGGAGCAGGCGGCGAGGAGGGCTGTGTTGCTGTTATCGATGACCTCCGACTGATGGCGGACGAGAGCTGAAGGATGTCGTCTTTGGTGGAGTACGATTCACCAAAGTCTGATGATCGTGGAAAAGATCAATAAGAAAAATACGCCCTTTTTAGAATACGCTAAACGCATGTAAAGATGTATGAAAGTAGTACGGACACTGTTTTGTTGGCGATCTTGGTAATCGTTTTATGCGACACAGATGGTAGTAGTCACAGCAGGCGTGGAGAACCGAAAACAAAATTGGCCACAGAAACACAGGTTGCCCTGCACACTAAATCACTGTAAGATGCTATTTATTACTCATTCTAGAGGAATGGATGACATGTTTTATTTTTAAGTTACTTTCATCACCTTATTAGCTGCACGTTTTTACTCACACATAAAACACGGAAGAAGAGGAAATGTGTTGGAATGTTTACAAAAACTTTTTGCATCCTCCAATTGCTGTCGCCAGAGGGAGGAGACAACCGCAAAACAAAATTTATATATTCGGTCGGTAAATTATAATACTTCGTCACCATAACTAACAATTTCAGCTGAATGATATATGAATACTTGTATGCGAGTTGCCTATGAATGTGCGGTTTGTTTGTTCTTGGAAGAAAGGTTGAAATTAAGAGGCAGTAAATTGAAAACCTATGATTTATTTAGGGAAAAATGCCCGTTGGGTTGAAGTGCTTCTCAAAAACAATAACAGCCACAAATCGGTGGGTTCAAATTCAAATCAACCCGAGAATGAAGCTTGGAAAAGTCTTTGATAACGATCTTATCAGCTCAAGAGCAAAATATCCGTTTACACATAACATAGAACAATAACGTAACATAACATTACTAACATGACATCATATTCTACATCTGTCAATCTCATATGTTTCGCATGTGTCCAACAGGTGTTCGATTTTGACGTTCCGGTTCGTATGGAATTCGACGTTCTGGTTCTGAGGCGAATTCGTAAATAATGAAAAAAAATAATGGTTGTTTTCGATATTTCATCAGCATGACAGTTGCAAAATATGCTTCAGTTAAAGGGTGTTCCGATCAAAATTTGGTCAAACAGTAATGTGTGTGAGTCGATCAAAGTTTTTATTAATAAGTCAAATTCTTTTTCTTTTTCAAGATCAGTTAATACAGAATACAGGAGAAATATTCAGCTAAGCTTCCTTTTTACCGAATGCAAATTGCCAGGTCTTTCGTTTAACACCTGCCATGAGATTTTGTACAGTCTCCTTGTCCAAGTGATTCGCCGCAGAACGCCAGTTTGCCTTGAACTGTTTCTCGCTCACAACAGCTTTTTGAGTCTTCTTAAGGTTCCGCTTGACGATGGCCCAATATTGTTCGATTGGGCGGAGCTCTGGCGTGTTGGGGGGGTTCTTGTCCTTGGGTGCCTATTGAACGTTGTTGGCAGCATACCACTCCATGGCCTCTTTTTCCGTAATGGCAAGATACCAAATCCGGCCAAAATAGAACGGAACAATTGTGTCGCTTCAGGAAAGGCAGTAGACGTTTTTGTAGGCACTCGCTCAGATAAATTTCCTGGTTGACGGTTCCGGTCGCAATGTAAACGTTGCTCTTCAAGCCACAGGTACAGATGGTCTGTCACACCAGATATTTCTTCGCGAACTTTGACAGTTTAATGTGCTTGAAAATATCTACCACCTTTCCCCGTCCGGTTGCCGTATAAAATTCCTGTCCAGGAAGCTGTTTAAAGTCTGCCTTGACGTAAGTTTCATCGTCCTGTACCACGCAATCAAACTTCGTCAGCATCGTCGTGTACAACTTTCGCGATCGTGCTTTGGCCGACGTGTTTTGTTTATCGTCGCGATTTGGAGTCACCACTTTCTTGTAAGTCGACAGTCCAGCTCGTTTTTTAGCTCTATCCACGGTTGAAGGCGCCACTCCCAGCTTCTTTGCGACATCTCGGACGGAGAGGTTGGGGTTCCGCTCGAAACAGCGGGCAACTTTTTTTGTCGTCGCTGTGGCCTCCGGCTTTCGATTTCCCCCCGATCCAGCTTTCCTGGCTGTCGACAAACGTTCACCGAACACTTTTAATACGTTGGTAACAGTTGATTTAGCAACATTCAACAATTTCGCCAACTTGGCGTGAGAGTAGTTTGGATTTTCGCCATGCACGTGCAAAATTTTGATGCGTTGCTTCTCTTCCTGCGACGACATTCTGATAATTGAAGTGTTAATCTCAAAATCAAAATAAAGTCATGATGCTACACGCACACATCTTCAAAATGAGGGGTGTGCAAAACTTTTTAATGCACGATGAAAGGAAATGCGTCAAGTTTAAGTCGACCAAATTTCGATCGAAACACCCTTTACTCAAGATTAAAATGTGCTGTCAATTCTTGAGTTCAGGTGTTGGTGTTTTGCATGACCAACAAGGCGATATACGAGTACTCCAGCGTACTTATGAGTTGGCAAAGCTCCATGGTACATCATTGCACAATAATAGTCATATTACAGTATTCTCAGAATGTGGACGGTACTTCAAACTATTCTTTAGTTCAGATCTTGATGTTTGCATGATTAACAAGGTAATTTACGAGGTTTCCACCGTACTTATGAGCTAGTGAAGCTCCATGGTTCATCATTGCACAATTATAGTCATATTACAGCATTCTCAAAATATCTACATCTACAGTACCGTAGATATTCTGAGAATACTGTAATATGACTAATATCTACGGTACTTCAAACTATTCTTGAGTTCAGATCCTGATGTTTTGCATGATCAACAAGGCGATATACGAGGTCTTCTGTAGTTGCTTTGAGTTGTTAAAGTGCCATGGGACATCATTGTACAATTTAAATAATATTACAGTTAACTCAGAATATGTACGGCACTCCAAACTATTCTTGAGTCTCGATCTTGATGTTTTGCATAATAAACAAAGCCGTTTACTAGAACTCCATCGTACTTATGAGTTGGTAAAGTTCCATGGGACACCATTGCACAATTTTAGTCATATTACAGTATTCTCAGAATCTACGGTACTTCAAACTATTCTTGAGTTCATATCTTGATGTTTTGCATGATCAACGAGGCGACTTATGAGGTAATCATTGTACTTATGAGTTGCAAAAGCTCCTTGTCCCATGGTGTATTGCATGATCAACAAGGCGATTTTCACTACAATCATGTGTACTCCAAACCATTATGGAGTTCGTATCCTAATGTTCTACACAGCTCGAAAAAGTAGTGTGAATTTCTGTTCAATATCATGCACATAAATGGAGCGTCACAAAACATAAAATACTACATTATCCATCGTGTAATATTTTGGGACATTGCATACATTGCGGATATTATTGTATGCAAAAGCTCTTCTTTGTTAGAACTGTTTCATGCAAGTTGCTGCTTCGTGTGGAATGAAATAAAATTTTATATGCTCTGATATTTACATCACAATGAAAACTCAGATTTTTTTTCTGTGTAGGAGATCAAACTTCTATTTGCTATTTTCTAATCTATGTATATAAAAATGAATTTCTGTCTGTCTGCCTGTCTGTCTGTCTGAACCTTATAGACTTGAAAATTTCTGAACCGATCGACGTGAAATTTAGCATGGAGGAGTTTTTGGAGCCGGGAAAGGTTTTTATGATAGTTAAAGGCCCCTCCTTTCTCTGCAAGGGGGGACTCCCATACAAATGAAACACAAATTTCTGCATAACTCGAGAACTAATAACGCTAATGGAACCAAATTTGGCAGGAGAGACTTTCTAGAGGTAAAAAATATTTCTATAGTAGTTTGAGACCCCCATCTCTCTGGAAAGGGGGGCTCCCATACAAATGAAATACAAATTTCTGTAAAACTCTATAACTAATCAAGCAAATGGAACCAAATTTGGCATGTGGGGGTTTTTGGAGGCAGGATTTTTTCTATGCTGGTTTGAGACCCCCCCTCTCTGGAAGGGGGGGGGGGCACTTATACAAATGAAACAGAAATTGAACCGATCGGCGTGAAAACTTGTATGCAGTGGTTTTTGGGCCGAGGAAAATTCTTGTGTACGTTCGAGACCGCTCCCCCCCTGGAAGGGGGGCTCTCATACACACGAAACAGAAATTTCTGCATAACTCGAGAACGATTCAAGCTAATGGAACCAAATTTGGCATGAGGGGGTTTTTAGAGGCAGAATTTTTTGTATGGTGGTTCGAGACCCTTCCCTCCTTTGTAAGGGGGGTTCTTATACAAATTAAACAAAAATTTCTGCATACCTCGAGAAGTAATCCAGCTAACCGTGAGAAGGATATTTCTTGTGGTTTGAGACCCCTCACCCACTCTGAAAATGGGGGGCTCTCATACAAATCAAACAGAAATTTTACCGATCGGCGTGAAAATTTGTATGCAGGGGTTTTTGGGGCCGGGGAAGGTTTTTATCATGGTTTGAAATGGAACCAAATTTGACATGTGGGGGTTTTTTGGAGGCAGGATTTTTTCTATGGTGGTTCGAGACCCCCCACCCTTTTGGAAGGGGAGGGGGGCTATCATAAAAATCAAACAGAAAATTGACCAATCCACGTGAAATTTCGTATTGTAATTTGTATGGGGTTTTTGGGGCCGGGGAATGTTTTTATAATGGTTTGAGACCCCTCCCCTCCTAGATGGGGTCATTCATACAAATGTTGCAGAACTTTCTGCATAACTCGAGGAAAAATCAAGCAAATGGAACCAAATTTGGCACGTGGAGGATTTTGAAGACAAGAAATGTTTCTATGGTGGCTGGAGACCCCTCCCCCTCTGGAAGAGAGTGGGCTCTCATACAAATGAAACACAAATTTCAACCAAACATGCGAATTATCCAGGCAGCTAAAACACAAAATGTGTATTTCTCGGGTAAGAAACATGTTCTGATAGAAGTTTGAACCCCTTCTCAGTCAAAAAAGGGGGATGATTGAGCTACTCTCAGTGCTACATTATGCACAAAAAGTTTATCTATAGTTATGCTTAGGATAAAACTCTATAATCGAAGTCACACATTAGCAAACGAAAATATTTTAATAAAACCCATTCCGAAAAACTACCATAATCATGCGTAGCAATGCTCGCACCGGGTTCAGCTAGTCAAATATATTTTTCTGTATTTGTTCATGGGACATTTTCCGATTCCGGGTGTGTCATCACGCACAAAAAATATGTCTATTACAGTGTTATGATGTCCCGTGGAGTTATTTCAACTTTTAAGTACGGTGGAGTCATCATGTAGAACATAAAGATTTGTATTCAAGGATAGTTTGGAGTACCGATGGTATTCTAAATATCATGTAATATGTCTATTATAGTATTGTGATGTTTCGTGGAGCTTATCCAATTAATAAATAAGGTCGGGACATCGTAATTGATTAATAAACATCGTTATTGATCATGTAGAACATCAACATCTGAACTCAAGGGTTGTTTCGAAGGTCTAGAACAATTAAGTAAAAAACATTTGTTCGCAGATTTTATCCTTTTAATGGATATTATCACCTGCTCAAGCATGTAGGCTATGAATTAAGTTAAAATGCGGCAAGAAGACAATGAGCATCTTATAACGTTAACGTTAGTATTTTTTTTTTTTGCTATGCACTTCTCAATCTGTTACTTATTTTAAAAAGCTCCAATCTGTTCCACATTTCATGGTGAATATAAGCATGTGGAACAAATATGAGGCATTCGGCAACTCTGTAAAGTGGTGAAATTAATCTCACCTCGAAACATAAAACTTTTCCTAGCAACACTGCGGTACATTGTTTATATACGCAATGAAACGTCAAAAAAATGATTCATTTTCCAGGTTTCATTTCTTGAAACATGAAATAGATTCAACGATATAATTTTATCAAATAAACAAGTACCCGCTGTTGATTTGATGTTATTGTTGGCAATATAATTTCCTGTTTGCTATATAAAATAACTATAAATCCTGAGCAATGCCGAAGATACAAAGAAATCCAAATTTATAGTTTCTTTGTATCATGTCTTAATTAATCCTTTTCTCCTTCTTGGCATTTGAAACACAAATTGCTGTTTAACATGCATTTGCCGGAGGTATTTATTGGACTCTGTTTTGCATCAGTATAATTGTGTGACAAGTATACTATTTCTCACTGCAATTCAAATGCTATGTTTAGCCATTTATAACCGGCTGATTTTGAAATTAATCAATAATATGCTACTACAATCGACCTCAAATGCATTTTAAAGATTGTACTCGAAAAAAATGCAACACTTTCTTTTGTGTATAACTTTCATGGGTGAAAATTGATGAAATTTTGGATAAAACTAGTTTAAAGTGTAATGTTTACAAGTGCAATCTGTCAAGTGGTTATCGAGATGGCTTCCAAGCGAGAAGTGCTTCGACAAAACATTATGGTCGTGGCCGTGTAAAATCCAAGCCAGTCCCTCAGGTGGATCGCGGAACAGTTGTGATTCGACAATTAGACCCATGTCCCATGTAGTAAAATCGCTCAAAGAGACCCAGATGAGCCAGCGGCAAGCTGGCAGCGGAAGAAAAGCGAAGACGACCGACCCCGTGAGCGCAAGGAAGGTGAGGGATTACTTCAAGCGCAATCCGAACGATTCGATTCGGGATGTGGCCAAGAAGCTCAATTCTTCCGTCTGGTTTGTCCAGCAGACAATGAAACGGGCCGGATTTCATGTCTTCAAGCTAAGGAAGGTGCTCAACCGAACCGATAAATAGAATACGGTGGCCAAATCCTGCGCCAGGAAGCTGTACCGTGAGCGGTTGGTGCAGCCGAAATGCATCGTAATGCACGACGAGACGTAGATTAAAGCAGACGCCAAGCAGACCCCCGGCCTAGAGTTTTTTGTTGGCAAGTCCCGCCTGGATATTCCGGAGAAGTTCCGGAAGAAGAAGGTCGACTTGGTGTGGCAGGCGATGTGTGTGTGCGGCAAATTCAGCAAGCCATACATAACGACCGGCACCATCAACGGCCAAATATATAAAGAAGAATTCGCTTCAGCAGCGCCTGCTGCCCTTTTTCCAGTCCCACGAAGATGACATTCTGTTTTGGCCGGATCTGGCATCGTGCCATTACGCGAAACCGGTGATGGAGTAGTACGAAGCCAACGATGTTGTTTTTGTGCCGAAGGAGGCAAATCCGCCAAACTCGCCAGAACTTCGCCCAATAGAAAAATTCTTTGTTATGAAGGACAAGCTCCGGAAAACAGGGAAGGTCTTCAAAAACTACAAGGATTTGAAGAAAGAGTGGGTGAAAGGGTACAGGGTGTCTCACAATAGGTTTCACAAGAACAAAATTAGATTATAGCAAAACAAATCAACCAAATCATAGCATTTATTTTTCATTTGAAAGATACATGTTATAGAAACAAACCATATTGATTCATTTCAAATCTGTCGCCCTTTTTCTTGATAACTTTGCGCAAACGCTTTGTTAACCCATCGCAGCTGGCACGCACGGTTTCCTGAGGAATTTGGTCCCAAATATCACCCAAATGTTTCTTGAATCGATCTAAAGTAAGCCCTTTCGTAGGGCCTATATGTTGAAGCATATAACCCCAAACAAAGTAGTCATGTGAGTTGAGATCCGGTGAAGATGCAGGCCATTCTTCGCTTGTGATGAAATTGGGCAAATTTTCCGCGCACCACGCTTGTGTCTTCTTTGCCTTGTGAGCTAAAGCTTTGTCCTGTTGGAAACAATATGGTGTATTCTCATACACCGTGGAAGCATGAGAATGCAGATGGGTCTTCAAAACCTGCTTGATTTAATATTCAGTGTTGATTTTTACGTTTGGTTCTATGAAAAGAAGAGGAAGTTTTCCTTTTCGAGATTCGGCGCCCCATACCATGATTTTCGAGTCATTCTGATAGCGTTCTACAGCTAGTTTATCTCTTGAAGTATTGGCAAGACTTTTGCCATACACACTATCATTTTGTTGATTATGACTGTCCTGAAGGAGGAAGAGCTCTTCATCCGAAAATAAAATCTTACAGTCACCGTGCCGAACCAAAAGATTTCTGCTTCTTTGGTCCCTGGCTTGCTTATGACGCTCCGTCAACCCGTGAACCCATTGTTTCTTGTACGGCATGCATTCCAGATCATGTCTGAGGAGCCTGTTCATTGAAGTAAGGGACATTTGAAAGAGTTTGCTCAATTTACGGCCGGATTACGTCTTATTTGCTCCCTCACACATTTGATCTTTTTCTTCGTTCTGGCAGTTCGTCTGGTAACTCCTTTGTGTTGAATATGGACATATCCAGTTTCCTTTAACCGTTTCAAGGTACGAAAAACAAACCGCTTACTCACTCCGAACGGCTTAAGGCTATTGAATATCTGTCAAGGTCTAAGCTCTTGCAAATGTAATTTTAAAACTTGCTCCCGTATGGCTTCCATGGTAGCTGATAAATATAAACAAACGGAATTGCTTATTTATCTTCAGCAATAAGTTGTCAAAAGAATACACTCAAAACGGGTATAATCAATTCCGCTGTTAAAATTACGCAGCTAAAATAAACCAAGACTGAAAAAAGGTGACACCTATTGTGAGACACACTGTAAGAAAGATGGCGCAAGTGTTGCACAGGCTTGGATAGGTAGCGTTAAGTCCAAGCTGTGGGTATTTAGGAGAGGAGGTGGAATAAAACAACTTTGCAAAAACATAGCTAATATGTGTTTACTTATTCCCTGAGAGTTTCAAAAATATCCGACTTCAAATGAATTTTTGGTGATCATTTTTGTCTGCTGCATTTTTTTCGAGTACAATCTTTATGTAGTTCAATCATCAAAGTTTCATATCAAGGGTCCTATTCACAAAAGTCCCGGAAAGTAGTTTTTGTAAAAAAAAAAAAAAAACAAGTTCCATCTATTTTTAAGTTGTTCGGCATACATTTTTTTATTTGATTTCCAAAATTTCATGAACCCCGTTCTCCCCTCTTGCGGCATTTTTCAGATTCAAATTCAAACTTTGAATTCAAGTTCAAACTTCGAATGCTTTGCGCCAGCCCTGAGCATGTTCGATTGAGCCCAAAGTTTGCATGGGGTCTTTTTTTTTGAAGCCAATAAACATTTTGTGTGTGGTTTGTTTGTAAAATATAATAGTCACAATTTTCCCATACATTTATTGCCTGAACACCCCTCATTTTGAAGGTGTGTGTGTGTAGAATGTTGGTCCTATTTTGATTTTGGAAGTCACTCTTCAGTTGTAAAAATGCCGTCCAAGCAAGAAGAGCAGCGTATCAAAATGTTGCTCGAGCATCGCGAAAATCCGAGCTACTCGCACGCAAAGTTGGCAAAATCGCTAAAAGTTGCCAAATCAACCGTTACAAATGTAATTAAAGTGTTTGGGGAACGTTTGTCGACAGCCAGGAAGTCTGGATCGGGGAAATCGAAAACCGGAAGCCGCTGAGACGACAAAGAGAGTTGCCGGTAGTTTCAAGCGAAACCCTAACCTATCTCTCCGAGATGCCGCAAATAAGCTGGGTGCATCGTCTACAACCGTGCATCGAGCCAAAAAACGAGCCGGACTATCGACTTACAAGAAGGTAGTGACTCCAAATCGCGATGATAAACAAAATACGACGGCCAAAGCGCGATCCCGGAGGCTGTACACGACGATGCTGACGAAGTTTGACTGCGTGGTAATGGACGACGAAACCTACGTCAAAGCCGACTACAAGCAGCTTCCGGGACAGGAGTTTTATACGGCAAAAGGAAGGGGAAAGGTAGCAGATATTTTCAAGCACACGAAACTGTCAAAGTTCGCAAAGAAATATCTGGTTTGGCAAGCCATCTGTACCTGTGGCTTGAAAAGCAGCATTTTCATAGCTTCCGGGACTGTCAACCAAGAAATTTACGTGAAAGAGTGTTTGAATAAACGTCTGCTGCCTTTCCTGAAGAAACACGGTTGTTCCGTACTGTTTTGGCCGGATTTGGCATCTTGCCATTACGGTAAAAAGGCCATGGAGTGGTACGCCGCCAACAACGTGCAGGTGGTTCCCAAGGACAAGAACCCTCCCAACACGCCAGAGCTCCGCCCAATTGAGAAATACTGGGCTATTGTCAAGCGGAACCTAAAGAAGACCAAAAAAACTGCTAAGGACGAGCAAGCAGTTCAAGCTTTCTCCGAAGAAGGTGGACAAGGTGGCTGTACAAAATCTGATGGCGGGGTCAAGCGTAAGGCCCGGCAATGCGGATTTGTGATTTTTTTTCCTGAATTTTTTACTAATTGAACTTGAAAAAGAAATTTAATTTGATTTTTTAAATCAGTTCGATTTCACCGATTTACACGGTTATCCCTTGACCAAATTTTGACGTATACCTTTAAACGACTTCGTTTTTCAACAAACGCGCATAAAACTCTTCGTACATTGGCTACCGGCAGAAACTATTGCCATCGGGTAATAACCATATTTGCTCGGATTTGCATTAGCAATAATGTCAAGTATGAGCACTTCATGTTTACATCCAGATAAACTCTTCAACGCCTAGAACGTTTAAGAAAAAAAAATTGACGAAAGCATACAAATTTTGAATGATTGGTCGAATCTCCACTGCTAAAAAAATATTAATTAGAACGAAGCACATACTACCAATCACCAATTGACTAAATACCATGTGAAGCCACGTAAGCTCCGCTTTCAAATCAATGTCAAAACTGTAAAAATAGCTGCCTCAAAAACATCCACTTGTTCAACTTAGCATTTTTGCCAGATGGATGCGCACGTTCGGCATTATGCGGGATCAACAAGTGAGCTCTCTGCCTAACACCGTTCTTCTCGGTCGGACAAGTAGTTCTACGGTGGGACAGCTTTCCATTCAAATTCCGTCTGCTCACGATTGCCGTTGTACTTGCCTTTTTGACAGACGCCCGCCGCCACACGTCCTACAGGTTTATCTAGGCATTTGAGCCTGAAAAGTTATGCCGTTAATTTTCCTAACCGACTAATTATAATTTTAATTTCCAACGCCCAGCTGGCTTGATTACTGCACAGAACAAACCCCGTTGGCGCATCATCGGTTGAGGATGAAAAAATAATGTCATCATTTCTCATCGCACTAAGCATCGTTGCAAAACATGCTGCAAAAAATATGCCAAATGCACGACCGACGATGAAGACGGGGTGACACGCCAAATTTCATGTGCCGTTTAGTGAAGGCATATAAATTTCACGTGAATCAACACGATAAAGTGGGTTGATGCATAACAACAAGGGTGTGAAAATTACGCGATTATCGATTTGCTCTGAGCCTTGAAAAGAAAATCTCGCTGTGTTCGGCAGCTTCGCGTCAATGGAAGCTGCATCCCGTCCGAGAGCAACTGACCTTGAGAAATATCCCACCACGGGGTGCCAACATGTTTCGAAAAAAAAATGGACTTGCGGTGATGTGAAATTTAAGTAAAAACAGACAGTCCCCGGTGAATGGTATTTTCGACGGTATGTAAACAAACACTCATACAGGTGAAAGTTCGGTTTCACCTTCGCTTGCTTTGCTGATGATCGTGGGATTTTTCTTCACTGGCAATGTAGAATAATGATCAAAACATGTGTGGGATGGCTCCATGACTAAGAGAAAATGTGAGAAGAAAAAAAACAGATAAACAGTGGATTTAGTCCTGTGTCTAAATAAGACCCTCTTTAGCTCCTAAAGCTGTTGAAATTTCTGTTTGTTTGCTAATCATTCAAGGCTCAACTGGACTAGTTTTTAAGTTAAATTTATTGATTAAATTAGGCTGTTTCACTACTTCTATCCATGGGATTTAGTGCAACATGTGTTTGACAGTTTTGAGGTGGTAGTGTGCTGTGCTCTAAGCGAGACGTTTCTGTTTACTTGTAAGTTTTCTGTTTTCATTTTGGAACCGCTTTATTTTTCAGAGTTTTGCCGGTTGCCTGTTTCTTATTCTATACTTGATCAACTGGATCTCAGCTAAATATCCTTTATACAATTGAAACATAACAAACGGAAAACTTTTACCATTTTATTGCGTTTATACTAATTTCCATTGCTTTTTTTGACAGTTTTACCGGTCACTTTTGAATTATTGAATGTGAATTATCAATTATCAGCGTTTATACTAATTCCCATTGCTTTTTTTTTAAGTTTTACCGGTCACTTTTGAATAGTTGAAAGTGAATTATCAATTTTTTATTGCTATTTTCAGTGTTTCTAGTGCGAATTGTTATTTTTTCGTTGGCACAGTGTTTAATAATTAAGTGGCAATCTTTTTGCATTTGGCATAAATTAAAAGCTGTTATTTTTTTTTTATTGGCTTCCCGATCCATCAGAGAAAAAATGATTTTTTTTCAGACCAGGCAACTTGTTTTTCATGGGGGAGATAGCTCATCATAACTTCCGGTCCGCCTCTAGGCATATTGCTATGAGGTACCAGGTGGGTCTCCACCGATTGTCTGTCGATCTGTCAAATTTGGAAGACGTCTGCATTGAGTTATCTCAAATTATAATAACCCGTCCACTATATCACAAAACATTGCGATTGGTTGAGCGGATTGGAGATAATGAAATCATTGGGTACAGGACCAAGTCTTCCCCGGCTGGTGCAAAATCGATAAGCTTGGACATCAGTGGAAGCAAAGTTGCCAGAAGGCACGAATTGCATCTACGGACTCTTATTTTTATAAGGTACCTTTATCGTTGTTTTGGATGGAGTAGTGTGGATTGTTCTTTATACTGTATTATTAGTATATACCATACAACTAAATGTATTATTCTGTAAATTTTAAATATCAATCTCAATTTCAGCGAGCGAGATAAAGCGCTATAACCTTGGCAAATTATTGCCAGAATTTTGGTTCAAATGCCAAAACTCCACCCACAGGCAAAAGGAGCATTTACTAATCTTTCTAGCATCTATGCTCCCAATGATAAAATACAAATTATCACATTATTTAACTCTATATGGAAGCGTTTGGTACCTAGGGGTGCGACACTCATCTATTCAAAGTGGATAAGGTTGATTTATCCATGATTCTTTTCATTTTTCACAATAACTCTCAATATTCTAAATATGGTAAAATAATTTCTGCTACTTTCGATTACTCTCGATTTCATCCGATTCGATCGGATTTCATCCGATATGGGCGTTAGAGTCACGAGTTTGATCAATTTTACTTCATCGTGTACGTGTAGTTAGCAAAACATAAACAAATTATATCCGAATTTCCAGCTGGCAACCCTCAAATCCAAACATTACAAGGGAAAATGGAAGTTTTTAGGAAAGAAGTCAATAAACACTGAGAAAAAATATGGGTTTTCGCAAACATATTCTAGTTTCATTCAACCGGAATTTCACGTTGAATTGGGGGAAAACATCGTATTAGTTTGATTTGAGTACCTACGGTAATTAAAACAAACTAAAGTTCTTAGTAATTGTTTCGGGAACTAAGCAGTTAAGTTCAACCCATTTCACCCATTTGGTTGAATCAATCTAAAATTTTAGTTTGTTTCCCTGAGTCAACTGGACTCTTTTTTTTCTCTATGAAGAATTTGATTATTATGATTATATAAGAATTTGGTTAGTTTCAAAAAGAATAAAACTAATTCTGGAGCAAGATCAATTTATTCATAAAGAACTTGGCTTCCTGGACGACAACTCGATAAGGAGATAGAGAACGATATTAAAAAAATCCCAGCAACTACAAGTCGCACTTTCAGGAATGGAAAACCAAGCTGGACTACTTCAGTGATCTCGAGCATTTCAGATTCACGGCGAGGGAACGTAGTGCTCCGAAAGTTATTGCAGGAATGGTGAAGCAGCACTGGGGCACTAAATACTCCAAAAACTTGATACGCAATGACCCAGTAGCTTCGTCATCAACTCACAGCTCAACACATAACGATTGGGAAAAATCAGCGAAGATGTTAAGAACCAAAATAATGCTGCGCTTTTCGCTTCTATTTTCTCATACGCCAAGCTGACAGCCAATGTTGCCAATGGATACTCTAAACAAAATATACCTAAATAGGTTAACGGCACAATAATCGATGAAACTTTGCAAAAATCGACTAAATCGAAATATCGGATGAAATCGTGAAAAATCGTAGATTATTTTTCATAGCGATGAGCTCAAAATTGGTCGATTGGAAAGAGATGCGAATCGCTTATTACGATTTCGTTCGATAAAATCCGATAATTTGGTTGAATTGGATTTTTTTAGAATTTTTTAAATTTCATCCGGTTTGAACAAGAAATTTTGATTAGGCATCATTTCTTTTCTAAATCTGAGATAATCCGGAAGAGTCGCGCCCCTAGTTGGGGGGCCCCCCCCCCCCCCCCCCCCCCCCAAAAAAAAAAGAAAACACCACCCCCCCCTCCTCCCCCCCCCCCTCTCGTTCTCCCCCCCCCCCCCCACCCCCCCCCCTTGCCCCCCCCGGCGACAAAAAAAAAAAAGCATTCAAAAAATCGCCATTTTCCAGGATGCTTTCAAGAATTGGTTGCGTTATTGTGAGATTAGATTAGATTAGACCAGGCAACTTGTTTTTCATGTATTTAACACAATCTGTTATAAATAAACGAACTGCAACATTATGGTGTTTTGTGAATTCAGCTATAGCTATAAAGCTTTTGAACTTTAAATCTGAAGAATCATCCTTGTAGTATAAAGCAAAAGGATGGATAGTGCATTGTGCATTTATAAAAAAATAAAAATTCAATAAAATTCTTGACCTTATGCAACGAAAGAAAAATTTTCAGAAAAATTACAACTAATTATACAATCAGTATATTTTAAATTGTTTTTTTACGTATTTTAAATAACTTCCTTGCTGTTCGAATTAAAGTTATGCGGTGATAAATCATAAATTTTCTTTACAAATATATCTACAAATTCTTGTATTTACATTTCCACCAGATCATTATAGCAGCGATCTGTTTGACGCCACTGCTTGAATTGCAGGGATTCAACATGATTTTCACTAAGAAGAAAAATTAGGACTTGACCAAGACCTTCCGAGCCTGGACAATTATCACATGTGCTCAACAAACATTTCTCATTTGGATTATTGCACATTATTTTGAGAAATAAATCATGATATGAGTTGATATCACTTGGAACTAATGTTTTGTCTGATATGGTCTTATAAATCAATTTTACATTTTGGTGGTAGATGCATACACACACAGTATGCGTACCACTAGTACCAGCCAGGATGCAATGTTTAGGCTGGTTACTCGCGAACATGGAAAGCCCTATTTTTATTTCAGGAAACTACTCTTTAAAAATGGCATAAGCCTCTTGAAGATTGCACAATACTAAAGTTATGTCCATTTAGAATCCGAAATAATAAATAGAATCATCTGTATCTCGGTAACGGATCGATGTTCAAATAAGTTTAATACATCAAAACAAAGGTAATTCCCTGTACTTTAAGGAAAAAATATCAATATAAATCATTTCTTTTCGATATGAAAATTCGCACTTTCTTCTTTATTCCTCCCATCAAACGCTGCACACCTCCGGAGTCAACTTCCTTGGCACATTTGTTAAATATTTTGGTTATCTGAGTCGCGTCCCGAGCCGTTTTTTCACTTTTCTTAAGCTTCCGCTTCATTATGGCCTGAAATCTCTCGATGGGCCGGAACTGCGGGCAGTTGGGTGGATTTATGTTTTTATCGATGAAATCTACGTTATTATCGCGGTATGTATGACTTCCCGGATGTAGTGGCAACTCGCCAAATCTGGCCAAAACTTCACGGGACCTTTATGGGCTTTAATAAAAGGTAGTACGCGGTTTTTGAGACATTCTTTCTTGCACAGCTTCGAGTCCATCGTCTAATTCGTCACGAAGACTTTGGTCTTTGCTCCGCAGCTGCATATCCCTTGCCAAATTATCAGTTTTTTGGCAAATTTGTCCATAAAAGCAAACTTAAACATCGCAGGAACATCTCTTCGTGCCGTCGCCATGTAGAATTTTTGGCCAGGACGCTGTCCGAAATCCATTTTGACGCAGGTTTCATCGTCGATGAGCAGGCATCCTTGGTACTTCGTCAAAACCTGCTGGTACAATTTCCGAGCTCAAGTTTTGGTGACGTTCTGTTTGGTTGCTTGCTGGCTCGATAAGAACGATATCCTGCTCGCAAACGAATTCTTCAAACGGTACTGCGAGCAGCAGCGTATTTTTGTGCGATTTCATTATCTGATAGTCCAGGGTTTGCTCTGACGGTTCTCAACACCTTCTGGTTCAGCTTGCGGTCATATGTTCCACTACGACGCTTACCTTGAGGCACTCGATCCACGCACTTTCGCTCCCTGAAACGTTTAAGCACATCATACACGGTTGATTTGGCGATTTTCAATGTTTTTGCGATTTTTATTGCGGACCACGTTGGATTATCAACGTGGGTGTGCAGAATTTTTTCTCTCCTCTCGGCTTCCATCTGGAATTATATTGACTCGCTGCACGAAACACCGTGAAATTTATACTACAGAAAGTGGGCGCCTAGGTCAACAAACCGCTGTAAAGAATTCTTGCAGCGGTCACTGTCCGTGCCACTGCAACACAATACGTGATTCCGGATTCTAACTGGACAGATTTTTAATATGCGATGTACGAAAACTTTACCTTTTTTCTTAGTATTAATAACATAATCTCTTTTTCCTAATATTGATTTTCTTATTGTTTCCAAAAATTTGTAGCCTGATAATCTGAATAACTTATATCAGTTTAAGAAGATTGTAACCCGGGAGCCAGAGAAAAAGGCTTTTAAAAAAATGTTACACGAGGGAGTTGACCAGAACACATGCACCATATATATTTTAACAATGTATGGACGGAGAACCTCTAAAGAGGGGAAAAGTCGAGTATTCCTAAAAATGAGAACACGTGGCTTATTGACCATCACTTAGCTCTCAAAAAGGTAAATAAGTTTATAAAAATATCTTCGGATTCTTGGGGACGCATGGTTAGCAAGTTCCTTCAAGTAATGAAAACCCGTAGTAGCATAGTCAGCAAAACCTAAAAACATAGCATTTTTGAAAAAAAATATCTCAAAAACTAAAATACATACATCGTCAATTTTTTTATATGTTATGTAAAAATGTCCAATCTTTAAGAAAAAAAAACGATGGAGCTCTTTGGTTCCGAGACCATGAAAACCTTAAAAAACTAAAAGAATCCATGTTTTTATAATCAATCTTCCAGTAAAGGAGGTGTTTTTCTAGTTTTCCTTAAAAGTATGTTTAATTACCTTTCATTTGCGTTTTTAGTTGATAAAATCGGACCAGTGGTTCAAAAGTTATGATTTTAAAAAAAAAAGCATTTTTGAAAAAAGTCAATTTTTGGACCACCCTAACGAAGAATCGACCACCCGAAAAAAAATACGGGTCGAATAGTTTTCGATAAAACTACCAATTGCTGTATATGTATAAGTTAGCTTGAACTTCTTTCACATATTGCCTTAGAAGATATTTTGATCTCATACATAAATTTGCAACTTACATCCGCAAGATCTTCTAACGTTGTACCGGACAACGATTTTGTCGGTTATAGAATACGGTAGTTTTTGTTAGCAGTCAGCGGCTCGGTCGCACATCATTAAACTGGTACGTATTCAGTATCGGTGTCTTCGTATCGTGTTAGGTTGCATGCACTTGACTCATACCATGAGTCTTGAAGTGCTGGCTGGCATGTTGCCACTCTCGGATCGGTTTTCAGAACGGCACCAGGTGTGAGGTCATGAACCCTCAGGTAATCGAAAACTTTGAGAAGCTCCTTGAGTTGAATCCTCAAACTTGCTTCATGACTTTGTACCATTTGAACATAGCACAGGATGTCAGCCCTTCGCCGAATATTCCCAGTCGTGATTGCTTCTCCGACATCGGCAATTCGGTTCATTTTGATTTATCCATGAAGCAGGAGCTTCGTGGAATCCAAGAGTATTATCGTCCTATTATTGCTCCTGTGATATTTGCTGCAAAGTTTGGCCAAGTGGATTCCATTAAATCGTTCTTCACTGACCGATCATTGATAGAGGAGTCAGCAGGCTTTGGTATATCTAATGAAATTCATAACCCCTATCTTATTTAAGGTTCTTGTTCCGTATATGTCACTGAATTAGCGGCAATACACTTTACGCTAGAAATTGTTGCCTCACTAACACCGGATGAATATTTCATTTTCACAGATAGTCTCAGTTCTATAGAGGCTATTCGCTCCTTGAAGCCGGCAAAGCACTCCTCGTATTTTCTCATGAAAATACAGGAGCTTCAAAGTGCTTTATCTTCGCGTTATATTATCATCACCTTTGTATGGGTCCCATCTCATTGTTCAATTCTGGGCAAGGAGAAAGCGGACTCGCTTGCAAATTTTTCGTCAACAGTCACTCGTCAGCTGGCAGTATAAATTGAATAAAGGAGATTTGGGGCGATGGCAACATTCTATCATCCCAAAGGTGTCGATGAAATCTTGGCTTGAGGGTATGGATGTGTGTCGAGACTTCATTCGTGTGATGTCTCGCCCCATGTCCAATCATTATTCTTTGAACGCTCATTTATACCGAGTTGGGCTGAGCGATAGCAATCTCTGTGCGTGTGGACAAGGCTATCAGGACGCAGATCACGTTGTTTGGTCTTGTGCTGAGCATCGTGGAGTCAGATCTGAGCTTTATGATTCCCTTTGGGCTCGAGGTAGACTACCCAATTTACCGGTTCGAGATATCTTGGCTGTACGTGATCTGGAGTTTATGAAACTAATTTATGTGTTTTTGACAAACATTAGCCTTAGATTGTAGTTAGTTTAACATGTAATTAAACTATTAGTTTTTTTTAATCTTTGTTTGTGTGTTTTTTTTTCTTTCTCAAAAATGTTCAAGTCAAAAGAAAACCAAAAGTTGTATAGTTACAAGTTTTCAGACAATTTAGAATTTAGAATAAATGTGTTATGTAAACCATACTTGAAATTCCCGCTCATCTTCCCATCCATTAAATTGTTGTTCCTAATACATTTAAACTAATCATGTTATTTGTTGTTGCACGAAGCACGCAATTAATTAGAATGTTTGAAAATTGGAAATATCATTCTTATCAATATGCAACTCTAGGAGTGGACAGCTATTTTTTTCTAGAACCAAAGATGTGAAGAGAAAGTATTGATAGGTCCGTAAGAGCACGGCAGGTTGTGAAATTGAATAGAAGTAGTTGAAATTGAGCGTAGGGCATGTTTGGAAGGCGGTATCTGATCGAGCAGATAAACTCTTACCTAGCTACCACAAACATGCCCTACGCTCAATTTCAACTACTTCTATTCAATTTCACAACCTGCCGTGCTCTTCACATCTTTGGCTCTAGCGAAAAATAGCTGTCCACTCCTAGAGTTGCATATTGCTAAGAATGATGTATTCAATTTTCAAACATTGTTATTCCTATTAACCTCGAGATGGCCACAAGTAATCGGTTCTATCCTCATAACTTTAGTTTTAAGATAACTGATGCATATAAATATGAAAACTTGGCTCTGAAAGTTGATTCGATTGAGCCTGTACAAATAAATGATTTATTAAAAAAAAATTGCAAATATTGCACTTTATATTTTCAGTAACATCCACTGCTGCTATTTTGAGCCCAACTGTATCTGGAAAAACTAAATCGCCTGAAATTTTAAATACATTTTCAACTTACTTAGTATCAACGAAAACGTTTTTTGCGAAAGAAATCCCAAATGACGAGATTTTTTATGCACTATTTCAATTTATGCACCCACCCCCTGGTTTAGATCGTATATGAAGGTTTCAGTTTACCAGGATTCCCATTCAAATCCGATCAATATATCAACAAACCACTGTCTATTCATAATAACCGCCCGATGACAAATTGAACACGAAAACATACCATACTGACAGAAAACATGAAACGAATATAGATAGCACGGTAAAAGTTTGAAATGAATCAACATATTTGTCAAGTCATCCGGATTATCCACAAAGACAAAACATCGTTCGAACACTTCAGTAGCCACCTCGAAATAACGGAGATGAAACACTTAACAGCCAACAGAAAACCACGCTTCTCCTACCAGGTTTAACCTCCGCCGAGGCGGTGACAGTTTCGTCTTTCAGCGTCATTTCCGCCGCGAAATTCTCTCACTATCTCCGTGAGCGTTCGTTGACACAGAAAGGTTGCGGTTGTTGTTATTGTTGTAAAAGGAAATCTACGTTTGTTTTGCTTCGTTGACCAGCGGGACACTTTTCCGCTTTCTGTTTTCGTTTGGGTTCTACACTAATGCTAACTAAACACTGTACTCCGATGCTTACTATAATCGTCGATGGGGTCGCACGTTGGGCTAACGAACTATAAAACGAGGTTCTTTTCTTGCACACTCACTCAGTCACATTTCACTAAACTAGGTAATTTCAAAAAAGAATCGCTATAGCCGCCTATGGTCAGTCCCTAATCAGCTGATTAAGCTAGAAGAAGATCGTTTATTTATTCAATGTCGGTAAACGGGGGAATCGTGTTTGGATTTGCTAACAGATACCGACTAATCCAACCGAATGTCGAACCAGCCGAAGCCAGATGGGAAACGAATATCCGCGCACCTGTTTGCAGTTTTGTCATCCTCTCACAGCCTACTAGATGATTCACCGAACTGCTACCAACCGTGGTAATCAATCTCGAATTCGCTACAGAAAACTAAGAACGGAAATCTTCTCGAACACGTTCATCTTATTCGGTAGGGTTGGTCATCCATCGTGTTTTCAGTCTGTGCAATCGCTGGTCGCATGAAATGGCCACCCCTAGGATCCACCTTCCGTGGCAGCGCGAGCAAGGTGCTGCTTTAATTACGACACTAATAATCCAATGCTAAAAATATCTCGGTCCAAACGGATGGTCTCTTGAACTTGAAATTATGAATACTTGAGCAGTCTCCACTTCTGATCTCCAAACCAACAGGAAAATTTACTGCTCGAACTTTTTTCAAATGTTTGGAATGTTCTTCTGACTAAATTCCTTTCCTATTCATCCGCAAAGAATTCATCGAATGGGGACGCACGGTGCTTGATGCCACACGGCCCCCTTCGAGACGAAAATGCCACTGACCTTGCCCAAACGGCTACATTGTATCCGACCAATCAATCTAAGCCGCCTTATTTCCCAACTGCGTGCGTCGGCCGTTGCCTATTTTTGGAATGCAATCTGTCGTCTGTATGGTCTTTGACAAATTCACGATCGACATGCGGCATATATCACCTTGTGCCAATAGCATCGAGATGATCGAAATAGCATATCTCAACGTATTGTCATTCTAATCTAAAGTGCTCCCACGCATCTCGTGGCCCAGTGTTGTAACAACCTGAGTTGCATCTTGTTTGGCTAATTTTAGCGGCCCTTTTGGCCGCCACCGTCGACGCCGTGATGGGTTGATTGATTGATTCTGTAATCGAGAAAGTGCTCTATTGAGCCGTGGGTGCCATTAGAGCGGAGTAATTTGAAAATAGATCATCTTCGGATGTTACTTAATATTAGTAAAGTGCTGCTGTTCCTGAGATTTTTTTGTTTTACAAAAGGTGCGTTTACACTACCGCCACCACCCCCCCACAAAAAAACACAAAAAAAAAAAAAAAAATAAATTTAAAATTTACCCCCAACCAAAAAACAACCCAAAACAAGCGAAAACAACAAAAAAATTGGCAATCTTTCATACAACAGACCTGATTTCAGCGATATCTGGCTTAAATTTACATAAAATATCCCATGAATGTATGCCTAGGGGGGAGACAACATTAATTTTAATGCCAATACTATGAGTATTAGTGAAAATAATAAAATTATAATATCATTATACGGTATTATGATATCATAAACTGTCAATACAATGCTATAATTTTATTAACAGTGTATAGTTATCGCGCATGGTTTGCTTTTTTTTTAATTTGTTGACGTACGGCGGAGTCGTCACCTGGTGGCAAGTCAATGTCGTTCAGCTTAGGTCCGGCACATCGAGCAGTTTACTTGTGTTGGAAGCAACAATATTGTAAACATTGCTGAGCACGTGGGTGATGACGTCAAACTACCATAACATTCCATACTGTGAGCTGATAGTTTGACATCACCATAATCAGCTGTTCCGTGTAAAAAGGTAAACATTGAGACGAAACACAAACACCACTATACATGTCCACATCTTACGAATACCAATAAGCCAGATGATCTGTCAAACTAACATGTACACTCCAAAACGAATTTACTCTAAATCACATTATTGTCAAGATTAATATTTTAATCTTGAATTAGTGGTATTATAATACGATTTAATGCGAAAATTAAAGATGGTCTCCCCCACTATGTTATAATGTCCCCGCAAACCCCCCCCTTAAATGCACTTTTAAAAAAAAATCCCACCCAAAATTCTAAAAGAATACAAATCCCAACCCGAAACAAACAGTGTCAATTCTGGGTAAAGGCTGACTAAAAATAAATTGGTACGCCCCTCGCGCGCCGCTAGCACGCCTCTAGTGTTGGGAATCGAACATCTTTAACAGTGGTTTGTTAACACTTCTATAGAGAACAACTCGTGCAAGTTTGATCAAAGTAGTCTATCGCGTTCAGAAATAATGTCAAATGGAACTCGAAAGAAGAAAAAATATTGTGCACAAACACCTGGAAAATCCAGAGTGGTCCGGTTCCAAGTGCTGAAGATGCCGAAAACAACAGTTTGTCGAGTGCTCGAAACCTACAAGGGAGCCCTGAGTGTGAAAAGAAATCAGCGGACCTACGAAAAAACTGGAACCAAGGATCGTCAGCTGCGCAGCAAGGTGTTGAGGTGCGTTAAAGTCAACCCCGGTCTTTCGATCCGAATGTGGACAGAAGGTACAACGTCAACTTTCAAACGGTTCGGAACATCCTTGCCAGGGAAGGATACAAATCGTACAAAGCCAGTAAACATCTGAACCGGCACATGTAGCAGCATTCCGTGACCAAAAAGCGTGCAAGGTTCTTGTACGACCGTATTTTGACGAAACACAAGGACTGCACTTTCATCGATGACGAAACATACAAAACTTGAACTAAACCTGTAAATTATGTGTACTTGAATGTAACACATTTACCTCTATTATATTCAATAGAAATTTAGACGTGTTAGTAAATTTCCAGCATTGAAAAACGTTTGCTGTAAATTAACTCGTACTGTCTATAAAAGGTCTGTATCCACATTAATCCGGACACCTTCAAATCATTGTAACTTTTGAAATATTGCACGTAGGAATGAAAAATTTCACTGTGGTATAGCTGAGAGTCTATGATGAAAAAGACTATGATTGATGTTTACATTTCATGTTTAGTATTCAAGATGGCGACGAAAGAAAAACAAGTGCGTGAGCGAATTTTGTACGGGCGTACGGCAAATCCTGACTTGTCAATACGGGACCTTGCAAAATCATTGGATTTGCCTAAATCCACTGTTCACGATGTGCTCAAATCATTTTCGGAACGTTTGACGGTGGAGAGGAAACCGAGAAGTGACAAAAACATTGGACGCGCTGATCCTGTCATGGACCGAATGGTGAAAAGGATGTTAACAAAAAAACCAAATCTCTCCATTCGAACGGTGGCTCGTAAAATAGGGATGTCGCCTAGTTTTGTCCAAAAATCAAAACAAAATTTGGGACTTAAGTCGTATGAAGTAAAAACAGTTCCAAATCGCAACGACAAACAGAACTTGGAACCAAAATCATGGGCTCGACGTTTGTACTGCGAATATTTGACGAAGTTTTCATGTGTTGTTATGGACGATGAAACTTACGTCCTGGAGGATTTCAAGCAGCTTCCAGGGCTAGCTTTTTATTCTGCTATGGCCAGAAATGCTACAGCTGAGCATTTAAGAACGAAGAAGGCATCGAAATTTCCCAAAAAAATACCTTGTGTGGCAAGCAATTTGCACGTGTGGCAAAAAGAGTAAATCTTTCGTCACTACAGGCACAATCAACAAGGAGATTTATCAGAAAGAGTGTCTGCAGAAGCGATTGCTACCCTTCATCAAAAGTCACAAAGAAGAGCCTTTGTTCTGGCCCGATTTGGCATCATGCCACTATGCTAAAACTGTGATGGAGTGGTACCAAGCAAATCAAGTGAACATTGTACCAAAAACCTCAAACCCGCCAAATCGCCCAGAGCTACGACCAATCGAGAGATACTAGGCTCTGGTGAAGCGGAAGCTTTCTGGAAAGAAGCAAGGAATCAAAAACATCAAACACTTCCAGCAAATTTGGACAAAGACGGCTTCTACGATTTCTGAAGAGTCTGTACAAACCCTAATGGACGGAGTTGAGCGCAAAGTTCGAAAATTTTATGCAAATACCGAATAACTATGTTTTGTCTTCACGAATTGCTAAAACACATCCTATGAATCTGAAATAAACAACTACGGCGGAAATATAATGCGAAATTTATGTTTTATTCATGTGTTGAGGTGTCCGGATTATTGCGGATACAGACCTTATGAGCTGTAAATTTTAAATATATTGAAATCTACGGTTCGAATTTTTTGAGGTTAGAAGTAAAATAGATCTTTGATTTCTTTCATTGATGAAAATAAATGGAACAAGTTGTTGATTTCGAAAATCGTCTTTATATTGGCCTTTTAAAAAAGTGTTCATGCTCATAATACTTGGGTGCAGCAGTTATATGGCTTATTTTCAGGTTTGAGGTTTGGAGGCAAGTTTACATTTGTCAACGGGCATTTGAAATCATGCCGGTTTCGGTGTATTCGTTTGTGAACCAAAAAAGCCTACACAAGAAGATATAATTAATTTTAACAAACGCGTAAAATTTCCCCTCGTTTAATTCCAAGCCAAAGGAGGCGTAAACAACGAAATTGTATGCAATCTTCCATGCGCCATACAACAATGTTTGCAAACTTTCATACAACAGGCTAGATTCAGGCGTTATCTGGCTCAAGTTTACATGAAATATCCCATTATCCTCTGCCAAATCTAGAATTCCCAAGTAACATTGCTAACACTATCCTGCTTTATTAAGTTTTATTAATGTTTTATGAAAGCCACTTGAAATCAATTTGGTTTTATTATGGTACCAAGATGTGCCAATAGGTTTCATATTTTAGTTAGGTTTATGAGAATCTACACAGCTTGTTTACAACGATCTTAAAACCTTGTTGCTCAAATTCCTTTCACTCCTATCAAAGGTTTTATTTCGACTTTATGAACTCGTAAAATGCTGTATTGAAATACCGTTTTAGGACTCATTGATATTATCTTATTATGGTCAGTTGGAAAAGCATTTTAAATCCATTTTGCCCCCAGCAAATGCATTAAACGGCAAATTGGCATTGAAGTAAGTCACCATAAGACCAAATAGTTTTATAAAAGTCATTGCGAAGAAAAATTGGCTTTATGGTAAAACTGTGATTTTTTTTCCGATCGCCATATTGAAACATAAGAAATAATTTGAAATGTGGAAAAATAAATGCTTTCAATTTTCAATGGTATGCAAATAAACTGTAGATTGGAGACTACTTTCAGAATTCTTTTAGATGATCTCATCCAATTCCAAGCACTTTTCAGGAAATTCATGATTAATTTATCGAATGTATTTGTTTTAATTTGATTTATTTTGTTGTAAATTCGCATAATTTCCGAGGCGCATTAATTTTCGGCTCTTATCGTGCCAATATTCACCATAAAAATAAAAACGCATATAATTTGGAGCATAATACGCTGTAGTAAACACAATTTACTTTAGATATTTTGCTATCAAACAAAATTTCCCGCAACACTAGACCTTTTTTTACTGCTAAATGAATCAGAAGAGCAGAGAATCGAACAAAGCAGAACAACAAAAAACAACCTCGAATTCATAGTGAAGTTTGACAGCTGTGGCCATTTGGCCACATTCTGGTTTTCATGGCAGCCAATAGGTTTTATGAAGGTTCTCAAGTGGTCATAACATCTTTCACTACAACATTATCAAAATCTGTATGTTCTTATAAAGGTTTTATTAACTTGTTTTCACAACCGTCTATAGAGTGGGCCATTTTGTACAAATTTCGGAAGAGGTGTTGGTAGACAAAACAGTTTTGATTGTAGTTTTATCAACAAAGCCGAGAAAAGTGCTATACAGCTGTAATAAACTAAAATTGTTACTTGGGTTCCCTTTATGTGCATTTGATAACGCAGAAAATTCAATGTTTCTTTCTATCTGTGTACGATTCCCACAGCTACACCTAATTTTTTCGTACGTTTTGAAAATATTTTTCACAATTCTTCATGTTTCACTCCCAAACGTGCACATACACAACATGGCGGAGACCACTTGTTTATTCTAACTTGAGAAACTGGGCGGTGGTACTGAATTGTATTGATATCACTTAAATATCAAGCGTTCAAGACGCAAAAATAAGAGCGTGTCGTATATGTTATCGGCTGAAAATATGAATTCAAACTGAAGGATCGTAATAAATATAGTATAACTTTCCATCATTAAGGCAGTGTTAATAGCTATTTACGATATTTTAAGTTGAAAATTGCTTTCAACCATTAATTATGTCGATATATTTTCATAGAAGTTTTAGATTACATCATAAGTAATTTTCATATTTTTTTCTCTGTGTACGGCAAAAACTGCCATATGGAAAAGCAGTTAAATTGATATGCACGAGTGATTTTTTCCGGTTTTGAACTGCAACGAGAACATATTCTTTTTTTTTTTTTTAATCTTTATTTTACGTCGGCCTATTTCCTCACATGGTGACAATCACCGACGCCAGGAAGACGACTCCACCACCTGGACCCTACCTAACGACTCATGAATATGAACCGGGACCAACGGCTTTACTTCCCTTCCGAAGGAAGACGTGACCAGATTTTTTCGCCTCAGAAAAACCACCGACGTCGACTGGGATTGAACCCAGACCCTACTGGGGTGCCGCCAAGTAGCAGTCACGCTTACCACTACACCACCGACGCCGGCAACATATTCTTCAAATTTCAAGAAATATGTAGGTGATTGTAAATGTTTGTTGTTTCAAAAGTTTTGGTTTGTTTGTGTCGAACAGCAATTCAGTCTAAATCAAACTAAATTTTGTTTGAAACAAACCATAAGCGTTGGAAGAATCAACCAACAAATCTGTTTAATTTCGTAGCTGCCATAATAAACGTACATGATCAAATGAAATTGATCAAAATCGTGACTCTAACGTCCTTATCGGATGAAATCCGATCGAATCGGATAAAATTCGATCGAATCGGATGAAATCGAGAGTAATCGGAAGTAGCAGAAATTATTTTACCATATTTGAATTATTGAGAGTTATTGTGAAAAATGAAAAGAATCATGGATAAATCAAACTTATCCACTATGAATGGATGAGAGTCGCACCCCTAGTTTTTAGTAGCTTCCCGGTCAAAAGTTTTACATCGCGACTGGATGTGGGGATGTGCCGGGACGATTCAAGTTCGGGTTTGCCGACAAGTTCACGAAGAAGGCCATGATTTGGCAAGCGATTTGCAGTTGTGGCCTGAAAACGGAACCATTCATCACATCCTCGACGATGACATCCCAAGTTTACATCTAAGAATGCCTGTAAAAGCGTGTATTGCCGTTCTTCCGCAAGCATAGGGGCAAAATCATCTTTTGGCTCGACTTGGCCAGCTGCCACTACTCCAAGGAGGTTCTGGAGTGGTGTGCTGACGACAAGATCGATTTTGTCCCCAAGCTAATGAATACTCCAAATTACCTGGAATTACGACCGATCGAAAAATACTGGGTAATTTCAAAGTCAAGGACATCCTGAAAATGCGGGCAAAATGAAAGAAACGCGCTGATTCCATGTCCGTTTCTACTGTACGGGCGCTGATGGGCGCTGAAGCAACGATTAATGGACTTTTTAAACTTATTGAATCACTAATTACAGGTCTTTTTGCGCATACCATTTTACTTTTAGTCAGCCTTTAAAGTTCTAAGATTTTTCAAACATTGTCTAAAATGTTGTATATAACTCACCTTTCATAGAATTATTTCTTGCAAGTTGCGGTATTATGTGAAATGAAATAAAATTTTACACGCATCAATATTCACATCATAATAAAAATTGAATTTTTTTGTCCTGATTGGTTCATTAATCAAACTTGGGTCCTGAAGCATCTGTTTATAAGAAAAGCTACGGTGGTTTATCTCTAGGTCTCTGAGAAGTAGTCTTATATATTCTCAGATAACTTATAAAACATGAAACTTACTAACCTATTCCCAAATACCACAATAAAGCTATTCATCCTGTACATATGTCGGAAAAAAAAATATTTTGATACGCTGACCCCTTGAAGAATAAATCAGATGACCTAGGAAACTGGATGGTTCTGAATAATTTTGCTGGCGACAGGAATTCTCTTCCTCATTACTTTCTGCTTTCGATGAACTCAAATGTGACTAAATCCAAGAAAATGGTTCAATCATGTGCAAAGTTTAAAAACAAAACCGTGTGATATCAAGTGAACGTATTTTGAACATTTCATTTTGAATATTTCATCTAAATTTGAGCAGATATCGCCTCAATCTTATCTGTTTTCTGTAAGATTATAAACTAAGGCTTGGTCGCGACAAAATCTGGACACCCCTAAATATGTATATCTCTGGAAATACTTCATCAACGCACGAAATATTTCGCCGACTGACGAACGTATGTCTGTTCATTGTGTAAAATTAATTTTTGGGTTGCGATTATTAATAAAACTGTAAACGTAGTTTTCACAAACCAATACTTATGGTATGAAATATTTTAAAGTTCTTCATGGGCTACACTTGTTATTTTGTAAATATCAAGCGTAACAAATCATGTGTATTAACAAGATGAATTCGCCTCGGCTTTTTTTTTTGCACCGATAATTCAGCAAGGTCAATACCGTGTGAAAAAGAGAAATACTCATGTTGGTGCGTCAACTTTGACGCCAGCTGTGGTCTAAACCACACACAACAGTTCAAATTTCGTCCACATTATTTCCCATACTTTTTTAGGCTGTGCTGAAATTTTTATTCTGCTACCTAAATTTTTCACAAAAGTACGTATTTTTGAAATTCGTATGTCCAAAAACGACTTTTTTGACATATGTTATCAAAACTTCAAATTTATAAATTTTATAAACATGAAATTTTGGCCACATAAGGTCAATACATTATTTATAGTTCTGTCAAAAATTCAGGCAAAACTATTCATAATTGACAAAGTTACAGAAGGTTGAAAATGACGGTTTATGGAAGCAAAATTTTGATCGGCTTTTTTTTGCTACTGAGTGTATGCACCCACCCACGAAAAAAAAAAAAACCAAAAAACAAAAAAATAAAAACCCCCCGCCAAAAGCCCCCCCCAAAAAAACCTTTTTTATAAAAAAAAAAAACCGGGAATCGAATGGTGATGGTTTATCTTGGGCAGACCCCGGAAAGAGGCTCATTTTGCCCGATTTTCCGCTAATTTAGAAAAATTGAATAATCACACATTTATCATATTAGCTCTGATAATATTGCATCGATTTGTGCTGTACTATTGTGGAAATGTCTGGAAAATCCAATGGAGGTAATATTGTCTTGTAAGAACGTCAGGAACTGTCCATTTTGCCTGATATTCCCCACATGCTGAAAGTACTAGATATGCCATGTGGTTTTGGAAATTTGGGCGAATTAGAATCTATAAAAATGCAATACACTATTGTGGAACTGTCCGGGAAACTGAATGGAGAGTATGTCGTCTTGTGTAAACATCAGTTATTGACCATTTTGCCCGCTTTTCCCTACATACTGGAAGAATCAATAGATAAAATGCGATTTTTGGAATAGCTGCGCATTAGAATCAAATCAAATGCACTACAATATTATGAAAATGTCTGGAAAAAATCGAATGAAGTGGATGTCGACTTAACCAGACTTCGGGAAATGGCTCGCTCTGCCCGATTTTCCCTTAATTTTGAAAAAATAATTGAATAATCCTACATTTATTATATTTTCTCTAATAATATTGAACCCATTTGGGATCTACTATTGAGAAAATGTCTGGAGAATCCAATGAAGGCAATATCGTCTTGTAAAAACCTCAGGAACTGTCCATTTTGCCCGATATTCCCCACATATTGAAAATACTGGATATGTCATGTGGTTTTCGAAATTTCCGCGAATTAGAATGTATAAAAATGCAATGCACTATTGTAAACTGTCTGGGGAATTGAATGGAGGGGATTTTGAATTGTGTAGACATCAGTTATTGTATATTTAATCCGCTTTTCCCTGCATACTGGAAGAATCAGTATTTATAATGTGGTTTTTGAAATAGCCGTGCGCTACAATAAAATCAAATGCACGGCAATATTATGAAAATGTCTGGAAAACTGAATGAAGGGGATATCGTCTTGTGCAAACCTCGGAAGAGACTCATTTTGCCCGATTTTCCCCTTATTTTTGAAGAAAAGTTAAATAATCCTGCATTTATCATATTAGCGTTGCAACGATACAAAAACATAAAAACAACAACCTGTAGTTTCCAGTTCGTTTTCAAGTTTATGTCCGACGAGGAAAAATATTCGGAGCAAGTTCTTACAGAGTTTGTGGTAGATGAACAACTAGTTGAATTATTGAAATCATTCCGGTTAACAGCACCAGCATTTAATTGGTGAGTATTTTTTGTAACAATTCGATCATTGGACCAAGAAATTTAATTTTTTTTTTTTCATGAAAGGCTACGATGTTTCTTAAGTTCATAGAGCGTGAAGAAGTAGAGGCTTTCCTATTCTCGCAATTAACAGCTGACAGAACGGGGGGGAATTAAAGGCCTAAACAAGTGGCGCTGGTTTATGATAACGTTAACTGCAGGTTAAATTGATAGGAATTTTTTTTTTTAATTATAAAGCTATTAAAAAAATGAAATAACTATCAATAGAACAGAAAAAAAAATAAACCAAAATCGGCCATAAATCATTCCCAAATTATGTGAGGTTCAACAAATTTGTTCAACTATAATCATGGTTGAATTTGTTGGCACTGTAAGCCAACTGTCAACATATCAACAATATTTTTTTCGACATAACCATTGTGTAGTTGAATCAACCATATTTTATTGAAGTTGATTCAAGCATACATTAGTTAAATCAAGTTGAAATGTATGATCGTTCCAATCATGCACATGTGTTATCGAAAGATCAATGCAAAAATATAGTTGAATTTAGATGAAATATTATGGATTGAATTACAGTACTGGCAAGAAAAAAGTACACACTGTAAAACCCTTTAGAAAATTGATTATATGTTGACTATGATAAAGTACAGCTCATGAGTTTGTTTGAAGAAAATTATCGATATTCCATATGTATTTAAATGAATGTGTCAGTTTTCGAACGGCGTGCTTCATTTACCTGTGATAGATATACTTAGAAAATGTTTAACAATTTAAGCTGGCAAAAATAAAGTACACACCACAGTGACAATATTTTTTATCACTACAGACAACACCATATCGATAAACTCTCCTCTTGTCCACTCATACCGGACGTAACCATTGCAAGTGTCAAACGTTTGTAATCGTGTTTGCGTCATAGATGCAAAGTTTCGAGTTTGTTGTTTAAAGTACATCGAAAGCATGAAAATATCGTTGCAAGTGCGAAAACTTATTGTGAGAGATTGTTAAAATGGTCTCTCATACAGGAAAATCGCGAAAAAGTTCGGAGTCAGCTTTTCTGCGGTTCATAAGCTTTGCAAAAAAAAAAATATCAACAGCGAGGAAATGTGAGTGATAAAGGTGGCCGAGGAAGAAATCGTTTGACAACAGACAAGATGCTCGAAAACTACGAGAAGCGAGACGTAACCCGAAAATGACAAGCCGTGCGATCAGAGAAAGCTTGTCCCTAAATATATCCGCAAGAACTGTTCGTCTGCGATTGGAACAAGAAGGGCTTAAGAACAAGTTTGCCGTACGCCGTCCTCACATCAGTAAGCGTAATAGAATCAAACGATTGGAATTTGCGAAAAAGTATGCGGATAAGCCCATTTCCTTCTGGAAAACGGTTCTTTGGACAGACGAAAGCAAATTCGAGCTGTTTGGTACCAAACAACGGCCGAGGGTATGGATCAAACCAAGCGAGGAACTTCTGGACAAAAATGTGAGAAAAACAGTAAAGCACGGTGGAGGCAACATTATGGTGTGGGGGTGCTTTGCTAGGTCAGGCGTTGGAGAATTGGTCCGTATTGAAGGAATTGTGACGGTCGACAAGTATATCGACATCCTCTCCGAAAATCTGGAGGTTTCCTTGCTGAAGGTTGGGCACGAGCATGACTTCCTCTTTCAACAAGACAACGACCCAAAACATACGGCTCGTAAAACTCAAACGTTTTTCCGTGGATCACGTATCAAAGTGTTGGAATGGCCGCCCCAGTCACCGGACTTGAATCCCATCGAGAATTTGTGGTCGATATTGATTCAAAAATGGACAAAACCAATGTTACCATCAAAAACCTATGTGATGTGTGATAAGAACCCACCATCAGTGCAAGGATTACCTATGGCTGCAGGACTATTCTCCGCAGGTTGTTCTGAGAGAATAGCCTACGTGATGGCTTCTTGTAGCAGGGTCAGCCGATCTCAGTGAGGACCTTCGGAAGACTACGGCCAGAAGGCCGCGTGTCTTCGCAAGACAAGGGACTGGCGACTCCACGAACCCTTGTCCAGTCAACAAATCTTTCGACTGCCTTAGGCTACCCCCCTTAGGCAATCCCCGTTATATAGTTGTTAAAGGAACAGTGGAAAGTTTTAGCATAAATGACTTATAAAATAAAAAAAATGTTAAGACGAAAAGAAAATTCCACGGCTATACTGAACTTTAGATTCAATTACACATATTATTTGTTTTTATTTGCACTAGTAAATGTACTGGGATATTGCAAATTTCTACTGTTCCTAATAATATAGTTGTGGGCAATAAAATGAGGAAGGATCTCACCAAAAAAATACATTTCAAATAACTTACCATAAAAGCATATCAGTCTCTATGTTGCATGATATAATCAAGGGATACTAGTTTCCAACGCATCTTCCACTGCATTTTATTCGTATGGGACTAATTTGCTTTTATAGACTGATCCAATATGAATGGATCAAGAACTTAACTGCATATACTGTGCTGGTTTTTACAAGGTCTCACTCTTCTCATATAGAAAGACATCATGAAAGACCCAATTGCTATATATACAAATTTCAACTTGAATAATTTACATGGAATTTTACACTATAAAAATTAAATTACTTGGCTATGTTAAAAGCAGCTACAGTAAGTCAATGCGCTTTCAACCGTTCACTTACCGAAAAACCAAAACCCCTCTTGTTGCATTATTAAATCCTCGTAATTTGAAATTTAAAGTGATAGTAACAATCCTCCCAACCTTTCTCACGTCCTTACACATTAAATGAAAAGCAGGCAAATATTAAATAATACTACAATCATTGAGTTAAGCTAAGGTATTGAAAAACGAGATTTTAATTTATACTGTTAAATAGAACAGATTTTGAAAAAAATCAAATAATTAATTTTGACGCTTTTGTTACTATCACTTTATATTCAAGACATAAATACGTTTGTTTATTTGTTTCAAGACATAAATATGTTTTTGCTACTATCAAAATTCCTCACTGACAATGAAATTTACCAAAGTGGTTTAAAAGTTTAAAAGCAAAACAACATATCTATGCCTTGTTTCGAAGAGAGCCTACCGCCGTACTTCATGCTTGCACCTTCTTTTTCCTTTTTTTTGTTTTATACGATAAGCTGGCTTAAAAAACCGTCTTAATTTACTCAACTTCTTCACCATCTGAAATTTCACTGCCACTATCGTTAAACATTTCAACAGCTTTTTTCTTCAATCTATTTTTATCTTTAACTAATCTCTTCCAATCGTTTTTACTCATACCTTCGTATCTTACAAGGTCCTGTTTTAAGGAATCTTTCCAGGTAAAACTAGGTCTACCTTCCTTTTTCCAATCAGATTTAAACTTATACGCTAACTTAAGTGGATGCGATGATTCTCTCCTGATGATATGACCATAATACGAAATTCTTCCTACGCATCCCTTCTTTCTTTCTTCCTACATCCTCGTACATTCAATGTAGCAATCCTCACTCACTTTTCTTCGCTTGATTCTTTATTAGTCAGTTGACCACTTGTATTGACGGTATCCTTATTTCTCATCACGTCTACTATTTCCTTCGTACGGTTTTCATTTGGGGAACTTTTCTTTCTCTGTTTTTTTTTTCCTGCTTCAACCTTTACCATCATTTTGTTTTCCGATTCCCCTACTTCATTATTTGCTCCATTGATTGACTTCTTATTGTTATCAAATCCCTCATTATTCCTCCTGATGTCCACTACACTTTCATAATGATTTTTGATTTCTAATCCCGTAAACAATATTCTCAATGGCCTATTTATGTTTGTGTCATTCTCACCTATCTTGATAGAAGTAACATACCAAAAACCATCCAGCTTTATCTAAGTTTTATTAAAGTTTTATGAAAGCCACTAGAAATCAATTCGGCTTTATTATGGCAGCAAGAGATGCCAATAGGTTTCAAATTTTAGTCGGGTTTATAAGAACCTACACAGCTTCTTTACAACGATCTTTTAAACCCTTGACTTCTAAAATTCCTTTTACTCCTATCAAAGGTTTTATTTTGACTTTATTAACTCATAAAATGCTGTTTTGAAATGCCGTTTTAGGACTCATTCATATTATCTTATTATGGTCAGTTGAAAAAGCATTTTAAAACCATTTTGCCTCGAGTAAATGCATTAAACGGCTAACTGGCATTGAGGAAAGCTACCAAGCGACCAGATAGTTCTATAGTAGCCATTGCTAAGATAAATTGGCTTTTTTGGCAAAACTGTGATTTCTTGCAATCGCCATATTGAAATATGCTGAAATAATTGAAATGTGAAAAAATAAATACACCAAATTTTAAAATGTAATACAATTGAACTGTAGATCGGAGACAAACTTCGGTATTCGTTTAGATAACCTTATTGAATTCCTATCAATTTTCAGGAGTTTCATGATTAATTTACCGAATATATTTCTGTCAATTTTGTTTTTGTTGTTGTAAACTCGCATAATTTCCAAGGCGCATTAATTTTCAGCTCTTATCGTGCCAATATTCACCATAAAATTTAATGCGCATATGATTTGGAGCATGATAAGCTATAAAAAAAACTCAATTTCTTTTGTATATTTTGCTAACAATCATAATTTCCCCTAACAGTAGAACTTTTTTCTTAGCCATTATTTACTGTTGAATGAATCAGAAGAGCAACAAAGCAAAACAACAAAAACCAACCACGATATCGCCGTGAAGTTTGACAGCTGTGGCCATTCAGCCTCTATGCTGGTTTTGATGGCGGCCAATAGGTTTTATGATGGTTCTCAAGTGGTCATAACAGCTTTCACTAGAACTTTTTCAAAATCTTTATGGTCTTAGAAAGGTTTTTATTAATTTGTTTTCACAACCGTCTATAGAGTAGACCACTTTGTACACATTTCAAATTTAAAGATGCATAGAGGAGGTGTTGGTGGATAAAAACAGTTTTGAATGTAGTGTCATCAACAAAGCCGGAGGAGTTGCCAATCGGCTGAAGTAGAACACGATCTCCAGTCACACCCCCTCACTTCGCTATTGCCAAATTGACAGCATTGTCCAGGCTCTGCCAACCAGCGTCACCATAGTTCAGCTGGCATACTTTTGTGTTCATATGACTCGTGGAGGCGTGAGAAACGAACTTGGGATGACCGGAGGTAGGTCGCACCCTCCTTACAAATTGTCAACTCATCATTTGACGGCCAGTTATACAACAACAATGATGTGCTAAAACTCTTGCAACCAAATCTACGATAAAACATGCGATAGGAAATGCGGGGTCGGTTTGGAAAATTTTATTTTACGACCGAAAAACTTCAACTCGAAAAACACACAAACGACATTCCCATACACTCGATGGCATTGTTTCTTTGGCCCAATACTTCCTTTCCAGCTAGTCTGCCCAATTCACCTCTGAGCAAAACAAACAAGACCACAAAGCAGCCTAATTTGAAGTTGATGGGTTCTCCGGTGAGCCATTTCGAATTTTTCCTACCAAGCCTGAAGCCGTTTCTTCGGAGATGGAGGGGAATTGGGTAATAAATTAGCAGTAAAGTTTTCACGGTTCATTCAGATTTTTGTTTAACGAGACGGTCATCAAATTCTTATCTCCAGTTGCGTCGCTCAATTTTGCAGAGGCAGTTTGCGAAAACATTTCGGTCAGTGTTTTAGCATTACGGCTCAGAAGGAATAAATAATGCTCGTTGCCACCGGATAGTTGCTCAATTTACATCGAGTTTCCCGTGTGCGGTAATTAAGTTGAAAGGTTTTACCTATCAATTAATTTCCCGTGGTTTTGTACATTTATGACTTTGAACCAAGTCCAGCAATAGGTTAGGTTAATTGACTGATGGTTTACCGCTTGTTAGGCGTATTTGCGATGTCAAAAATGGTTGCCCACTAGTAGAATTAAAGCAATCACGCTTCATTTTGGTCGTTTAAATTATTAATGGCGTACTGAGAGCAGCAAACGAGGGGGAAAATACAAAATTTACCCCACTCTTCGCTTCGACGATGGCAGACTAATCTTCATATTTGTGCAACTTAATCCGAGGCCAACCGAGCGTGTTCCAGGCACAATCGTACAAAATTATCGCCCCCTCCTATGTCAAAGCTCATAAATCTTTTTCTTGTGGCAAAAATTGTCACCATGCGCTCGCTTGACCATAGCAGCATCTACTCATTTTGAATTAGAACACTTTTTCACACCTTCACTGCTTCTGCTGGATTCCTGAACCGAGCCGGACCGCTCCGGAGCCTGAGACAAGGGGATTACTTTTTTCTCTCGGCTGCTGTTTTCCAGTCACATGCTCTTTATCCAGGCTAGCGGATCCTCTCCACGCTGATGTGGTCAACAGAGCAAAAGCTGCCATGTGGAATAAAATTATCATATTTTAGTACCCTTCGTCATAATTTCCCCTTCCATGCAAGACTGCCGTGCATTTAAGCCGAGCCAAGCTAAATGGAGAGCTTTCGGTTGCTCTTACTACACTACTGCAGCCTGCAACGCAACGGCGAGCGTTCGTAGATTGTCAGGTTAGCACCCACGTCCAAGCTTCCTGCCACGCCATGTTGACGATGACTACAGCGACGGATGATCTGCCGTGGAGAACTGACATACATCAACCGGGGAACGAATAGCCCGTTCAGGGTCCTACTTTGTCTATATCCTTGAATTACTGGACCACCGCAGTTCGACTCTGACCGCACTTGCGCCATGAGCTATGAACTCGTCCAAGCAGAAACTAAATCAAATGGCTCATTCATACGAGTACATTTATACAGCCTGTTCTACACACAGGCACAGGCAAGGGAGAAAACAAATTTCAAATTGTGCAACGAGGCGTAAGGATCCTAATGCATACACTGCGAACAGCATCCGAAAAGGCTTACGTGCAGCGGGTGGGAACGATCTGCTGCTTGGCACATCCACCCTCTACTTATCTCAGTTGACAGTGGTGAAAGGGCGTGAGGCCTTAAAGTGTCAGCAGCGCTAGTCTTACCTCGTTCATTCTTTTAACCCTTATGTGATCGACAGGGTACCCGGGTACCTTTTCAGGTTTTACATTACGAAATTTCATAGTCCATTTTAAAACAGGATGCTGAAATTCAGTGACATCTAAGTAATAGTTGAAAGGCAACTTTTTGCATAAACACATTATGTATAGTACCAAGGGGGGCCGAAGGGGGGGCCTTCGATTTTTTTTACCCCTTAAGTGATCGACAGGGTACCCGGGTACCCACCAAATTCAAATGACTGTAACTCTGGCAAATATTGACTGATTTTAATTATTTTGGCACCGTAGGATTAAGAAACTCATTCGCTTTATGGACATTTTCGGCAAGACCGTTTAGATTCATCTGGTTCCCAGTAATCCGGGTTTTCGAGGCGGTGTACCGGTACGGAGAAATTATTTGAGATATCAATAAAATTTCCTGGAATGGATGTCAGAATCTTCGAAATAAATCTTAGAAATTATTTCTATTCCATTGACGGCCATATGGTTACTTGTTCCAGGAACGGTCATTCTGTAACAGGTTCCCGTGGGGCCTCGAGTGGACATGAACATATTTGGAAAGAAACCCTGGCAATATGGGTATCAAAATTCATGAAATTTCTCCAGTAGGCTATTTCTCAACGTTTAGTGGCCATCTGATGATTTGTCCTCGGACCAGTCATTCCGGAACAGGTTCCCGTGGTGTCTAGAGTGGCCGTGACCATTTTCAGAAGAAACCCTGGCAATATGGGTATCAAAATTCATGAAATTTCTCCAGTAGGCTATTTATCAACGTTTAGTGGCCATCTGATGATTTGTCCTCGGACCGTTCATTCCGGAGCAGGTTCCGGTGAGGTCTAGAGTGGCCATGAACATATTTTGAAGGAAACCCTGGCAATATGGGTATCAAAATTCATGAAATTTCTCCAGTAGGCTATTTCTCAACGTTTAGTGGCCATCTAATGATTTGTCCTTGGACCGGTCATTCCGGAACAGGTTTCCGTGGGGTCTAGAGTGGCCATGAACATATTTAGAAGGAAACCCTGGCGATATGGGTATCAAAATTCATGAAATTTCTCCAGTAGGCTATTTCTCAACGTGTTGTTGCCATCTGATGATTTATCCTCGGACCTGTCATTTCAGAATAGGTTCCCGTGGGGCCTAGAGTGGCCATGAACATATTTAGAAGGAAACCCTGGCGATATGGGTATCAAAATTCATGAAATTTCTTTATCAGGATATTTCTCAACGTTGTGTGGCTATTTGATGAATTGTCACCAGACCGGTCATTCCTGAACAGGTTCTCGTGGGGTTATGAGTGGCCATGAACATTTTCAGAAGGAAACCCTAGCAATATGGGTATCAAAGTTCATGAAATTTCTCCAGTAGGCTATTTCCCAACGTGTGGCCATCTGATGTTTGGTCTTCAGACCGGTCATTCCGGAACAGGTTTTTCTTTTTAATGACTTATTTCAGGAATAGCTATTTGTTTTGTGATACACTCAGATAGTCTTATCATTATGCCCTCTTTCCTACTGGTTTGAGACTTTGTAATGGTTCATTTTAAGGCTTCATTGAGGAACAAGAAACGTCCGCGATCTTATTTTTCAATAAAGTTTTAAGATATTAAAAACGAAAATGTATATTTCATGTTTCATTTAAAAAATATAACAAATAAAAACTAAATCAGCAGGCATTGCAAACATCATTGCAGTGCTGATTGCATACTGGCTTAGCACATAGTTTGCAGGTTTTTCTAGTCTTCCTTCGATTGTTGTCTACGCTTCTGCAAATATGACAGACACCAACCTGTGGCGTCCTTCCACTTGAGTCCCGCTCAACTGTGGTAGAGGCACTAGTAGGTGATGCTCCCAGCTCTCTTCCGATGACTTGTTCGATGGCAGTTCGCGTAAAATATTTAGCCATCACTTTCGGATTCTCGATTCTCCTTTCTATTGATGGCGTGCATAGCTGCAGTGATAGCTCCTGTAGAAACTTTCTTCGCTTGTCCGTGGATGATATGGTTTTGTTGTGCTCGTGGTAAATGATGTGAGTCGCGAGAGCAGCAATATTTAAAATGTTAAAAAACATAGCCAAAGGCCATCGGCTTGTTCTGCGCTGCACAGAATACTCGGATAATAACTTATCCATATTATCAACTCCACCTTTTGTCAAATTATAGAACGTTATTATTTCCGGCTTCGCAGCAATTGTTTCCTCAACTTCAGCAGTTGTATGCATGGTCGATAGCAAAACAACCGCCTTATTTTTCTTAGGTACATACGAGCACAAAGTTGCTTCCTTATTGAATGCAAACTCTGTTGAGTATTGTTTCCGATTTTTGTGTGGTTGCATGCAGCCTGGTAGAAATGGTTTATTTTTTCTAACTGTTCCAACCATCGTTAGATTCCAGCTGTTCATCACTTTTGCCAGATTATATCCTGAACACGATTTATTGGAATAAAACAACATAAAAACAAATTTGAAATTTCAAATTAAGTTTAAGCGGAATGGAAATCTTTTGCTTAGAGCCTCTCTCAAAACAGAGCCAACAACAGTCAATATTAGAAATGTTCTAGAGTAGATGTACCAGTTATGGGTATACATTCCTATTAAAGTGTCTTCCAATTATGGCCTTTGTATACCATAGGCAATAATTGGAACACACCAACACCATCATAGGAATGTATCACCAAAACTGGTACACTTACCCTATACATAAATACTTACCAGTGAAGAAATTGTCCATGGTTACATTTCTGCCGGAATTTTTGTACATCGCCACAAGATCTAATACCGTTCTCTCTCCAACATTCGTTTGTCGTTGTCCTTCGATCGGTTTTCCTGTGTATATTACTCCTTGCAAAGGATACGAAGTTTTTGCGTCACATATCCAAAAAATTTTAATACCGTATTTTTCGGGCTTCAAAGGCATATATTGGGTGAACTTAGTTCTTCCACGATACCCAAAAAGTTGTTCGTCAACGGTTAAATTTTCATAAGGAGTGAATCCTTTTCTTAAATTTTGATTTAGAAGGTCCCACACAGTTCTTATGGCAGCAGCCTTGTCGTTTTTCGAACGGGCGCCACGGGTGGTCCCGTCATCGAATCGAATAAATCGCAAAAATTCACGGAATCGATTACATGACATCGATGCCCGGAAAAGTGGTAGATGCTGAGGTTTCCAGATCTCGGTCAAGTGTTCCTTATTTGAGTGATGAACTCCAGAAAACAAAAGCAAGCCGAAAAAAGCATCCAATTCATCCTTTGTGAAAGGGGTATGCTCTCGCTGCTTTTCGCCGACGCTAAGCAGTTGTGACGCTTTCTTATTTGTTTCATCCAAAATTATGGAGCACATTTCTGGTGTGATGATAGAATGGAAAATTTCTTTCGCCGTACATAAATTTGTCGACTGTCTAGCACCTCCTTTTTGCCGAATAATATTTCGTTTGCGTGTTTGTGAATGCGGTAATGGTTTTGAACTCCATTCCGTTCCGTCCTTCGTCGTTAAGTCGAAGTTTGTAATATCTTCGTCATAACTTTCATCCGAATCGTAGATGTCATCGTTGGTTGTAGTGAAGTCAATTTCGGCATCTGACGCTTCTTCATCTCCCGTCAATAAGCTTTCATCTTCAACGTCACTGTTCTTGTTAGGTTCATAAATAATAGCTCTGATTTCATCAGAGTTATATCTGCGACGGCTAGGTCCTGATGTGTCCATTTTGTTGAAAATATTCGAAGAAAATCCGATTGTTATCTGTCCGAATGATCCGATGCTACTGTACTGAATGAACGCTTGGCGCTAAGCTTAACAATCTTGTGCTATCTTCTTCGTTGTCTCATAAAACACACACACACAAACTCATAAATGAGAAGCAAAATGACAAAAGAGAAGAACGAGCTTCGTTTTAGCAAGTTTGAATTGGCCATCGAGAGAGAAGAGGGGAAAAACAGCAGCGTCAATATCAGCACACTGATAAAAAAAGCAATGATAATATCTATATTCCCCACACATGATTTTTTGCAATTTGATCTACAAATGATATCTATTTTTAACCACACATACTTCCTATGTGTACAAATAATCACTATGTATGGCCGCACATACTTTTCATTTGAGCATGAGCATGAGCATGATTGACCGCCCACGGATGCTATTCCGTTATTGCCAGAGCAGCTGTAATTACGCAAAGAACCAAGAGATGATGTTTGGGATTAACATACACCCTCAATGTGTAAAAACTGGTGACCAATTACGAAGCAATACCGGCGCCGGCCGTGCCCGAATGCTGGTCAAGTAGGAAATGGGGAGGAACGTTTTTACGTGATACTCGCTTTGAAGGAAGCCGAGAAATCCTCTGCACTTTCACAAGAAATTACTGGGATTTTGGATAGTTGGGTAAAGGTTAGCAGGGTTCGTTTTGGTTAATGATACGCTGAAAGTATGTAATTAACACTAACCGTCAAAAGAACAGGACCGCTGCAACAAGCAACAGCACATCGAACACCAGTTGTACTGCTCTTCGAATAGTCCGGCTTTCCCTAAACACCGTAAACTCGTAAATAAAAAAAATAGAGGGAAAAAAGAAAAAAAAATCGTGTCATTAGTTGGAGATCGCTTTTTCTGCCTAAACAGGTAATATTTTCACTAGAATACATTTTTTGCTGAGCGGCAACATGCCCTCTTTTCTGTGGAAACCCTAAAGGCGTCGTGCTGACTGACAGTGCGTTCTGTTCCTGTTGCATGAAATCATACTCTCCATAAGCTCCATCAGTAGACCCATCCCATAATCCTAATCTAGCGTAATCTGCTCCGGATCCATACTCTGGTTCCTACTACCGAAAAACAAATGCCGATCTTCTTGCTGTCTATACACAGCTTTCTTCTTTCTCTATCACCCAAACACCTTTTTCAAAACAGAACATAAAATAATAGCTATTCACGATCACGACCGAATGTAAACAAAACACATTCAGTTGCACAAGCAAGTTTTCTCTTTCACTGATAATTTTTCATACAATCCTGATTTTCTGCTAACAATATTCTTCACGCACGATTAGCAAGTTGGTTCAGTTCCATTGACTTCCGGCGGTGCACTCAGGCTAAACATACTTTTCATTTGTCACATAAACTTCATATATGTTTTTCAGAGAATTCTATTTATGTGTAAACAAATGAATGCTATGTTGAATTTTACATGGATTTATAAAATTTAAATAAATTTTGTCAATATGTGTGGATTTTTACCCGTGCATAAATAGTTAAAAGCTGGACACCAGATGACAAACGAATAAGTTCCAGCGTCACATCTGAGACTATTTCCACTCTAGTATTGCTGGGGATACAGTTATAATATTCCAGGATGGCCATCTGCATCTTGATTACGATATTGTATTGAAGGGATATCAATCTAAAAATGAATATGGTCACTCAATGCAGCACGCAAACCTCTTGTCCGGAATCGCCATTACGAAAACATGTATAGTACATACAGTGACGGACAATACAAAATGGTCATGTTAGGAGGCTCGGTTTATAATTTTCCTGTGAAGCAATTGAACTTAAATTTTGGCAACAGTTTAGAAATAACCTGAATTCATGTGCAATAAATTCCTAATTTTTCATTTACCACTTCAGAAGCTACAGGCACGATCTACGAAAAAACAATCAGACCACTTTTTTATTTCCATGTTAATGATTTTGTTGATGAGTTTGAATAACGATCTGAAGGGAAATTTTAAAATGACCAGTACATCAATACTCAAAATTCAGATCCTCAAATTTAAGAATTATTTATGGAAATCTTGTTTTATTGTATGCGGCGTCTGTAAATTTTAAAATACGGAATGTAAAATAGTGGATTTCATGCAGATGTCTTATTTAGGCTGCTTCTGGATGGCCACTTAACGCTGAAAAATGTCCTACTGAAGAAATTTTATGACTTTTGATTCCCATTTCAGCAGGGTTTCCTTCTAAGTATGTTCATGGCCCACTCTAGGCCCCACGGGAACCTGTTCCGGAATGACCGGTCCGAGGACAAATCATCAGATGGCCACACAACGTTGAAAAATATCCTACTGGTGAAATTTCATGAATTTTGATACCCATATCGCCAGGGTTTCCTTCTAAATATGTTCATGGCCAATTTAGGCTCCATGAGAACTTGTTCCGGAATGACCGGTTCAAGGACAAATCATAAAATCACCACACAACGTTGAAAAATACCCACCTGGAGAAATTTGATGAATTTTGATACCTATATCGCCAGGGTTTCGTTCTAAATATGTTCATGATCAGTCTAGACCCCACGGGAACCTGTTCTGCAAGGACCGGTCCGAGGACAAATCATCAGATGGCCACTAAACCTTGAAAACTGGAGAAATTTCATGAATTTTGATACGCATATTGCCAGGGTTTCCTTCTAAATATGTTCATGGCCACTCTAGGCCCCATGAGAATCTGTTCCGGAATAACCGGTCCAAGGACAAATCATAAGATGGCAACACAACGTTTAAAAATACCCTTCTGGAGAAATTTTATGACTTCTGATTCCTATTTCGGCAGGGTTTCCTTCTAAGTATGTTCATGGCCCACTCTAGGCCCCACGGGAACCTGTTCCGGAATGACTGGTCCGAGGACAAATAATCAAATGGCCACTAAACGTTGAGAAATAGCCTACTGGAGAAATTTCATGAATTTTGATACCCATATCGCCAGGGTTTCCTTCTAAATATGTTCATGGCCACTCTAGACCTCACGGGAACCTGTTCCGGAATGACCGGTCCGAGGACAAATCATCAGATGGCCACTAAAAGCTGAGAAATAGCCTACTGGAGAAGTTTCCTGAATTTTGATACCCATATTGCCAGGGTTGCCTTCTAAATATGCTCATGGCCACTCGAGGCCCCACGGGAACCTGTTCTGAAATGACCGGTCCTAGGACAAATCATCAGATGGCTACACAACGTTAAAAAACATCCTACTGGAGAAATTTCATGAATTTTGATACCCATATTGCCAGGGTTTCCTTCTAAATATGTTCATGGCCACTCTAGACCTCACGGGAACCGGTTCCGGAATGACCGGTCCGAGGACAAATCATCAGATGGCCACTAAACGCTGAGAAATAGCCTACTGGAGAAGTTTCCTGAATTTTGATACCCATATTGCCAGGGTTTCCTTCTAAATATGTTCATGGCCACTCTAGACCCCACGGGAACCTGTTACAGAATGGCCCTTGCAGGAACATGTCGGCATATGGCCCACAATGGAATAAAAATAGTTTCTTGGAATTATTCCATAGATTTTGACATCCATTCTCGGAAATTTAATAGATGTTTCCAAATAGTGCCTCCGTATCGGACCACAGCCCCGATAACCCGGATTTACGGGAACCAGATGAATTCAAATGGTCATTGCTGATCATCAACTTGAAGCCAATGAGTTTTGGAATCTAACGGTGCCAAAAGAATTCAAATCGGTTCATAATAGCCAGAGTTATAATCATTTGAATTTGGTGGGTACCCGGGTACCCTGTTGATCACTTAAAGGTGTTTTTTTTGTCGATCACATAAGGGTTAACCCCACCCCTTCCACCACAAATCCAAAAACCCACCCCTTTTTTTTCTCCTCTGCAACCACCAAACCTTTAAACAAAACAACACACAAAATACCTCGTTTCACCCCCCTCCTCCCGGGCCCCCCCCCCACCTGGCCTCGCGCGCGGCACATTTTTCCGTTTGAAGGCGTTGCTCTTCCGAAGATTCTTGGGTGATCCAGCCTGCTGTTGTGGTTCGTCTTCCGGAGGTTCGTTGGGTTCAGGATCCGAATTCCCGGATCGTTTGCTTCCGAAAAACTTTGGTTCAGGCCCAATGAGTCTAGTATAATATCAAGTGGGACTTGGGAAGGTTGTTTTTCTTCTGCTATTTCTGTTGCATCCGACTCACACCGCTTTCGCAACTGATTACAGTGCGATCGGATTAACGAATTCTTCTGCTGCAATCAAACATTGTAGATCACGGATTTCCACGCGCTCGAGAATTTGACCAGCCTCTTAACTCCAAATGCTGTACTTGTAGACCTTAGCCCAGACCCTTGGGGTTGTAGCTGATGGCCTTGCTTCCATGCTTCCGGTTGTACTGGTCGTCTTGCTCGCTGTTTTCTGCTTTATGACACGCTGTTGGCGGTTTGAGAAGATCCACTGACGTTTGTATCTTTCTACCAAGCAGTACCTCGGCAAGCAATTTTCCTTCAGGAGCGCCTCGACAGGACGTGGAACGGTAGCATAGCAGGAACGTATTGATCGCTTCGGTGAGACTCTCTCCTCCCGCCGTAATTTTCTTGAGAGTCCGTTTAAACGTATCAACGAATCTTTCTGCAAGTCCATTGGACTGCGGGTGGAAAGGTGGTGTCTTGAGGTGAAGTATTCCGTTGTTGTCATAATAGAGTTCGAACTGCTTACTGACGAACTGACGTCTGTAATCGCTAACCAGCGTCTTCGGCATTCCAAAGCGAGCAAAGATTCGTTGAAGGATATTAACTGTTGCTGACGTCGTGTTTCGACGGGTTAGGGCAACTTTAGGCCATTTCGAGAATGTATCGACCAGGATAAGATAGTACCAATCATCGACGGGACCAGCGTAATTGACGTGCAACCTTTGCCAAAGCTTTTCAGGTGCAGGCCAGGATTCCAAATTTGTTCTAGTGTTGGTTCTGGCAACTCTGGCACATGAACGGTACATGAAGTTGAGCAATGCTTTCGTCGATGCCTGGATGACGCTTATGCAAAAGGCCTTTCTTTTGGAACTTGGACGGAATAACTACCCTCTCACCGTAGGTAAGACAGCCGGATATGACTGATAGTCCGTCTTGACGAAGGTAAAATTGTTGAGAGGAGTCGGTTACGTCGGTCTTCTTGGCAGACCAGCCTTGCTGGACGTGCTGAAGAACTTCTTGGAGGACAGGCTCTGCACTGGTTTCGGATTGTATCGACTTGTACGTAAGCGGCAAAATTTCCAGCGATTGTTGAACAACATCCTGAAACGTATTTTCCAGCTCGATCGATGGTATCACGTACTCCTCATCAGGCCGTACGTGAGCGTTTATCAGCCTGGACAGAAGATCTGCGTAGCCAAAACTGTCTGTCGACACATATTCGATGGTAACATTGTACAGGACAAGGGTCAACGCCCAGCGCTGTAACATGTTGGTGGTGTAAACGGGGATAACGGCTGTTCCAGAAAGTATAAGCACACCTTATTTTAACGGTCACTTTGAATATAATGAAATATTTCAACATGTTTTGGCTGCGTCCTTTTGTTTGCACATTTCTGAATGACATAGCATCAAAAAAGTGCTCAGTTTTCTGTTACCTATCAAAATGCGCGGTCTAACTCCGGAACAACGAAAAAGTATCGTGCACAAATGGAATGGTGCACTGTGAGTGGACTCTCCTTGAGAAAATTGGCCAAGGAAGAGGGTGTAAGCGTCGGAGCGATCTACCGAAAAAATAAGAGAACAGTGTACGTTTGAAGATGCGCCGAAGAGTGGTCGGAAATCCAGGCCCTGTTAGTCCGGATATCGATAAAAAGATCAGGGACGCCTACAAGCGAAAACCAGCGACTTCCGTTCGGGATGTTGCGAAAAAACTAGGGACCTCGTCGAATAACGTCATGCCAAGACTTGGGCCAATGAAAGACTTGGGCTAAAAACATACCGGAAGCAGAAAAAACCCAAAAGGAACCCAAAACAGGCCGCGTCCGTGAAACCACGGGCCCGCAAACTCTACGATTCGTTATTGTGTAGAAATTCGGGGTGTATAATAATGGACGATGAAACGTATGTGAAACTAGATTACAAAACGCTTCCCGGACCACAATTCTATACTGTAAGCGAAGACAAAAACATCCCCGAAACGGAGAAGGCAATTTTTACCGAAAAATTCGGTAAGAAGGTTATGGTTTGGCAGGCAATATGCGAGTGAGGTAAAACATCTATTCCGTACATCACAACGGAGACGATGAACACTCAGAAATAAGTTAAGGAATGTCTCCAGAAGCGATTATTGCCGATGATCAGGCAGCACGAAGGTCAAGTTGTGTTTTGGCCTGATTTGGCGTCATGTCATTTCGCAAAGGACACTTTAGAATGGTACAAAAGTCAAAATGTATGTTTCGTGCCGAAAGACATGAATCCGCCTAACTGCCCGGAGGCACGGCCAATCGAGACTTTTTGGGCTTTAACCAAAGCAAAGCTTCGAAAATTCATAAAACCAGCGGACGACATCCAAAAATTTAAAAAAGATTGGCCAAAAGAGTTGCTTGGTAAACGCAAATTGATGAGCACGGAATTGAAAGAATATTAAAAAACTACAAGGTACAGTCCAATGGGGTTGTGCGCAAAGGTGACGTAGGACTACGCAGCAATCTAATTCCTATACACTTTCCAGACACGTCAGGGCCATCCGGGGCGCGGTAATGGTTATTTTAAACAGCACAAGAGAAAAATTCATCCAAACAAACTATTCAGTTGGCAAATTGATTTGGTCGTCCTGAAAAGGACGGATTTAGTTGATGGGGGAGAAACAGTTCACGATTAAACTTGGACTTTCTTTTTTGGTTCATCTCTTCATTGCGGGTGGCCATCTGCAGGCGACGTGGGATGATTGATTCTTGTCTCGTTGTCACGGGCGGCTTTTTCCCGCCAACTCGTAGGCTTCAGCAGCAATGTTTCTCGTAGCGAGGTTGACGGGAGCATCGGCAACAACAGCCAACTTCACCAACGCCTCTCTGGGCAACGACTGCTCACCAGTGCACTCTCCAGGGTGCTTGCTGCTGCCAACTTCGATCCTACAGCCACTGCACAGCTCCACGACTGCTGAAAAACTAAATCAAATGCGAAGGTGTATCCGTTATATAACATTCATGGCTGCCTATGAGACGTTCCTTACTTAAATATGAAGTCTGTGCTAGGAAAGTACTGTGTATTTGGTAAATTTACTCTGAAAAATCGACATTTAAAGACATCACCTCATATTTGCGTTAATTTTATTAGTTGCATGTTGAAAATCAATAAATTTAAATATTGGAATCAAAGCGTAGAAAATGTCTTAACCTAATGTTGCAAACATTTTGGAAATCGATCGTGAAATTAATTAGTAATTAACGTTCAGAACCTGACCATTTTTCGTGACGCTCAAAATTTTCGCAATTTGAATGTGTACCCCGGTATGGAAAACACAGACGTAGTCTTACGTCAAAATGAAAGGAATGTATGCCCGAGTGTGTGTGGTTCATGGCCATGGATGACTAACCTGCGCAGGGTCTTTTTGTAGTCCGGAATAACCGGGGCGCACGCGACTGGCGTGCGATGTTCTGGCCGTCGCAGTCACGTAGCAAGTATCTTCCACCAGAAAGGGATCCCGTAGTTGTCGGGGCTTGCTGGGATGTAGAATGGCCGAACTAAAGTTGCGGGGTTGAGGGTGTCAGCACTTCGGTACTCTACCCGATCATACGACAACCATACGATGGCAGGTTGGAGGAAAATTTCTCCCTAACCCGTTTGTCTGCCAAGAGCTGGCGGGCGTCAACGAGCTGTTGCCACCGAAACTGCACCGCGTGCACAATATCCAAAAGAAGATGCACAATAGCCAAAAAGCGCCTATTGGACGAGGAGGTCCAACAACAAACGAATTAAAATCATACAATAAAAAATAAAAAATGAATTCACAATAGCATTACCTTTTCTGTAGACAAAGAAATCTTAGAAGAATAGAGCCTTTGCCACTTGCGTCAAAATTCCTGAAACAACTTTTCAATAAAAAAAAAACGCAAGCAAATAAATTTAACTATTTTAAGATTTCACACATTAAATAAAAAATTATTCCGAAATGAATTAATTTTACTTACAACACAACTTAAATAAGAAAAACCAATTGAACACACCTTAAAATAAAAATCGGTAGATGAAAAAAAACCACAATGGCTAGCTTCTGTTCTCTAGCCGACGAACTTTAGAAATGACCGATTTGGTCCAAGAATTAGTTTAAAGAACCTATAAATCAATAATCATCATTTTTGACGTTTACCAATACACTACTTAAAAATTCTATACTGCCATCTATGATCAGTCCTGGTGTTATTTATTTAGTACAATTTTTTAAATATTTATAGCAAAGAAATTCAAAATCTTATAAGCTTAAATCTGAATGGTTTATAAAATTATCAATGCTGTATTTGTGGTTAAAAGAAACGGAATGGCTCGTAATTTATCAGAAAGGGAATTTGATTTCTTCCTACACAACTATTTATAAATTTACTGAACGTCGGATTACGGCTAAGGCCGTTCACACCAAAATCCGGAAGAAGTATTTATCCTGTTTCTTAGTCAAATCACTACGAAATAGAATGAAACTTGTTATGTACATAACCAATACATAGCCAAACTTGAATCACACACATTGTTTACAAAAGCGCATTCTATATTCAAGATGGCGCCGTCTGAACTAGCACGCAGGAAATTTATCTTGCACAAATATTTGGAAAATCCCAATTCTACTGTTCGATTCATCGCAAAATCGTTAAATGTTCCAAAATCAACTGTTGCAGATGTGATTAATCGTTATAAAGGGGGTCTTCGAAAAGAAAGCTGGAACTGGTGGTGAACATGGACAAAGCAACACAAGGAAGGAGAAAAGAGTCTTTGCTGCTTTTCGGGCAAACCCGAAGGTGTCAACACGGACAGTTGCAAAAAAAAGTGCAAATGTTAACCGGTTTTGTGCAAAAAGTGAAGTCTAAGGCTGGATTGAGATCATTCAAAGCTCAAACATAGCCAGATCGTAACGCAAAGCAACAAAAATCGGTAAAAACACGCTCCAGAAAGCTTTATGAACAAAATAAGTCAATTCATGAAATTCGATTGTGTTGTCATGGATGACGAAACATACTGCTTCGAAAAATTCAAATATCTCTCGGGAACGGAATTTTACACTGCAACTAGCCGGAAAGATGCCCCTGAACATCTGAAACGGAGGTATCACACCAAATTCCCTGAAAAATATCTGGTCTGGCAAGTAATATCTTCCTGTGGGCTAAAATCTCAGATTTTCGTAACCACAGGGACCGTAAACGCTGAGATTTACCGGCAAAAAATGCCTCAAAAAGTGGCTCTTACTTTTCCTGAGAAAACATGCGACTCAATTCTTGTTCTGGCCAGATTTAGCCAGCTGTCATTGCGCTAAAGATGTAATCACTTGGTATGAGCAAAATAACGTTATTTACATTCCCAAGGATTGTAATACACCAAATTGTCCACAGCTCCGCCCGATTGAAAAATACTGGTCATTGGTCAAGGGAAACCTCAAAGGGAAACCTGATGTGAAGGTATCAACGATCCAAGAATTTCGTTCTAAGTGGCTTACTGCTTCGAAGAAAATTGACGAGGAAACCGTGCAAAGATTGATAAAGGGAGTGAATAATAAAATGCGCGCAACAGCTTATGGAAATAAATCCATATAAAGCTATATGCAGTTGTGTTGACTATCACATTTAGCTATAAAATAGAATAAATTGTTTTTCTAAAAAAAAATTGTATGTCCGGATTTTGATGTGAACGGCCTTTACAATTTGAGAATATTCGAATGCAGGTTAACTAAAGATTTGTTGCAATTTTTGAATACAACTGAAAGTTGAGTTCCGGACAAAAATGCAAACGAGTCTTTAATTTGAAAAAAAAAAGCAGAAAGAATTCATAAGCCTGCAAAAATGGTTTCTGCAAGGACACTGAAACACTCATGTAACAATGTCACATAGTCACATGACGGTTTCAGTGTAATTGCATAAATAATTTTTGCACACCAGTCCAGTAAATTTTAAAATTCAATTGACTATGACGAAACATGAGAAAGGAGGCTATCCTTCATCAGAGAGCCTACTTCAAATGAATGTCCATTCAAATACTACCGACGTCAAATATTAAATCGGAATGGTCTCACCATGTTCTACTATTCTTCTATGGAACAACATTTACCCGGATTTTGAAAAATTGAAACTGACAACCATGAACCGGGGTGCTTAATCTCACATAACGGTCGAGATAATCAATCCATCAGGAACAATCTGCTCTCTAAAAAAGGTGCACAGTTTAAATTTTCAAATCAGCAGATCGGCAGGGAAATGCAAGAGACAGTATCGCTCTCGATGAACTACATATATCGAACTATGGTGTCTTGGTACATATTAAAAGGTATTTCGATCAAAATTTGGTCGACCTAAACTTGACGCATTTCCTTTCATCTTGCATTAAAAGAATTTGCACACCCCTCATTTTGAAGATGTGTGCGTGTAGCATCATGCCTCTATTTTCATTTTGCGATTAGCACTTCAGTTATCAAACTGTCGTCGAAGGAAGAGAAGCAACGCATCAAAATTTTGAACGTGCATGGCGAAAATCCAAACTACTCTCACGGCAAGTTGGCGAAATTGTTGAATGTGGCTAAATCAACTGTTACCAACGTATTAAAAGTGTTCGGTGAACGTTTGTCGATAGCCAGGAAAGCTGGATCGGAGGGAAATCGAAAGCCGGAGGCCACAGCGACGACAAAAAGAGTTGCCCGCAGTTTTGAGCGGAACCCCAACCTCTCCGTCCGAGATGTCGCAAAGAAGCTGGGAGTGGCGCCTTCAACCGTGTATAGAGCTAAAGTCGACTTACAAGAAAGTGGTGACTCCAAATCGCGACGATAAACAAAACACGTCGGCCAAAGCACGATCGCGAAAGTTGTACACGGCGATGCTGACAAAGTTTGATTGCGTGGTACAGGACGATGAAACTAACGTCAAGGCAGACTTTAAACAGCTTCCTGGACAGGAATTTGACACGGCAACCGGACGGGGGAAGGTGGCAGATATTTTCAAGCACATTAAACTGTCAATGTTCGCGAAGAAATATCTGGTGTGGCAGGCCATCTGTACCTGTGGCTTGAAGAGCAACGTTTACATTGCGACCGGAACCGTCAACCAGGAAATTTATCTGAGCGAGTGCCGACAAAAACATCTACTGCCTTTCCTGAGCGACACAATTGTTCCGTTCTATTTTGACCGGATTTGGCATCGTTCAAGTGGTGCCCAAGGACAAGAACCCTCTCAACACCCCAGAGCTCCGCCCAATCGTACAATATTGGGCCATCGTCAAGCGGAACCCTAAGAAGACTCAAAAAGCTGTTGTGAGCAAGAAACAGTTCAAGGCAAACTGGCGTTCTGCGGCGAATAAAGAGGACAAGGAGACTGTAAAATTTTTTATGGCAGGTGTTAAACGAAAGACCCGGCAATTCGCATTTGGTAAAAACGGAGCATAGCTGAATATTTCTCCTTTATTCTGTATTTACTGAACATGAAAACGAAAAATAATTTGACTTATTAATAAAAACTTTGGACACATTATGGACAACATTGGTTCTTCTTTCCCAACTATAAATTTGTTCTCAATGAGAGCTCATTCAGGTAACAATTTCTTCAGCTTTGAAGTTTCTCATTCAGCTTGTAATAAGCTCAAATTGTTTTTCGGGTTTTTGAGGAATCCTACACAGGATTTTGATAAAATCATAAGGGAAGTTCCAGCAAATTTTGTCCATCATTCTACGCAAATCTTCTTCTTCGTTTCAGCAAATTTTGTCCATCATTCTACGCAAATCTTCTTCTTCGTTTACTTGCAAAAACGAATTTGGTGGAGGATTAAATCTCACGCGATCTTCAAACAAATTTGCAAAACTTTTAATAAAAATGTCGGCAGATTCACAAAAATTAATTTACACGAATCATTTACGAAATTTCTCCAAATTCTTTTGAGTTGCGCAATCCACTTTGGGATTCAACTGAATCCCGTCAAGGTGTTCTCCAGGTTTTTCCATGATTCTCTCCGTAATTCGCCAGAAACTTCTTCGGCATATGTAGGAAACCTCTTCAGTATTTTCCAGCGTTTTTCGACATCCTCTAGTGTAGTTACACACTTAGAAAATTTTACAGTATTCGGTAATTTTTTACCAAACTTTCAACAGCTGACCGTTCGGTAATCCGATTTACCGGATTTCGGTGAAATTTTACAGTATTCCGGTAAAAAAATTACCGGAACTTGCAAATTTTACCGAAATCCGTTAAATCGGATTACCGAACGTTCAGCTGTTGAAAGTTCGGTAAAAAATTACCGAATACTGTAAAATTTTCTAAGTGTTAACCAAGATTTTCCAGAATGCTTAGCCCAGTGAATTCAGAATTTACCAGAACTGTCAACGAAATCATTTAAATTTACTAGATTTTTTCCGGGCTACCAATTCTGCCAGAATTATGTTGTTTTTCAGGGTTATATTCAAGGATCATAAGAATTCTGTCTGGTATTCCTCAGGATTTTCCAGAATCTTTGAATCGGCTATTTATCTGAATTTAGGTCAAAGTTTCCAAGATTCCAAATGAATTCAACATAGCATTATGTGCAATTTTGGGTCTTCTTTCGCTAAACGCCAAATCAGTGATGAAATTTGTCAGAAGCAGATAACTTCCCATCAACATGAGAGGCTCTAGGAGTGGACAGTAATTTATTGCGAGAACTAAGAGAATTGAAGAGAAAGCATTGATTGTTCCGTATAGAGTAACGGCAGGTTATGAAAATTGAAAGATACAAGTTGAAAACGAGCGGAGGGTATATGAAGGTAGTATACAATCGGGCGCATAGTCTTTTACCATACTACCACTGAGGCGGAGTAGGCAAGATGTAGGATACCCCCTTGACTGGCAAATGAGAAGTTCATTTTTCAGCTTTTATTCAGCTCAAATTGTTTATCGACTTTTTGATGATTTCTTGCACAGGATTCGGATATAATCATGAAGGAAGTTTGACCAAATTTTTTTTTTCAGCATTCTACGAAAATCTTCTTCTTTGTTTACTTGCTAAAATCAATTGTATGGAGAATTCTACGATACACACGGATTTGCAGGAAGCAATAGCAGCTAAAACAAATTACAACCTGGTACGCACCAGAATAGGTCATAAAGTATGCAAGGTGTACGTATAAAGAGGACGCCACTGGATAAATGCATTTTTTCGACGGATGCAGTTGTTTGGCCTAATGCAACCGTCCAATCAAATCTCACAAAGCTGATCAAGCAAACGAAAAGTGACTGTAGGCTTTGCTTTTAAACTTCAGGAATATAAACAAATTATTCCACACTCATATGGTTACGTCCATCCATCGGTCCAGGGATCGATCCACACGAGCATTTTTCAATACCTACACAAAATACGTGACAAAAATTCTGCGTGACATACTCAGCGGAGCCTCACTCAATCTTCTCTGCGCAATACGCAACTACCCGTACTCCAGTTTTACGTTATCGATCCTATTTGTCATCGCAGTTCTTGGAATCCTTCCGATCTGGCCGAGCGCGAATCAAGTCGGTCGTAAAATATGCCACTGCAAAAAATATGTTGGAGCTGCCGATGACCTTCGGAGACCCGCCTTCTGCATTGGTCCCTACAAGTCGAAAGCCATCTCGCGTTCGTGTCGTTTTGACCTCATTGTTGCTCTTTTCATACATTTATTGCGCTACCGTGAGTAGCCCCCGGATCGACTGCCTCCCCTCCTCCCAACTATGACCACCGGGCGGCAGGCAGGTCGCAGTCGTAATTAAGAGATCGTACCGATTTAATTTTATGCTTTGTTCTGTGCTGCGAGTGTCACCATCATCGTCGCGTCGCGCTGTCAAAATTCCCACGTAAAAGTGCTCTGGTTAGCATATTTTGGAGGTCGACTTCCCCTTTACTGTATGTTGTATGTTTTTATGACTTAATTTTTGTTTTAGGCAAAGTACTCACCAGATTCTTTATTTCTTTTCTGCTTCCATTTCAGGTAATCATCGGAGACGTAATTTTCGTAAGTTTTGCTAAATTTGATTCTTGTGACTGTGATTTCGGGTGATCTTCGGTCCAGCTGTGCGAGCATTAATCGGTTCCAACGGTCTCCGAAGGTTGTAAACAGTTCTTCTTCGTGATTCAGCGTAATTGATCAATGGGAAGGGGGAAAAAAATCTTCCATAGAAAAAAACCGCATGTAGGAAAACAAACATTTGAATTGTTTTGGCCTCATCGTCTTCGTCTTCCTCGGGCAGCAGATGTGCTCGTCATTTGCAGGCAGGCAGGCGTGAGCGCGTAATAACAATAATAATATTGAGTAAGAAAAATATAGTATCCATCTCCATCCCCTTCCCATTATGGTGCCGCAGCTGCCGGGTTGCTAGTTAGTGTTTAGTGGCAAGCCCCATTCATCTCGATTTCGGATTGTTTGCCAGCACCCAACGACGGGAGCAGCGAAGGGGGTCGACCGAGAAGATCTATTTCCGCGATACGGGCGACGACGACGACGACGACGACGACGACGAGGGCGATAGGCGAAAAACTGCCGAGAATGGAATGCGCTGTTGGTTGGTTGGTTTCGACTCACAGATCGTCAGCGCAGAATGGGCATGCATGCGTGCACTTTGGGAGCAATCCACCTATGGGATCTCCGGATGAGCTACCGGAATGGGGTAAAATTCGTTGTTTTCAAGTGAGGAGAGGAAACATAAGTGCTAGAAATCAGTGAATGAAGAGCAATGATAGGTGAAGGTTTTTGTTCTCCGGTTGGGCTGGCTGGCAAATGCAGCTACTGCATTTGATGTGGTCAGTGCGTGCGTGTGAAACGCTGGCGATGATGATGCGGAACGTGTATCAAGCAAATTTCTATTTTACGAGGGAAGTTCTGGAACGTGCGACCACATCGGAATTCGTTTGGCAGCCGATGGATTGTTCGAGAAATTTGTGCGATATTTGAAACGATGCATTCTGCAGTATGATGGTCAGGGTCTTATCAGAAGATAATTTTAGGGTAGTCTCAATTCACGGTAATTGTCGATCAACTCACCACCTTTAAATGGTTGATTGTAAGCATTATTTTGATCTTTCTATGGTTCTAATTTCCCATCAAATTATGGAAGCTTTGCGCATTGTAATGCAAATATAAAACCTAAGTTTCATTTGAATTTACGAATTTTCAATATTAACGTACTCAAGATTCTGTAAAAAAATTGAATAAAGAAAAAGTTCTGAATAAAAATTTGTGCACCTTATTTCTTAAGAGCTTCCACAAAACTACTAAGCAGTTCTACAAATGACTAAAAATTCGCAGAGAACTAATGCTATGGTACTTTAAATCGAAGTTTCTTAGAAGTGACCATGGAACTGATGTACAGCTTGATTGCTGCTTAAGCGTATTACATTGGACTTATTTCGAACTTGAAGTTGATAACAGTATGATTGTCAACTCTGATCGCTTCCGCTAGTTTTTATAGCAGCAGGAGAGTTCTAGCTATAATTGAATACTGAAGTCTTCAATACACAACATTTGTAATAGGCCACCATTCTTCGTATGCAATATTAACTTTTCAAGAGCACAAGTTTTGTACTCAAATTGAAGATGAAGATGAAAATCATTCCAAAAATATGAGTTTGTCTTGAGTCATTTTGTTCAGATCGAACCATCTCTTCGAAGATTGAAAAATCGCAACCGTATTTTTGTAATATAGATTTCACAATGAACATGGTTGAAAGCATATTCTGGTTCTCAACAATTTTTATTGAATACTTTGGAAGCTCAATGCACACCGTAGCCTCTATACAGTGGAAAAAGCTATAGGTACAACTTGTAGATCCTAAGTTTTGAATTTGGAAGAACAGTTTGGATGACCTGTAACATATCAAATTGTGACAAAAAGGCTGTTGATTTTGAAAAGGATGTAATGGACATAATAGAATCCATATCATTATTATGTATATCGAAATGGCTACTTCTAAAACAGCATTCATTGAATTTCCCGCTCTAGGGAAGTTTGGATGACCTAGAATATCCCAAAACAATCCAATAATGTTTATCGACGTTTCAAAAGATTCAGTGAACATGATTGAAAATATATCGTAACTTTGTATAACGGAAAAAGTATCTGTTTGGATGACTTAAAGGGTGTCCACGATGAAATTGCCACACACAAAATTGATTCGCAAAATTCGAGTTTTCATCCGATTGCCATCAAATTTTCAGGGATTGAGAAATAACTATTAAACTTCATTTTACCATTTTACTCGTATTTTATTTACAGTCCATACGCAAATGCCCGCACCTTGGCCTTAACCCCGGCCATAAGATTCTGCACAACCTGTGAATCAACCGTTTTTTGCATGTAAACCCATACTTTCTTCAGTTCCTCGACTGTCTTCACTACCTTAGGTCGCCTAAGAAGGTGCTGCTTCATAATCGCCCAGTACTTCTCGATGGGGCGGAGCTCCGGAGTGTTGGGAGGGTTGAACATTTTCGGCACGAAATTGACCTTATTGTCCGCATACCACTTCAGCACGTCCTTGGAGTAGTGGCATGAGGCCAATCCGGCCAGAAGATTGTTGGGACGTTGTGGGCCTTCAGGAGAGGAAGCAGCCGCTTCTGGAGGCACTCTTTTATGTACACCTGTCCGTTCATCGTGTCCTGGGTCACGAAAGGTGCACTCCGCTTCCCGCACGTGCAGATGGCTTGCCAAACCAGGAATTTCTTCGCAAATTTGGACATCTTCTGAGTGCGGACATGCTCCGGAACGCTGAACTTATCCTTGGCCGTGAAAAACAGGTTGCCGGGGATCTGTTTGAAGTCGGCCTTCACATATGTTTCGTCGTCCATGATGCAGCATTCAACTTTCGTCAGCATGTTGAGGTACAACTTCCTGGCACGGGTTTTGGCGGACTTGTTCTGCTTCTCGTCGCGATTAGGGACCTTTTGTATCTTGAACGTTCGAAGCCCAGCCTTAGTTTTGGCCTTCTGGACAAAACTTCGGCTTAGGTGGAGCTTCTGAGCCACATCCCGAACGGAGGCGTTCGGATTTCGGTTGAAGGCCCCAACTACGCGGTTGTGATTTTTGGTGTTGTACGGAATACTTTTTCCTTCACTTCTGGGCTTCCGATCGGTGGTCAACCGTTCCTCGAACCGCTTAATCACTCGCGACACCGTGGAATTCACGATTCCCAACGTTTTAGCGATGGAACGATGCGAGAGATCCTTGTTCTCGTGATGAATGCGCAAGATTTTATCACGCATGAGCTGTTCTTTCGACTCCATTTCCGCGAGTTTTGATCACAGGACTTTAAAACTTGCAGGATGTAAATATGAACTAAATCCACCCAAATTTTCATTAAATTCTACCCAACGGTTAAAAAGTTAGAGCAATTTCAAAGTGTGGCAATTTCATCGTGGACACCCTTTAGAACATCCCAGGTTATGTTTCAACTCCTACAAACAATTGTAAAATGAGTAAAATGACTGTATAAAACCACAGACTGAATAAAATTGTACATTGTGTTTGGCAAATTTCTTCAACATCAATTTTTCTATCTGGAAAAAATAAAAACATATGAGCTTAAAGCCTAATTAACAACCTAGAACATCCTGAATATGATGAAGATCAGAAAAAAAAATAGATGCCTTATTAATTGTGTAGAGAGTTGTTTAAGAATATGGTTCATATGCCTACGTATTATCAAATTATCGTTGATAAACGTTAAATATTTTTGTATTCAACTGGGATGTGATGTTCTAGGTTATCCAAAATGTACTTGAGGTCAGAACTTCAGATCTACAGTTGGAACAGTAGCTTTTAGGGCTACACACTTAGAAATTATGAATTTTACACGAGACGTAATTCATGTCAGTAAAAAGTCGGGGAACGTAAACAAAGATTTCGTTTAAAATTATGTCTCCAGAAACTGACACATACGCAAATCGACGCAAGATGCTTTTGATTGAATTAATTTTCTCATCTCTTTCAACTCATTCTTATGTGCTAAAGGACGCTTGCATGTGTCGGTCTCGGGGGATAGAAATCTACATGACATTTTGGTAGTGTGTATATAAGATAACGATATGTATTCAAACATATTGAATGAACCTTTTGGAAGGTCAACAGTCATTATTTGATAATTTTGTGATGTTCTAGGTCATCCAAACTGTGCTTGAGTTCAGAATATAAGGTCTACAGTTGTAACAGTGGATTTTTGGAGCATGCAAAGGGCCAATATGTATTTAACAATATTCATTGAATAGTGTGAAAGGTCAACAGACATAATGCGACGATCTTGGGATATTCTAGGTCATCCAAACTGTCCTTAAGTTAAAAGCATGGGATCTACAGTTGTAACAGAAGTTTTTTTTTGCCTATATAAGGTGACGATATGTATTCAAACATTCTCAATGAATCTTCTGGAAGGTCAACATTCATTATCTATATAATAAAAATTAGTTGGGGTTTCCTTTGTCACGATTTAACTCGCAAGCGGAAGGACCGATCGGCGTGAAATTTTGTATGCAGAGATTTTTAGGGCCGGAGAATAATCTTATGATGGTTTGAGACCCCTCCCTTCACACAACTCGAGAACTAATCAAGCAAAAGAAACCAAATTTAGCATGTGTGAGTTTTTGAAAGCAAAGAAGGTTTTTATGGTAGCTTGAGACCCCTCCCCTCTCTAGAAAGGGAGGCTCCCATACAAATGAAACACATATTTCTGTATAACTCGAGAACTGATCAAGCAAAGAAACCCAAATTTAGCATGCGGATGTTTTTGGAGGCAAGAAATGTTTTTATGGTAGTTTGAGACCCCTCCCCTCTCTAGAAAGGGAGGCTCCCATACAAATGAAATACATATTTCTGTATAACTCGAGAACTGATCAAGCAAAGAAACCCAAATTTAGCATGCGGAAGTTTTTGGAGGCAAGAAATGTTTTTACGGTAGTTTGAGACCCCTCCCCTCTCTAGAAAGGGAGGCTCCCATACAAATGAAATACATATTTCTGTATAACTCGAGAACTGATCAAGCAAAGAAACCCAAATTTAGCATGCGGAAGTTTTTGGAGGCAAGAAATGTTTTTATGGTAGTTTGAGACCCCTCCCCTCTCTGTAAAGGGAGGCTCCCATACAAATGAAACACATATTTCTGCATAACTCGAGAACTGATCAAGCAAAGAAACCCAAATTTAGCATGCGGAAGTTTTTGTAGGCAAGAAATGTTTTTATGGTAGTTTGAGACCCCTCCCCTCTCTATAAAGGGAGGCTCCCATACAAATGAAACACAAGTTTCTGCATAACTCCAGAACTAATCAAGTTAATGGAACCAAATTTGGCAGGTAGAGGTTTTTGAAGGCAGGACATGTTTCTAATGTAACTCAAGACCCCTCCGCCCTCTGTAAGAGGGGGGCTCTCATGCTAATGAAACACAAATTTGTGCATAACTCGAGAACCAATCAAGCATATGGAACCAAATTTGGCATGTGGAGGTTTTTGGAGGAGAGAAATGTTTCCATGGAAGTTTGTGACTCCTACGCCATCTGGACAGGGGAGGAAGGGGGGGGGGGGTTTACATACAAATGCAACACAAATTTCTGCATAACTCAAGAACTAATCAAGCAAATGGAACCACATTTGGCAGGTGGAGGTTTTGGAAGGCAAGAAATGTTTCTAAGTTGACTCGAGCCCCTCCCTTCTCTGAAAGGAGGGCTCATATACAAATGAAACACAAATTTCGGAATAACTCGAGAACTTATCAAGTTAATGGAACCCAATTTGGCATTTGGAGGTTTTCGAAGGCAAGAAATGTTTCTAAGGTGGTTTGAGACCCCTCCGCCTTCTGGAAGGGTAGACTCCCATAAAAATAAAACATAATTTTTAGCATAACTCGAGAGCCAATGAAGCAAATGAAACCAAATTTGGCATGTTGAGGTTTTTGGAGGCAAGAAATGTTTCTATAGCAGTTCAATACCCCTCCCCATTTTGAAGGGGAGGGGGGCTCCCCCTACAAATGAAAAGCAAATTTCTGCATGACTCGAGAACTAATCAAGTAAATGAAACCACTTTTAGCATATGGAGGTTTTTGGAGGCTAGATTTCTATATACTTAAAAATGAATTTCTGTCTGTCAGACCCTTATAGACACGGAAAGTTCTGAACCGACCAACGTGAAAATTTATATGAAGGGGTTTTTGGAGCTGGGGAAGGTTCTTATGATTGTTTGAGACCCCTTCTCTCTCAGGAAGGGGCGCTCTCATACAAATGAGACACAAATTTCATCATAACCCGAGACCTAATCAAGCAAATCGAATCAAATTTAGCATGTGGGGGGTTTTGAAGGCAAGAATGTTTCTATGGTAGTTCAAGACCCCTCCCTTTTTGAGAGGGGGGGGGGGCTTCAAACAAATGAAACTCACATTTTTATTATAATCGATGAGCCCAGTGTGATGGTTCGAGAACTAATTAAGCAAATGGAACCAAATTTGGCATGTGGAGGGTTTTGAAGTCAATGATTGTATGGTGGTTTGAGAAACCACCCCCCTCGGGAAGGGAGGACTCCCATACAAATGAAACACAAATTTCAACCAAAAATGAGAATTATCCAGGTTACTTAAACACAAACCGTGTATTTCTCGGGTAAGAAGCATGTTTTGATAGAAGTTTGAACCCCTGCTTATTCAAGAAGAAAAAAACTCATTTCGAAAAAAAAAAACCATAAACGTGACAGTTATATTAAATTTTCCTTCATTTAGTTGCAAGCGTAGCAGCGCACGCACCGGGTTCAGCTAGTTTTTGAATAAATTTTGTTTTTCTTGTTTACACAACAAACCATAATTTGAAAAAAAAACAAACAACAGAAGTAAAAAAAAAATTTTTAAAAAAAAAAAAAAACAAGTCATTTAAAAATTTAAAAAAAAATAATATGTTATATGCCATCCCAACCAAACTCCAAAACAAAACAAAAAAAACCCAATTAAAAAAAAAAAAAAGAAAAAAAAAAGATGGAGTTAAACAAAATTATTAAAAAATTTTGAAAAAAAAAAAAAAAAAAAAAAAAAATTTCGGGTGTTTTTGGTTATGAAAAACAACCCCGAGCCCAAAAAAAAAAAACAACAGCTGTAACTGTAGCTTTCTGGAATAACAAAGTAACAATATGTATTTGATCATATTAAGTGAGTCTTCTGGAAGGTCAACAGATATAATGAGATATCTTAGGATGTTTAAGGTCACCATTTGCAACCTATAAAAGGCGACGATGTGCACTCAAACACATTCAGTGAATCTTTTGAAAGGTCACCAGTCATTATCTTTATCACATAGTGGCTGTTGGTCTTTACGGACATTCATTAAATATCATTGAATACATACCTTGTGTAACTTTGAGTAGTGGATAAAGCTACTGTTTTAACAGTAGATGTTAAGCTATGAACGCCAGGACAGTTTGGATTGCATATAATATCCCAAAATTATCTCATAATGCCTGTTGGTCTTCCAGGACATTAATTTAATATGATTGAATACGCACCGTAACTTTGTATAGCGGATAAAGCAATGTTGATCTTAAGTTCTGAACTCCAGGACAGTTTGAATGACATATAATATCCCTAGATTATCTCATAATTAGTCTGATAGTCATCCAGAATGTTCATTGAATATGTTTGAATACATATCATAACTTTGTTTAATGGATAAAGTTACTGTTTCAGCAGTAGATCTTAAGTTCTGAACTCCAGGACAGTTTAGATGACATAGAATATCCCACAACTATCGTTCAATGCCTGTTGTGCTCCTATATGAACCTCGTATTACTATTGTTATGGTTCTTAATCCCGAATTTTGAGTTTCTCTGATGACCTAAAACATCTCAAATTACCTCAAAGTGTTTATTGATCTCTACTTTGATTCAATGAACATACAATACAATTACACTAAGGTCTTTTTTACACGGTTTGTTTTCAGCGATAACACCAGAACGGAATAACTTATCGACCAAATTTGAATCACATTTTACATTTTGGGCAAAAAGTAATCATATGGCACTTTTTCGGTCTGGATGTCCTAAAATATCCTAAAACTATCTCATAATGTCTGGTGAGATTCTAGACATACCAATCGATTTGGATGATGATGTTACATAACTCTATACTGGAAAATAAAAGCTACTCTTTAAAGGGCGAACACGAAATTATTGCGACACCGAAAATGTCATGCCAATTTTCTCATAATGTTTAGAATCGAACCAAAATTTTAGGGTAGTTTTATACATATATTTACTTCAAAAATCAAAAGAAAAGTTAATCGATGGAGCCTTGAGTGTAAAATTGAACGCATTTTCGCTTGATGCCCTCCATCAAAGCCTTTACAGTGTCATCCGGTACCAGTTTCTCAGTTTTATTTTCCATTTTCTTACATGTCCTTCTCGTCTTTGACTGTCTTCTTGCTCTTCCGAAGTTCCCGCTTCATCATTGCCCAGTACTGCTCCACCGGGCGCAGCTCCGGACAGTTTGGCGGATTCATGTCCTTTGGAACAAAATCGACAGAATTGGCCTCATACCACTCCAGGACACTTTTAGAATAGTGGCATGATGCCAAATCTGGCCAAAATAGCGGAGCTTCGTCGTGCTGCTGCAAGAACCGCAAAAGGCGCTTCTCGAGGCACTCAGATTTGTAGATCTCGCCATTTACTGTGCCTTTTGTCACGAAAGGCTCACTCCTCAGTCCGCAAGAGCAGATGGCCTGCCAAATGAGATATTTGGAGGCGAACTTCTACATTTTCTTCTTCTTAAATTGGTCGTCCACATAGAACTTGCTCTTGCCGGTGAAAAACTCCAACCCCGGAATTTGCTTAAAATCGGCTTTTATATACGTTTCGTCGTCCATCACACAGCAGCCATATTTTGTCAGCATCTTCTCGTAGAGCTTCCGTGCCCGAGTTTTAGCCGTCGATTGTTGCCGCTCATCGCGGTTTGGGAAGTTCTGTACCTTGTATGTATGTAGTCCAGCTCTCTTCTTTGCATTCTGGACGTAGCTCTGCGACATGCCGATCTTTTTAGCCAAATCACGGCTTGAGACGTTGGGATTTGCTTTAATCATCCGCTTCACCTTTCCCTCCGTCTTTTTGTTCTCCGGTCCCGGTTTTCTTCCAGCTCCTTTGCCGTGGACCACCGTCAACCGCTCCTGGAACCGCTTCAACACTCTGGAGACGGTTGAATGGTGAATGTTCAACATTTTTCCCAAATGCCGGTGCGACAGGTCAGGAAATTCCAGGTGTTTGGAAAGAATTTGTTCTCTCGACTCGCGTTGGTTCACCTCCATTTTCGTTGAATCGAAAAACACGACTTCGAGTTTGACAGCATGTAAACAATACACATCATTGAGAAAGTGTGCAAAATTTGGTTGATTTTTACCCAATGGTAAAAAAGTTATGCCCTTTTGAATGTGTCGCAATAATTTCGTGTTCGCCCTTTAGAACTTTTTCGAAGGCATCACTTTACTGAGTACTCGGAATCTTGTAAAGTGTACATTAAAAAAAAGCGATTGCCTGCACATGTTTGATGTTCCGGAGGAAGTAAGGAAGCAGAAACTTCCCAAGTTTGCCAAGAAATACATGATTTGCCTAGCGATCTGTTCATGTGGCAAACGAAGTGCGCCGTGACTACCGGGACTGTAAACGGGGAGATCTACCTTAAGGAGTGTCTACAGAAGCGTCTGCTTCCTCTGTTGAAGCAACACGAGGGCCGCACGATCTTCTGGCTGGATCTAGCTTCGTGCCACTATTCAAGTGTTGTCCTGGAGTGGTACGAAGCCAACGGGGTCACTTTCGTACCCAAGGACATGAACCCCCCAACGCACTGAAACTAAGGCCCATCGAAAAATACTGAGCTATTATGAAGCAGGCACTACGAAAGCATCCCAAGGAGGTCAAATCTTGGGAAGGCATGAAGAAAAAGTGGGTTTCCGTACAGAAGAAGCTGCAGCCAGATGTTGTACAGAACCTAATGAGTGAAGTTAAGCGTAAGGTGCAGGCGTACGGTTATGGTATTGAAGTTGAATGAAATGAATATGCCAAAAGCTTACTAATGGGTTATATTTTATTGTCTGAAAGTTTGAAAAGAATCGGTCAACTAGGTAATTTTCTACGGCGTTATTTGCGTGATGCAATTTGATGTGGGACACCCTTTAGATAGTAAACTTTGGAGTTCGACGACCTTCTTTGCGTCCTTCGGAGTTCAAAGTAGGCACTATTGCCAGCCATAATGCGTCTTTGTGTCTCTCTGCTGGTGTCCTTATCGGCGGTTACCAATGAACTCGATATACGAATTCGTCTACCGCCTCGATTTCACCACCGTCGATTTGAACTCGTGGTGGAAGGCTAGCATTGTCTTATCGTGAGCCTCTTCCCTTCATGTATTTTGCTTTTTTGCCATTAATGAAAAACCCAATCCTACTAGTTTCAGCCTTAAGTCTGATGCACGTTTCCGCCATCTAAAACGATGTTGCGTGCAACGATATCAACATCGTCGGCGAAGCCAAAAAATTGGACAGACTTCCTGAAGATCGTACCACACCCTTCAATGCAATGTTTAATAGCAAACACGGCACTCCTTCACCTTGCCGTAATCCTCTCCAAGATTCGGAGAGACTAGAGAGTGTCCCTGAGACATCACCAGCCAAAATCCATCGCGCTGAATTAGTAAACGACTTCGAACCTAGACCCGGTAGTAGTACTAGATAGGTTTTGATGACGGCGGCAGCGGCGAAAGGCTTTATCAAACGTGGATCAGGAGCCTAATCGCTTGTTTACACCTTTCCATCCTCTAAATCCCAGCGCTGAGCGCTTTAAGTTCATTCATGATGAGTGGAATTTCACCGTTCATTGATTGATTGATTAGTGGGAACTGAATGCGCGATCCTTCACTTTTGCCGTTGATCACTTCGGGCCCCAGAATCAGGTTCCCTCCCTTTTTTGATCAGATCTGTCCAAATGCGACGTCGACGACGACGACGACGACGGTGGCATAAGAAATGAGAAATGGTTGGGCAATCTGATTTCGGATTGGTTTCGTCATCATTTGCCACGCTCAATAGAGGAGCAGTTTCGGGAAACTATCAGCGATGAATGGAAATCCAACTAAGCGACGCACATGTCATTTTTGTTTAATTTTGGAAAGGGTTTGACGGGCCCTTCGCTGCTGCGCACAAACAACAACGATGATTATTATCTGATTAATTGTTTTCGCTGCAAACGTGAACCCTTCCGCACACACTAATCTGACAGGGCGCAGTCCGGCATAATAAGTTGTTTACAGTACAATTTAGGGTTGCCAGAGCGCGAGCGGAGGAGACAATGCTCGGGGGATCCACTCAATCATTTCGATCTCCGCTCGGCCGACGCGGTATGATTGACAGTTACACGGCGATCGATTGCTGATTGGGAAATTGTGGTAACTTTCACAGCTTTGGTAAATCTTGTCCAATTCGGAACAATCGCTGCGGCCATTTCCGACTCGTGCGGTTTATCACCTCTAATTGGCCATAATTGAGGCGAGAAACACCACCCCCTATTGTTTGATCGGCAGTGGTGGTACCTTTTCGCACCTTTGTCAACATTTCCCACATACTTTCACCCTCTTCCCAGCGCGCGGAGTTTCCTTGTATTGTTCGAGCCATTAATTTTATTGTATACATTATTCGAACAACCTTTGGCACTTTGTGCCATTCCCTGTGCATTTCACTTTCATCCTCGACGGATGGTCGTCGTCGTCGTCGTCATGGCCTTCTCATTTCGCGATGATTTGCACTCAATTGGCCACGATTTATGACGACGCGACGCGGGTCTACTATGATCCGTACAATGGAAACAAAACGCGGCCGACTAGAGCTCTTCCTCCCACTCCACGCCCGTCCGACATGGTTTGGGCTGAAGAAGGGTGTAATTTTCCACCCCGATTCGGGCTGACATTTAAGGGGCTCGTTATTCGACGATTCCGTAAGCTAGCTAAGTGGCTCTATTAAGTGTCATTTGCTTCGATTTGCCCGAGCTCTGTGCGGGTTAATGAGTCAATTCGCGTGCAATGCTTAGAATCTCCATGGTAACGAGTGCGGAGAACTGGAGTTCAACGAACTCGGCGCTCAGCCGAGAGGGGATGCTGTACTTGTTTTTTTTAATGAGGGTGCAACAATACATCTCATACACACCTGCTAGCATTGGCACGTTCATACGGGTACCGGCGGCGGTTTAAAGAGCGCATGAGCCTACTAGGATGCATTTGCGCTGCCCCCTTCTCCCTTGGCCCACTCTAGACATCCGTCGCCGGCATCGCACCTAGGGCGACGGCATCGGACATCTTGAAGTGCACTATGCTGCCGTGTGACAGCACCCTTTCATTAGCGAAAAGGTGGTGAATTTGAAAATTCTGAATTCTTCGTGAAATGATTTGAGATATTAGGGGATTTTGGTGGAGATTTGAAACAAATGTTGTCTTCTTCCTTCTTGAAATTTCAAAGCTCTCAATGCACTTCATAGTTATTTGTTGAGAGCTTACGATAGATACTCAAAATGACTACTACTGCAGGATAGTAGCACAGCACCAACAGGTAACAGAAAAATGCCCACCCATCTGGAATAACCTGACTACTGATATTTGAGTTTACTTGCTTTCTGTAAGGTGAACATAGTCGCAATGCTTTAGACGTTTTGCTTACCGCAAGGAAAGCGAATACAATCGAACTTGGATGGTCAGCAATTCCAGCTTTCTACCGAATCAACACCGCAACCTTTCAGGACATCAAAGATCTTAGGAATGTGTCTTTGAATGTGTTCTTAACACCTCACAACAATCAGCAATTATTTTGAAGATCTTGTTCAAGTCACGTCTCTCTGATATTTTATTTATGATACCAGGTGGATTAGAAATAAGTCTCAAGTCCTTCAGAATGGCAAAGATCTTGTGAAAGTCCTCTAGATATTTTTTTCAAGACTTCAGGGTGAACAGCTATTTATTGGATTGCAGTGCCCCAAACATCAATTGAAATGACGCCTCTCAGATACTCTATGTAAGATCTTAAAGAAGTCCTCTAAATATTGTTTCAAGACTTCAGGAAGCACAGGAATTATTTTGAAGGTCTTGTGCTGATCAATAGTTTTAATCACATTCTGTTTTTTTGAACACCAGTTTGCTCAGAAATTATTACCAAGTCCATGGTGTCAAAGATATTAAGAAAGTCCTATGCGTATTTTATTACTTCAAGATGATAAAGTTCCAGTAGGGACATAATAAAACCAAGAAGATGATGATGAACCATAAATTCAAATCACGCCTGTCAGGTTTCATGATACCAGATTGCTCAGCTATTATTTCATAGAGCCTTAGAATAGCAAAGATCTTGGGAAAGTTCTTTGAATATTTTCTCAAGACTCCACAACGACCAGGAACTATTTTGACGGTCTTGTGTGTATCATGCATTCAAGTCACGTATCTCTGATATTTTGTCACGAGGCCTTCTATGAAGTTCAGTGAACCAATCAGAAGATCTGAGGACTTCTCTGAAGTTCCGTGGATTCCTTTGAAGTTCCTCAAATTTCTTTGAAGTTTTGTAAACTTCTTTGAAGCTCCGTGAACTCTTCAGAAGTTCCAAGGACTTCATTGAAGATCCGTGAATCTCTTTGAGGTTCCGTGAATGTTTCCGAAGTTCCGAGGGTTGCTCTGAAATTACGTTAACTTCTCTGGAGATTATGTGAAGTTTTCTATAGCACCTTGAACTTCTCTAAATTAACTAGAACTCCTTTAAGGGCTTACGCTGAAGCATTCTCGACGGCAGCCATTACATCAAAATTTAGAATTGATTTAACTCAGAATCTGTGCTAGATATTGAATATTTCATCACATCAGTTTGTATGCTTACTTGCTGTGAGCAATCTGATGGAGTTGGATTCGATGTTCATTCACTAACAATCGAGAATTATCAATTTCAAATAGCAAGGTAAGTTTGCGAAAGAGAGATAAAAGATAGGGAAACATACATGGAGCAGCAATTCACCTTAAGGTTCCATGAACTTCTCTGAAGTTCCGAGAACCTCTCTGAAGTTTCGATTACTTCTATGAATATCCGTGAAGTTCTGTGAATTTCTTTAAAAATGCATCGTAAGTTCCGTGAAAATCTATCTTAATTTCTCTGAAGCTTCGAGAGCTTTTCCCGTAATCTTCTCTGATGTTTCCATGATTTTTCTGAAATTCAGTGTCCCTCCCTGATGTTCCGTGATTTTTTGCAAAGTTCAGCAAACTTCTCAAAAGTACCGTGAATTTATCGAAAGTTGCGTGAACTTTTTGAAATTCCATAAGCCCCTCTGAAAATCCGTGAACTTCTCTGAAGTTCCATGAACTTCTCTGAAGTTCCGTAAACTTCTCTGAAGTTCCGTAAACTTCTCTGAAGTTCCGTGAACTTCTCTGAAGTTCCGTGAACTTCTCTGAAGTTCCGTGAACTTCTCTGAAGTTTCGAAAACATTTATGAAGTTCCGTGAACTTCTCTGAAGTTCCGTGAACTTCTCTGAAGTTCCGTGAACTTCTCTGAAGTTTCGAGAACATTTATGAAGTTCCGTGAATTTATCTGAAATTCCGTGAGCTTGTCTATAGTTTATAGTATTTCTCTGAAATACTGTGAACTTCTTTAAGATTTCGTGAACTTATTTGAAGTTCCATGAACCCCTCTGAACTTCCGTGAACTTTTCTGAAGTCTCGACTTCTTCTTTAAAGTTTCGTGTATTTCTCTGAATATCCGCGAACTTCCCAACGACGCGGCTGGGTAGCTCATTGGTTACCTGTTCTGCTTACTGAGCAGATGGTCGGGAGTTCAATCCCATTTCCGCCCCTTTCCATTCCTTGCCTCTTTCTATCAACACTAGATATAAAATAAAAAGCAGTCTACTGTGCTTTCTTTCATTGATCGCATAACTTACAGTACATCCATGATCTAAAAATAACTTGCCTCACTAACACAACTATCCTTTTGGCAATTTTAGGGACGCAGTGGTGATCATGGTCTCTATTTACAACTATTGTTAAACTAATTATCCTACCCCCCAGCCCCCCCCCTCCCTCTCCAAAACTACCGTGAGGATGTGGTCGGCGCCGGTACTGATCTATAAATAGAATTAGTGAACTTGTACATTGAAGATGCAAAGCTACTCCCAAGCTCCATCTCGGTGGTTCTCTGTGCAATTACACTAGCTCTGTTCAGTAACGGAGTAGCTACTACGAAACGGCACGGTCTTTTTTTTTTTTTTTTAATCCGTGAACTTTTCAGAAGATCTGTTAATTCCTCTAAAAATCCATCGAAGTTCCGTAAACATCTCTCATAAGTTCCGCAAAAATCTTTCTTAACTTTTCTAGAGTTTCGTGTGCTTTTCTCCGTAATCTTCTCTGAAGTTTCAATTGTGTCTCTGAAATTCTGGGAACTTCTCTGAAGTGCCGTGATCTTTTGGAACGTACAGTGAACTTCTCTGAAATACCATGAATTTTTTTCTTAAGTTTCGTGAACTTTTTTGAAATTCCATATGCCTCTTTAAAAATCCGTGAATTTTCCTGAAGTTCCGTGTGCTCCTTTGAAGTTTCGCGAACTTCTCTGAAGTTCTGAGAGCTGCTCTGAAGTTTTGAAAACGTTTATGAAGTTCCGAGGTTTTATCTGAAACTCCGTGAACATCTCAAAATTACCGTGAACCTCTGTAAGATTCCGTGAACTTTTTTGAAGTTCCACGAACCCCTCTGAAGTTCCGAGGACTTCTCTTAAGTTTGGTGTACTTGTCTGAATATCCGTGAGCTTCACTGAAGTTCCGTTAATTTCTCTGAAAATTGTCTCGCAAGATCCAAGAACTTCTCTGAAGTTCTTAAGTCTTCTTTGAAGTTCTGAGGACTTCACTAAAGCTTCTAAAGCTGTGAAGACTTATCTGAAGATCCGTGAACTTCTTCGAAGTTTCCTGAATATATCTAAAGTTTATCTCTTAATCTTATCCGATGACTTCTCTGATGTTCCGTGAAATAATCTGAAGTTATGAGGACTTCTCTAAAGCTTCGAAGACTTCTCTTAAGCTCCAAAGACTTATATGAACATCCGTGAACTTCTTCGAAGTTTCCTGGATTTATCTAAAGTTTATCTCTTAAACTTATCCGTTGACTTCTCTGTAGTTCCGTGAACTAATCTGAAGTTCTAAGGACTTCTCTAAAGTTCCGTGTAATTTTCTGAAGTGTCGAGAGCTTCTCTGAAGTTCCGAGGACTTCTCAAAAGTTCCGGAGCCTCTCTGAAGATATGCGATCTTTTGTAAAGTTCAGTGAACTTCTCCTATGTAGCGTGAATTTCTCAAAAGTGGCGTAAACTTTTTTGAAATTCCGTAAATCCCTCTGAAAATCCGTGAACTTCTCTGATGTTCCGTGTACTCTATTGAAATTCCGTGTGCTCCTTTGAAGTTTCGTAAACTTCTCTGAAGTTTCGAAAACGTTTCTGAAGTTTTGACCCAACCATTTTTGATCGTTTTGTGTGTTGTGTCACAACGATCAACAAAAATCTCTAAAGTTTCATTAACCCCTCTGAAGTTTCATGAACTTCTGAGAAGTTCCAAGGACTTCTCAAAAGTTTCGTGTACTTCGCTAAATATCCGTGAATTTCTCTAAAAATTGTCTCGTAAGATCCAAGGACTTCTCTGAAGTTCTGAAGTCTTCTGTGAAGTTCAAAGGAATTCTCAAAAGCTCCTAAAACTTATCGGAAGATCCGTTGAAGTTCCCTGAATTTTTCTTAAGTTTATCTCTTAATCTTATCCGATGACCTCTCTGATGTACCGAGTACTAATCTGAAGTTCTGAGGCATTCTCTAAGTTTCTGTGAATTTCTCTGAAGTGTTGAGGACTTCGCTGAAGTTCCAAGGACTTCTCAAAAGTTCCGAGAACTATTCTGAAGAATTCGTCTGATGCTCCGTGAACTTCTCTGGTGTTTCTTTCTTCAGTTCCGAAGACTTTTCTGAAGTTTTGTTTTATAATCTGAAGTCTCTATAGTAATGTGAACTTTTCAGAATTACCGTGAACTTTTAAAATATTTTGGAAACTTTTTTAAGGTTCCATGAACCCCTCGAAGTTCCGTGAACTTCTGAGAAGTTCCAAGGACTTTTCTAAAGTTTCGGGTACTTCTCTGAATATCCGTGAACTTATCTGAAGTTCCGTGAATTTCTCTAAAAATTGTCTCGTTAGATCCAAAGACTTCTCTAAAGTTCTGAAGTCTTCTCTAAAGTTCTGAAGTCATCTCTGAAGTTACGAAGACTTCGCTAAAGCTCCTAAATCTTATCGGAAGATCCGTTGAAGTACCCTGAATTTGTCTAAAGTGTATCTCTCAATCAGATCCGATGACCTCTCTGAAGTTCCGAGAACTAATCTGAGGTTCTGAGGACTTCTCTAAAGTTCTGTGAATTTTGCTGAAGTCTCGAGGACTTTGTTGAAGTTCCAAGAACTTCTCAAAATTTCCGAGAACTATTCTGAAGGACTCGTCTGATGCTCCGTGAACTTCTCTGGTGTTTCTTTCTTCAGTTCCGAGGACTTTTCTGAAGTTTTGTTTTATAATCTGAAGTTTCGTTTTATAATCTGAAGTTCCGTTTTATAATCTGATGTTCTAAGGACTTTTCTGAAGTTCCGTTTTATAATCTGAAGTTCTGAAGATTTGTGGTGAAGCTCCGGAACTTCTCTGAAGTTTCATGAACTTCTTTGAAGTTCCGTGAACTTCTCCGAAGTTTTGAGAACTTCTCTGAAGTTTTGAGGAGTAGTCTGTAGTTTCGAAGACTTCTCTGAAGTTTCATGGACTTCTCTAAAGTTCTCGGAAGCTTTCGGAACTTTATGAAGCTCTCAGAACTTTTCTGAAGTTCTCGGAACTTTTTGAACATCTCGCAACTTTTCTGAAGTTTTCGGAACTCCTCTGAAGTTTTCGGAACTCCTCTGAATTTCTCGAAACTACTCTGAATTTTACGAAACTTCTCTGAAATATATCTGAAGTTTTAAGCAGATCTCTGAAATTATAGTGAGTTACCTAACATTTTTGGGGCTTCCTTGAAGTTTTGGAACCCAACCAAACATCTCGAGACTTCAAGTTGAAGTCACCTGGCATTCGCTAGAAGTTCACTTAACTTATCGGGATTGAATTTCGTTTAACCCCTTCAAGCCTAAGGGGTTGTATAAAATCACAGAATGAATAAATTTATGTAGAAATTTGTTCTACATAAATTCTTCTATCTAAAGAAAAATAAAAATAAACATATGATTGCTCAACTAAATTAGACCTTAGCGTAATTGACGACCTAGAACATCCTGAATATGAAAAAGTTCAGAAAGAAAAAATAAATGCCTTATTAATAGCGGAAAGCGTTGTTTTAGATTATGGTATATTTACATACGTATTATTGAATTTTCGTTGATATACGTTAAACATTTTTGTATCTTTCTGGGATTTTCTTGGTTATCCAAAATGTTCTTGAGTTCATAACTTCAGGTCTACAGTTGTAACAGTTGCTTTTAAGGCTATATACGATTATAATATGTATTCAAACATATTGAATGAACATTTTGTAAGGTCAACAGTCATTATTTGATTATTTTGGTGATGTTTTAGGTCATCCAAACTATCCTTGAGTTCAGAACTCAAGATCTACAGCATTAATTGTAGCTTTTTGGGCTATATAAAGTTACGCTACGTACTCAATCATATGCAGTGAATGTTTTCGAACTTTTAAAAAACATCATGACATAAACTGGGATGATCTAGGTAATCCAAACTGCCTTTGAGTTCAGAACATATGATCTAAAGTTGTAACAGTAGGTTTTTGGTGTATGCAAAGGGACAATATTTATTTAACCATGTTTTTGAGTAGTGTGGAGGGTCTACAGACATAATGCCAACAATCTTGGGATAAGATCTACAGTTGAACAGTAGGTTTTTTGGGAGTATATAATGTGGCGATATGTTATTAAAAATTTTCAATGGATCTTCTGGAAGATCAACAGTCATTTCTGTCATGCTCTAGGTAATCCAAACTGTCCTGGGGTTTCAAAACTTGAAATCTACGATAGTAACAGTAGCTGTTTGGGTTATTTTGTATAGCACGTCTCGCATTCGAGCATATTCTTGGAATGGTCTAGGTCGTTCGACAAAGATGTAGTTACCCGGGCAGAAGACAAAAACATATGAATACCTAATTTTGATCTTGATAACTGGCCTTGGTATTAAAGAGCTCAGGTTAAGAGGTAAAATACCTAAGAATTGCAAGCAAAATATCTCTTGAATAACAAAACTTGTTATTTCAGATACCTGGGAATACCTGAGAGGTACTATTTTTTTATTGTCTTACCTCAATTTGGTATTTGCATAACATTGTGGTAACATCAGGTATTTCACCTCTTAATCTGATTTCTTAAATACCAAGGCCAGTTATAAAGTTATTCGTTCCTGCTCGGGTAGTTATAGTCAAGCACAACAATTTCATGGTATTCCGAGCAGAATTTTTAGGGACCACCCAAACTTTACACGGAAAAAAAATCGTGCTCAGATCCGTGAACTACAGTCATTAGTTCGAGAACAAGCAAAAATACACCGTGAACCGAATCACGTAATCATGAACTAAATAATGTTTAAAGGAAAAAAATCCTGAAAACATGAACTAAGGTCTGCATCCGCAATAATCCGGACAGCTCAAAACATGAATAAAACATAAATTTCGCATTTTATTTCCGTCGTAGTTGTTTATTCCAGAATCATGGGATGTGTTTTAACAATTCGTGAAGACAAAACATAGTTATTCGGTATTTGCATAAAATTTTCGAACTTTGCGCTTAACTCCGTCCATTAGGGTTTGTACAGACTCTTCAGAAATCGTAGAAGCCGTCTTTGTACAAATTTGCTGGAAGTGTTTGATGTCTTTGATTCCTTGCTTCTTTCCAGAAAGCTTCCGCTTCATCTGAGCCCAATATCTCTCGATTGGTCGTAGCTCTGGGCAATTTGGCGGGTTTGAGGTTTCCTGGTGCAATGTTCACACACATTTGCTTGGTACCACTCCATCACAGTTTTAGGTTTTTCTTTGTGACTTTCGATGAAGGGTAGCAATCGCTTCTGCAGACACTCTTTCTGATAGATCTCCTTGTTGATTGTGCCTGTAGTGTCGAAAGATTTACTCTTTTTGCCACACGTGCAAATTGCTTGCCACACAAGGTATTTTTTTTTGGGAAATTTCGATGCCTTCTTCGTTCTGAAATGCTCAGCTGTAGCATTTCTGGCCATAGCAGAATAAAAAACCAGCCCTGGAAGCTGCTTGAAATCCTCCAGGACATAAGTTTCATCGTCCATAACAACGCATGAAAACTTCGTCAAATATTCGCAGTACAAACGTCGAGCCCGTGATTTTGCTGCCAAGTTCTGTTTGTCGTTGCGATTTGAAACTGTTTTTACTTTATACGACTTAAGTCCCAAACGTTGTTTTGATTTTTGGACAAAACCAGGCGACATCCCTATTTTACGAGCCACCGTTCGAATGGAGAGATTTGGGTTTTTCGTTAATATCCTTTTCACCTTTCGGTTCATGACAGGATCAGCGCGTCCAATGTTTTTGTCACTTCTCGGTTTCCTCTCCACCGTCAAACGTTCCGAAAATGATTCGAGCACATCGTGAACAGTGAATTTAGGCAAATCCAATGTTTTTGCAAGGTACCGTATTGACTAGTCAGGATTGGCCGTACGCCCGTACAAAATTCGCTCGCGCACTCGTTTTTCTTTCGTCGCCATCTTGAATACTAAACATGAAATGTAAACATCAATCATAGTCTTTTTCATCATAGACTCTCAGCTATACCACAGTGAAAATTTTCATTCCTACGTGCAATATTTCAAAAGTTACAATGATTTGAAGGTGTCCGGATTAATGTGGATATAGACCTTAGTTCACGGTCCGTTTTCATTTTCGGGAACGCTTTTTTTTCCTATGTAGTTCATATTAAATTAACGTCCCAATTAAAAGCATTAACTTTGCAGATTATTCTTATACCTTAATTAGATGTTCACGATGAAATATTGCTTCATTCTTACTAGTTTCTCATTCCAACCCGGTGTCAAAATCCTTAATACCGACAATTTTAGATGATTTTCAATCTTTTGTATAGACATTAAAAAAGTAAAATAACTGGCAACCCTGTTTTCAGGTGCCATAAAAATGTATTCATCACCAGCCCCGGTTAAATCCATGCTCAATGCTTATTCATATGGTCTAAAAGGTAATTTGTAAACCTAACTGCACTAAAATAAATCGATCCATGGCTCATCTCCGCCCGGTGTCATAAATCCATTGAACCTCATCCCGGCGGAGCATAAAAACATCATTCCCCAACCACACTTGCCGGGCCTCCCGGGTTCCCTATACTTCGTCATCATGACATACTACAATACAACTCGACGGGATGATGAGGTTCCATTGCACTCTCTGCTCTGCATCTCGCATTCATGCGTATGTGTGTGTGTGTGCGTGCGTATGAGTGCAGACAACGCGCGCGCGCGCCTCAGAGCGACATCTGTGATGATTTATGCTTTCAAATAGCAGAAAATGAAAATAAATGAACTCCAGCATGCCGCGCACCGCGTCCATTGACTGCAGCTCTGTTGGTTGACTGAAAAGAACGAAGACCAGCCCCAAGAGGAATACAATCGACTTTAAATATTTATAACGATTCTATAAATAAACAACCCGCGAGTGTCCCTCTTCCTGCGGTCCTTGTTCTGCATTGCATTGGAAAGAGCAGCTGATGCTCTCCCCCCCCCCCCCTTCTTCTTCCACAATCCCCTTCAATCGAAGCTTTTAATGACATGCATGTTGGGTCTTCAACTCTTCTTGCTTTCCGCCGTAGAACTTCTACCCCCGAGTAGGATTTGGAGTGGAAGAATTGACTTGGAACCGTCTAGTCTGGAGGCTTGATTATCGTGGTCATCATCATCATCATCAGCATAGGCACCAAGCGTCTAATGTTGTTGGAAAAGATGGCCTTGGATTCTGCCCTGCCCGAGCAAGCAGAGCATTGCACGGCTTGTTGATTTCCGTCTTTGAGGGAACATTGCGTGCAATTGCCCGCTCACAGCCAGACGCAGTGAAAGTAGTCCGAAATCTTCTGGTGTAGGTCATGGTAGGCCGAGCACCGAGGGGAAGAAGCCGTTACTAGACAACAAGTGGTCCTCGTCGTCGTCGTCGTCGTCTTCTGCGACGGTAATCTAATTATCGGTCCTTGGCCGGTAGGTAATGCGACTTCAGATTACCCCGGACGATCGCAATCTGAATCATACGGGAAGTAGCAATTTGGACCATCGGCTCAAGATCATCGCGCGGTGATCTGGCTCGGATCGTAATTTCCAACCTCGCAACAGCTGTGCAGAATGGGATACTTGACGGTGTTCTCTGTCCTGGCTTGGCGGCTCGATACGTCGATCGACAATGGCCGATGACGCGGTTCTTTCGCAAGCTAAGCCGTGTATTACCCGGTTACGTAACCGAACGACAGCTGGGACATAAAACGATGTTCACAATTGAAGCTGGGCTAATAAAATGCTTTATGGCGAAACCGGCCTGGATGACTTGCTCTCTCTCTCTCTCCCTCTATCAAATGAGCGGTTTATAATAACACGATGGTGCTGCTGTTGCATTAACGACGGCAACCGTCGACTGTTGTTCGATATAATTGACTGTCAGAGTAGGCGATGGTATCTACGTCAAGATCTGGCTAAAATCTATTCACAATGTTGCACACTTTGTTTTTCGCATAAACTGAAGTTCTCATTCGGTTTTCCTCCGATATGATTGATTGTCACGCACTCGCAGTAGGCTTAAAATTCGAACAAATTAGATCGATCTGCTGGATATCCTCCGCCCGGCACGGTCATCAGTCATTTCCGAAGCAGCTCATTTACGCTACCGGTTCTGTCGTTGATCCGCCCCGTACTGCTACTATCCATTGAGGTAAGTGATCTAACGCTCACTCTATGATTAATGAGACCCATCGAGAGGAAGACGAGACCTGTCAAACGTGCAGAGCCTACGACGACGTAACCCAACCCTGTGTCATCATCTATCCCAACCCGGACAGGGCCTAGGCGATGTGTTGCTGCGAGCCCATCATCCAAACGGATTATGTAACAGAACCTTTTTCAGTGCGCTCGATCGGCGCTGCCGATGATGATGTTGGGCCTCTCCCACAGTAAAGTGGACGCACGTGATTCGGCCAGCACCCGCGAGGGCTTGGTCCAACTCTCACGAGGGTGTATAATTATCTTGTTTGCTTGATGTGCGTGCGGTCAAACGGTTCAAACGGGGGATTTTCGATGGGATCAAATTTGGAGTTTTTTTTTCGAAGTCAAAAGTCAACAATAGCGGCACACAGTTGTAATTTCCGGGAGCTTGGCGATTTAGGAATTCAAGTACTTGTTGAAGTACGCTCCACAAATTCCGACGAATGACATTTCGCCGGTCAGTTTTTAGCAACATAAAGGGATATGAGCAGCTCTTCCTCAATCACCACCGCCATCGCCGAGTGAAACTACGCCTTTCAACCGCGAAAACAGCCTTAAATTTGAGACGATTACCGTGACAAACCCATGCATGCAAATCTGCCCACCACCGAAAAAGAAATTCAAAAGACGACAGAACACCGTCAGCAATCGGATCACTTTCGCTTTCTGGGCAGCAGCCGCAGCCTACTTAAATGCTGATCGTCTGATGCCATGTCAACGCAACGACGACGATGACGACGACGGACGGTTTGGACAATTTTAAGGGATGCAATTAAGCCGTTACCGCGTCGTAATCGAAAGTTCGCCCTTCAGAGCAGTATAAGGCTGGAAGGCTTCAGTCTGACCCCTTTCCTGCTCTCACGGAGGATACCACCGCAAACATGCGATTACGCGTGTGCTCGAGCGTAGGCTTTGACGTTTTCTACGGGTTTTTGTTTTCGTCACAAAAACAGTGATGGTCGTATGATACGCTCGGATTCGCTTTTTCAGCTGGAGAGGTCCTTAAGTCAAGTTTTTCCCTCTCCATGGCTGGATTTTGTACCTGGACGCTGGTGGGAGAGCCCAATCCCATGTTAATGATGCATTGGAGATAGCTGATATATGATAGATGTCGCTAGGTTATGTCATTGTATGACCTTCTTCTCTAATGAACCATTCATGGGAGAGCCAAAGGTCCATCCACACAAAGTAGTGATAATATCACACTCGCTCCTCTTTCTATTTAATAGCCGCGTCGTAGCACGCATGTATACAGGCACTAAAGTTGAGTGTGATATTGGCGGGTTGGGCCGCAAATCACTTAAAATTTAATCATAGATAGATTTATTCAATTTTGAAAACGTTTAATATTCAATTCGGGGTGGAACTTTGAACTGTGTCCGAGAATTTCCTATGCAGTGGTCTTCTAGACCGTGGCCAAAAGTATTGTGGTTTTGTGGAATGCGGAGGGCCCGATTAGGAACTCAGAGTATCGTATCACTGTGGTTTGTCATAGGAGGGTTTGTTCAGAATGAAAGAGGTTTGCTACCGGCGGGCTTTGATGCAATTTACGCTTAGACGAGGCTAGAAACAGTTTGTAGACGCCTGACATCAAGTAGTTAAGGGACACGACAGGAGGTGCATATTTCATTGGCGTGGCAATTCTTTCGTTGATTGTCATTAACTAAACACCAAACATACCTTAATTGCAATTCTAATTCTAATTATAATATAAATTATAATTTAAATATGTGCGGCCGCCTTTCAAATTATAGCAAATCATAGAGAGATGTTACTTTGATATAGCAACTAGTAGCGTAAAAACCATCATGAAATTTACAGTGGCATCTCAAATAGCCTGGTCACATTGATCCGAACTATCGAACTATTGGGAATGGTTCCCTCTATCTTTTCGGGATTTGCCGTGTATCATTGTAATGTGAAATTGTAAATTAACGATTTTGTGATCTTCTTTTTGCAGTATTTTTAACCGGTCCAAAACGCCCTACTTTAAGCACCTACCCAAACCTATCCTTGTTCCTTCCCATGGAGTTTATGTGGTCTGAATAGACTAGTTCGCCATTACCCCTCCTTCATCATCGGCTTTGGACTGACTTGCGCTCTTATTGCCCCACCAAATGCTGCAAAATGAAAATGAAATGAAAGGAGAGGTTCTTAAGTCAAGTTTTCAGTTCCAGCTCTGTACTGAATCGTATCAAGCCAACCATGGTATCAGTTCTCTTCCGTTCTCAAAAAGGGAGAGACAATGCTGAGAAAGAGAAAGAGAAAGAGAAAGAGAAAGAGAAAGAGAAAGAGAAAGAGAAAGAGAAAGAGAAAGAGAAAGAGAAAGAGAAAGAGAAAGAGAAAGAGAAAGAGAAAGAGAAAGAGAAAGAGAAAGAGAAAGAGAAAGAGAAAGAGAAAGAGAAAGAGAAAGAGAAATGGAAATGGAAATGGAAATGGAAATGGAAATGGAAATGGAAATGGAAATGGAAATGGAACTGGAACTGGAAATGGAACTGGAACTGGAAATGGAAATGGAAATGGAAATGGAAATGGAAATGGAAATGGAAATGGAAATGGAAATGGAAATGGAAATGGAAATGGAAATGGAAATGGAAATGGAAATTGAAATGGAAATTGAAATGGAAATTGAAATGGAAAGAGAGAGAGAGAGAGAGAGAGAGAGAAAGAAAGAAAGAAAGAAAGAAAGAAAAGAAGAAAGAGAGAAAGAGAGAAAGAGAGAAAGAGAGAAAGAGAGAAAAAGAGAGAGAAAGAGAGAAAGAGAGAGAAAGATAGAGAGAGAAAGAGAGAGAAAGATAGAGAAAGATAGAGAAAGATAGAGAAAGATAGAGAGAGAAAGAGAGAGAAAGAAGGGGAAAAAGAAAGAGAGAGAAAGAGAGAGAGAGGGGGGGAGAGATGGTGTAGCTAATACACAATATTGCCACATGTCAGCGCTTTTTTGAGCCACGTCCGTAGGAATCTTTCTTCCTACTATCTCTTTTTTCGAAGTGCCGTTAGCAAACAGAGGTCCACGCTCGTTTGAAGAATCTGATTTACCACGCGCATAAGAGTAGCGAGTTGATAAAAAAAAGAATGCGATAGCGATATAAATACCTGCGAACGGTTCTGAGAAAAGCAATACTAAGCTACGATGGATTAGGGTGCCAGTGAAAATGACATATTCGAGTGTCAAAAATCGATATTGCTCAAAAGTTTTACTACCCCAAAATCTGATATGCAAAATTTGAGCTGTTTTAGGGGTGCCTCTAATCGATCATAATTTTGACATTTTTCCTCGACGAATTTCACGCCAACTCATCCAGTGTTTGGCAGCATCCTCTCAGAATCCAATGAAACTTTGTGGGTGTGTAAACTATGTCTTTTCAAGCAACTTTGCATACTTTGTTTTTTTTCTTTCAAAATTTATGTAGACTACCATTTGAATAGGGCTTAAGTTTTTTGATCGATTTTTTTTAAATCAACATAACTCAAAAAGAAAAAGACTTACAAAAAAGTGATGTATGGGTACTTTTAGAAAATTGTCTTTATTTTTATGAAAAATAATTTAAAAATTGTAAAATCGATTCGTACACACTATAAAAATGTATTTTAAAATTTAAAGTCAATTTGCAAAAAATGGCTTAGAATTGGACGATTTTTTTCAATAAAGGCAATATCATTGTCTAAAAGTTCGCCATACATTGCAAGATGGGCATTTTTAAGGAAAAAAAAGTGTTTCTAACAACAAATTTTTCATGTCAAGATAACTCAAAAAGGAATAGATTTTCTAAAAAGTGATATATGGGTGACTTTTAGAAAATTCTTTTAGCTTTTATGAAAAATATTGTAAAAATTGTAAAATCGATTCCTTCACACTAAAAAAAAAAATATTTTAAAATTTAAAGTCAATTTGCAAAAAATGAAGAAAGGAAGGTCAAGATTTGTTGCAGAATGTGTAAAAGGTATGGGGAAAATTGTGATAGAGGGGGGCTGATAAGTCTAAAAAAATAGCATATTTGAGTCGTCTTTAAATGGTTGATGATGAATTTTCGAAATACTGTTTATGTCAATAAAAACTCATAGGTTTATTGGTAAGGGTTTTATTTTATTTATTTTTTATATGTACATCATCACGTATTAGTTATTAACATAGCTTCATTTATTAAATTTATAAATCTTTCAAATACAAAGTGGATCTTTGGATTATCAGAAAACCTTTGTGGCTGAAATTTGATTTTTTGAAATAGGTACAAAACAATGAACCTGAGTAACTGAACCTGTGTGTGGCTATAGAACTCCTCAAGTTCTTCTGACATTTTTGCATACTGTTCAGCTGATATGAAGCAGAAATTCAGTTTTGTAATACTTTTATTTAACTCTTCAACTGCCCAGTCATATAGTTCTCGAGGAGTTTTGATTGTGTTTCCATAATCTTGAGCAAGGCTTGCTCTCTTTGCCATTCGCTTGAGATTACCACCAATAGCATTACATGGACCTTTCCCATGAGACGTTCCAATCCATACATGGACTTGAAATTGTACACGCTGGCAAAGTTCTTTTTGTTTTTATAATGGGTCGCTGCTCCACCTGACATGAAAATAATTTTTGAATATTATATTGAATTTTGTTTAATGAAATCTAGCAATTTTGATATAAACAACTGAACTGCTATTGAGTCATGGGTCAATACTTCAGATATTATGATAAAGCTTTTGTTTTCCAATTTATAGTAATATACTTCGAAGGTTGGGAATAAACAGGATCAACCACCTGATTTAATTGTATTATCACTAAAATTTAAAATTTATACTAATTTAAGAATAAGCCCTATCCAAACAGTAACCTTGATTTTCCAAACATCCAAAAACCCTTAAAAAACCAAATTGTCATTAAAATTAAATTAAATTGGCTTCTATGTTTTCAATTTTTTGCAAATTGACTTGAAATTTTAAAATTTTTGTTTTTAGCGTGTAAAAATCGATTTTACAATTTTATTTCATAAAAGTAAAGATAATTTTCTAAAAGTCACCCATACATCACTTTTTTGTAAGTCTTTTCCTTTTTGAGTTATGTTCATTGAAAAAAAATCGACCAAAAAACTTAAGCCCTTTTCAAATGGTAGTCTAGATAAATTTTGAAAAAAACAAAGTATGCAAAGTTGCTTGTAAAGATATAGTCTACATACCCACAGCGTTTCATTGGATTCTGAGAGGGTGCTGCCAATCACGAAGACGAGTTGGCGTGAAATTCGTCCATGGCTAAAAATGCTCTAAACTTTGATCGATTAGAGGCATGTCCGATTGAGAGGAGTGAAAAAAAAAATTTTAAGTCCCGACCCATTGGCCGCTGCCATGGCGGACCCCTGTACATAAACTATGCTCAGGTTGGGACCCCCCAGATGGCCAGCCAAGCCCGTCGGTCGTGGTGGACGCCGGCGAGATTTTCCATTTTCTACCCACCCTCGGACGGACCGACGGGGCAACTTTTGGTCAAAAAAGTACTTATAGGAGGGGTAGTGTGAGCGCAAGTTAAATCCTAATTTGAGTGAAAATGTCATACAAGACGAATAGGATACCTCCTGGTGCATACTAACCCGGTCGGGGTCTCGAAATGACGCTACAGAGTACCAACGGCGGCGAGGTGCGTGAGACAACCGGGCAACCGTACCATCAACCAAGCGAACCCAGCTCTGCAGTCAGCGTGGTCGCTCGCTTCGAGGCCATCCACTATTTTAGGGTTATCAAACTTGTTAACATTCGAAAATGTCATTTTCATTGGCATCCTAGTGGATATCCACTCGTACAATCATCTAGGGGTTGAACCACCAATTTGTGCGACTTGGTCAAAGCTAGTGCTAATGCTGATTTTGAATAATTTTCCAAATTCTTTGAATATTTGGATATTTTGATCTTTTCGTGTTTAGTTGTTTTCCGTTAGTACACGTCAGTTAAAATTTTTGAAAGGTTTCGATCTGAATCCAAAGTCGCCAATTACCATGTTACCAAATCCACGACCGCCACTGCCCGTGCCGCACACTCCATTCGAAAGGACTCTCGTTTGCCGTCGCATTTCATCACACTCGCGTCGGCCCGGCTGCCGCAGGAGGCGTCGACGCTTGTGTTGCAGCTCGCTTCGAGCGAGATAAGCACCGTGTGGTGGCAGAGGTCCAAAATAAATGGGTCATGTTGTAATACGCCCGAAAGTCTTTGCACTGATGGATGGATGGATGGATGGACGGATGGACGGACGGGACGGACAGACAATTTTTCGGTTTCATTTTTCAGAGCGACCAAACATTTTCCCGACCACAGTTACATGCTTTTTAATTATCATTTGTTTTTTTTTTCCTCCCTTGGTTGCCTTTTTTGGAGGATCCGATCGTAGTGACCTGGACGGCTATTCGCAACCGTTCGGTTGAAGTAGGCTTGATTTACGAGCCGTTTTTTTTCTGTTTTCGTCGGTTGACAGTTGCAGATCATGAGGAAATGAGAAAGTTTTGCTTGTCCTTCGCAACGTTTCTTGGAGATATATGCTGTGCCTGCAATGTGAGGTTGACCTTTAGCCCGCCTGGGCTCACGGTTGAATGACACTAAGAAATGCAAATTATTATGATTGCCGCAGGAAAAATTGCAGTTCCAAGACACGATTGATCCTATTTGTTTTAATTGCAAATGCCGGGCTGGTTGGGCAGCGTGGCGAGTCGTATGTAATTAGAGTTGCTCCATCTAGAGATCTGCTATCCATCCAGTTGCCGATGATGATGATGATGGTCGTTGCCGTGGTAGCAAGTGGAAGTGATATCTAAGGATGCCGTCGCATTCCGTGGGATCATCATCTTCGAGCGTTGTTTTCGTTGTTCAGTTCTCGCATCAATGGATACTCTCAAGGTGGTCACGAAATTCGATACCTCACTGACTGACTGTGTCCTGTCTAGTGTCAAGAACCGACAGGTCTTCGTCCATCACTCCAGAACGGCGGTTCTGGTTGTTGCACCGAGATGAGATGCATGATTGTTTCAACGTGATCCGAACACTGGATCACGACATATGAGGCACTTGTACTTCGGAGAAGGTAATCGATACGGCTCTTGGCACGTAATTACTGTTACTGTAAGGGAATTCATCGGATCAACTAAACTATTTCAAAATTGCCAGGCTCAAACGAAACATCCAGCTGCACACATTCCCCACAAAACTGCGCCATCAAAAACGTGAACAACACCACTTTTACATAACACCTTCCGTCCCATCGTGCTCGAATCTTACGACCTGCGGCGTGTTCGCGCTGCTGCCATTCATCCACCGAACGGAAGAACAATAAAAATGATAATAAAGGAATTACCATAAAAAACAAAAGCCAAAATCAACGCGCGTCGACGATGCTGGAAAACCGTTGACATATCTTTGCTTTGCTATCAGAGCCCGACTTTGCAATTGCATCTCGCCCTGGACGCGCCTCATTCCAACCGTCGCGTCGCGTCGGTATTATTTTCGGCAAATCGTGATTTCGCCATTAAACTGCCCGAGGAGATGCAGAAATCCCGAAAATCGGACAATGATTTCGTGCATAAATTATGTGCGAAATTTTCAGGCAAACCGAGTCTCGGGCGACACAACACCTCGATTTTGATTTATCGAATCGAGGTGTGATTTATAGACGCTGGATAGACTCCCACTCGACGACTAGACCGGAGCTAGTGCTGTCCGGTCTTAGAAAATGGGAAAAGGGTAAAAGAAGGTGCTAATTGCCCACGCACATCTCTGACTGACTGGATGCCAGAATGCTATTTTATGCTATTTGATTAATGTTTGCCCGCTCCGGCTGAGACGCTCAGCTACTTTTACTGCTACTGGAGGTGGTGGCAAAAAGCATTGGCGAGAGATACATGAGCTTCGAGCAGCTCAAGAAACGAAAACTGGATCGTTGGATTTGCTAACAAACAAATCGCACTGCGGTAGGAGAGGTGATTTCTTGGTTGATCGTCGTATTTTGAACTGGAATCGTGAGAAAACGTGTGTATTAGCGTACGGATCGAATCGGTTTGCGGATTATATGGAAACCGTTCGATCATGTTTTGTTCGCAAGAGAAGCGTTTGTTTTTAATAACGCCGTGAAATGTATGAATGTATTTTAATGATAAAAAGATCATCTTTTTTTGATTTCCTTGCTGATGAATTACAATAACTACTTTTTTATATTATAACTAGCTGAACCCGGTGCGTGTGCTGCTACGCTTGCAACTAAATGAAGAAAAATTTAATATAACTGTTTATGTTTTTTTTTTCGAAATGAGTTTTTTTCTTCTTGAATAAGCAAGGGTTAAAACTTCTATCAAAACATGATTCTTACCCGAAAAATACACGGTTTGTGTTTAAGTAACCAGAATAATTCTTATTTTTGGTTGAAATTTGTGTTTAATTTGTATGGGAGCCCTCCCTTCCAGAGGGGGGTGGTTTCTCAAACCACCATACAATCATTGACTTCACAACCCTCCACATGCCAAATTTGGTTCCATTTGCTTGATTAGGTCTCGGGTTATGATGAAATTTGTGTCTCATTTGTATGAGAGCGCCCCTTCCTGAGAGAGAAGGGGTCTCAAACAATCATAAGAACCTTCCCCAGCCCCAAAAACCCCTTCATATTTTTTTTTTTACGTTGGTCGGTTCAGAACTTTCCGTGTCTATAAGGGTCTGACAGACAGAAATTCATTTTTATGTATATAGAAATCTAGCCTCCAAAAACCTCCATATGCTAAAAGTGGTTTCATTTACTTGATTAGTTCTCGAGTCATGCAGAAATTTGCTTTTTATTTGTAGGGGGAGCCCCCCTCCCCTCAAAATGGGGAGGGGTATTGAACTGCTATAGAAACATTTCTTGCCTCCAAATACCTCCACCTACCAAATGTGGTTCCATTTGCTTGATTAGTTCTCGAGTTATGCAGAAATTTGTGTTGCATTTGTATGTAAACCCCCCCTCCCTCCCCCTTCCAGATGGCATAGGAGTCTCAAACTTCCATGGAAACATTTCTCTCCTCCAAAAACCTCCACATGCCAAATTTGGTTCCATATGCTTGATTGGTTCTCGAGTTATGCACAAATTTGTGTTTCATTAGCATGAGAGCCCCCCTCTTACAGAGGGCGGAGGGGTCTTGAGTTACTTTAGAAACATTTCTTGCCTTCAAAAACCTCTACCCGCCAAATTTGGTTCCATTAACTTGATTAGTTCTAGAGTTATGCAGAAACTTGTGTTTCATTTGTATGGGAGCCTCCCTTTATAGAGAGGGGAGGGGTCTCAAACTACCATAAAAACATTTCTTGCCTTCAAAAACTTCCGCATGCTAAATTTGGGTTTCTTTGCTTGATCAGTTCTCGAGCTATACATAAATATGTGTTTCATTTGTATGGGAGCCTCCCTTTATAGAGAGGGGAGGGGTCTCAAACTACCATAAAAACATTTCTTGCCTCCAAAAACATCCGCATGCTAAATTTGGGTTTCTTTGCTTGATCAGTTCTCGAGTTATACAGAAATATGTATTTCATTTGTATGGGAGCCTCCCTTTCTAGAGAGGGGAGGGGTCTCAAACTACCATAAAAACATTTCTTGCCTCCAAAAACTTCCGCATGCTAAATTTGGGTTTCTTTGCTTGATCAGTTCTCGAGTTATACAGAAATATGTATTTCATTTGTATGGGAGCCTCCCTTTCTAGAGAGGGGAGGGGTCTCAAACTACCATAAAAATATTTCTTGCCTCCAAAAACTTCCGCATGCTAAATTTGGGTTTCTTTGCTTGATCAGTTCTCGAGTTATACAGAAATATGTGTTTCATTTGTATGGGAGCCTCCCTTTCTAGAGAGGGGAGGGGTCTCAAGCTACCATAAAAACCTTCTTTGCTTTCAAAAACTCACACATGCTAAATTTGGTTTCTTTTGCTTGATTAGTTCTCGAGTTGTGTAGATATTTGTGTTTCATTTGTATGGGAGCCCCCCTTTCTAGTAGGGGTCTCAAACTATCATAAAATTATTCTACGGCCCTAAAAATCTCTGCATACAAAATTTCACGCCGATCGGTCCTTCCGCTCGCGAGTTAAATCGTGACAAAGGAAACCCCAACTCATTTTTATTATATAGATTTTCTGAAAATTAAGACATTTTAAAGTTTTAGATCAAATTATTTAAAGGTTTAGTTTTGAAGCTCTTAAAAAAAGAAACATCAACATTACTCAGTTATTTTCATATCAAATGTTTTTTTTTTTTTCATGGAAAAACATAGATCTGCAATCTAGATCGCTTGATTGTTTAGAGAGTGGTTGAAATTTGTTTCGTTCCAAATCTAATTTGCATACACTAAAAGTTACAACCTCAATTATTTGATATAGCCTGTCTTGATATCTACATTCATACATCTTGCTTTCACTAGAAATAATATGTATGGCATAGGATATCAAGATACTCTATATCAGTTGGGAAGCTAAGTCATATACTGTTTAAATCCGTTCCTTTCGAAATTTGCTGCGACATTTCACCTAGACTTTCTCAAAATTATTTGATTCCTATCGAATGGTAGGGACTCTATCCAAGGCACTAGAACGTAAAAAACACTTTCAAGCACTGATTGGAATTTAAAGAAAACGTTACCAGCATTAAACAACTAGTTATAAGAGAATGATGACTGTGATAGGGAAATCATCACATGTCAGCAAAGAACGGGAACCGATTGCAAAAAAGCAAACTTCAAACAACTTATTTAGTTATTGGTTATGTTCAATACTGAATCATTTTATGAAGTATTTACTATATACCTCCAGCAACTAATCCGCTATGCACAACTCGGAACTACAACGACCTCAACCTACTCTCTATACTATACTACATTTTTTCTCCTAACACCATCCCAGTCTCAGTTCTCCTAACACCATCCCATGAGAACAAAAGAAGCAGACAAAACAATCCATAGTTCTGACCGTGACCACTGAATAGAAAGCGCACTCACACTCATGCAAATTCTATAACGAAAAACATAAGGCAAAATGAAGCAACAAAAATACAAAACTGAAATTTCATCAATGTATTGGTATTTTAAGATGATTACTGATTACATACACACCTAGATAACATTCATAAGGTTATTTAAGAGCTTATTAAAGGTCGTTCATCAATGACGTAGCATTTTAGGGGAGAGGAGGGGGGGGGGGGGGGGGTCTAGTGGATTTGTGACAATATGCTACGAGGCGGAGGGGACACTAATGAAAATTGAACATGGCACCATTGATGATGGCCATTTAGAAGTATCACCTCGAAAAATCTTGAAGTTTGATACCCATATTGATATGGTTCTGGACATTTTCCAAATTGGCCACTTCCCCCGGGGCACCTGGAACCTACTACAGAGTGGTCATGGCAGCTGCTGGTTCTAAAATGCATTTAGAAGTATCACCTCGAAAAATCTTGAAGTTTGATACCCATATTGATATGGTTCTGGACATTTTCCAAATTGGTCACTTCCCCCGGGGCACCTGGAACCTACTACAGAGTGGTCATGGCAGCTGCTGGTTCTAAAATGCATTTAGAAGTATCACCTCGAAAAATCTTGAAGTTTGATACCCATATTGATATGGTTCCGGACATTTTCCAAATTGGCCATCTTTCCCGGGGCACCTGGAACCTACTACAGAGTGTTCAGGGCAACTGATCGTCCTGAATATGTTCCCTGAATCACCTCCATTAAAAATCTTGATGTTTTGGTGATATATACATGATTGGAAGGATATACATGATTGACCATAGTATTCGGAACCAGTTTTACGGAAATGGCCATATTTCGGAAGTTTTTCAACGGATCTTAGTGCAATCGCTGGCATTCAATTTTCAATGAGTTCTAGTTTTTAGAAAAATAGGGATCATCGATGTAACTTCACACCACACAAAAATACGAGCAGCAGAAAAAATGTCTTTTTGACATGCCCTCTGAAAATTCGGAACATCTCCGGTGTCCGGTGGCCAGTATTCGTGACCATGCATGTTCCTGAATCTTGACTAAATTTACCGTCGAATGCTTTCGGTTTTGTCCAAATTCAACAATTTTTCAAAAAGTTATAAGGAATTGAATTTGGGTAAAAATTTTGCCTATCTCAATCATTTTGCCTATCCTCTGTACACTGAAGTTTTTTTTTACGCGGTTTTTTTATGCGGTTTTTTTTCGCGGTTTTTTTCCGCGTAAAAAAAACCGCGTTATTTTAAAAAACGACGTAAAAAAAAACACGTTATTTCAAAAAATGACGTAAAAAAAACCGCGTTATTTCAAAAAACGACGTAAAAAAAGTCAAGGAAATAAAAATTATATTTCATATTCATATTGAAAGGATATGGTCATAAAAATGTATTGGTGGTGGAAAAACATGGTTCCAGTTACATTGGCCACCGGGAATCTGGTACAAATGGATAGAGGTTGTTAATTCAATGTGTGAGCAAAACAGTCCAGAGTAGTTATAGAGAGTTTTCGTCTTCGGCAAAATTTCACAGGGTGTCATTCGTCGTCTTTTGACATTATCATATTAGTTCCACATCATGCCGCAGAGATGGCGCTGCAGTCTATCTTTTCTAAATGAGGCGCTAGAGAAATGCCGTCTTAGACTAACTTTCTCAGTATGTTGTTTGTCGTCGTTTGACATTGTCATATTAGTTCCACATCATGCCGCATAGATGGCACTGCAGTCTATCTTTTCTAAATTAAACGCTAGAGAGTTGCTGTCTTCGGCAACGTTTCTCAGTATGTTATTTGTAGTATTTTAATATTATCATATTAGTTCCAAATTACGCTGCATAGATGGCGCTGCAGTACACTGAAGTATTTTTTCATTACTCATTACTCATGTTTGGTAGAAATTTGTGTTTCATTTGTATCCCTTCCTGAGGGGGGCGGTTTCTCAAACCTTCATACTTCTTGAACTGCCATAGACAACTGGTCTTGAACTGCCATAGAAACATTTATTGCCTCCAAAAACCTCAACATGCCAAATTTGGTTTCATTCTCTTCATTGGCTCTCGAGTTATGCTAAAAATTATGCATACTATAATTGTTATATCTGTATTCTCCAACACGTGGAGTGTTGAATCATAGGTAATGGTAACGTCCTTGGTTCGAGTACTACTTTACCCATGCCCTTTCGCTCAATTTTCAACACTTCTATTCAATTTTTAACCTACCGTACACTGACGGAACTTTCAACACTTTCTCTTCATATCTTTCATTCTAGCAAACATTACTGCCCACTCTTAGTGCCTCATGGTGATGAGCGGACATCTCCTTCTAAATAAAAATTGTGTTTCATTTGTATGGGAGTCTCCCCTTCCAAAAGGCGAAGGGGTCTCAAATCACCATAGACATATTTCTATCCTTCAAAAACCTCCACCTGTCAAACTTGGTTTCATATGCTTGATTAGTTCTCGAGTTATGCAGAAATCTGTGTTTCATTTGTATGGGAGCCCCCTTTTCAGAAAGAGGAGGGGTTTCGAGTCACCTTAAAAACATTTCTTGCCTTCAAAAACCTCCACATGCCAAATTGGGTTCAATTTACTTGATTTGTTCTCGAGTTATGCAGAAATTCGTGTTTCATTTGTATGGGAGACCTCTCTTTCAGAGGGCGGAGGGGTCTCAAACCACAATAGAAACATTTCTTGCCTTCAAAAACCTCCACATGCCAAATTTGGTTGCAATAACTTGATAAGTTCTTGAGTTATTCAGAAATTTGTGTTTCATTTGTATATGAGCCCTTCTTTCAGAAAGGGGAGGGGTCTCGAGTCCCCTTAGAAACATTTCTTGCCTTCAAATACCTCTACCTGCCAAGTGTAATTCAATTTTTTTCTCTGTTCCACTTACTTGAGTAGTTCTTGAGTTATGCAGAAATTTGTGTTGCATTTTTATGGACCCCTCCCCCCCACCCCCCTTCCAGAGGACAGCGAAGTCTCAAACTACCATAAAAACATTTCTCCATATGCTTGATTAGTTTTCGAGTTATGCAGAAATTTGTTTTTCATTTGTATGGGAGCCCCCCTCTTACAGAAAGCGGAGGGGTCTCAAACCACCATAGGAACATTTCTTGCCTTCATAAACCTCTACTTGCCAAATTTGGTTCCATTTACTTGATTAGTTCTCGAGTTATGCAGAAACTTGTATTTCATTTGTATGGGAGCCCCCCCCCCTCCCCCTAACAGAAAGAGGAGGGGTCTCATACCCTAGAAACATTTATTGCCTCCAAAATCCTACATGCCAAATTTGGTTCCATTTGCTTTATTAGTTCTCGAGTTATGCAGAAATTTCAGTTTCATTTGTATGAGCGCCCCCCCCCCCCCTTCTAGAGAGAGGAGGGGTCTCGAACCACCATAGAAACATTGTTTGCTTCCAGAAAACTCCAGATGTAAAATTTGGTTCCATTTGCTTGATTAGTTCTTGAGTTATGCAGAAACTTCTGTTTTATTTGTATGGGAGCCTCCCCTTCCAGAAAGGGGAGGGGTCTCAAACCACCATTGAAACATTTCTTGCTTCTAAAAACTATCACATGCTAAATTTTGTTTTCTTTGCTTGATTAGTTCTCGAGTTATGCAGAAATATGTGTCTCATTTCTATGGGAGCCCCCCTTTCAGAGAAGGGAGGGGTCTCTTACTATCTTAATAACCTTCCCCGGTCCCAAAAACGCCTCCTCACAAAATTTCACGCCGATCGGTTCAGTAGTGTCCGAGTCTATAAGGTTCAGACAGACAGACAGACAGACAGACAGACAGACAGACAGACAGACAGACAGACAGACAGACAGACAGACAGACAGACAGACAGACAGACAGACAGACAGACAGACAGACAGACAGACAGACAGACAGACAGACAGACAGACAGACAGACAGACAGACAGACAGACAGACAGACAGACAGACAGACAGACAGACAGACAGACAGACAGACAGACAGACAGACAGACAGACAGACAGACAGACAGACAGACAGACAGACAGACAGACAGACAGACAGACAGACAGACAGACAGACAGACAGACAGACAGACAGACAGACAGACAGACAGACAGACAGACAGACAGACAGACAGACAGACAGACAGACAGACAGACAGACAGACAGACAGACAGACAGACAGACAGACAGACAGACAGACAGACAGACAGACAGACAGACAGACAGACAGACAGACAGACAGACAGACAGACAGACAGACAGACAGACAGACAGACAGACAGACAGACAGACAGACAGACAGACAGACAGACAGACAGACAGACAGACAGACAGACAGACAGACAGACAGACAGACAGACAGACAGACAGACAGACAGACAGACAGACAGACAGACAGACAGACAGACAGACAGACAGACAGACAGACAGACAGACAGACAGACAGATCTCATACAAATGAAACACAAATTTTGACATAACTAGAGAACTGCAAGCAAACGGAACCAAATTTGCCATGTGGGGTTTTTGGAGGCAGGATTTTTTTCTACGGTGGTTCGAGACCCCTCCCTCCTCTGGATGAGGTTGGGCTCTGATACAAATCAAACAGAATTTGAACCGATCGGCGTGAAAATGTGTATGCTGAAGATTTTGGGGCCTTAGAAGGTTCTTATGATGGTTCGAGAACCCCTCCCCCCTATGGATTTTTTTCTATGATGGTTCGAGACCCCTCCTCCTTTACAAGGAGGGACTCTCATACCAATGAAACAAATTTCGATCAAACATGACAATTATCCAGGCAAAAACAACACAACATTTGTATTTCGCGGGTTAGAAACATGCTCTGAAAGAAGTTTGAAATAGGTTCAAATAGCTTCATTGAGAATCTAATTCTAACTCTAAGCTCCGAAAAGATCCTGATTTCAAACAGATGCCAACCTACTAACTATCTAAATACGCACCTATTAACTAACCATTCGCCCGCAGCAAACGCTTCAGATGAAATGATTAGTTTTCACCTTTCATCCAATTTAGAGATCCTATTTAAACAACATAAATATTCACTCAATTATGCAACCGTCCGATACCGATTTAATCACGTCCGGCCATCATCCGTGCAGGCCCTTGTGCCGTCTCACTCCACTCAAGTTCGGGGCGTGTTTCAGTCGATCGCATGATAAATTACATCAACATAAGCAGCTCAGCACCCTTTGCTTCCATCACCTCCCTCCCCCCTCGGATTGCGATCAGATCAAATTAAAATGTTAATCAGAGCTATAAATCATAATTTTCCGACATGAACCTAACCTCAACTCGGCGATACGGGAATCCACTTTGTTAACCAATCTCGTTTTTTTTTTTGCTGTTTTAATTGGGCGGATCATCAATCCGACAACTGCCCGAAGGGATCGTATTACCCTTTAGCGCAGAGGGCAAATTTGGTGTGTCCAAGTATATCCGGTTATTCAATCGAGTAGTAAACGATGGTCACCCTACAGAATGAAATCAATTTGTCTGCGCTTTGCTGATTGCCCTTTGTTTACGAATTTCGACTTATTTTTTTTTGTTTTTCCCTTCTTTCGCAGATATTTAACACTTCAGCCAACACCCCTGGCAACAACAGTGGCAGCAGCAGCACCACCGGCCTACTGAGCGGACCGCGGTTTGTCGTTCTGCATCGGCATAATGGCGACTTTGGTTTCACCCTGCGGCACTTTATCGTCTATCCACCGCCGGAAGCAACTTCGGTTTGTTCTACCCTCTGTATTTCATTGAGCTGGGCTCTAACTTGTTTTCCCCTTTCTGATTTTTAGGACCCCAACACCGATCGCCTAGCGGCGGCAGCCGGGATGCCCAACTTTGCCCAACCGATGGATACCGTGTTCGTGAAGAAGGTTCATCCGAACTCGCCGGCCTTCCTGGCCGGTCTGCAGGAAGGCGACCGGCTGCTGGCGGTGAATGGCCTCTCGGTGGCCAGTTTGCCGTACGCGCAAGTCGTGGCCACGATTCAGCAGACGCCAAAAACGCTGACGCTGCAGGTGGTGCCGAAGAACTACGATCTGCTGCAGACGGTAGGTTTTTTTTTTCAATTTCCTCAGCACGATAAACCTAACCCTTTTCTTTTTCTCACCTTCCGCAGTACTTCAGCGAAACGGCCTACAATCCGGAGACGAACCAACGACCCCAACCACAGCAGCAGCAGCAGCAGCAACAGCAGCAGCTCTTCATTCCAAAGGCGGCCTCGACGCCCAACTCGCGATCCACCGTGAGCGGAGGAGTCAAGCGGGTACTGACCGACGTCCAGGAGAAGCAGGAATCTCTCTACAGCACGTTGCAGGAGATTGTGGAGAATGCTGCCGCAAACAAGGCGGCCATCTACGCGGAGGTGCCAAAGATCCGCTCGCCACCAATGGCGGCCGAAGCCCCCAGTGCCACTGCCGCCGCAATGCAGCAACGGTCCTCAGCCAAGCCTCTGGTCTTTGACTTTGATCCCGTGAAGCAACAGCACTACCTGATGTCTCAACAACAGCAGCAGCAGCAGCAGCAACAACAAAAGTTGCTGCAGCACAGCAGGGACAGTGATTCGATTAGTTCGTACGATTCGGTAAAGTCCGCGGCAACCCTCTCGGCCAACGAGGTCCTGATGGGCGGCGGCGATAGTGCAATAATGTCCCGATTGCGGAAGAGTTTCGAACAGAAGGAGGAGTTCTTGAGGCGCCCAGCGCCGGTCGGTCCCCATCCGTCTGCCGTAGCTCCGTTCGACGTCCAACAGCGGGAATTCTACGGTCGGCCCAACCGGTTACAGAAATCCGTTTGGCCTCCACCACCAGTACAACAGCAGCAGCCACCTCCCTCCATAACCACCATGCCTGTGATAACCTCCTCCAACGACCCCCAAGATTCCTTAGCAAAACCATCGAAAATGTCCTCCGGGACGCAAACAGCACCGACCGCGGTGGGGGTTCCGAAACCAACTGCCCCAACGGCACGCGAACAGCACTCATCCCATCTTTCAGCCATTCGGGAACAATTCTTCAGCGGGATTAACGGCTTAACGGTGGATCAGGGTCAGTTTGGCCCTCCACCCAAATCGGCGCCTCCATCGCTGGCAATGCAAAGAGACCAACAGCAGCTGAGTGGATCACAATCGGCACTTCCCCTATCGCCGCAGAGTATGCACGTCGTGTCGGAAAAAGCCAAACTGTTCGAATCCGGACGGCCTCTATCCCCGGACGGAATCGATCGAGCAGAACTGTACAAAAGCGAACTGAGCCGGATAAACACCAAGCAAGTAGTGGCGAATGTGGCTGTGCGACGGAAAGAGTTTGAATTGAAAGCGGAGAGCACCGGTTGGCGAAGATCGACAGGTAAGTGCTCCACTGCAAACTACGACCTTTCCTTCGAAACAAACTAACGCCCCCACCTTGTTATATTTTAGAAGAAAAACCCCGCTCGGTGAGTTCGGATTCCGACTCGCGTCGAACGCCGATTCGCGTGCGGTCACTGTCTGTCGAATCGACCCACACAAAAGATCCCTCCGCCCTTCTGTTCGTCAGCACTGGCAGCAGTGATGACCATCAAATCTCCAAGGAGAGCATATCTCCGGGACCCTGCACTCTTCTCAGACAGCGACCGGTTCGGGAAAATTCCTACCGCAATGCAGTCCGTAACTCAACAGGTACGTTTCATCCATCCCGCCGGAAACTTTTCCCACCTCCTCTTCCGGCACAACAGCACAATTATTTCTATTTTCCGTTCATCCACAATGCACCCCCCATTTATTCTGATCTGTTTATCTTCATCTATCCCTTCCACCGAAAAAAAACCCTTCCCAAAAAAAAAAAACAGCATTTTGGTTACAAGGACCGGCCTCATCGGGAACATTCGTACCGCCACCATCAGCACTGAGCCCCCCGTCTTCGGCACCACCCTCGCATACCCATTCCTCGTTTCCCTTCTCGCCCTCGGGCACCTCCTGCAACACCTCGTCCTCCTCGTCCGGCTCGTCCACCTCCCTGACGCCGGGCATGACTCCCATCCCACCGGTTCGTACCTACGCGGCCGCGCACCACCGGCTCCAGCCCCTCTCCGAGGAACAGTTCAAGCTGAAGCTGCTCCACCGCAATCAGACGATCGTCGAAGTGCACAGCCAGCCACCGCAGGCCGAGGGAAGCGCCGGATCGCAGATCAGCACCAGTTCCTCCGACGAGGGGGGACCACTCGCGGCCGCCGGTGGGGCCGACGGCGATGTTGATATGAAACCAGTTCCTATGGGTGCGCCGTCGACGTCGACGTCGGCTCTGCTGTCCGGGCCCGCAGCCAACGCGGTCGCTCCTTCTTCTTCATCGGCTGTCCGGCCTACGACGTTGAATTTATGTTCAGGTTGTGTTTTATTTTCTTTTAGTTTTAATTTTCTTTGTAGGATTTTTCTGTTCTTTCTAATCTTCAGTAGTTTGCTTTCTGTTAGGCCGTTCTTTCTTTAACTCTGCTAACTGAGATCTACTGTGGTGCGATTGTGTTGCCAAATTAACTGATTCCTAAATTTGTTTTAAATTTTTTCTTTGTTTTATGCGAAATAGTCATTATGCCAAATGACCATTGATTATCCAACATCTTATGCCCAATGACTTTATGCTAAACGACTTTATGCCAAACGACCTAATGCCATATGGGATGGCCCCGTTGCACAATATATTTGAAAACTTGTCCTAATACGATTGAGCTTAAACTTGCTGGAGTGCAAAAATCGATTTGTAGCCTCACTTAGAATTTTTGACGGCACAAATCTAAGAAACTATAAAGATTTCACATGCCCAATTTTAAAAGATGCTGATTGCACTGTATAGCAGCCAACCTAGATAATGTTCAATCGAAGAATGCCATGCACAATTTGAGGATGGCACATTCATTGTTGTTAGTGAGTTTGTACAATACAGGTGGCAAAAAATACAATCTTCTAATTCTGAAGTTAGAAAGTCCCCGATACCGATTCTCGATGAAAGGCTACTCAGGTCAAGTCTCAATAATTTGCATGTGAAATCTCTGTCGATGCTTAAATTTTTGGCTTTAAACATTTGAAGTGTCGATGCGGGCGATTGTGGTGGCTATTTTTGAATTCCTTCGACGCTCCCCTTGGGGCGTCTTTAAATTGATTAGGCTGACCTTTATGAGTTGATCTACAAAATGGTTCCTTAAGGCTCAAGACTAATCTCTCAGAGATTGGACAAACAACCTTTATACGCATAATTGTCCCACGTGCTATAGGATTCCCTATTTACATGGGACAGTTATGCTTATAACGGCGGTCAGGAGGTTGAAGTTGTTATAAATATCTGCTACACCGAAATGGAAAATTATTTGAGGCATCATTTTAGAATTAGAATAAGAACCACCACTGGAGATGCCCTAAAAGCATGGCTTTTATTTGCTCAAAAAATAAAAACCATGCTTCTAGGGCATCTCCAGCGGTGGTGCTTATTCTAGTTCTAAAATGATGCCTCAAATATGTTCCAGAAGATTTCCTTACCAACTCAATGGTATTTTTGGCGATTGCATTTGAACTTCTGAAAATGTTCGAAATCTCGATCGTGATCATATAGCATCATTTTTTGGGACTAAAACTTACGCCAAGATCGTGTTAAGCGCTTGAAACTAGCGTGAAACCTCCAGAAGTCGGGAGTTTCTGTCTTTGAAGCGAATCTGAATTTGAAACTTATGAATTTCCCAGATAAAAGCTGAACGTTTTCAATCCTGGCATCGCCTTGGAACATTCTATGTATTCAATCTTCGCTTGATATGCGTTGTATTATTTGCTCTTTCGGACGGTCTGTAATCTCGGTCGTGAGCATTTAATACCAGCGTGTGTATACTCTCTTGACGTCCTCGTCTGGAGTTTAAGTCTGGAATCGTTTGGAACTTTCTTTAAGAACCTCTTGAATTTACGCCAGGAACGTCTTGAATTGAACTTCTGATCGTTTGAAATCTTATTGGAGATAGTCTTGATGCCATGTGAAAAGTCTTTGGAACCATTGGAGAGACCTCCGGACCTTTTGAAGGAGCCTTTGATACTTCTAGGAAAGCCTCTGATATTTCATAGAACTTTTGTCGAGAACCTCTTTAATTTACTTGAGGAACCTCTGATCTTGAGGACATGTCGTAAATTCTTTTGGACAGTTGGAGAAACCTCCGAGACTTTTGAAGGAGCTTCTAGAGAAGCCTATGAGATTTCTGCAGATTTTTCTTGTCCTTCTGGATTTCTGAGGAAGACTTGAAAATTCTTTGAAAGAAGCTTGTTAAACTTCTGGAGAGGGTTCAGAGAGTTCTGAAACCTTCTTCTGGGTCTTTTGGATTTCTGAAGAAGTTACTAAGTTACCAAAAATGCCTTTGACAGGGTTTTCTGGAACTTCTGGAGAAGTCGGTAATTTACTTGAGGAACCTCTGATCTTGATGTCATGTCGTAAAGTCTTTTGGACAGTTGGAGAATCCTCCGAGACTTTTGAAGCGAATCTGAATTTGAAGCATATGAGAGAGAGAGAAGCATATGAGATTTCTGCAGATTTTTCTTGCTCTTCTGGATTTCTGAGGAAGACTTAAGACCTGAAAATTCCTTGAAAGAAGCTTATTAAACTTCTGGAGAGGGTTCTAAGAGTTCTGGAACCTTCTTCTGGGTCTTTTGGATTTCTGAAGAAGTTACTAAGTTACCAAAAATGCCTTTGACAGGGTTTTCTGGAACTTCTGGAGAAGTCGGTACTTCTGGAGAAGCCTCTGAGACTTCAAGAGAAGGCTCTGAGGTTTCTTGTTGAGAACCTTTCGAGTTTACGTGAGGAACGTTTTGAATCGAATTTCTGATATTTTGCAATCTTATTAGCAAATTGCTTGACGTCATGTCGAAAAGGGTTTGGGGCAATCGAAGAAACCTTCCGAACTTTTTGAGAATTCTGTGAGACTTCTGGAGAAGCCTCTGGGATTCCTGGCGATTCGTTTTGAATTTCTGGATTTCTGAGGAAGCCACCAGGTTACCGAAAAAGCCTTTGAAAGAAACATCTGAAAATTCTGGAGAAGTTTCGGGGAGTTCTGGAACCTTCTTGTTGGTTTTATGGATATCTGAGGAAGTCCCTGAGTTACCGAAAATGAATTTGAAACGTATTTCTGGAACTTTTAGAGAAGCACCTGAAAGGTTGTTGCTTCAGACTTTTAGTTAGACCTCTGGAACATCTGGAGAAGCCTCTGAGACATTAAGCGAAGGCTCTGATACTTCTTGGAACTTTTGTCGAGAACCTCTTTAATTTACTTGAGGAACCTCTGATCTTGATGTCATGTCGTAAAGTCTTTTGGACAGTTGGAGAATCCTCCAAGGCTTTTGAAGGAGCTTCTAGAGAAGCCTATGAGATTTCTGCAGATGTGTCTTGCCCTTCTGGATTTCTGAGGAAGACTTAAGACCTGAAAATTCCTTGAAAGAAGCTTATTAAACTTCTGGAGAGGGTTCTAAGAGTTCTGGAACCTTCTTCTGGGTCTTTTGGATTTCTGAAGAAGTTACTAAGTTACCAAAAATGCCTTTGACAGGTTTTTCTGGAACTTCTGGAGAAGTCGGTAATTTACTTGAGGAACCTCTGATCTTGATGTCATGTCTTAAAGTCTTTTGGACAGTTGGAGAATCCTCCGAGACTTTTGAAGGAGCTTCTAGAGAAGCCTATGACATTTCTGCAGATTTTTCTTGCCCTTCTGGATTTCTGAGGAAGACTTAAGACCTGAAAATTCCTTGAAAGAAGCTTATTAAACTTCTGGAGAGGGTTCTGAGAGTTCTGGAACCTTCTTCTGGGTCTTTTGGATTTCTGAAGAAGTTACTAAGTTACCAAAAATGCCTTTGACAGGTTTTTCAGAAACTTCTGGAGAAGCCGGTACTTCTGGAAAAGTCGGTACTTCTGGAAAAGTCGGTACTTCTGGAGAAGTCGGTACTTCTGGAGAAGTCGGTACTTCTGGAGAAGTCGGTACTTCTGGAGAAGCCGGTACTTCTGGAGAAGCCTCTGAGACTTCAAGAGAAGGCTCTGAGATTTCTTGGAACTTTTGTTGAGAACCTTTCGAATTTACGTGGGGAACGTTTTGAATCGAACTTCTGATAGTTTGCAATCTTATCAGAAAATTGCTTGAAGTCATGTCGAAAAGGGTTTGGGGCAATCGAAGAAACCTTCCGAACTTTTTGAGAATCCTGTGAGACTTCTGTAGAAGCCTCTGGGATTCCTGGAGATTCGTTTTGAAAGTCTGGATTTCTGAGGAAGCCACCGAAAAAGCCTTTGAAAGAAACATCTGAAAATTCTGGAGAAGTTTCGGGAGGTTCTGGAACCTTCTTGTTGGTCTTATGGATATCTGAAGAATCCTCTGAGTTACCGAAAATGACTTTGAAATGTATATCTGGAACTTCTAGAGAAGCATCTGAGAGGTTGAAGCTTCAAACTTTTAGTTAGACCTCTGGAGAAGCCTCTGAGACATTAAGCGAAGGCTCTGATACTTCTTGGAACTTTTGTCGAGAATCTCTTGAATTTACGCGAAGAACGTTTTGTATTGAACTTCTGATCTTTTGAAATATTATTAGAAATAGTCTGGATCTGATGTTGAAAAGTCTTTTGGATAGTTGAGAAACCCCCCGGGGCGCCCCGGGGGCCTCTGGGGTTTTTTTTTTTTCTTTTTGTTTTTTGGAGAACACCAAAAAAGCCCCGAAAAAACCCCGCGAACAAACACACTAAAACTCCGGGGGCGGGCTGGGGAGGGTTGGGGTCTTTTTTTTTGTTTTTTGGATTTTCCAAAAAAACCCCAAAAACTTGCCTCGTGAACAGAGATTGTTGTTGTTGTTTCGTATTTACGTGACTTTGCCTGAGGCTGGTTCGCCACGCCAAGAAGACGACCTGGGTCCTACATATTCAACCCAATAACACATGGGCCAGACCGGCTTTGCTTCCCTTCCGAAGGAAGACGTGATCAGAGATGTTTTGGCTTAGAAAATCCCAACGGCGCCGACTGGAATTGATGCCAGACCGACTGGGGTGAGAGGCAACTACTAGAGATTTTTTCGACACAGAACAATCTCACCGACCTCGGCTGTGATTGAACACAGACCCACTGGGGTCAAGCTTTCCACTACAGCACCGACTCCGTCAAACTAATCCGGAAGTCCCGTTGGTGCAGGCTTGAGGACAAGAGACTCGTTTAAAATAGTAGTTGCAACCGATTCAACACGCATTCTTTCTACTCCGTATTTCAACATAATTAAGGGTCTAAATGCGCGAACAAGTGATAAACACCATTTAAAGGATAAAATTTGCGAACAAATGTTTTTTCTAAGTTGTTTTAGACCTTCCAAACAATCCCTGAGTTCAGAGCTTGATGTTCTACATGATCAATACGGAGATTTACGATGTCTCCATCGTACTTATGAGTTGAAATAGCTCCACGGGGCATCATAACACTGTAATAGACATATTACAGTATTCCTAGAATGCCTAAGGGATCCCAAACTATTCTTAAGTTCGAATCTTGATGTTCCACATGATCAGCAAGGCGATTTACGATGTCTCCACTGTACGTATGGGTGAGATATCATTACACCTTTTTAGACATATGACAGTATTTTAAACATATCAACATGATGGCCCATGGAGCTTTACCAACTCATATGTACGACATAAATTGCCTTGTTAACCATGCAAAACATCAACATCTGAACTCAAGAATAGTTTGGAGTGCCGTAGATAGGCTGAGAATACTGTCATATGACTATAATTGTGCAATGATGTCCCATGGCGCGTTACCAACTTATAAGTACGACGGAGACCTCGTAAACCGCCTGGTTGATCATGGGAAACATCAAGATTTGAACTCAAGGATAGTTTGCAGCACCTTAGGTATTCTTGAAATACTGTGACATGTATATTACAGTGTTATAATGTCTCGTGGGCTACTTCAACTCATAATTACGATGGAGTCCGCTTAAATCGCCTTGTTGATCATGCAAAACGTCAAGCCCTGAACTCAAGAATAGTTTGGAGCACCTAAGATATTCTGAGAGTACTTTAATATGTCTGCTACTGCGGTAAGATTTCCTTTGTAGCTTTTGCAGCTAAGAAGTGCGGTCAAAACTCTCTAAACCTCCTTGTCGCTTATGTACAACATCAAGATCTGAACTCAGGGACTGTTTGGATGATGTAGATCATGATTGTTTCGTAACTATACCTGTTCAATATTTTTCCTAGTTAAAAGAGTTATTATTTTTGAGCAAGTTTGCAGAACAAAGTTCTTCTGGAACTCTAAAAGCCGAATTTTGACAGCAAATTTTAATCTTGGGTCATTTATGGCCCATCCGTATTGAGTCGGATAAACAGTGGCAGCCTGTTTTGATATATTGGTAGCACATGAATTATTTTTCGTTAGTTTTCTTAATTTCGTAACGAAAAAAGAGGATTCGAAAATAAAACATAATTTCGTAAATTATACGAAGAGTTCATTTGCATCTCGGAGACGTTCAAAGTTCATTTGCATCCCGGAGACTGTCTGCTATCTCTGACCTATAATTCTCCATGAGCGTATGATACAAAAAATGAATTTCGTGCAGGTCAGCTTATTTATTTACTGAGCATTCAAATCTTTTCTTTCTGGTCATTGAAAAATATTTATCTGTTTGATAAACCATTTGGTCTCATTGCGAATTAATTAATTGAAGTTCGTATACATTACGAGCATTTTTCGTGCCGCTAGAAAGCAACGAATAAATTCGCGGATAATTCCGTTAGATTTCCTTGAATCTGATCAGACAGCATGAAAAACCTACAGACTGTTTTAATCTCTTGAAAGCACTTTCATAATTTTTATTCGTTTTCCTATGGTTTTGTAACTCAAACATATCTTTCGTACATCATACGGAAAAAATCGCATTTCTAAATAAAACGCTCAACGTATTGTCTGTTATTATATTTAAACAGCGGCTTAGAATAGCAAATGGCTGTCTTGATTCTCTGTCTTTCACTCACAATATGTTTAGTTCGTTGTCTCATGCTCGTATTGTTTCGTAAATAGAACATATTTTCAGTTGACAGAACATATTTTTCGTTCATTTAACGAAAAATTCGTTTTTAACCCTGAAACGTTTAAACGCCATTTTAATTGTCTGGTACATCTCGCTGTTTCCGTTTATCGCACAAAGCTTAGCTCGTTCTGGTAAAAAGAAGAACGCAATACTACTATTGGCAACTTCTGGTATACGAATCTTTCGTACTTTAATCATGCCCTCGAAAAAAAAGATCGTTCGCTCTCATTGCGAGCTAATCCGTAAAATGTAAGATATTTATGACGAATTTAAGTTCGTAATCAAAATAGATTTTTTTTTCGTACCAGAAAACAACAATATTTTTTTTTGATCGGAACTTCTCGAGCGATTCAAATGTCAGAAAACCTGCCCAGCGGATTTGATTGCATTATTTGCTCCCGACGGAGAATTCCGTTTCCGATTATTTTTCCCAACAGAGAAGCTTGACAAGCTTGAGTTTGACATAGGGTTTTGTTGGTAGAACATTTGTTTCGTAAATTTACGAATTCGTAAAATTCGAATATTTCGTGTTTTGATCCAGAAATAATAAAACGTCATTTCTGTTGCCTGGTACGTAATGCTCTATCCGCGTAATGTATAAAATGTAACTCGTGCAGGCCAACTATTTGGTAATTTCAAATTTACTCTCTAGAATAAGATTAGAATCTCTAGATGATGAATCTGTTTCGTTAAAAAAAATGAATAAATTTACGAACAATTTGGTTCGATTCAATTGTTCATGTTACGAAGCTTGAAAAAAATAACAAGACAAGAATGCCGTTTAGGACCAAAACTGAGCAGAACAACTGTCTAAACGAGCTTAAAGACTATATTTTCAAAATAACAAAACAAACATTCTCTATGTTTGACGTATCGCTCTCTACCTACACTTATGCAATTTGTGCAACCCTCAATCTTTCCCCAGCCGCCTGTCTATTGGTTTTGTGCCAAGCGCATGTTTTCTTCCATTTTAAAAGCTCTAAACGTTGTCCACCCCTCCTCTCAAGAAGCGGGACTCGTTTCGATTTTTATTTTTCAATTTCCTCAAAACTCATCCAGCAAAGAAAAGTAACTGACCGCAATAACAACCCACACACACACACACGTAACAATATGATTGCATTTTTTTCTCTTCGCTTCCACGCCTTCTTCGATGGATCGCGGTTTTTGCTCTTATCGATAAGAAAATGCGAAAAAAAACGAAATCATAAGAAGGCGACGGAACGAAAATCGCCTGTCTCTAACCTGCTCACTAATTATACCTTTTAAGCAATCGAATGTAACGCTTTTCATCATCACTAATGCTCTCCCGTTGTTCCGTTCAAGCAGACTCCAGCCAGGTTGTGCTCCGGCAGAAGCAGCATCAGCAGCCAAACTCCTCGTCGCTCACCATCGAGGAGGATGAGCGCAAGACCCGTCGGATATCGTACCTCCGGGCGACGGCGCACGAAAATCTGTTCCAGATGATGGAGAGCAGTGACCCCTCGGACAGCAGCCCGATGTCGCTGCCGCCCGACACGCCCGACACCGAACCGGAAGCGATCATCGGCGATCAACAACAATCGCAACTGCAAGCTTCCCAACAGCAGCAGCAGCAGCAGCATCAATTGCAATCGCAGCAGCAACCATTGCTCGCTGCTGCCCAGCAACCGCAACTACCACAGCAACTGAAAAGGTAAGCAGGCGGAACGTTTTCCTTATAATGATTATTCGGTTATTTCAGGATCGTAAATCGCGAAGCGACGCTCTTATTAGCCACCAGCCAAACATTCTAATGATCGATTGTCGTATGTTCTTTTCGCGTGTCTTCCTTACAATCATCTCGCTGCGCTTGAACCCCCGCCCGAACTTGAATCACTCGATCGAATCCACCAGCGCGTATCGCCCCTGGCGACGTCCGCGACTTACCACTGACATCCAACCGCTCCGAAGGCTGTTCGATGAATCACCCCCGATCGTTAATTTGCCGCCGATTCTCGAACAACAGCAGCAACAACAGCCACAGCAGCAGCATTCGGAACCGACGACGCCAACGATGGCTACGGCCGAGATCGGAACCCAAATCGGAACGGGCTCGGTGATGGACCTGTCCAAACTGGTCGCTCCCGAAAGTGATGAGGAGGAAGCCGCCTCCACCACCACCGCCGCCGCCAAGGTGTCACAGATCAGGGTCGGTTCGGAGGCCGTGCAGAAGCGATCGGCATCGCTGACGACGGCCATGCTGAGCAGCCAGCTGACCGGGACCAGCATGGGGAATCTTCATGTCATTACTACCACGTCGGCTTCCGGTATCGTCACGAGGAGCTACTTCTTCGCGCAGAGGTTCGGGTTCTTGCCTTGAGTTTGAGAGTGTTGTTATCCGCTGTTTGTTTGCTGTTCCTGATTGTTGTGCGGCTAGAGATTGTTAAGTTGATGCGGAGGCGTTTGAGGGAAACGGGTGGGATTGATGCTGTTTTTTTTTCGGAAATTTACATAGCGGTTATTTTGAAAATGGCGTCTATTTTTGGTGCCTGGAAGACAACAATTTGGTTTACATTAAAGAAGAAGGTCAATATTGTTTTGATTTATCTAATTTTCTTTGTTGATAGCTTCGAATGTGTTTAAAAACTAAACACACTATTTTTGACATCTACAGGGTGTATGCGATAAAAATGGGGCATTCGTAATTGCTTACCAAAATTTGAATTAATAATTTCGTATCATATTCATCCTACTTTCTTCAATTCCAGCTAATTTGTAATCATTTCTGGAGGCTGGTAGGTTCATTTTATTAGGATCAAACTTTACTCTTTTGGTCCCGTTCCGCTCTACTAAGCTTGGATTCTGTTGGCTAGAGGCTACAATAGGACAACACAAAGTTGAAATTTATTGTGCAAATCCCCTGTTAGTGTGTTGAAGCAAATTCTTATCTAGCATAAGGAACTATTCTGTGAGTGAGTGAAGGAGTCAATGAAGGATTTGACATTTATCAAGCAAATCTGCCAAATTAGATCCTATTCCAATCTTCATTCAGTCATGGACTTTGATAATCTCTCGAAGATGAGTAAAAAAATACTGATTAATTCTTTTCATTTTTAAATAAACAATTCCTAAATCTGACAAAAATCTACTTGCTTGAGGAATTTCTGATCGTTACAAGATTGATTATATTTCACTGTAGTTGGCATGCTTTTTATTATTGAATTATGTTCTTCCGTTTAACTATGTTTATTTAATATCGTTAAGAAACTGACAGAGTGCCATAAGGCCAAATATCATGACGCCAAATAATCCTCCAAATCTTGACAGCTTAAGACAAGAGCTTATCCGGTCAAAAATTTGGGATTTTCAGCTAAAAGTATGGTTATATAGCTTTTCATCAGCTGAAATTGTTTAGAGAATAAAGATTTGGGTACTGCGGAACTGCTAAGAAGCTTTAAAGCTGATTTAAAGTTCAACGGTAACTTGTAGGGCCCTTTGAAGCGAAGTTCCTGAGAAGGGACCATGGAGTTCATGTACAGCTTGATTGCTGCTTAAGCCTATTATAGGGAACTTATTTCGAACTTGAAGTTGATAACAGATTGGTAACGCTTTGGAGCCTCTAGTAGAACTTGAAAGTGGGTTTTATCAAGGATACCGAATTTCAACCAAATCCAACCTGGTTTCAAGGATGTTTTTCCTCCTTATGAATCTTAGTGTTTCATATTTAGATCCTTGAAAGAACATCTTCTGCAAATTGATAAACTTTACTTGGGAATTCAATAGCATCCTGCATGTTTTTTCAAAAATAATTTGTTTGTGATTCTGAAAAAATCTTACCTGAGCGTCCATGTTTCTGAAGATTTTGGCAAATCTTACTCAGGATCGAATCAGTCTTCGAATTCTATACTAATGGGTGTTCCGAACAAAATTTGGTCAAACAGTAATGTGTGTGAGTCGATCAAAGTTTTTATTAATAAGTCAAATTCGTTTTTCTTTTTCAAGTTCAGTTAATACAGAATGCATGAAAAATATTCAGCTAAGCTTCTTTTTTACCGAATGCGAATTGCCGGGTCTTTCGTTTAACACCTGCCATAAGATTTTGTACAGTCTCCTTGTCCACGGCGAATACGCCGCAGAACGCCAGTTTATCTTGAACTTTTTCTCGCTCACAACAGCTTTGAGTCTTCTTGAGGTTCCGCTTGACGATGGCCCAATATTGTTTGATTGAGCGGAGATCTGGCGTGTAGGGAGGGTTCTTGTCCTTGGGCATCACTTGAACGTTGTTGGCAGCATACCAATCCATGACCTTTTTCCGTAATGGCAAGATGCCAAATCCGGCCAAAATGGAACGGAACACTTGTGTCACTTCAGGAAAGGCAGTAGACGTTTTTGTAGGCACTCGCTCAGATAAATTTCCTGGTTGACGGTTCCAGTCGCAATGTAAACGTTGCTCTTCAAGTCATAGGTACAGATGGCCTGCCACACCTGTTTTATGTGCTTGAAAATATCTGCCATCTTTCCCCGTCCGGTTGCCGTATAAAATTCCTGTCCAGGAAGCTGTTTGAAACCTGCCTTGACGTAAGTTTCATCGTCCTGTACCACGTAATCAAACTTCGTCAGCATCGTCCTGTAAAACTTTCGCGATCGAGCTTTGGCCGACGTGTTTTGTTTATCGTCGCGATGTGGAGTCACCACTTTCTTGTATGTCGACACTCCAGCTCGTTTTTAGCTCTATCCACGGTTGAAGGCGCCACTCCCATCTTCTTTGCGACATCTCGGACGGAGAGGTTGGGGTTCCGCTCGAAACAGCGGGCAACTCTTTTTGTCGTCACTGTGGCCTCCGGCTTTCGATTTCCCCCCGATCCAGCTTTCCTGGCTGTCGACAAACGTTCACCGAACACTTTTAATACGTTGGTAACAGTTGATTTAGCCACATTCAACAATTTCGCCAACTTGGCGTGAGAGTAGTTTGGATTTTCGCCATGCACGTGCAAAATTTTGATGCGTTGCTTCTCTTCCTTCGACGACATTTTGATAACTGAAGTGCTAATCTCAAAATCAAAATAAAGGCATGATGCTACACGCACACATCTTCAAAATAAGGGGTGTGCCAATTGTTTTAATGCACGATGAAAGGAAATGCGTCAAGTTTAAGTCGACCAAATTTTGATCGAAACACCCTTTAGTCCAGAAGCAGAAGCTCTGGATGTTTCGGATGTTCAGCTCTGCTACTCAGGGTATTTTACTGTATTTTCCCGACTTTTCAGTATATTCAACGCAACATTTTGTGGCAACCTTCCAAGGCATTTTGAAAGTGTCTAAGGATTTTGGAAAGAATTATATTTTGAACTTTAATCAAAACCTTTATGAAAAATTGTGAGAACCTTTTCCGAGTTTGAAGAAATTCTAGGCAGGATTGCGCTTGTTTCACATCTTTCTAAAATTTCTGATGAATTCATTTGAATTGATACAGGTTTTAAGATTAACTATTGATTCTGACCGTTCCTTGTTCCTTCTAAAATTTCACGTAAATTTAGATTTCTTTAGATGCACCTGGACGAATCGTCTAAAGCGACTTAAATTTATGTCTGTCCTCAATTTAGCAGGAATCCAAAAATTCAGCTCGTATTTTTACATGACGTGACGTAAATTTAAGTCACATGAATAATTTTCATAGATTCTGATAAATTCAATATGAAAGAAAATATAATCTTTCGAATTCGAAGGAATAGCATGTGTTATTGTGCATTACAATAATGATTTATTTTCAATCAGAGTTATTAATCATAATATTCCGAAGCAATTGAACAATTACGAATTTTCTTGGACTATCTGGTTTGAGAATTTTATCCACAGTTCTTTTCTCCTATTGTCAACTCAAAATTGATGACAGATTGTAATTTTATGTTGCAAAAGGTGATTTTTTGTATGACGCTTTACATTTGGGTGCATTTGAGTCGATAAAGTTTTGTTTAGTTAATGCTTAATTTCTAGACATTTATCATTTTCTTCATTTGCATTTTCTTTTTTTTTACATTCTTTTTCACCTTTTTCTTCTGCTTCTATTATCTCGCTTCTTTCTTCAATTTCTTTTCTTCTTCCACTTATCTTCATTCGCTTCTCTTCTTATAATATCTTATCTTCCGTATTTATTCTTCCTCGTTTTTTTCTTCTGCTTGTCTTCTTCCACTTGTCTTATTCCACTCGTCTTCTTCCACTTTACTTTTTCCGATTCTGTTCATCCGGTTCACTTCTTACTGTTCACGTCTTTTCTTTTCTTCCGCTACTCTGCTTTCGTTTCTCTTCTACCGCTTCTCTTCTTCTGTTTATCTTCTTTTGTATTTCTTCTTTTACTTTCCTTCTTTTGTTTCCTTTCGTCCGCTTCTTATTTGCGCATTGATTCTTCTGCTTCTTCTCTTTTTTTCCTCTTTTTCTGTTCCTATTCTTTCACTTAGCATCTTCCGTTTTTCTTGTCCCGCTTCTTTTCTTCCGCTCTTTTTTCTTCTGCTTCTCTTCTTCCGCTTCCCTTTCTAGACATTTCTCATTTTCTTCATTGTATTTTCTTCTTTTTTCATTCTCTTTCATCTCTTTTTTTCATCTTCTATTTCTATTCTCCCGCTTCTTTCTTCAATTTCTCTTCATTCGCTTATTATCTTCCGCATAATTTCTTCGGCTTTTCTTCATTCGCTTCTCTTCTTATCTTATCTTATCTTCGCATTCATTCTTCCTCTCTTTTCTTCTGCTTCTCTTCTTCCGCTTGTCTTATTCCATTTGTCTTCTTCCGCTTTACTTCTTCCGATTCTGTTCATCTGATTCATTTCTTACTGTTCACTTTTTTTCTTTTCTTCCGCTAATCTGCTTTCGTTTCTCTTCTTCTGATTACTTGCCTCCTTTTGTTTCTTTTCTTCCGCTTCTTATTTTGCGCATTGATTCTTCCGCTTCTTTTCTTTTTTTTCTCTTTTTCTGTACCTTCTCTTTCACTTCGCTTCTTGCGCTTTTCTTGTCCCGCTTCTTGTCTTCCGCTTCTTGTCTTCCGCTTTTTTTCTTCTGCTTCTCTTCTTCCGCTTCCCTTCGTTCGGTTCGCTTCTTCCGGTTTTCCTCTTCCACTTATCTTCTTCCGCTTCTCTTCTTTCACTGCTTTTCTTCCACCTCTCTTCTTCCCTAGTTTTCTTCCGTTTATCTCATTCTTCTCAACCATCCATTTCACTGTATTTTCTTGTTCTGGGTTGATATTTTCCCTTCGCTTTTATTGGATCCTCTGAATTATCTTCCCTTAACTTCAATGTTTTGTTTCATTTGCTTCCGTTTCTTCATATTTTACTTTCCGCCTGCCTTCATCAGCATCCTCTTAATAATTTTCTTTGATTCACTTTCACACAAGAATGAAATGCACAGCCACACAAATAATAGTAAATAAACATAACTTAAAAGAGTGGTATCCTTACGATCTGTGTTGTCGATGCCGATTCAAAGAATGACTAAACGGTGTTGGGATGAAAAATGCATCGCGAATTTCCTTTTCAGTTTTCAGTCATGTAATTTTAAGTTTCAAGTCACAGAAATGTAGACAAAATAACTAGGATATGCAAATATATGGTCAACTTTGGTGTGCTCTAACTTCACGAAATATTGACCGATTTTAATTTTCTTTGAAGCATACAACGGGGAAATTAATGTATTTTTATAATGCAGTAACGGAAATGCTCATGGTTCCCGGATACCGGACATATTTCAGGTTTCCGGAGGGGACGTTTCACATGTCGATTTTCTGGTGAAATTTTGTACAGGATGCCGTTTAGAAATATTTTTCTCCAGTAAATACGCAAAAAAAGATAACATTTCCCAAGCGAATGAAACGTTGAACTCAAAAATCGGCCTTAAAATGGCCGTTTTCCTGGAACAGGTTCCTCTGAAGGGTTCTAAATGCGGCTAGATCTTTCCTTCATGCGAAACATGCCGAGCGACACCTCTTTCTTCTTCTTTTTCCTCACAAAGCTTTCCTTAATCTTAAAGTGGACATTTGGACACATAGGCTACTCCCGGGGCCACCGGAATGTTCCTGGGGGAACCTGTAGCAGGGGCCAATTACATTTAGACGCCAAAACATGCCGTGCGACAGCTCTATCTTCATGATTTTTCATAAAGAATGTTTAGATAAACGTAAAAAGACCATTGACCACATTGGCCACTCCCGGGGCCACCGGAACGTTCCCGGGGGAACCTGTAGCAGGGGCCAATTATAGTTTAACGCTAAAACATACCGTGCGACACCTCTTTCTTCTTCTTTTTTCATCACACTGGCCGCTCCCGGGATCACCAGAACGTCCCCGGGGGAACCTGAAGTAGACCTATTACATTTTAACACCAGAACGTCCCCGGGGAAACCTGTTTAACACATTAGCAACCCTCGAAATCACCGATACGCCCCAGAAGAACATTTTGTTGAGACAACTGTGTTTTCTTATCTAAACATTGGGAAAAATATGACCTTTAACAAATGAAAGTTTTCAATATTTCTCTACTGTTCAATAAGAATGCATACTAATACGGCGTTGGACCGCCATTTGCTTGGATGGCAGCTTGGATTCGTCTTGGAATTCACTCATACAGCTTATGAATGGTTTCAATTGGAATTCGGTACCAAAGTGTAGACCAAAGTGGCTCGCTGATGTTCAAATCCGGAGATCGTGCTGGTCATGGCAGATTCTTAAAGTCCTCATCGTGTTCTTCACAACCAAGACTTGATAATTCCGACAGTATGAATAGGTGCATCGTCCTGAAAAATTCCTTCGCCGTTCGGAAACACAGTTTTCATCATGGGCAAAACCTAATAAGATTCATGTTCAAAGTTATTTTCACAAAAATTACAACATTATAGCATGAACACACCTGATCGCCCAAAACTTCTTCATAATCATTAGCAGTGATCTTTCCTTTCATGACGATGATTGGCCCAACTGAGTACCATGATATGGCACCCCATACCATAACAGAGCCTCCTCCGCGCTTCACAGTTGGACGCAGACAATCAGTTCAGTAGGCCTCTTCCGGTGTCCTCCACACATAAACTCGCCTTGTAGTAGGGAATTGCGTGTACGATGATTCATCCGAGTATACAGCTTGCTTCCATTGATCAAATGTCCATGATTTGTACTCATTGCACCAATGCAATCGATTAGACGCGTTGATCTTGGAGATCAACGGTTTTGCGATAGCAACTCGGCCGTACAAGTTTTGGTCATGGTGTTCCCTTCGAACTGTTCGAACCGAAACGGGCTCTTCCGGCGTTGAATTTAGGGCCGCGGTTGCTTTCACAGCACTTATTCTGCGATCACCCGTTACAGTTCGCTTCAGAAATGTCCTTCTTTCTAATTTCTTTTTACGTCCACACGCACTTTTATTTGCCGGCGTTTTACCGTCCTTCAAATACTCAGCCATAATACGGCAAACCGTTGACGCTGATACACCCACTAATTTGCTGTCTCAGATATCGAAGCTCCAGCTTCTCGAGCACCGACAATTCGGCCACGTTGAAATTTCGAAAGAGTTGTAAACATCGTGCGTGTTCGCTACTCCGCGTTCACTTTGTTATGACGCAGTAGACATTTTGCGAAATGACAGGTTTCAAAGGCCGGGCAAATTTTGATGATAGGGGCCGTACATTAACTACGTAAGGCATTTTTGTGTAATTCTCGACCCCACTCCCCCTTGTAAAATTTGTTACATATAAATTCGAAAAATATTGTATGGGTTGTAAGAAAATGATAGCCCTCTCCCCCCTTAAATGGCCTCCCTTACGTAATTAGTGTACGGCCCCATATTGATGTTGCCTCTCACAGCTGTTGTGTATCTAAATTCATTCATAAGTCGAAAAATAAGCTGATCAGAAACGTCTCAAAAAAGGGCAAACATGGTAATGTATAAAAGAAATAGGGAGAGATCTCCCAGTACCGGACACCTTTCGCAAAACGCCGGACATTTTTCAATACCTGATTTTCATGGTACCAACGGTATATTTTAATCAACAATATGCTAAGAGCATTACAGAAGGAATAATGAAGAACCGCACATGACGAGACATGTCAAATGTACCGTTGATACGACGAAAATCTTAAATGTCCGGTATTGACGGTTGTCCGGGGCTAGGAAATCACCCCCTACTGTGTCAGATCATTAAATGCTTTTTGATGAAAAAGAACAAGAAAGAGGTGGCGCACGGCATGTTTTGGTGTTAAAATGTAATAGGTCTACTACAGGTTCCCCCGGGGACGTTCCGATGGTCCCGGGAGCGGCCAATGTGGCCAATGGTCTTTTCTAGTATGCCAAAACCTTATTTATGAAAAATCATGAAGATAGAGCTGTCGCACGGCATGTTTTGGCGTCAAAATGTAATTGACCCCTGATACAGGTTCCCCCAGGAACATTACGGAGGCCCCGGGAGTGGCCAATGTGTCCAAATGCCCACTTTAAGTTTAAAGAAAGCTTAGTGATGAAAAAACAAGAAGAAAGAGGTGTCGCACGGCATGTTTTGGCGTAAAAATGTGATTGTCCCCTGCTACAGGTTCCCCCGGGAACGTTCCGGTGGGCTCGGGAGTGGCCAATGTACCCAATGGTCTTTTTACGTATATCTAAACATTCTGTATGAAAAATCATGAAGATAGAGCTGTCGCACGGCATGTTTTGACGTCAAAATGTGATTGGCCCCTGCTACAGGTTCCCCCAGGAACATTTCGGAGGCCCCGGGAGTGGCCTATGTGTCCAAATGTCTACTTTAAGTTTAAAGAAAGATTTGTTATGAAAAAAGAAGAAGAAAGAGGTGTCGCACGGCATGTTTTTGCGTAAAAATGTGATTGGCCCCTGCTACAGGTTCCCCCAGGAACATTCCGGAGGCCCCGGCAGTGGCCAATGTGTCCAAATGTCCACTTTGGGCTTAAGGAAAGCTTAGTGGTGAAAAAAGAAGAAGAAAGAGGTGTCGCTCGGCATGTTTAGGATGAAGGAAAGATCTGGCCGCGTCCAGAACCCTTCAGAGGAACCTGTTCCAGGAAAATGGCCATATCTCGGCCATTTTAAGGCCGATTTTTGAGTTCAACGTATCATACGCTTGGGAAATGTTACCGCTTTTGGCGTATTTACTAGAGAAAAATATTTCTAAACGCCATCCTGTACACAATTTCACCAGAAAATCAACATGTGAAACATCCCCTCCGAAAACCCGGAATATCTCCGGTATCCGGGAACCATGGCCCGTTACTACGTTATAATAATACATACAATTTTCCCGTCGTATGCTTTTAAGAGAATTAAAATCGGTCAATATTTCGTGAAGTTAGAGCACTCCAAAGTTGACCATATATTTGCATATCCTAGTTATTTTTTGTTTGTTGATATCCTAGTTATTTTGTCTATGACAAGACGTATTTCTCAACGGATCATGTGATATTACACTAGAAGACATAATTTCGCATCTTATTTATGTTTAAATGACAACAATTAGATTTTTATTTACATCTTTATTTACATCAAATTCAGATGTCCATTGAATTAATCCACATGAAATTTAGATCTATTCTCGATTCCGGCACATGTAGTTTTCGTTGCATCCTAATATATTTCTTAATTCCTTCAGTTCGAATGAAAACAAGCTTCAAAATTTTCAAATAATGTTGAGTTGGACAGGGCTCAGATTTTACATCGAATTCTGTGTAAAATTTTGAATGAACTCTGCCCAGAGTGTTTGAGGAATCTTAATCCGGATTTGATTTGTGATTCTTGCTCAGCACAACATTCTTAAATTTGTCATGAAAAAAAAAAAAAATGTCATTAAAAGTCAAATGAAAAGTCAAATTTGTCATGAAAAAAATATCCCAAACTATGGATGAAGGTGACGAAAATATTGAATTTTACATGATTGGACATTTCGATTGACTTTCGTTTGAGGTGAATTTACGTTTTCGTTCAATTTCCGACAAATGTCCGTTCCAAATGACGAAATATAAACATCAATCAAGATCCGTTGTCTCACACCGGAATCTGATTGAGTTACCAGTTTATTGAAATTGGCACCTTCTCTAGTTGCACATTTGTTGAGAATACTTATATGTGACTCATTCTCGTTATAATCAAGTTGCTGCAACTTGTTTTGACGGTTGTGTGCTGCTTGGGTTCCTAGGTGAGAGAGAAGATGAATCAATGTTATAATGGATTTCAAAGCAAATGTTTCTAGCGCAAAATAACGCACATATCTGCAAAAAAAGAAATAAATTAGAAATTGATTCTATTGGTACCCTGTACAAATTTGATCTATTTTGAAAGATAATAATTTCCCAATTTGTATGAACAAAAACATTCGAACATTCCGCAGTTAAATAATCTTAAATTCCTAAACATACAGCATCAATCCCATTCGTAAAAGTTCTCACCCTGTAGAAAGAAGCTCTCTGTATTTCTCCCTTAAATATGTTTTTCTGTTTTATTGGTTTGCCGCAATTTGCCTCCACTCGTAATTTCACCGAGCTGCCAGCATCATTTTCAAGCTATTTATAGGGAAAATTTCTGACAACATTAGAAGTTTTTCAGTATGAACTAGCCTTTATGTCGTATAAAATTGCAACTTAATTCCACTGAACAAAAACCCAAAGTGCCTTTGTCCATCACATTTCACCTGTTCATCCGCTTCTCTCTCGCTCTCGTTAATCCTGTTTTCGCAGTAGGCGCTGCCATAAGTGTGCGTTCATGTTCACGTTTATTTCGCTCATCTTCATCAGCATCAGTGATGATCTTCTTCATGCTCACCACCATCATCATTATCATCATGTGATCGCTCGAAAAATGAATTAAAGCATAAACCACCCCAAAAAAGGCGAGGCAACGAGCACTCGGCAGTGCAGTAGTGATGCAATCACACGGCTTTCTCTTTCACTCGTCTCACCCCACCGATCGTCGTCATACTCTTCACCATTTCCACTCATAACGATGTGTGTTTGCTTGCGGTTGATGCGGGCGGAAAAATGACGGGTCGCGCCCCAGAAAACCAACCGCACCATGACGACACATCTTCCACATCATCAACACAAAAACCCATCCAAGACCTAGCGGCAACATGGCGACCGTGACGATTGCCGAACGCTTTCAGCAAGCGTTGCGTTGCGTCTTTGTCGCCATTGTTGCCGACCTGATCCGTATCAATTTTCATTTTCCATAATGCTCATCCAAGCGCACTGCTCTCTTTCTCTATTTTGCTAGCTTAGCGCCGATGTGTTGATGTTCCCTACTTATGTAACCCGGCAAAACAAAACGCACTAAAACTCACGACGCCCCTTTGCCTGTTCAGCACACTAATTCACGTCTTTTCTTCCAGCCACAGTGCCAAATCGAAAGCCCTGGCCCACTTCCGGGACTCGCCGGCGGATCCCTCGGTTCCGGTGCTGCGCGAGGGCGAACTCAACATCAAGGTGACGCTCATCGATGGCAAGCGTTCGCAGGATCGCAGCTGGCGAACGGTTCACGCCGAACTCCGGGGCAGCCGGCTGAAGTTGACGTTGCTACGAGACGGCAAGGCGTCCAGTCAGGTGGGTGGATTGTTGTCTGATTGTGATTTCATTTCTAGCAAGGATCCGGGGTGGAGTCGTTTCAAGCGACAATTTAGGGGGTGAACCGATGACAGAGAAAACCCTGACCATGGACCTGAGTCTAAAATGATGATTTGTTTTTGCGTTTTTCATGAGACAAACTACCGCAATTAGACGACCGTTTGGAAAAGCACCGCGACGAACCGCCGTCGCCGTCGGTGGCCTCCAAATTGATTCGACTTAATCGTGATCGATCAAGTTTAATAATCGAAGCCAATTTGTGCCTATGCGAGCCGGTGGCGGGTGTTTCAGAGGCGTTGTTAGATTTGGAGTTCAGTAGGGATGGGGGATGCGAGATTTTAGGTGGAAATTGTAAGGCGGGACTGGTTATAAGACAATTTGGGTTGATTCGTAAGTTTTTTTTTATTCTCTAAAGTGTTGCATATTAAGTCTTTGTAAATCTAACTAATAAATTAATCTTTTTGATTCACTTAAACAGTTCTCTGGCGATGTTTAACTGTCAAATTCGTTTGATAACGACTGTTCCAGAAAGTATAAACACACCTTATTTTAACGGTCACTTTGAATATAATGAAATATTTCAACATGTTTTGGCTGCGTCCTTTTGTTTGCACATTTCTGAATAACATAGCATCAAAAAAGTGCTCAGTTTTGGGTTATCTATCAAAATGCGCGGTCTTACTCCGGAACAACGAAAAAGTATCGTGCTCAACTGGTGCACTGTGAGCGGAAACAGTGTACGTTTGAAGATGCGCCGAATAGCGAAAACAAGCGACTTCCGATCGGGATGTTGCGAAAAAACATCTAGTCCGTACATCACAACGGAGACGATGAACACTCAGAAATACGTTAAGGAATGTCTCCAGAAGCGATTATTGCCGATGATCAGGCAGCACGAAGGTCAGTAGTGTTTTGGCCTGATTTGGCGTCATGTCATTACGCAAAGGACACTTTAGAATGGTACAAAAGTCAAAATGTATGTTTCGTGCCGAAAGACATGAATCCGCCGAACTGCCCGGAGGCACGACCAATCGAGACTTTTTGGGCTTTAACCAAAGCAAAGCTTCGAAAATTCATAAAACCAGCGGACGACATACAAAAATTTAAAAAAAGATTGGCCAAAAGTGGTCAAAATGGTGGGAAGTACCACTGTGCATAAGCTAATGGGTCATGTTCGAGGAAAAGTAGGAGTCTTGGCTATGATTAAATATTTTGATTAAACGAGAGTAAAATATCATATAAAGCACAAATACAAATATGATTTGCCAAATAAAATTATTAAAACTAAAAAAAACATGACTTTTTTGTTATTTTGAAAGTGTGCTTATACTTTCTGGAACAGTTACAATTTTCGTTGGATTGGATCGAGAGACTGCAAGTGGTAGCACATTTAAAAAAAATATCTTGGTTCGTCTTATTGCCTCTTGACTTGTCTAATTAAGAAGCAAAACATCGTAAACAATCTTATATGTGAGTTATATCTTATATTGAGCTTGCATTCGCCATCAAACCAGTCATTTTTTTCGATTCGGTGCAGAAGTACCTAGTGTCACTATTGCAGTGCTACCAATGGCGGTTCGAATATCTCTCCAGCCATCCTCAAGAGTAGCTGCGCCAAGCTGCTCTTCCGTTGGTAGGGCTGCTTCTAGCTGTTGCGCGTATTCCTGGGCAACTCCGGTTTCCCGTAGTAGCTCAATGTTAGGTCGTGGCGTCCGAATTCAACGCGGGTTGTACACCGTCGAGAGTTTTGAGCGCATACATACTTGAACTAGGTAGTGGTCCGAGTCTATACTCGCGCTGCGGTAAGTGCGAACGTTGATGATATCGGAGAAGAATTTCCCATCGATTAGAACATGGTCGATTTGATTCTCTGTTCGGTGGTCAGGTGATCTCCAAGTGGCTTTGTGGATGTCTTTACGGGGGAAGAAGGTGCTTCGGACTACTAAACCACGAGAGCCGTAAAGTTCACACAGTTCGACCCGTGATCCTCAGCTTGCACATTCTCGCATTGATCGGAAACCATCCAATCATGCGTTGACGCATTTTGCCCGGCACTACAAAGCCGGTGCCCCGCTCGTTTGTGGTACCACAGCTCTGGTAAAAAGTGGCCGCTCGATGCCCGCTACTTCCATACCTTCAGTCCCGTCCAGCAGAGCTCCTGCAGTGCTACGACTTCGAAGTTACGTGGTTGAAGTTCGTCGTAGATTATCCTATCGCAGCCAGGGAAGCAGAGCGATTTGCAGTTCCATGTTCCGAGTTTCCAATCGTAGTCCTTGTTTCGTCGCCTAGGTCTTGGCCGATTGTTCCGGTCCGTATTAACTGCTGTATTATTTATTTGTTACATTGATTTTTTTAGGGTGGCTTGTTGGGCCTTCCCCAACCTCCTGTCTCGCCGGAGGACCATCGTGCACAGCATTGTTTAGAGTCCCACGCTGGCACGAGGACGATGATCAGCCGCTCCTAACATGGAGAACAGACGCTACAGTTGTTTTGAAATGGAAATATCTTCCCATGAACATGAGACCCTAGTAGTGGACAGCAATTTCTGCTAAAACCAAAGATGTGAAGAGGAAGTATTGATAGGTCGGTTAGAGTACGGCAGGCTGTGAAATTGAATAAAAGTAGTTGAAATTGAGTGGAGGCTACGGGCTACTACTTTTATTCAATTTCACAGCCTGCCGTACTCTAACCGACCTATCAATACTTTCTCTTCACATCAAAATCAAATCAAATCACAAATATTCGGCAAAATTCGCCCGTTCAACCAATCATCTTCAAACTTTCAGGAGTAAAATAAAACATGTTATGGGGATTTTCCCATGTTTGTTTTATTCAATTTCAATTCCATATCCAAATGCACGAACCTTCTTTTTTACACTACTCATGAGGTTCTGTACAACATTTGGACCAATTTTTTTTTTGCGTGGCAATCCATTTTTTCTTTATATTTTCCGCCGATTTCACTTCCATAGGATGCTTCCGAAGTGCCTGCTTCATGATGACCTTCTTGACCTCCTTAACCTTGTACTACTCCAAAACCTCTTTCGAGTAATGGCACGAGGCTAAATCTGGCCAGAAAATCGTAGGACCATCGTGTGACCTGAGAAGAGGAAGTAGACGCTGTTGGGGGCATTCCTTTGGGTACACCTGCCCATTGCCCGTTTCAGTTGTCACGAATGGGGTGCTCCGCTTTCCACACGAGCAAATTGCTTGCCAAATCATATATTTTTTGGCAAACTTTGACATCTTCTGCTTTCTTACGTCCTCAGGGACATCGAATTTATGAAGGGCAGTGAAAAACTGGAGCCCCGGATGCTGCCGGAAGTCTGCTTTTACATACGTCTCATCATCCATAACGAGGCAATGTGATTTCGTCAACATCTGGGTGTAGAGCTTCCGTGCACGTGTTTTACCTACCGTATTCTGCCGTTCATCGCGATTAGGCGCCGTTTGGACTTTGTACGTGTGTAGTCCTTCACGTTTTTTCGCATCTTGCATGAAAGTTTTGGTAAGATTCAGTTTTTCGCCACATCTCGAACTGAACTGTTTGTATTCCTCTTGAAAGCTTGAAGTACCCGCTTGTGATCCTTAACACTATACGGAGATCCATTTTTGCCACTTTTTACTTTCCTATAGATGGTCAAACGTTCGTGGTACCGATTTAAAACACGAGACACCGTAGAATGTACCATTCTCAGCTTCCTGCTGATGGCACGATGAGAAAGATCCGGATTTTCGGGGTACGTGCGCAAGAATTCTTTGCGCCGCTGCTGTTCTTCCGACTCCATCTACGCAACGATTGCACAGCTGCTAGCGAAACTTCTTCTTCTTTATTAGCGTTTCAAGCTTATTGCTTTCGCAATTAGCTTATTGCTTGCTATCAACTTAGTGTTCTAAATGCACTTCCACAGTTATTAATTGAGAGCTTTCGATGCCAGTTACCATTTTTGCATTAGTATGATTGTGTGGCAAGTACAATCATACCCTATGCCCAGGGAGTCGAGAAATTTTCCTCAACGAAAAATTTCTAGACCAGACCGGGATTCGAACCCAGCCACCTCCAGCATGGTGTTGCTTTGTAGCCGCGCCTTTACCGACTGAGCTAAGGGAGGACCCTAGCGAAACTTACACAGCGTAAAAAAATACACAATGAACTAATACTACCCAAAATTTCAATAGAAAATACCCAACGGGTAAAAAGTGACAGCCATTTAAAAGTGGTGCAATTTGATTCCGTAAAGCTCTGTCCAGTTAGAATCCGGAATCACTTATTGTGTTGCAGTGGCACGGAAGGTAACCGCTGCAAGAATTCTTTTACAGCGGTTTGTTTACCTAGGCGCCCACTTTCTGTGGTATAAATTTTACGATGTTTCATGCAGTGAGTCAAAAGTTATTGGAAGCCGAGAGGAGAGAAAACAATTCTGCACACCCAAGTTGATAATCCAACGTGGTCCGCAAGAAAAATCGCAAAAACGTTGAAAATCGCCAAATCAACCGTGTATGATGTGCTCAAACGATTCAGAGAGCGAAAGAGCATGGATCGAGTGCCTCAAGGTAAGCGTCGTAGTGGAACATATGACCGCAAGCTGAAAAAGATGGTGTTGAGAAACGTCAGAGCAAACCCTGGACTATCAGATAATGAAATCGCACAAAAATACGCTGCTGCTCGCAGTACCGTTCGAAGACTTCGTTTGCGAGCAGGACATCGTTCTTATCGAGCCAGCAAGCAACCAAACAGAACGCTGAAGCAAAGTTTCGTCACCAAAAGTCGAGCTCGGAAATTGTACCAGCAGGTTTTGACGAAGTACCAAGGATGCCTGCTCATCGACGATGAAACCTACGTCAAAATGGATTTCGGACAGCTTCCTGGCCAAAAATTCTACATGGCGACGGCACGAGGAGATATCCCTGCGAAGTTTAAGTTTGCTTTTATGGACAAATTTGCCAAAAAAAAATGATGATTTCATTAAGGCCCATAAATGTCCCGTGGAGTGTTGGCCAGATTTGGTGAGTTGCCACTACAGCCGGGAAGTCATCCAGTGGTACCGCGATAATAACGTAGATTTCATCGATAAAAACATAAATCCACCCAACTGCCCACAGTTCCGGCCCATCGAGAGATTTTGGGCAATAATGAAGCGGAAGCTTAAGAAAAAGTGGAAAAACGGCTCGGGACGCGACTCAGATGACCAAAGTGTGGAACAAATGTGCCAAGGAAGTTGACTCCGGAGGTGTGCAGCGTTTGATGGGAGGAATAAAGAAGAAAGTGCGAATTTTCATTAGAAACGAAGAGAAATGATTTGTATTGATATTTTTTGAAAGTACAGTGAATTACCTTTGTTTTGATGCATTAAACTTATTTGTACGTCAATCCGTAACCGAAATACAGATGATTTTATTATTCCGGATTCTTAATGGACATAGCTTTAGTAGGGCAACGGGATGTATTGTTAGGCCATCACCTTCATTCGGCCTATGTACCAAATAAGGTCTGTATCCGCAATAATCCGGACACCTCAAAACACGAATCGTATATTTCGCATTATATTTCCGTCGTAGTTGTTTATTTCAGATTCATGGGATGTGTTGTAAAAATTCGTGAAGACAAAACATAGTTATTCGGAATTATGGAGAGTGTGAGCTGTTTAGGGGAATACCTGTAACTAGAAAATAAGAAGAATGATTAGTAATTTCCATTTAATTCCAACAACCTTTATTGCTTATCTTGACAGATACGCGTATTTCGTCTACAATGTGCAGACTTCTTCAGTGTCGTGTACTAATACTCGACTCACTCGAAGTGAACTTATAGTCGTTCACTTCCTCGTAATTTTCGATTTCTTGAACTTTTGTGGCATCATGATTTCACTGGTCATGCTGAACAGATGATTTACGCGATCTTCAAGTATTCTCAGTTTGGCTTTATTGAATCGATAAAGCAAGTAATGCAGTCTGGATGTACAGAACATAGGGTATGTGTCCCTTGACTCAGCCTATTATGCAACCATCGATTACATTTTTCATTCTAACTCATAAAGTTTTTAAGCTGTAAGCGAGATTCAACTAGTTATACACTTGGTAAGATAAGTTTGATAAGACATTTGGTAGTATGTATCTCGAAAAGTGATACTACTCTTTTTATGAACTCAGAAACTTTCGAGGGATATGGATTTAATGTCGGTCTATAAGCTCCAAATTGGGTCTATTCATGGATGCAACTTCGTCCCATTCGATGAATTTATTACTAAATGCAGTCTTTGTATGGTTTTTTTTATCAAATTTTATGAATTAAGGCATTATCAGCTGTACTCGCTTTACTTAACACCAAATTTCACAAAACAAACTAAAATGAAACTGCTTCGAAACACATAAGTGATGTTCATATATGATTTATCAGCCATTCAATAATGAAAACATTATAATTCACTATACAATGATTTTCTTCCTTCGGTTTGTATTTAGATGAGCTCTTGAATATAAATAACTGCAAATTCATGCATTTTCACTTCAAATTTTACCAATAACAACCTTTTTACTACGTTATTGGTGCAACAGGCCATAAAGGGTGAACACGAAATTATTGCGACACCGAAAATGTCATGCCAATTTTCTTGTGATGTTTAGAATCAAACCAAAATTTTAGGGTAGTTTTATACATATATTTACTTCAAAAATCAAAAGAAAAGTTAATCGATGGAGCCTTGAGTGTAAAATTGATCGCATTTTCGCTTGACGCCCTCCATCAAAGTCTTTACAGTGTCATCCGGTACCAGTTTCTCAGTTTTTTTTTCCATTTTCTTAACATGTCCTTCTCGTCTTTGACTGTCTTCTTGCTCTTCCGAAGTTCCCGCTTCATCATTGCCCAATCCCAGGCCCCCCGGCGGATGCCCATGAGTATTTGGAGGCGAACTTCGACATTTTCTTCTTCTTAAATTTGTCGTCCACATAGAACTTGCTCTTGCCGGTGAAAAACTCCTGTTCGCTAAAGCGAACGTACGTCGCATATCGTTCCAGAAATCAACCGTCATCAATCATCATCAAATGCGTAACTGCCGACCAATCAGCGAGCGAGTTTTAATTTTGTTTAACAGAATGCCAAAATAGCGTCCCTGCAAGCGGTGCTGGTTGGTCAACCAATAGCGTAGCTGTATTTTTCTTTATTGTTTTTGTCTTGTATAAAAGGAACCGAACCGACGAGTTCGGAATCAGTATTTTTTTTGTAACCATCGAGTGAATAAATCTAAAAGTTAAAGGAAACGAAGTGTTTTTTTTTATATCTTGGTTGAAGACTCCCGAAGGCGATGGTGATCCTGCAGCTGGAAGAAGCTGGTTCCTGAGTGGCTATTGTGACTGATGTTTCTTCACAATACTACTTGCTTTGCTCCCAAAGAGTTGGTTTTAAGAACTCACGTCCTTATCAGGACGTGGGCTTAGATTTACCGCAAAGCAAGAGGTTGTGAAGAACAGATAGTTGCTGGTCATGTTGTGTCGTGTCATCGCTGGATCGTCCAATGTGTGGAGTGCAGAGCAACGACATAGTTGTTCTTCGCTCGTGCTTCATCCTTCCAACCTTGCGGTTGAGATGGTGGCTATGCCCACCATAAGGTGGTCCTTCGAGCCGGATAATGTGAAGTGAATCGAAACAATGTGAACAAAAATTTGGACTAAGAAGAAGAAAGAATTGAAGTGAAGAAAGTAATTGACTGTAAAGTGGTATGAACAAATCAAAGGACTTGAGTGATTAAAAGACAATGAACTAAAAGTGCTACGAATGCTGCTACACAGTGCTAGTGAACATCGGATCAACCTGTATATATCCAAGTTACTCTCCCTGCAGTAACGTTAATCCTTTTGTGTGATGCCGGTTGACCGAACACCAAACAAACCGAAGATGGCTGATGTAAAGCCGCTCATCCATCAGCGTGGACAGGTGAAATCAAAGGTGACAGCTATCTCCCACGCCCTCGAGAAAACCGAAGATGATCAACAGGTGAGTCTCCCGTTACTCAAAGTTTACACCAAAAAACTAGACGCTCACTATCTTGAGTATACTGCGCTGCACAAAGAAATTTTAAGTTTGGTTCCTGATAACAAAATTGAGGAACAAGATGTAAAGCTGGACGAATTTGACAAGCTTCATACGGAGTGTATGATGCGTCTCGAGTGTTTGATGGATAAATATTCTAAGCCGGTTGTCTCTTCTGGCAACCAGATTCCGCCGTCCAATCAAATAATTGTGCAGCAGCAGCCTTTAAAAGCTCCCATACCCACATTTGACGGCCGTTATGAAAGTTGGCCTCGTTTTAAATCGATGTTTTTGGACATCGTTGGGCGTTGTTCAGACTCAGATGCAATTAAATTGCATCATTTGGAAAAATCACTCGTTGGCGAAGCTGCCAATGTTATTGACTCTAGAACATTAGCTGACAACAACTATGCCCATGCGTGGGAAATACTTGAGGAGCGATATGAAAATCCCAGGGTCATTGTGGACATTCATATTAGCGGGCTTCTTTCAATGCGAAAAATGTGTAAAGAATCTCACAAAGAACTAAGAGAATTAGTCGATTCTTGTACACGACACATTGAAGGTATGAAGTTCATGGAGCAATCGACCGACGGAACAGCCGGACTGATTGTCAATAAAATTTTGATATCTTGCCTCGATCCAAACACCCGCAAACTGTGGGAGCGAACTCTTGCTCATGGAGAACTACCAGATCTCAACAATACGATTAAATTTCTCAAAGAACAGTGCCAAGTTTTAGAAAGATGTGAAACCGATCTCACGATTCCCTCGAAACAAGTGCCCGGTAAGAACCCACAACACTCTTCTAAGTCTGCTGGTGCAAAGGTGCACACTACCACTCCAGAATCTAAACCTGTTGTGTCCTGTCAGTTTTGCTCAAAAACGCATTTCAACTACCAGTGCCCAGAATTCCGAAAGCTAACTATTTCCGATCGTGTTGCCAAAGTAAAGGAATCAAATCTTTGCTTTAATTGTTTACGTCACGGACATCGATCGATCGACTGCTTATCCAAAAAAGCATGTGCAAAATGTAACAAACGTCATCACTCTCTTCTTCATGATGAAAGATCTAAAACCGAAACCAATATGCTACCAAGACCTCCTACAGTTGCTCCAAAACTGGACCCGGTTCCCACCGAATCTTCCGGTGATTGTGTTCCATCTGCCACAGTATCTTCGTCGTACTCGTTGACTAATCCTGTCGTTCTGCCAAATGTCCTTCTTCTCACTGCAAAGGTAAACCTTCTAGATTGCAATGGCCAGTATGTACCATGTCGTGCTTTTCTAGATTGTGGAGCGCAAGTCAATCTTCTGTCTGTTTCCATGTATGAAAAACTTGGTGTTCCTGGAAGTTCTGTGAATGTTAATATCTTTGGTGTGAGTGACATTAAAAGTAAATCTAACCGGCTTGTAAAGGTGCAAATGCAATCGATGCATAGTGATTTCCGTCTAACTTTAAACTGTCTCGTTACTCCAAGGATCACTGGACTTTTACCAAGCCAACCTGTTAACGTGTCTGATTTGAATATTCCTTGTGGTTTGCAATTGGCCGACCCCGAATTTCACCGTCCATCTGAGGTTGATCTTCTAATTGGAAACCAACACTTCTTTAGTTTGTTGAAACCGGGTAGTGTCATTGTTGTGAAAGGGTTACCGGAGTTCCATGAAACTTATCTCGGTTGGGTTGCATCTGGCGAAATCTTGCAAGAATCAGATACGATCGTTGATTGTCAGCAGGTTAACTCAGTTTCGCTTGCCTCGCTTGATAGAACCATTAAGAAATTTTGGGAAGTTGAGGAGATAGAAAATAGGAGTAGTCGATCTGTACAAGAAGAGGATTGTGAAGAATCATTTCGCCAGAATCATCGTCGTGACAATACCGGAAGATACATAGTCAAACTTCCTTTGAAAGAAAACTTTGCCCAATTAGACAGTAATCGGTCGTTGGCTCTCCGTCGTTTCCATTTTTTAGAAAAACGCCTAATCAAGGATCCTGATCTCCACCTTCAGTATTCAACCTTTATTCGAGAGTATGAGTTGTTAGGTCACTGCCGCGAGATATTCGAAATCGACGATCCACCTAATTTGCTCAAATATTACATGCCTCATCACGCCGTGCTCAGACCGAATAGTACGAGCACCAAATTAAGAGTAGTTTTTGATGCATCGGCTAAAGAGCCTTCAAATCTTTCTCTCAATGATATTTTGCAAGTAGGCCCTACAGTTCAAAGCGATCTGATAAGCATTTTATTGAGGTTCCGGAAGTATCGTTTCGTCTTAAAAGCGGATATTCAAAAAATGTATCGGCAAGTTTCAATGGATCCTAGCCACAGTCCTCTTCAGCGCATATTCTTTCGAACAAGTCCGTCCGAGAAATTACGAGTTCTTGAACTATCTACTGTAACATATGGTACGGCGTCAGCCCCGTTTCTAGCGACAAGAGCGTTAGTTCAGCTTTGTAATGATGAAGGAGATAAGTTCCCTTTGGCAAGCCGTGTTATTCGTGATGACTGTTACGTCGATGACATTCTGTCCGGCGCCGACACTGTAGAAGAGGCAAAGGAAATTCGAAGACAAATTCAAGAGATGCTTGAGCTGGGTGGCTTCCCTGTCCATAAATGGTGTACTAATTACGAGCCTATTCTCCATGACGTTCCACTGGTGGGAAGGGAAACATTAATTCAATTCGGTCGTCAGTCTGCCAATGAGGTTATTAAAACGCTTGGTCTTGCTTGGGACCCTCGTAACGACTCTTTTCTTTTCGCTGTAAATTTCGATTTGATTCGAGACCTCCCAACAACCAAAAGAAGTATGTTCTCCAATATAGCAAAACTATTCGACCCCCTTGGTCTTTTGTCTCCCGTAGTGGTATTGGCAAAAAAATTAATTCAGGATGCATGGATCGCTGGTGTTCAGTGGGATACTCCTTTGGAAGGAGCTCTTTTGGAGTCTTGGGTTAAATTTAGTGGTTCTCTCGCCGATGTGAATGATATTCGGATTCCTCGTGTAATAGGCCTGTCTGAGTGTGTTGTTCTGGAATTGCATGGATTCTCTGATGCTTCAAAGATGGCATTTGGAGCATGTCTTTATGTTCGAAGTATTCAGTCCAATGGTGCCGTGGCCGTTAACCTTTTGTGTAGTAAATCAAAAATCGCTCCAGTAAAAGAGATGACAATTCCGCGTAAGGAGCTCTGTGCAGCATTACTCCTGTCTAAATTAACTCTCAAGGTAGTTTCTGTATTTCAAGCAAGCTTCACCACTGTTCAATTCTGGACCGATAGTCAAATTGTGCTCCATTGGTTAAAGAAATCTCCCTCAGAACTGCTTCCTTTCGTACGTAATCGAGTCGCAGAGATCGTGCAGGAAAATTCTCACACAAACTGGAACTATGTGCGTTCTAAGGAAAATCCCGCCGATATTATATCACGCGGTCAACTGCCTAGCGTTTTGTGCACCAACAATATGTGGTGGAACGGCCCTACATTCCTACGCTCAGTTCACGTTCAGTCTGAATGTGTTGATGAAATTCCGGATACCGGTCTCCCCGATCTGAAACCTACGAATGTGACTATAATGCCTGTTCTTAACCATGACAAACTCCCGTTGTTTTCAAGATTCGAATCTCTAAGGAAGTTGCAGCGTATTCTTGCATATGTACAGCGCTTCATTTTCAATTGTCGACAAAAAGATCCTAAGAACCGCGTGTTGCACAATTTGCCTACCGTTTCAGAGCTTCGTACCTCTTTGCATACTATTGTACAAGTTATCCAGCATGAGGCACTTTTTGATGAGTTTATGCGAATAAAAAATGGTGAAACTTGTAAGCGTATTGCTTCACTAGGTCCGTTCATTCAAAAAGACACTTTGAGAGTTGGTGGACGAATTCAAAAATCGAATCTGTCATACCATTCCAAACACCAATACATATTGCCGCGCCATCCACTTACTGATCTCATTATCAGAGCGTATCATGTTGAAAATTTGCATATTGGACCATCAGGATTGCTGTCCGCTCTGAGACAACGTTTTTGGTTGCTAGGATCTCGATCTGCCGTGCGTAAAATAACCCGGTCGTGTGTTCAATGCTTTCGCGTCAAACCAAGTTCTCTTACCCAATACATGGGTAACCTGCCAGCAAACCGAATCACCCCGGCTGCCCCCTTTGAAATAACAGGTGTGGACTATGCAGGCCCTTTCCTCGTTCGACAGGGAATTAGGAAACCTATCATTGTTAAAGCGTATATAGCAGTGTTTGTATGTCTGGTTACTAAATCAATCCACCTTGAGCTTGTTTCAGACATGACTTCTTCCGCATTCATAGCAGCTCTGCAAAGATTTGTTGGTCGTCGTGGCTTGATTCGTGAGCTCCATTCAGATAATGGGAGCAATTTCCGTGGAGCAAAATCCGAGTTACATAATCTGTACCTAATGTTTAGAGATGATACTGCGAAGCACAATATTGAATCGTTTTGTCTTAACAAGGAAATTGTTTGGCGGTTTATTCCACCTGAGTCTCCGGAGTTCGGCGGTTTGTGGGAGGCCGCTGTAAAATCCACTAAGTTCCATTTGAAGCGAATTCTCAAAACAACACCCTTAACGTTCGAAGAATTTTGCACATTATTAACTCAAATAGAAGCTATCTTAAACTCCCGTCCTCTTTTCACTATTTCTGACGATCCTACCGAAGAAGAAGTCATAACTCCCGGACATTTTATCATCGGTCGACCAATGACAGCCATTCCTGAACCATCGTACGATGGAATCAATCAGAACCGTCTGTCTAGATGGCAGTTTCTTCAGTCTAAGCGTGAACACTTTTGGAAATCTTGGCACCATGATTATCTGACAAGTTTGCAACCCAGACCCAAAAACCGCACAGTTCTTTCTAACGTTAAACCTGGTAATATAGTTCTGCTTAATGACAAGAGTTCGCCTCCACAGTGTTGGAAGCTGGGAAAAATAGTTCAAGTGTACCCTGGGAGTGATGGTCTAGTGAGGGTTGTAGACGTTAGAGTGGGAGACGCTGTTTACCGACGATCAATAGTGAAGATTTCACTACTGCCAATTGAAGATAACCATTCGAAATCATCGTAAAGGCGAAGCCGATCTACTGGGAAAATAGGCGGGCGATGATGTTCGCTAAAGCGAACGTACGTCGCATATCGTTCCAGAAATCAACCGTCATCAATCATCATCAAATGCGTAACTGCCGACCAATCAGCGAGCGAGTTTTAATTTTGTTTAACAGAATGCCAAAATAGCGTCCCTGCAAGCGGTGCTGGTTGGTCAACCAATAGCGTAGCTGTATTTTTCTTTATTGTTTTTATCTTGTATAAAAGGAACCGAACCGACGAGTTCGGAATCAGTATTTTTTTTGTAACCATCGAGTGAATAAATCTAAAAGTTAAAGGAAACGAAGTGTTTTTTTTTTTTATATCTTGGTTGAAGACTCCCGAAGGCGATGGTGATCCTGCAGCTGGAAGAAGCTGGTTCCTGAGTGGCTATTGTGACTGATGTTTCTTCACAATACTACTTGCTTTGCTCCCAAAGAGTTGGTTTTAAGAACTCACGTCCTTATCAGGACGTGGGCTTAGATTTACCGCAAAGCAAGAGGTTGTGAAGAACAGATAGTTGCTGGTCATGTTGTGTCGTGTCATCGCTGGATCGTCCAATGTGTGGAGTGCAGAGCAACGACATAGTTGTTCTTTGCTCGTGCTTCATCCTTCCAACCTTACGGTTGAGATGGTGGCTATGCCCAGCAAAATTTGGTTGATTTTTACCCAATGGTAAAAAAGTTATGCCCTGTTGAATGTGTCGCAATAATTTCGTGTTCGCCCTTTAGTTGGGAACATGTAAAAAAAATATGTCCCCAACATTGGGTATACGATTTTCCTGTAAAGTCATTGTTATTGTAGTTATGTGAACAGTTAGTTTGTAACGTGTAACTATTTTCTGTTGATCCAAACTGCATTACTCGCTTTATCGATTCAATTAAGTCAAATTTAGATCACTTGAAGATCGTGGAGATCATCTGTTCAGCTTAACCAGTGAAATCATGATGCCCCAAAAGTTCAAGAAATCAAAAATTACGCGGAATCGAACGACTATAAGTTGATTAATATTGTCTCAGTTGCTTTGGATTACATCGGTCATACTAATAGCAACATGATTTACACATAAATTAATGACATATTTGGCACATAGGCCGAATGAAGGTGATAGGCTACCATTACATCCCGTTACCCTAGTTACACGTTACAAACTAACTGTTCACATAGCTAAAATAAGAATGACTTTACAAGAAAATCATAGACCCAATGTTGGGGACATATATTTTTGTATGTTCCCAACTATGGCCTGTTGTATCAATAAGTTTAAATCTGACTTAAAATCCATAAAATCCCGTATTTATTGAGTGAAACGTCCAATCGTCAAGCAAGATCAGTTGTTGTTACAAAAAATAGCAATCACCTAGCAACACAAAACTGGCATAATTGGTTGCAGTAACTCGACTGTGGCTTAATTGAGTTGCATTCAGATAACTTCAACTGATTGGAACAAATGTGCTGCTAGGGATCATGACAAAGTTGTGGGGATATGCAGAAAGAGGGTGTTTAGGTTTCGCGATGATTGATTTTGGCGCCCTTCCAGATTCATCGGGCTTTTGAAACCCTCCATGCGACCCCCGTTCCTTTCCCTCGAAACGACCCTGACCACCTGACTCACAAAAAAATAGCCCACCTGCTACTTTTTGCGCGCATCGCCAAAATGCATCTCCACAGCTCCATGAATATTCGATCCGTTTTATGTTTTTCATTTCTTGCCTGCCCCGCCATCCACCCAATGTCCATTTGTTTCTAATTTCGGCGAGGTCGCCCATAATCCATTTAGAACCGAAGGTTCGCCGTTTCGTCACTCGCTTCGATCGCAGCAACCAGCTTCGCGCACTTTCCATCGGTTGCCGCGTGATTGGGCGAAAAGTTTTGGAAACGCTTTTGAACTTCGGTTGGACCTCACCAGCCATCATCAGGTCATGTCAATGCCGCGTGGATATGGCGATGAGGCGCTCTGAGGCAATATGGAGCAGCCGCCGCATTCGATTCACTTCACTTCACCTCTAAGTAGGTTTAATTGAACACAACAACTGTAATATGAGTTGCGCGGCGTTTCATTTGTTCGGCTTCGATGACGACGATGGCATAAGAAGAAGAAGAAGGAGAAGAAGAAGGGAGGGTTCATCTCTCATCCGTTAATGTGTGTGCGGTCATCACTCACTCACTCGCTCGCTGGCTGGACGACGACGGCCGGACCATTTTTCCACATTTTATTGGATATCTTTTCGCGGCTTTTGAGGATTACGTGTCGCTTTTGGCTGTAATTGCATTTCGGTTCGGACTGGAAACCATCACCCGTGAGTCGTGCACGATGGTTAGAAAGCGTGAATTGGGATGGTTTTGCAGTTTTGGGAGGAAATTTTTGAAAACATTTGAATTGCATGGATGTTTTGTTCGTTAAAAGTTATCCTTTCTCTTCGGTGGTGTCGGTTGCATTGCAAATGCACACAGGAAGCGAATGTTTTTAAAGTCGTCGTAAAACAACGTTGCTCCACTGACGCAATGAATCGATGGCATTCTTATAGATTTGATTAGTCTAAACGATCAACAATGAGCCAGGTTTGTTTTGACATTCATAATTGAACAACTATAACTCCTGTGGTGCTTTTATTGTGATTCACAATGGAGCTAAAAAACACACACATCGATAGCAACTCGGAATCTCCATCGGCAGGCATCGTTCGTAATCACCAAGCCGAAACGATTTCAGCCAGCGCTGGTCTGTAGCCGAGGGGCCAAAGATTGTGTGATAATTTTCCGCTGATTTTCTCCATGTCTTTCCTTCTGGTTGGCATTCGTAACGAAAATGAAATTCACAACACAGATTTGGGAAAATGTTGCCCGCGGTGGGGCGTGGGTGAAATTTCGATCTGGGCTGGTTCGTCGATGGGGAACCTGTTGGTTGGCAGCTATTTGTCATCAAACGGCGATGACGATGAGTCGCAGGCACAAAGTAATATGCAAATCCCCGACGAAGGTGGAACTTGCTGTGCTCAATCAATGAATATGGGCGCGCGACTTGTCATCGTCGAACGATCGATTACCATAGTGAATTGGTGCTACCATTTACAAAAATCGATTCCATATTTGTGACAGCCTCTGCGTTATGCGGATTGTGCAAAGTCGGAATCAGTTACCTCTGGTTGAGCGAGAAGCGACAAACCTCAGCCGTTCGTCCGACTTTGAGGTTAGCACCTTTTAAACTACAGACACATTCACGCACCCAACACGTGTAGAGGGGTACGGATTGCGACTTGTGTTGCGCGAATTGCTCCACCAACACGTGTATTCAGTTGCAAATTTATGTTTCCATCGTCGGCAACAAGAACGCAGCTGGCCATGTAGCGGTTTCTGTGGCAACGAGTGTCGGACGAGTGGAGGAATGGTTTCCTAAAGGCAAAGCTCCCTTCACAAGACATGAATGCTCGTAGAGCCGGTAGGTGACCCTAAATGTTTATGCTTTTTACGTTTCTTGAAGTGACACTTAACCTTGACTCCTTGAGGAGAGTGATGCGACCACCAATGAGCGGTCGTGCGAATCTTTGTCAGTGAGGTTTAAAATGAAAAATTGCTCAATTAGTTGACGCGCGCGTGGATGTTTCAGTTAATGTGTTGTAAACCTGTTCAGTCAGAGTGAGAATGTTTGAACGACTGTTTGATGACAAACGAGCGTCTTTGAGAAGGTGATTTAGAGGCAGTGGCACACCCCTGACCGGCTGCGGCAGCGGCGGCGGCGTTTGCAAATATTTCGTGTAAACATTGGCTCGATTTGGGCATTGCTAGGGCCGGTGTTTCCTGTGCGGTAATTGAATAGCACTGCGGTGACACACTGTATGAACAAGTGATTGTTTACAATCGAAAAAAAAAAGGAATTGCCTCGGATGAGATTTTCCATGATTCAGAAATTCCTTATAGGCATGAATTGGTCTGCTCTGAAACGAATAATCCACATGCTAACGTTAATCTGATGAACTTTGAAAGGCGAACGTAGTCTATGTAGGGCCATTAGGCCGAATAGGTCAATTGGCCGAACAGGTCATTAGGCCGAAAAAAGGCACCACGAAACCAATGAATTCACATGAACGATTATCCCTTTTTCAAGTCATCAGCAGTTCTTCCTAATTTCGCCATCTGCCAACCAGGGCTGGCAAATGTCGTTTTCAATTAAAAATACCATACGATGTTCACCGAAATACACCTGATCATCGCGTGAGGAATCGATTATTATGATTTCTTCAAAATAACATCGATTTGTTCGTTCTTATAAAAGGCGACTGTGTTACTATACTTACTGTGTTACTGTGTTGACTATAAGTTGCTTAGCTTATTTGGACTGACATATGATTGCTTGGCAAAATTCATGTAGACTAGTTAGTTTTTTAGGAAACAAAATTGCATGAGAAAAAACGTCATGACTGCATGATGTCATGCTCATGATAAGGTCTGTATCCACATTAATCCGGACACCTTCAAATCATTGTAACTTTTGAAATATTGCACGTAGGAATGAAAAATTTCACTGTTGAAAGTCTATGATTGATGTTTACATTTCATGTTTAGTATTCAAGATGGCGACGAGAGAAAAACAAGTGCGCGAGTGAATTTTGTACGGGCGTACGGAAAATCCTGACTTGTCAATACGGGACCTTGCAAAAACATTGGATTTGCCGAAATCCACTGTTCACGATGTGCTCAAATCACTTTCGGAACGTTTGACGGTGGTGAGGAAACCGAGAAGTGACAAAAACATTGGACGCGCTGATCCTGTCATGGACCGAAAGGTGAAAAGGATATTAGCGAAAAACCCAAATCTCTCCATTCGAACTGGCTCGTAAAATATTGATGTCGCCTGGTTTTGTCCAAAAATCAAAACAACGTTTGGGACTAAAGTCGTGTAAAGTAAAAACAGTTCCAAATCGCAACGGCAAACAGAACTTGGCAGCAAAATCACGGGCTCGAAGTTTGTACTGCGAATATTTGACGAAGTTTTCATGCGTTGTTATGGACGATGACACTTATGTCCTGGAGGATTTCAAGCAGCTTCCAGGGCTGGCTTTTTACTCTGCTATGGCCAGAAATGCTACAGCTGAGCATTTCAGAACGAAGAAGGCATCGAAATTTCCCAAAAAATACCTTGTGTGGCAAGCAATTTGCACGTGTTGCAAAAAGAGTAAATCTTTCGTCACTACAGGCACAATCAACAAGGAGATCTATCAGGAAAGAGTGTCTGCAGAAGCGATTGCTACCCTTCATCAAAAGTCACGAAGAAAAACCTTTGTTCTGGCCCGATTTGGCATCATGCCACTATGCTAAAACTGTGATGGAGTGGTACCAAGCAAATCAAGTGAACATTGTACCAAAAACCTCAAACCCGCCAAATTGCCCAGAGCTACGACCAATCGAGAGATATTGGGCTCTGATGAAGCGGAAGCTTTCTGGAAAGAAGCAAGGAATCAAAGACATCAAACGCTTCCAGGTAATTTAGACTAAGACGGCTTCTACGATTTCTGAAGAGTCTGTACAAACCCTAATGGACGGAGTTAAGCGCAAAGTTCGAAAATGTTATGCAAATACCGAATAACTATGTTTTGTCTTCACGAATTGTTAAAACACATCCCATGATTCTGGAATAAACAACTACGACGGAAATATAATGTGAAATTTATGTTTTATTCATGTTTTGAGGTGTCCGAATTATAGCGGATGCAGTCCTTAGTAGAAATGTCCCCGCCCTGCTGCTAGATTCACTTATATTGGTGAAGATAGCACTTAGTAAATATTGAAAATTGAAGTTCGTGGAAGCAATAAACTTTCATACAAAACTTTTCCCTCCTTAAATTATCAGCATTTCTTTCAAATTTCCAAAACATTCACTCTTACCTGTCTCATTATCTTAACATTAGAGACTAAAGGGTGTTTCGGTAAAAATTTGGCCGACTTAAACTGGACGCATTTCCTTTCATCGTGCATTAAAAAAAATTAGCACACCCCTCATTTTGAAGATGTGTGCGTGTAGCATCATGCCTCTATTTTGATTTTGAGATTAGCACTTCAGTTACCAAAATGTCGTCGAAGGAAGAGAAGCAACGCATCAGAATTTTGCATGTGCATGTCGTAAATCCAAACTACTCTCACGCCAAGTTGGCGAAATTGTTGAATTTGGCTAAATCAACTGTTACCAACGTATTGAAAGTGTTCGGTGAACGTTTGTCGACAGCCAGGAAAGCTGGATCGGGGGGAAATCGAAAGCCGGAGGCCACAGCGACGACAAAAACAGTTGCCCGCTGTTTCGAGCGGTACCCCAACCTCTTCGTCCGCGATGCCGCAAAGAAGCTGGGAGTGGCGCCTTCAACCGTGGATAGAGCTAAAAAACGAGCTGGACTGTCGACTTACAAGAAAGTGGTGACTCCAAATCGCGACGATAAACAAAACACGTCGGTCAAAGCACGATCGCGAAAGTTGTACACGACGATGCTGACGAAGTTTGATTACGTGGTACAGGACGATGAAACTTACGTCAAGGCAGACTTTAAACAGCTTCCTGGACAGGAATTTTACACGGCAACTGGACGGGGAAAGGTTGCAGATATTTTCAAGCACATTAAACTGCCAAAGTTCGCGAAGAAATATCAGGTGTGGCAGGCCATCCGTACCTGTGGCTTGAAGAGCAACGTTTACATTGCGACTGGAACCGTCAACCAGGAAATTTATCTGAGCGAGTGCCTACAAAAACGTCAACTGCCTTTCCTGAAGCGACACAATTGTTCCGTTCTATTTTGGCCGGATATGGCATCTTGCCATTACGGAAAAAAAACCATGGAGTGGTATGCTGCCAACAATGTTCAAGTGGTGCCCAAGGACAAGAACCCTCCCAACACGCTAAAGCTCCGCTCAATCGAACAATATTGGGCCATCGTCATGCGGAACCTCAAGAAGACTCAAAAAGCTGTTGTGAGCGAGAAACCGTTCAAGGCGTTCTGCGGTGAATAAAATGGACAAGGAGACTGTACAAAATCTTATGGCAGGTGTTGAACGAAAGACCCGGCAATTCGCATTCGGTAAAAAGGAAGCTTAGCTGAATATTTCTCCTGTATTCTGTATTAACTGAACTTGAAAAAGAAAAAGCATTTCACTTACTAATAAAAACTTTGATCGACTCACACACATTACTGTTTGACCAAATTTTGATCGGAACACCCTTTATGCAAAAGTGCGGAAATAAAGCGCAGAAATTCCAGCAAGAAATCCGATTCGTGCTTGACTCCGGTTTGTATCGAACGCAGCAGAAATGTTTGCTGTAACTGTTGAACTTTATTGTTATCATAAGAGAAAATCGGACTCGCGTTTCATATTCCGGACTGGCCACTCCGAAGCCAAGGGAACAGATGGTCCAATAACTACGGCAAATTTTCTTCTGGAACAATGCCAAGAATTTTGACTAGGCTGCTAGGGTTCAGTTCAAATCATTTTCCGGCCATTCCCCATGGGAACCTGCTCTTGAGTGACCGGTCCGTTGCTCTGGACTGGTTCAAGTCACCGGATTGTCATATGACAATCACACACATTCCAATGTATTCATTAGGGTGCCAATGAAAATCGACTTTTCGAATTTCCAAAAAGTGTTGTCTCCTCAAAATAAATCCCCATGCTAAATTTGAGCTCACTTTGTTATTTTGACCCATGAAAAATCTCCCAAGGGGGGGTGTTACATGAAATTTCCAAAATCAAATATTTTTTTTTCGATGCCAAATGTTTGAAATTAATATCGACCTTCTGAATATATCGGTGAGGTTTCCTAATGAAATGAGCCACCCTAATGCACAGTGGTCCAGAATGCGAATTTAGCTGGAAAGATTCGTTTTCAGCCTAAGTTTGAATTTTTGGAGCAAAAATTGTTTTCTCAATTTTTTTTATTAATAAGGCCCTTTTTTTATTTTGAAAAAAAAATAGGGGGTTTTTTTTTTTAGAAAAAACCAAAAACTAAATTTTTTATTTGCAAAAATAAAGGCATACACTAAGGTTTTTTTTTGCACGGTTTTTTTTTACACGGTTTGTTTACGGCGATAACTCCAGAACGGAACAACTTATCGACCTAATTCAAATCACATTTTACGTTTTGGGCAAAAAGTAATCATATGGCAGTTTTTCAAAAAATTCACAATTTTTGGTGTGAATACTCAAAATTTTAAAAATTTGATTTTGACCATTGCATGAAAAGGTAACACATGCAAACGAAATCGGAGTAATTTAAAATGTTTATACATGCGAATTTTTCAACTCAATTTAGTCTTTTTTTACACGGTTTCATAGTAAAAGTGGAACGTATCCCCCGTGCAAAAAAAAACCTTAGAGTATATTCTTCAGAAAAGTTGTCGATGAGAAAGTTTTATGCAACTTTTTTTGAACAAATTTGTCTGTAGCTTTTGAAATGACCGAATTAGAGCATTTTTTCCTACGTTGCCTAGGGTGTCCCTAAAACAAATCAGTTATTTTGCTATAACTTTTTTATTTCAAATTTTTCAGCAAGGCTGTGTTCCCATTGATTCTAGAATAATAAAAGATACAACTTTTGATGTACTGAAATCGTCGCTAGCTTACGTTAAACATAAGTTATTATGGTTTTTGTAAAAAAATAGGACTTTTTTCAATGTTGATCTGTCTGGTTGGGGCAGACAAAAAAAAATTTCTCAACTGCATTTGAGAAGTTTTATATTATTGCATATTCTTTTTGAAAACTGGAGATAGGTTATTTTTTTAAATTGAGTAAAACACATTTGAAAAGGGCGTAATTTTATAAGAAAATAACTCGCTAACGGTAAAAGATATCGACAAGATTTATAGGTCAAAAGTTACATCTTTTTAAGTTCTAAAAACTATCTGGAGACAACTTTGTTGGCAAATTTACAATAAAAAAGTTGAAGCTTGTATCTCCAGTTTTCAAATATAATATGCAAGAATATGAAACCTTTCAAATGCAGTTGAGAAATAATTTTTCTGTCGGCCCCAACCAGACAGATCAACATTGGAAAAAGTCCTATTATTTTAACAAAAACCATAGTAACTTTTGTTTGACATAAGATAGCGACGATTTCAGAGCATCAAAAGTTTTTTCTTTCATTTTTCAGAATTGTGTTCCCAAGCTTCGCTGAATAATTTGAAATAAAAAAAACTGATTTTTTTTAGCGACACCCTAGGCTACGTAGGAAAAAATGCTCTAATTCGGCCATTTCAAATGCTACCGAAAAATTTGTTCAAAAAAAGTTGCATAAAATTTTCTCATCGACAACTTTTCTGAAGAATATATATCCCTTTGTTTTTGCAAATAAAAAAGTTAGATATTCGATTTCTCTTAAAACAAGGACCACCCTAGTTTTCATTCATACTAAAAGAAGGGCTTCATTATTAGCAACAACTTTGTAGAAAACAATTTTGCTCCAAAACTTCAAACTTAGGCTGAAAACGTATCTTTCCAGCTAAATTCGCATTCTGGACCACTGTGTTATAATATATCACGAACCAAATAATGGTCTACGATGATAAAGACTATTGTTTTCAATATCCTAATCAAATTCTGATTTTTTCGGAATTTTTTTTAAATTTTCGACAAAAAGGACCCTTATGGAAAATAAGTGAGCCACCCTAATCAAATATCACATATTAAATGCATAACATTGGCTTACGATTATAAAAGAGATGTTTCAATGCTATTATCATCAATATTCCATTCAAATTCTATTTTTTTGTTAAATATTTTGCAAATTTTTTAACAAATAGGACCACCCCCATGGGAAATAAGCGAACCACCCCAATGCAATATCACATATAATAGGCTAGCAGTTGCCATCAAGGCTATATGATATGTTTCAATACAGTTACCATGATTATCTCAGCAATTGAATTCTTATCCTCCATGTCAGATTCAATTCACCTCCCCCAACTCGAAAGTTGTCCCAAAATATTGTCGAAAAAGTCCCAGAAGGTCGATTTGAAAGAATTTCTGAGTATCTTTTTTGAGTAATTTTCGTTATTTTTCGGTCCTCTCTCGGGCGATTTTGAAACTTTTGAACTGTTGGATACTTGTTTTTTTGACTTAAATATGATCGTCATAATGTCGTATGTTCTTCTGTTTTTTAGTAACATTTTGCTTTTGCTTGCTAAATATTTTTTGAAATTCATTGGGGCTATTCATAAACCACGTAGACTATTTTGGAGGGGGGGGGGGGGGGTTTGGGTTGGCCAAAGTCCACGCTCCATACAAAATTTCAAAAAAATGTATGGTGAAAAGTCTATGATGGGGGGGGGGGGGGGGGTGGTTTGAGATTTTCAAAAATAAGCCTACGTGGTTTATGAACTGGCCCTTTTGATGTCTGACTTTTACTTTGTTTTTCATTGTGAGCTGTTTGTCATATTCCTAATTATTTAAGGAATTGTATCCTCTCAAGCATATTATTTCGTTCTTTATCTGTTTTCTTTAAACGATATTTCAGTCGCTATAGACCTGGTGCTGAATATCCCTTTCTAATTTTGACTTATTTACAGCGATGTCTCATAATAGGTGTCACCTTTTTTTCAGTCTTGGTTTATTTCAGCTGGGTAATTCTAACAGCGGAATTGATTATACCCGTTTTGAGTGTATTCTTTTGACAGCTTAGCGCTGAAGATAAATAAGCGATTCCGTTTGTTTATATTTATCAGCTACCATAGAAGCCAAACGGGAACAAGTTTTAAAATTTCATTTGCAAAAGCTTAGAACATGTCAGATATTCAATAGCCTTAAGCAGTTCGGAGTGAGTAAGCGTTTTGTTTTTCGTACCTTGAAACGGTTCAAGGAAACTGGAATTGTCCATATTTAACACAAAGGAAGTGCCAGGCGAACTGCCAGAACGAAGAAAAAGATCAAATGTGTGAGGGAGCGAATAAGACGTAATCCGGCCGTATCTGGCCGTAAATTGAGCAAACAATTTCAAATGCCCCCTGCTTCAATGATCAGGCTCCTCAGACATGATCTGGAATATAAGCCGTACAAGAAACAAAGGGTTCACGGGTTGACGGAGCGTCAAAAGCAAGCCAGGGTCCAAAGAAGCAGAAATCTTTTGTTTCGGATGAAAAGCTCTTCCTCCTTCAGGACAGTCATAATCAACAAAATGATCGTGTGTTTGGCAAAAGACTTGCCAATATTCCAAGAGATAACCTAACTGTAGAACGCTATCATAATGTATCGAAAAGGACAGGACTCAGCTCCAGCTCACAAGGCAAGGAAAACACAAGCGCGGCGCGCGGAATTTCATCACAAGCGAAGAGTGGCCTGCATCTTCACCGGATCTCAATCCACTTGACTACGTTGTTTGGGGTTATTCAACATATAGGCCCTACGAAAGGGCTTACTTTAGATCGATTCAAGAATTTGTTTTTTCCCCCCACCCCCCACCCACAAAAAGGGGGGATTAAATAATGTGTTTTTTTTTACATTTCAAACAAAAAAAAAAAAAAATAATTTTTTGTTTTTTTTTTTTTCTTACCCCATTTTTTTTTAGACCCCTTTTGTGAGACCCCCTTATTGGTTACCAAATGCATTAACATACACAGAAACAACCCCAAATCCGCATTTCAACCCACAAACAATATAATAACAATATAACCACCTCTTGAATCTTTTTTCCACCACCTCTATCTGTTGTCTAAAGTTGCATTTCAAATGCTATTTTAATGCTTGTAGCCTGTAATACGCATTTCGAATGCAAAATAGCATTAATGAAGCATTATCATAGCATTGCAGTAAAGCAGCCGTACACGGTGTTCAATAAGTTCGGATACACTTTCAAAATTTGTTAAAAAAATGAAAACATGTTTTTTTATTTTTTGGATTTATGTTATTGAAAGCTATGTTTACAAGGAACGTTTACAACATTTCTCTTGGAATGACCCCCCCTTTGTACTCCTTAACGAGCTTCAAACGTTTCTCGAACGCGTCGCAGGCGGCACGCACGGACTGCATGTGCATTTCGTCCCAGATTTTGAGAATTACCGTCTTGAAATGATCCAAAGTGCTGACCTTGTATTCGTTCAGCTTCGCCATCATATAGGACCAAACAAAAAAGTCGAGAGGATTCAAGTCCGGGGAGCTGGGAGGCCACAAAGTTTTGTCCAGAAAGTCAGTTAAATTGTCCCGACACCAGGCTTGAACCACATTTGCCGTATGGGCTGGTGCACCGTCCTGCTGGAACACGTAGTGCTCATCGCCGTAGAGGCTTCGGAGACTGGGGGCAACAACCTTTTCCAAAACCTCAGTTTTGTAGTACGCCGCGTTGATTTTGACGTTTTTTCAATAAACACCAAGGGTAGCTTACCACGTTTGCATACTGCCCCCCAAACCATCACCGACGCGGCACTTAGGAACCGAGGGATGTTTATATTGGATTCAGGAATGCTGTCATTTTGCACATTGTGCGGCTGCTGCAGCACGAACAGTTTCTCGTCCGAAAAAACAAACTCCTGACCAGCGTGCCGAGAGAGGATCCTCTTAGCTCGATCCAACCGCTTTTTGCTGGTAGCCTCCGAAACGCCATGGACCTTACGTTTTTTGTAAGGCCTGAAACCAAGGTCCTTGGTGAGTATGGTGTGAGCGGTTCCAATGGAAACGTTGAGATCTGCAGCCGTTTTCCGGATTGAGCGGTTCTTTTTGCGCCGAATTCGCTCCCTCACGATCTTGATGACCCGTGGCGTCCTCGCTGAACGCGGCCGACCGGATCTCGCACGGTCATTGGTCGAGGACGTCTCCCGGTATCGCCTGATGGTCGTGTAGACAAAGTTCCGCTTGACCCCATGCGATTTCAGCAGCCGGAATATATCGCCGGGTCGCTCACCGTTCAAAAAACGCTTAATTACGAAGTCCCGATACTCTTTCATCGCGCGTAACAAACAAACAACAACTAACAGAATGTCAACACCGCGCACATTGGGTAGCGTATGAATGAAGCTAAAGCTGACACCAATACCAATGCAGAATATGTACATGGCGCATACCTACGCAATGATGAAAACTTGTATTCGAACTTATTGAACACCGTGTATATTGGACCAAAAGTGGCATTTATGTTGCATTTAATTGATTGCTTGATTGGCTGCCGTAAAGACGCTTTGGAACTGCTTATTGGTTACCTGGGAAATTTGAATACACGACAAATTAGTTGTAATTTTTTTTTAATGTTTTTGGTTTATAACTTAGTAATGTGGCAAGTTGTTTGATGACATTTCCACTTTTTGTTAATTTAATGCAATATGTGATCGAAACAATCTTCCAAACCCTATTTTAAGCTTTATTTTAGAGCATTTTAGCCCGAATAATCTGAGATTATACGAAACTTTAATTGACTTTATTGTTCGAATGCAACTTGGGAACATGCCTTTGACAAAGACATTATCAAACGAAAATCAGCCAAGACTTCTACCTTGTGTTTGGAATTTTGTCGCTCAAATTCCGGAAGGCGGTCCGTGGAAAGTCGCCGCCAATAAATTACCTGCGGTTTCGTTTCACGACATTAGCACGCGGTGGTCAGCCGCACACTTCAAATGGAAAGCGAAAGTACACTTAATTCCGCCTTTTTTTTTCGTTGGTTTGTTGGACTAGCAAGATCCATCATCCATAAGTCATGACCACAGTCAGCCGTGACCATGCAGCTATGGGGAAGTTCCCCCAAAACCATAGCCCACCCAACCGAGCCACCACAACAATCGTAATAGTAATAATAACCAATATCCGGCGACTGGCTGGCTGCCTACTATTCATGATTTTAGCCATAATTCACCAACTTAATTAGAGACAGCAGCGGCAGCAGAAGTGCAAGTTCTTCTTTACTTTCTATGGACTACTACTGCAGCACCCTCGAAAAATCAAGCCATCCCGAAGGGGAGAGCAGCGTTTCGGGCCGAGGAGGTGGGGTGGTGGAATTAACGACCTCGTGATCATAAATCTCGCACTTGGAATGGTAACAGCGCGCATTTAAACGTAAAATCCAAGTAGGTTGGCTCGTAACCAACTCGCGGAGATTTTTGGCTGAGCCCGGGACGAAGCAACGCGGTGAGCACGCGCGCCTACTTGGACGAATGCCGCGGCGCAGCGATTTTTTGTTTTGTTTCGATAATTACCTACGCGTCAATTAAATGACCGTCGAGCAAATTTGCAGCCACATACTTACTGCGGGGCGCACAGTCTTTCGACGAATTGCTGCTGGGTGGCTTGCGGAAAGTTGGAGAAGATTTGTTTGAGCTGAGTGTGCACTAAAATGGGTTCGTTTTTTAGTGAAAATTATTTTTACATATCTGAGAAGAATTCAACTGGGACTTAAGGAAGTTATAAGGTGATGGATTTATCTATTCTGGAATCGGTAAAACTCTGGAAGAAAATTTCTGGAGAATTCTCCATTAATTCGGAAATGCTTAGAACCTCATTCCTATGACGAATTTTTACCGAGAACGTTTCAAATCGACTTTAGAATCGTCTTGAATCACGATCACAAGGGTCTAGAATATTGTTCAATAGTAGAGACATTGTCAAATCCATAGACCTTACAATAAGGGTCCAGAGAACTTGGAAAATTGCTCGATACAACATGGTTTGCAAAAGTCTAGAATTAGAAAAGGCTTGAATCTCTAACAAGGTCGTATAGAACACCTTTCGAAAATGGTTGATATTTAGATCTTCAATAACCTGAAGTACCTTCACCGAACGCCTGATATCTTTCTGAGGAGAATTCTTGAACCTATCTCCAAGACAAGTTCTCAAATTTTTGCAAATGATGAGTCATCTTTCCGAGGCGTTAATGAAATTTATTGATGCTCTCAGTTCAGGGTACTATAATTTGTACGAAATTATGGAAGAATTGTCTGATTCTTCGAAAGCCAGAACCCCTAGGATTTTTCACCGAAAACGTCAGCAAAGTTGATAAACTCGCGTTTGGAATTCCTGCCAGGAATATCTGTAATCATCGCTAAACTTAGACTCAATGACGTGCGTTCGATTGGTACTGAAAATATCTGTCCTTTTTAGGGAGCCTGTTCAAGGTCTCTCGGATTTCCCCTTCTTTTTTTTTTTTGTCAGAAGTCACCGATGGCTTTCAAGCAATTCAGTAAATTTTATGTTGGAGTTTTTTTAAGTTCCTTGAAGAATTTAAAGAACTATTTCGGCACGTCTTTAGAAGTTGGCACTCCCATCAAGTCTCCCACAAAATTTCAGCAGATGCTTCTGAGAAGTCTGTTATTAGTTTCTGTGTGGATGAGACGTTACCCAAACATTTTTGAGAAGTCACATAAAGCCTTCCAAAAATTTTGGAAGAGTATTTTCGATGCTTCGGTAGATATTCTACATGTTCCATGCTTCACAGACATTTTCCATGCTTGAGTATGGATCAAATATCCTTTAGGGATTTTGTTTTTTGTTGCCTGAAAAGTCTACCAGATAACTCCAATAAATTTTCTTGACACATCTTCTTTGATACTCCAATTCACTTCTGGGAAGTCTTCTCAAGATTCCAAGGATTCAGGTTACTCGTGGACTTTGAGTAACCCCCTGTTTCGCGAAGCAGAGCTATAGATCCCGTGCTGCTGACTTAAACTGAGTTATAGAAATTCTCTCATTGAGTCAGTCTTTGCAGTCATTTAACTGGTTCTAATAAGCCCTTCTTTTTAATTCTGCAAAATCTCCCGGATGCCTCAGAGAAGTGTTCAAGATGTATCCGAGCAGTTTTCTAGATGTCATCCTACCAGACATTCCAAACCCAAAGGAAAACTTCCCCAAAGGCACCTCGAACACTTGCTGAGGCATCTACGAGAGTCTTTCGATCTGAAGCTATCTGACAAGTCTCCAGGAATTCAGCTACACCGATTTCAGAAAGTTTCCCATTTGCCTAAGAGAAGTATTCGAGATGTATCAGGAAAAATTCGTAGTTGTCATCAGGCAGACATTCTAAAGCCATATGAAAAACTTCCCAGAACACTTTGCTGAGGCACCTGGCAGAGTACTTTAATCTAAAGCCATCCGACAGTCTTCCAGGTGACTTCAGGAATTCTGTTCGACTGATTCTAGGTCTCCCAGATGCCTTATGAGAAGTGTTCGAGATGTATCTGAGAAGTCTCCTAGATGGCATCAAGCAGACATTCCAAAGCCATATGAAGGTTTCCCAGATACTTTTCGAGCACTTTGCTGAAGCATCTGGCAGAGTCCTTTCATCTAATACCATCTGACAGTATTCTAGGTGGCTCCAGGAATTCCAGTTGTGCTTTAGGAAGTATCTTAGAGGGCTTTGTGAAGTGTCGTTGCGTTGCGATGCGAATCTCTTGATAAATCTGAGATGGAAGACTTCTCTAAATAATCTCTGGCTCTAAATAATCTCCCAGATTACTCTGAAAAGTCTCTGGAAGGTCTGCAAGATGGTTATGGGAAGCTTTCGAAATGAAACAAGGAAGTCTCCGCGATGGCTCTGAGAATGCTTCACGAAGATTGATCCAGGTGATTCTTGGAAAACTCCCACCTGGTTCTGAAGATTGTCGCATATTGAATGAGATAGTTCTAGGAATTCTGCCAGTGATTCTGGAAAATCACCCTGATGGTTCTGAGAATTTCTTTAGATAGTCCTCTAATCCTTTTAAATCATTCTGGATAGTATCCCATGTTTATTTTAAGAAGTAAGTTTTAGAGGTTTCTAGGTGATAAACCAGCCCAGAAGGCTTAAATTCACCATAATAGTAAAAAAGCTTCAAAAGTTGCCTAGATAGTTCTGATAAGTCTCCCAGAGTGATCCGGGAAGTCTCCTAGATTGTTCTGGGAAATCTTCCTGATGCTTCTGCGAAGCTTTATAAAATGCTTATAAATCTAAGATGCTTCAGGGAAGCCTTCCTGACGCTTCGGAGAAGTCTCCCAGATTCACCCAGGAAGTTTTCTAGGTTTCTCTGGGCAGTCTTCTAGATACTTTTGTGAAACCTAAAAAAATGCTGTCGAAAGTCTAGATCGATGATGCTTCTGGGAAATTTTTCGGGTACGTCTAGGATTCTCTAGGAGGTCTTCCATATACTTTTGGGAAAGCTCCAAATATGTTCTGGACATCCTCCAAAAACACTCTAGACCTAAAATTTTTCAGGTAAGTCTCCCAGACGCACTTGAATACTAGGAAGTCTCCCAGGCTGGCTCTGAGAAAGATTCAAAAATGCTGATCCAGATGATTCTTGGCAGACTCCCACATGTTTTTTGGAGATTTCCGCATATTGAATTCTGTCCACGATTCTGAAAAATCTCCCTGGTTGTTTCGAGAAGCTTTTCATATTTTAGAATTATATAATTTCAAATAATTCTGAAAAGTATCCCAGGTTTCTCTGAGAAATCAGCTTTAGAAATTTCCCAGACAGTTCTGATAAGTCTCCCAGAGTGATCCGGGAAGTCTATCAGATTTTTCTTAGAGGTCTTCCTGGTGCTTCTGGGAAGCCTTCAAACATGCTCTGAAAATTCGAGATCTAAGATCTAAGACGCTTCTGGAAGTCTCCAAGATTGCTCTAGAACGTCTTCTAGTTGTCTCTGGGAAATCTTTCAGATGCGTTTGTGAAGCCTCTAAAAATGCTCTGGGAAGTCGCCCAGACAGTTCTAAAAGTCTTTCAAATAATAATACTGGGAAGTCTCCCAAGTTGCTCGAAAAATTCGGCTCTAGAAGTTTCCCAGATAGTTCTAAAAAGTCTCCCAAAGTGATCCGGGAAGTCTCCCCGATTTTTCTGCGAAGTCTTCCTAATGCTTCTTGGAAGCCTCCGAAAATACTATGGAAAAACTAGATCTAAGATGCTTCTGGGAAGTCTCCCAAATTGATCCAGGAAGTCTCCCTTATTTCTCTAGGAAGTATTTCCGATGCTTCTGGGAAGTCTCTGGAAATGCTCAGTAAATTTTGGGAAGTCTCCCACATATTTCTGGCAAGTCTTCTAGATAATTATCGAAAATTGGTTTATGGGAAGCTCGAAAACTTCTGGGAAGGCTTCTAGATGTTTCTGTGAAGCCTCCTAGATGTGCTTGGAAAGCATTCCATTTACCTCGCTGCCGCTGGTACTCCGTAACGTGTTCACGAGGTCACTAAGAAGGTTTCGCTGGAAAGTCTTTCGAATACTTTTGGGAAACATCCAAAAATGCTCTGGAAAGTCAAGATCTAAGATGCTTCTGGGAATTCTCCCAACCGCTTCTGGGAAATCTCCCAAAATGATCCAGGAAGTCTCCCTGATTTCTCTTGGAAGTCTTTCCGATGCATCTGGGAAGTCTTCCGAAATGCTCTTTAAATTTTGGGAAGTCTCCCAAATATTTCTGGCAAGTCTTCCAAATGATTATGGAAAGTTCATTTATGGGAAGCTCGAAGACTCCTGGGAATGCTTCTAAGTGTTTCTGTGAAGCCTCTTAGATGTGCTTGGAAAGTATTCCAGTTACTTCTAGGATGTCTCCAGGACTGCTCTGATCAGTTAGCTATAGAAATGCCACGCTGTCTGCTGGGCTGGGTTCGGTTGCCCGGCTGTCTCACGCACTTCGCCTCCCAGACGTTTCGGAGAAGTCTCCCAAATTGATCAGGAAAATCTCCCTGATTTCTATAGGAAGTCTTTCCAATGGTTCTGGGAAATCTCCGGAAATGCTCAGTCTTCCTGATGATTATCGAAAGTTGTTTTATGGTAAGCTCTAAGACTTTTCGGCAGGTTTCTAGATGTTTTTGTGGAGCCTCCTAGATGTGCTTGGAAAGCATTCCAGTTCTAGGAAGTCCCAGATTGCTCTGAGCACTTAGCTATAGAAATGCATCCGATGATTTTTCAAGACCCCCTGCGAGAAATCTCCCAGAATGTCATGAACAAGATGCTTCTGGGAAGTCTTGTTTCCCAGAATTAGAATCTCCCACCAGTTTGGTGTACAAACGTTTCAGACGATTCTGGAAAATCTCTATGAACCGTCTGGAAACCGTCTCAGTTGTTGCTAGGAAGTCTTATAAATACTTCAGGCATTCCTCGATATGAAGCTACTTTATTTCTTCATCATTTTCACCGATTTCTCGCCACCCTCTTACAACCCGCCCACGAAAAATAATGACGCCAGTGGATAGATGAGACAACTTCTTATCCATTTCCATCTTTGATTTGTATGATTGAGTTATACCTAGTGAATAATTGACGATGAAAACCAAAAAATATAGTTGCTTTATATCGAGTTGTGCCTGTACTGATAAGCCTCCCAGATGCTTCTGTTAATCCATCCAGATACTTTGGGGAAGTCTACTAGATGCTCTGGGAAGTCTCCAGATCTCCAGTCTCTGTCCAGATGATTCTGGAATGTCACCCAAGTATGCGAGATGCTGCTGGGATGTTTCCCCTATGCAGTAGGGATGTTTCTCAGACCTTCTGAGAAATCTTCCAGATGGTTCTGTGGAGTCTCTCCTCTTCCTTCTGGGAAATCCTCTGGATTGCTCTTGGAATTCTCCAAGGTTCATATGAGAAGTTCGCTAGAAACATTCCAGATTCTAGAAAGTTTCTCAATACTTCTGGGAAGTATCCTAGATACATCTTGGAAGTCTCCCAGGTGCTTCAGGAAAGTATTCCAGATGCTGCTAGGATATTGCCAGATGTTTCTGAGGAGTCTTCCAGATGCCATGAGAAGCTCGATAAATTTTTTTTCCAGATTCTGGAAAGTCTCTCGGTTGCATCTGGGAAGTATCCTGAGGAGTCTCCCAAATGTTTTAGGATGTCTCGTAGATGCTACAGGAATGTCTCGCAGATACATTTGGGAAGTCTCCCAGATGCCTCAGGAAATTATTCCAGATGCTGCTAGGATATTTGCCAGATGTTTTTTGGGAGTCTTCCAGATGCTACTGGCATATCTCCTCCATGATACACGAATGTTTTTCGGATCCTTCTGACAAATTCCTCTGGGAATCTGAAAAGTCTCCCAGTTTCCCACTCTCCTTTCCGGGAAGTCTTCAAGATGCTTCCAAAAAGTCTCCCAGTTACTTCTGGGTAGTCTCCCTGATGTTTCTGGTGAGTCTTCCAGATGCTTCTGGGAAGTTTGCCAGATGCTGCTGGGATGTCTATCAGATTTTGCAGCGATTTTTCTTAGATCCTCTGGCAAATTACTCTGGGAATCTGCAAAGTCTTCCAGTTCCCTTCCAGGAAGTCTCCCAGATGTATCTGGGAAGTTTTCCAGATATATCTGGGAAGTCTCCCATATGCTTCTGGGAAGTTTGCCAGAAGCTGTTGAAATGTCTTCCAGATGTTGCAAGAATGTCTTTCATATTCTTGTGGGAAATTGCTTTAGGAATTCTTTGAAATTGTTGCTCTAAAAATAGGCCAGATGATTCTGGAAAGTCTTCCAAGTGCTTTTGAGAAGTCTCTCAGCACCATTTGCTACCCAGACTCTTCTGGGAAGTTAAAATATTCCCAGGTGTTCTTCAACATCTCGCAGGGGGATCAAGAAAGTTTCACAGATGGTTTTGGACAATGCCGCAGATCGTTCTGGGAAGTTTCTCAGAGGCTTCTGCGAAATCTTCTAAATGGTTCAGAGAAATTTTCTCTACCAGTTTCACACATGGTTCAGAGGAGTATCATCAGATGCTTCTGCTTCTTGCCTCTCAGATGATGCTTAGAAGGCTCACAGATGTTTATGAGATTCTTATGATGATTCTGAAAATAATCTCCCAGATGCTTCTGGATTTTTTCCAGATGCTCTCGAAAGTCGCTCAGATGCCTCTGGAAAGTCTCCCAAATGCATTTTTGAAATTTTCAGATAGATCTGGAACGTCTTGCAGATGGCTGTGGAAATTTTTAAGATAGCTCTGAAAGTTTACCAAATGGTTCTGGGAAAGCTCTCAGATTGCTCTGGAAAATCTCCTAGAAGTTTATGGAAAGTCTGGCAGATGTTTCCGGAAAGTCGTCCAGGAAAATCTCCCAGATGCCTTTGGGAAGTCTCAAAGATTGATCTGGGAAGTCATTCGGATTGCTCTGGGAAGCCTTCCAGATACTAGTGGGAAGTCCCCAGATTTCTCTGAAATTTCTCCCAGATGGTTTTTTCTAAATGGTTCTGAGAAGTTTTGAGATGGCTCTAGAAGTTTCCAAATGATTCTCCAGATGCTTCTGGGAAGTCTTTCAGATTGCTCTGGAAAGTCTCTCAGATGCATCTTTGAAGCCTCTCAGATAGTTCTGGAAAGTCTTGCAGATAGCTCTTGAACTTTTTCAGGTGGCTCTAGAAGTTTACCAAATGGTGCTGGGAGGTCTCTCAGATTGCTCTGGAAAATCTCGCAGATGTTAATGGAAAATCTGCCAGAAGTTCACGAGAAGTCGCTCACGTGCTTCTGGAAAGTCTCGCAAACGCTTTTGGGAAATCTCCCAGATGCTTCTGGGAAGTCTCCCAGATTGATTTTATATATTTTTTTGATGATGTTAAGAAGTTCTTTAGATGGCTCCAAAAGTTTTCAAATGGTACTGGGAAGTCTCCCGACCCGGGAAAGATGGTTCTGGAATTATACGACATAGCTCTAGGAAGTCTCCCAGATGCTATTGCGATGTCTGGTAGATGATCCAGAAAAATCTCCCGGATTATTCTGGAAAGTTTCCCAAGTGGTTTTGAGAAATATAGCAGAAACGTCTGGAAAGTCATCCAGAAACTTTTGGATCGTCCACCATAGACTTTTAGAAAGCCTCCCAGATGGTTTAGGCTAATCTCCCAAATGGTTTGGAGATATCTCCCTGAGTGCTCTGAAAAGTCTTCCAGATGTTTTCAAGAAGACTCCCAGATGGCATTCATAAATGATCAGATGGTTCTGAGAGGTTTTTTCAGATGGCCTTAGAAGTTTCCAAATGGGAAGCTGTTCCGATTGCTCTGGAAAGTCTCTCAGATGCTTCTGGAAAGTTTCCCAAATGCATCTTTGAAGTCTCTCAGATAGTTCTGGAAAGTCTTCCAGATGAATTTGAAACTTTTTCAGATGGCCTTAGAAGTTTACAAAGTATTGGAAGTCTCTATGTTGGCTTGGAAAATCTCCCAAATGTTTATGGAAAGTCTGACAGATGTTTACGGGAAGTCGTCCAGGTGCATCTGGGAAGTCTCGCAGTTTCGGGAAACTTTTCAGACGCCTTTGGGAAGCCTCACAGATTGCTCTGGGAAGTCCGAATTGCTTTGGGGAGTCTCCTGGATGACTTTTATAAATTTTCTTATGGTTCTGACAAGTGTTTTAGACGGCTTTAGAAGGGTCAAAATGATTTTCAGAAGTCTTCCAGATCCGGGAAGACGGTTTTGGAGTACGTCGAGAATGTTCTAGGAAGTCTCCCAGATGAATCAGAAAAATCTCCCGGATGCTTCTGGAATGTTTCCCAAGCGGTTCTACGAAATTCTGAAACTTCTGCCAAGTCTCCCAGAGACTTTTGAAAAGTCTCCCAGATGGGATAGAGAAATATCCCAGAGTACTCTGAAAAATCTCCCAGATGTTTATGGGAAGTCTTTCAGATGTCTGTAAGACGATTACCAGATTGCTCTTGAAGTTTCCCAAATGGTTCTGGGAAGTCTCCCGAATTCTTCTGAGAGGTCTGCAGGATGCTTCTAAGAAATGTCCCATATGTTTTTTTAAAGAGATTCTGAGAAGTATCCCAAATTGCTCTGGAAAGTCTCTCAGATGGTTCTGGAGCTTTCTCAGAGGCTTCTGGAAAGTCTTCCAGATACTTGTGATAAAACTTCTCAGAAGTCTTCCAGAGACTTTTGGAAGTCTCCCAGGTGGTTTAGAGAAATCTCCCAGAGCGCTGTGATGTTTATGGGAAGTCTCCCAGGTGGCTTTTATAAATTTTCTGATATTTCTGATAAGTTTTTATGTTTGCGTTAAACGCTTCCAAATAATTCTGGGAAGTCACCTAGATCCGGAAGATGGTTCTGGAATACCCCGAGATAGTTATAGGAAATCTCAAAGGTGATTAAAAAAAATCTCCCGAATGCTTCTGGAAAGTATTACAAGTAGTTCTGAGAAATATTGCAGAAACTTCGGGGAAGTCTCGCAAAGACTTTTGGAAAGTCTTCCAGAGACTTTAAAAAAGTTCCCATGATGATTTAGAGAAATCTTCCAGAGTTTTCTGAAAATCTCGCAGATGTTTATGGGAAGTCTTGCAGATGGCTATAAGATAATTTCCAGATGCTCCTAAAGTTTCCCAAATGGTTTTGGGAAGTCTCTCAGGTGGTTCTGGCAAGTTGCCAGAATTCTTCTGAGAGGTTTGCCAGATGCTTCTGAGACGTGTCCCAAATGTTCTTGAGAGATTCTGAGAATATTCTCAAATTGCTCTGGGCGGTCTCTCAGATGGTTCTGGTAGTTTCTCAGAGACTTCTGGAAAGTCTTCCAGATACTTGTTATAAGCCTTCTATACATAACTTCTGAGAAGTCTTCCAGAGACTTCTGGAAGTCTCCCAGGTGGTTTAGAGAAATCTCCCAGAGCGCTGTGAAACGTCTCCCAGATGTTTATGGGAAGTCGCTCCGAAGGCTTTTATAAATTTTCTGATATTTCTGAAAAGTTTTTATGTTTGCGTTAAAAGATTCAAAATGATTCTGAGAAGTCACCTAGATCCGGAAGATGGTTCTGGAATACTCCGAGATAGTTCTAGGAAATCTCCCAGGTGGTTCAAAAAAATGTCCCGAATGCATCTGGAAAGTATTACAGGAGAAATATCTCGCAGAGACTGTTGGAAAGTCTCCCAGAGACTTTTAAAAAGTGCCCATAATGATTTAGAGAAATCTCCCAGAGTATTCTGAAAATTTCGCTGATGTTTATGGGAAGTCTTGCAGATGGCTATAAGATAATTTCCAGATGCTCTTAAAGTTTTCCAAATGGTTTTGGGAAGTCTCTCAGATGGTTCTGGGAAGTTGCCCGAATTCTTCTGAGAGGTCTGCCAGATGCTTCTGATAAGTGTCCCAAATGTTCTTGAGAGATTCTGAGAATATTCTCAAATTGCTCTGGATGGTCTCTCAGATGGTTCTGGAAGTTTCTCAGAGACTTCTGGAAAGTCTTCCAGATACTTGTTATAAGCCTTCTATACATAACTTCTGAGAAGTCTTCCAGAGACTTTTGGAAGTCTCCCAGGTGGTTTAGAGAAATCTCCCAGAGCGCAGTGAAAAGTCTCCCAGATGTTTATGGGAAGTCTCCCCAAAGGTTTTTATAAATTTTCTGATATTTCTGACAAGTTTTTAAGCTTGCGTTAAAAGTTTCCAAATGATTCTGGGAAGTCACCTAGATCCGGAAGATGGTTCTGGAATACTCCGAGATAGTTCTAGGAAATCCCCCAGGTGGTTCATAAAAGTCTCCCGAATGCTTCTGGAAAGTATTCAAAGTAGTTCTGAGAAATATAACAGAAACTTCGGGAAAGGCTATGGCTATAAGATAGTTTCCAGATTTCGAGAATATTCTGGAAAGTCTCTCAGATGGTTCTGGAAGTTTCTCAGAGGCTTCTGGAAAGTCTTCTAGATGCTTGTGGAAAGCCTTCCATATGATTCTGCGAACCCCCCCCCCCCCCCCCCGTCTAGGAAGACTCAGAAAAAGGCTCTGAGACGTTTCATAGTTAAATCAGAAAGTTCTTCTGATGGTACTAAGATGTCTACCAAATGATTCTGGTAAGTATAAAAGATGGCTCTGGAGAGTTTACCTGATCATTATGAACCAACTTCTCCCGGATGCTTCTGAGACGTCTCTCAGATTGCTCCGAAAGGTTTGTTTAAAGGCTTTGAGATGTTTCTCAGCTAGCTTTGAATATTCTGTAAAGTCTCAATGATGGTTCGGCGATGACTCCCAGATTATCAGAGCATGTTTCCGAGATGTCTTTGGAACGTTTTCCAAATAATTCCAGTTCTTTCAGATGGGTCTCGTAACGGCTCTGGAAGTTTGTTAGATGGCACTGGAAAGTCTTCAAGGTGGCATCGAGAAGTTTACGTCTAGATGATCCTGGGAAGCCTATCAGATGCTTTTTGGAAACCTCTCATTTGGTTCTGGAAAAATCTCCCAGATACTTGGAACCGTTCCAAAACTTCAATGAGAAAGTTCCATCAAAGGTCGTTGTGAAAGAGCTTTTAATACTTCTGAGCAAATGGACAACCACCTGATATAACTGGAAACTCTCCGTGATTCCCTGAGAAGTCTCGTAGCGTCTTGTTAGAAGTCTTCCAGATATTTCTGGAGAGTCCCCGGAAGGTTTTTGAAAGTCTTTGAAATAGTCTGAGAATTTCCTTATGCTTCTTGAAAATCAATTCTTTTGGTAAATTTCCTTAGAGCACCCGAGTGTGACTCAAAATACTTCAGGATTGTCGTCGGAATGCTGTCAAGGAAATTCCTAGAAAATTCTATGAAGTGTTTCGAAATTCTGTTGGATTTGGATGCATCTTATTGGAGGTCTCTTAATTGATTGTTTTGTGATTCAAGGGAGAGTCTTAAATGTTTCTGAATAGTTTCGTAGCTGTTTCTGTAAATTTTTGCAGATTCTCCAGAGAAGTATACCTATCAAAAAACGACAATTGATGGAACTTTCTCAGTGAAGTTTTGGAACGGTCCCAAGTATCTGGGAATTTTTTCCAGAACCAAATGAAAGGTTTTCAAAAAGCATCTGATAGGCTTCCCAGGATCATCTAGACGTAAACTTCTCGATGCCATCTTGAAGACTTTCCAGAGCCATCTAACAAACTTGCTAAACCATCTTAGAAACTTCCAGAGCCGTTACGAGACCCATTTGAAAGACCTGAATTTATTTGGAGTCTTCTCAACAGTGATTCTATGAGGGGTTTTATCCTCTTCAAGTTTCCAAACCTCTTCCAGAAATCTTCAAATCTTGATTTAAAAATCTGTCGAAGTGTCTTGACTTCCACTGAAATGTGTCATGTTTATCTCATTTTCTTGTATTTTGAATTGAATTCGATGCGATTACCAATTCAATCAATTTCGAAAATTCGTTCAAAACTGGAATTTTCAAGCCGAAAATTCATTTACTGTTTTATTCGCAATTTACACCACTTTACCAGAAATTAACAGAATTTCTGTAGTTAATCATTTTTTTAAAAAGTTCTCCGATATTCAAAGCTTCCTAAATTTTCAAGCATCTCCTAGAGATGTTTCAACTTCTACGAAGATTTGGATTTGATGGCACAGTTTCTTATTTGTATTACTTAGATTGGCGCAGTCATTAAATTTATCATGTTTAGCAATCAAGGCCAATTGTGCGAGCCTTTGCCACAATATATTGAGATTTAAAATTTTCTAGTCTACTAGTACTTGTTGTTTTTTCGACGAACTTCACCCATGTCTAATGGATTTCCTAAGGCAGCTGAATTTGTGATTTTCGAGATTCGTTAAAGATCTCTAGTAGCATCATTTCCGAACGAATCTCACCACATCGCATCCAACTTCAATAAGGCAATCCTTTCCGCAACGATCTTCCCAAGGCGCCAAACAAAAAAAGCAGCACGAAAATCCTCATCGCGTGCATTGAGCGAGGAAAAACCAAATCAAAGCAACCATCCGTCCGTCCGTCCGTCCGTGGTCTGCTCGCGGGACTTTATCGCTCTCATCGCTCGCACAAAGCGGAGGTTTTGTTGTTGTTTTGATTCCGCACATCGACGCCGACGTCGTCGTCGTCGTCGTCTTCGTTGTACGACGACGGTGGTGAACTATTGGTCGTCGTCGCTTGGCCTGAGGGGGCCTCTCCGTTGCGTCGTCGTGCCGCCAGTGGCAAATTGTAGTTCCACGCGGTAAGATCGATCGTCGGAGCCAATGCACGTCGCCGTGATCGTGGTTTTCCGTGGTGCGTCCTCGGAGCGGAGGAAAATTGACGAATCGAAAGGAATACGGATGTGACACGGATAGTGCGGCAGTGACTTGAACGCTACTCTAGAGAACGAAGTAGGCGACGAACCCCTTCTAAGTGTGATTTGTGTTTCCGGTGGGAGGAAACAAAATCAAGGAGAATTTTTGCGATTTTCTTTTCGGGAATGGGAAGAGAAAAGCAAACCGATCTCACGTGTCTTTGTGTTGTGTGTTTTGAGTGACAGAAAACAAATCTTCAGGGAAGATGAAAAGTCTACTTTAAAAAGGTGATCCGAGCGTTCTCTCGAATTAAAAAAACGAAGGAAAAACGTTGAATAGGATTACGTCATGTGCCAAATTTAAATGCTGAGATCGATGTGGAAAAATTGCGCCAGTACGCAATTCACGTGTCCGAACGGCAACGTTCGGATCCGATGGGATTGATTCGTGTCCGGTGTGGATGGAGTGTTTGCGGATCAATCAAATGTGCAATTTGTGTGTGCGGCGGATCGATTTCGAAAATTATGATGGTTTCGAAAGTGAAAAGTTACGACGGTTGCCTTTGGTGCTGTCCGTGTGTTCGTGTGTATTTCGGTGGCTGTTGTTGTTGTTGTTGTTTCGCCTCCTTCCTGTACTCTCCGAAGCCCATTTAGTGAAGGAAAACCTTGAAAAACGTTGTGCTTATGGTCGCGCAAGTGAACGCCGAGTTGTTTCTTCACCCGCGCAGCAATGATCGATCATCGATGATGGTCCGAAAGAGACCGTTCGGTTCCGTTCCGTTCCGTGGTGGCCATCAGAGCGCATGTGCGAGGTCGCACCGAACCGGCGAATGCGCAGGGGCAACTCTAGAAGGTTCAGAGAGCAGTGCAGGCAGAGTGCTTTGACGGAGGGCCGTACGTGATGCGTGGAAAATCCAAGTGGGCCGCGAGTTGCGTTGATCGTAGCAACGAGCCAACATCAACGGAATCAACGAATCGGATCGTGTACCGGGTTTTTGTGGGGGTGAACGGGGGGGTTTGAGAGGGAGTTTCACTTTTATCCGAGTGCCGCAACTAATTTATGGAGGAGTTTGTTTTTCGGTATTTCCTGAACAAAACTAAAAGTTCTCGAGCGATATAGATTAGACGGTGGAGGCGGAGGAGGAGGAGGAGCGATGGCATGCTTTGGTGTGCGCAACGATGGAACGCATGTGTGCGAGGAATTCTAATTCGACGGTCGTCGCACAATATCAAGGAAGGAATACTGATTAATAGTGGATTTGCACTTGTTTTGGGACGTTCTCGGTTTGACGTGTTTTGTTGGTTCTTGATGGGGTTGCAACAGATAAATTGAATTATGTGCGTATTTTTTTTGCGAGCCGAGCAATAAAGCGGTAATGGGATTTTGCACCATGTTGGGAAGTATTTGAAGGAGTTGAAATTGGAATTATTGTTCGATAAACTTGAGGCAGACAATTCAACTTTTCATTGGAACCGAATAGGAACTTTTGGAATTCAGGGATATTCTGATGACAATTCATAAACTGGTCTTTTTCAATCAAAATGTCAATAACTGTCGGATCATAAGTTTATTTGGTCCTCTCCCACTGGGAGCAAGGAATGCGAATAATATGTTGAATCCTAAAATCTTGATTATTTGAACTTATATTGGAATAGGCTGATGCTGAGCACAAAATCCATAATTTTTAAAATATTCACATTTTCTGTGCTTCTATATCTCATGATACTGCTTATTTAGACGAGGGAAGTCATCATAGTGGACACAAAGAACCATCCCAACGTTGATGACCCAAGCAACAATTTCAGGCAGACATTCCAAACCCAAAGGAATTCTTCCCAGATGCATCTCGAATACTTTGCTGAGGCATCTAAGAGAGTCTTTCAATCTAAAGCAATCTGATAGTCTTCTATGTGGCTCCAGGAATTCCAGTTGGACTCTAGGAAGGGAGACGGCTCTCAAATGGCTCAGTGACATCTCCTATATGGCGTCAGCAAAACTCCCAAGGGACACTGAAAAGTCTCCCTAGAGGCTCTGGGCATTGGTTCTGGGCAATCTCCCAGATGACTCTGAGAAATATTCACGAAGACACATTCATTTCAAAAATCTCCAGATGATTCTTGGAAGACTCTCAAATGTTTCTGGAGATTGCATGTTGATTGAGATGGCCTTGAGAACATTGACATATGGTTCTGAGATTTTTTAGGTTAGTTCTAAAAGTCTTTCAAATAATTCTGGGAAATATCCCAGGTGTCTCTAAGAAGTCAGCTTTAGAAGTTTCCCAGATAGTTTTGTTAAGTCTCCCAGAGTGATCCGGGAAGTCTCTCATATGCTTCTGGGAAGCCTGCAAAAATGCTCTGGAATGTCGAGATCTAAGATGCGCCAGGGAAGTCTCCAAGACGCTTCAATAAGTCTCCCAGATTGCTCTGACTTTGTTTCTCTGGGAAGTCTTTCAGATGCTTTTGAGAAGTCTCCAAAAATGCTCTGGAAAGTCGAAATCAACAATGCCTCTGGAAATTCCTCCAGATGCGTCTGGGAAGTCTCCCAAATTGAACCGGGAAATTTCCTTGATTTCTCTAGGAAATCTCCTAAAATTCTCCGAAAATTCTCTAGAAATTCTGGGAAGTCTTCCAAATAATTTTGTCAAGTCTTCCAGATGCTTATCGCGAGTCTTTTTATGGTAAGCCAAAAGACTTCATTTAAATCACTTAGATGTGTCCATAAAGCATGCCAGATGCTCCTGGAAAGTGGTCTAGTTACTTCTAGGCAATCTCCTAGATTGTTCAGAGCAGTTATCTCTAGAAGAGCTTCTGGTGGTTCTGGGAAGTCTTCTATCTCTCAGAAAGTCTCCCATATGTTTATGTGAAGTCTCCCAAATGCTTCTGGGAAATCTACCAGATGGTTAGGGAAAGTCCTCCTATTTGCTGCAATTTACATCTAATTTGAAGCTTCCGAGGTAGTTCTGGGAAGTATCCCAGATTACTCTAAGTATTCTCTTGCAGTGCTTTGGAAAGTTAGCTGTAAAAAAAATTAGATGATTCTGGAAAATCTCCCTGATTCTTCTGGAAAGTTTTCCAGCTGCTGCTAGGAATTCTCCAAGAGACTACTGATAAGTCTTCCACCTCCATTTTTTTTTCCGTCGGCCTATTTCCTCACTTGGTGACAATCACCGACGCCAGGAAGACGACTTCACCACCTGGACCCTACCTAACGACTCATGAATATGAGCCGGGACCAACGGCTTTACTTCCCTTCCGAAGGAAGACGTGACCAGATTTTTTCGCCTCAGAAAAACCACCGACGCACAGTGGGGCAGATCATTCAACTTTACGGACAAAACCTCCTAACTCCTAAATTTCAAGTCATAGTGATTTGATGTATTCGGCAAAGTTGTTCAGGTGAATCATATCTATCTTTTGGCATGATTTCTTTTATCTAGATCACTATTTTTTTTATCTAGATCAACTCTATATTTTGAGGGAAGCCTGCTATAAAAATAAAACCTTTCGCGAAGTTGTTTATGTGGAGTAAAGTCACATTTTGGCATCACTGGTTTTGATCTAGAATACTTTTTTTTTCTAGATCAATTATATATGTTGATAGAAGCATTATATCGAAGCAAAAATAGCAGTTAAGTTGTTCAAGTGAATGATATCTATCTTTTTACATCATTTATTTTTATCTAGATCACTTTATTTTGATCTATATCAGCCCTATCTTTTGAGTGGAGCCTGACGTTAAAACAAAACCTTCTGCAAAGTTGTTAATGTGGATTAAAGCTACATTTTGGCATCACTGGTTTTGATCTAGATAACTTTTTTATTATCTAGATCAATTCTATCTTTTGATAGAAGCATTATATCGAACCAAAACATTCAAAAAGGTTGTTCACGTGAATCATATCTATCTTTTGGCATCATTTCTTTTATCTAGATCACTATTTCTTGATCTAGAACAGCTCTATTTTTTTAGGGAAGCCTGATATAAAAATAAAACCACATGTGAGCGTAGCTTAATCTGAGTGGTTCAGTGATGACACCATCGAAAGCAAACCCGAAAAGCCGGTGAACAGCACGGTCTAGGACGTCAAAATATGCTTTGCAAAAATGTGCATAACATTCGAAGCGGCAGACGGCGGCAGCTGAAATTTGGTGTATGACTAGTTGAATACCTTAAACTTTATGTCCATAAAAATAGAAGAGTGGAGAAACGTGGATCTTTTTTTTTACAGACATTTAAAATTAGAGAAAAATCGTGTTTTTTCACGTGAAATGCCTAGTGTTCAAATCAAAGTCTAGTTTGATTAATAAATTTTACTTATCCCTTTTTTTGGAAATATAGGTTCATACAAAGGTATTTCAATCATTAATCCCTCCATTTTAAGTATTTGTTTATGGTAAAAACAGATGTTATAAATATTACATCAAATTTTAATCGGATTTGAACCCCAACTTCCGGTACCTGACGTTATGCAAAAACAATCAGATTTTAATAAGTTTATGCTTGATTCCTTATAGTGAATAGCCTTAGTTTCTGTAGAGTATCAAGTTGAATTGAAATCCTGAGAAAAAAAAACGAGGTTTTGTCCAAGATTTTGCCCGTTCTGCCCGTCTGTGCGACGTCGACTGGGATTGAACCCAGGCCCACTGGGGTGCAAAGTAGCAGTCACGCTTACCACTACACCACCGACGCCGGCTTTCCAGCTGCTTCTGTGAATCATCCTCCCAGATACTTCTGGGAGGTCTATTGGATGCTTCTAGAAAGTCTCTCAGATATTTCTGGGAAATCTCCCAAATACTTTTGTGAAACCTCCCGCATACTTTTGAAAGTCTCCCAGATGCTTCTGAAAAATTTCTCAGATACCTTTGGAAAGTCTCCGAGATGTCTCTGGAAAGCCTCCCAGATGTTCCTGGCAAATCTCCCAGATGCTTCCGGGAAGCCTCCTAGATCTTTTTGGGAAGTTCTCCAAAATACTGTGAGAATTTTCCCAGAGTGCTCTGAGAAGTTAGCTCTTAAATAATTTCAGATGATTCTGGCAAACCTCCCTCATTCTTCTGGAAAATTGTCCAGTCGCTGCTAGGAAGTCTCCAAGATACTACTGATAAGTCTGCTTCGATGAATCATGCTCCCTGATACGTCTGGGAAATCTACTAGATGCTTCTACAAAGTCCCTCATATAATTCTGAGATATCTCCCAAATGCTTCTGTGAATCCTCCCAGATACTTTTGGAAAGTCTCCCAGGTGCTTCTGGGAAGCCTCTTAGATGGTTCTCAGAAGTCCTCCAGATTGCTCTGAGAATTTTCCCATTGTGTTCTGAGAAGTTAGCTCTAAACAAATTTCGGATGATTCGGGAAAATCTTCCTAATTCTTCGGGAAAAATTTCCAGTTGCTGATAGGAAGTATTCTGGATACTACTGGTAAGTCTCCTAGATGTTTCTGTGAATCCTCCCGGATACTTTTAGGAAGTCTTTTGGAAAGTCTCTCAGATATTTTTAGGAAGTCTCCCAGTTGTTATATTCCTGGAAAATATTCCACATGCTTCTGTGGATATTCTGAGATACTTTTGGAAAGTTTTCCAGATACTTCTGAAAAGTTTCTCATTAACTCATCAAAACTTCTATCGATATTATTTTCAATGCTTTCTCAGGAATTTTCCGAGAATTTCAGTTTACTTCTATCGTTATTATCCGTGAATTTGTTCTGGTTGTATATTCCGGAGTTTTCTGATTATTGAATTCTCAAAAAAAAAAAAAACAAACCTTTACCGATATTATCTATTGCGTTTTCCAGGAAGTTGTTTCCGCATTTCTCTGGAAATTTTATCGAGTTTTCTTGAGAAATTTGTTCAATTTCTGTCAATAATAGTTTCCAGCATTTGGCTCGAATTCTCAAGTTTCAGTATTATCCATCGAATTTTCCTGAAAGTTTCTCCTTCATTTCTCTAGAAGCTTTGCTCAAGTTCTACACAGATTTTTTTCTAATGACTATTGATAATGCTCTTTGCATTATTCTGGAGGTTAGGCTCATTTCTTCTAGATTTTCCGCAAAAATTCAACTCAACTTCTATCAATATTTCAAGATTTCAATATCAAGATGTCTCCACATTTCTCTGGAGTTTTCACTTTTTCTCTCCAACAAATTTCACTTAACTTATCCAGTTATGTTCTTAAGTTCTTAAGAGCATTTCGTTGTACTTTCATCGGTGCAATTTTTTTGGACGTATCTTCCGAAGTTTCTTTAAAAATTAAATGCTCCAAAAAATTAAAAAGAATTATATCGACATTATCTATTGAATTATCCTGGAAGCTTCTTCCGCATTTCTTTGGGCGTTTCTTTTGAGGTCTCCACTAATCTGTGAATATTATCTATCATACTGATTATACTGGGAATTTCTTTACAATTTCTCTAGAATTTACTTCTATCAAAATAATTCCATCGAATTATCTGAAAGATGTTCCCACAATTCTCTGGAAGTGTCGCTTAAGCTTCGTAAATATTTTCACTGTTCTCCCATAAATATTATCTGCTGAATCATCCAGAAAGTTTCTCCTGCATATCTCTAGAAGCTTTTTTCGAGTTTTCCAGAGAAAATATTTTAATGACTATCGATAGTGCTCTTATCTATTAATCTGCAGTTTGAAACTCATAGATAGGACGTACATTTTAGTATCTTTCGCCGCTTCGTTTGGGGGTGTCTCAGTAGATCGAAATACTTAAACTGCTGGAAAGTCTCTTAGATATTTAATACTTTGCAAACTAGTATATAGTTATCATGTTTGTCTGGCTTCATTACGTATGCATTAAAACTTCATCCCGACCTTTATTTACTCTAGCTTTCCATTTTTTATTTTATTCCACTTTTGTGATAGTATAATTGTGTGGCAAGTACACTATGGCATAGGATGTCGACTTATTTTACATATCGAAAACCTAAAAACTTGAAATCGAATCAAACCCTAAAAAAAGTTTTTTGTGTGTGGCCAAATTCGATTGTAACTCTACCTGTATACTAAGTATAATCGTGAGAGATGCCAACATGATGGGCTTCCGTGGGATTCTAATTAAATCACTCTGGTTGAACAAGAACATTTTCCTCGAGCAAGTCTTAATCGCGACTCTATGTTAATCCTTCTCGAGGTGTCGAACCAAACCATACAATTTTGTTCAGGACTCTTTGCGAATCCTTCTCTTATTTTTAATTTTTTTTTATTTTCGGCGGATGTCAGAGAAATTTGTGTTCAGAATTCTGAGCCATTATAATCAAGTTAACTAGCTGAAAATTGAAAACAAGTATAGCTCAGGTTGTGGAAGTGTCCTATTCGGCCATCTGAATGGTTTTTTCACAGATTTTTGAGCAAATGTCACGCAAGGCAAACTTGAGTCAAGTTTAGTTTTATAATCATGAACGTTAGCGCTTGGAACCGGACGGCTTTCATATAGATGAAGTGGCCAAGAAAAGAGATTTTATGACATGCTTTTGTTTGCGTGATTGAACGCTACCATTTTTCATAATATAAATATAAAGTATGGAATGATCTCACCAATCTCGCACCAATTGCTCCTTATACCAAAAGATGCACAGATGGTCGTTATTCCCGCTAGTTTTTCGCCCATATAGTTTTTTTTAACAGTTTAGGCCATTGTTCGGAAAAACTCAGATTGCCTTGCCGAATTCATGGAAAATTCCTTGCTCCGTGTTTGGGCGAGGATCACTTTTATGATCTTTATTTTTACAGTAGAGGGAAGAAACGCAGTTATGACTTTTAAGATTTTGGCGTTGTCAGTATGAATGCGTGAAAAAGCATGACAATCTCAAGCATGAGATTTGGTTGCCTTATTCGGCTCGCTTTAGCTTTTTGGGTTCATAACCCGGCCGACCGGTTCTGTCCTCACGTGTATCGGTTTCGATGCGATCCTCAGAGTTGCACATACTCTTGGATCTTCGTGATGATTCAATTCGAGCTTGTAATTATGAACCTTGTGAACCCTTGCTGTACTCCCCACCCCACACGTCACGCGGCATGTTCCGCAGAAGACCGGCGGATACAAGTTTTCTCTGGATTAAAAACCTTGCAGAAATTTTTGGATATCTACTTTTGTACCCTTACTTACCGGTCAAAGTGACGATGCCTTCGAAAGACATATTTTTGTTTTTTTTAGTGAAGATCCACTTTGAAGACAAAAATCCGCACACGAGATTTTCGCAGGAAAAATTATTGAAGTTTCATTTCCTACAACAATATAGCAACCATCTGCTCTTTTGCTAATCAACATTGCTGGAGCTTGATAATGAGGGGAAGAGATTTCGACGTTTTAAAGCCCGCTTATATTTCCGCCGGCTAGTTCAGTCGTCGGCCGTTTCAATCGACCGAGTCCAGTAAGGAACTGATCGCCCAATATATGGTTGTGGGAATAACAAACTTGGTTGCTACCTTTGATTACCATATTACATAGTAAGTCAGACAAAAAACATACCTAAGCCAGTTTGGTGAGTTACGTAATTTTGTAAATATTTATAACTGTAACAACGGCCAGTGGTTGCTAACGATTTGGAACACTTTTTGGACGTTTGGGTTTTTTTTAGTAATATTGAGTATTTCGAATATGGATTATTTTAAAATTTATAAGCTTAAAACCTCAAATTCAAAGATTTATCGAGATGTCTCCTAGAGATTTTTTTTTAATTGAGGTGCAGAATGACCTCAACCTACACAGATAACGTTAATAGACGCGTACATTTTTTCCTCGTTTGATTGCAAGCCAAAGCAAGCGTAAACAACGTATTTGTTTGCAAACTTTCATACAACAGACTTGATAACAGCGATATTAAGCTCAGATTTAGGAAAAATATCCCATAAATTTTTGATAACCCAAGTAACATTGCTAACACCATCCTGCTTTATTAAGTTTTATTAATGTTTTATGAAAGCCACTTGAAATCAATTTGCTTTTATTATGGCATCAAGAGGTGCCAATAGGTTTCATATTTTAGTCATGTTTATGAGAACCTACACAGCTTGTTGACAACGATCTTAAAACCTTGTTTCTCAAATTCCTTTTACTCCTATCAAAGGTTTTATTTCGACTTTATGAACTCGCAAAATGCGGTTTTGGAATGCCGTTTTAGGACTCATTGGTATTATCCTATTATGGTCAATTGAAAAAGCATTTTGAAACCATTTTGCTTCCTGTAAATGCATTAAACGACAAATTGGCATTGAAGGAAGTCACCATAAGACCAAAAAGTTTTATAATATTGCGAAGAAAAATTGGCTTTATGGCAAATCTGTGATTTTGTTTCCAATCAACATATTGAAAAATAAGAAATAATTGAAATGTGGAAAAATAAATGCATAAAAGTTTCAATGGTATGCAGATCGGAGACTAAATTCGGCATCCTTTTAGATAGTCTCATCCAATTCCAAGCACTTTTCAGGAAATTCATGATTAATTTTTCGAATATATTTGATTTATGTTGTTGTAAATTCGCATAATTTCCGAGGCGCATAATTTTCGGCTCTTATCGTGCCAATATTCAACAAGAAAATAAATGTGCATATAATTTGGAGCATAATACGCTGTAGAAAACACAATTTGTTTTTGATATTTTGCTATCAAACAAAATTTCCCGCCACACTAGACCTTTTTTTTTTTTTACTGCTAAATGAATCAGAAGAGCAGAGAATCGAACAAAACAGAACAACAAAAACCAACCTCGATTTCACAGTGAAGTTTGACAGCTGTGGCCATTTGGCCGTATTCTGGTTCTCATGGCAGCCAATAGGTTTTAAGAAGGTTCTCAAGTGCTCATAACATCTTTCAGTAGAACATTTTCAAAATCTTTATGTTCTCATAAAGGTTTTATTAACTTGTTTTCACAACCGTCTATAGATTGGGCCACTTTGTACAAATTTCGGCTTTAAAAAAGCATAGAGGAGGTGTTGGTGGACAAAGCAGTTATGAATGTAGTTTTATCAACAAAGCCGGGAGGAGTGCTATACGGCTGAAATAAAACTAAAATTGTTACTTGGGAAATCTAGCATTCCCTTTATGTGCATTAGATAACGCAGAAAATTAAATCTTTTTTTCAAACTGTGTATGCTTAAGAAGCGATCTCAAAGGGGTTTAGAAGTGATCTAAACCCCTTGAAGGTCCTAGATCTTCAAATCTCAACCAGCATGACAAATCATAATAACACACGAGCTTCTAACCACTTCCAGAGTTAGTCCATGACATCAACTAATCGCATTTCTGAATGAAAAATCATGAATTTTGAGCGTTGAACGGTTAAATAATATGACGTTCAGATATTTCTCTGTTTGAATCCTACCGGAGGCGATCTCAGATAATCTGGAAATGTTCAAATCCCCAGTAGGTCAACAGCTCGACGTTTTTGAATATCTTCAGAAAAAATTTTTGAGCCGCCGAACGATACCAATATATAAGGTTTAAAATTGTCCTTCTTGGGTCCTCTCGGAACCGGTCACAGAGTATCAAGAAGAGGGCGAATTTCCAAGTCCACGGTATGAATTTTCTTTTCTTTTTTTATTTTCATCATTTATTTGTACAGGCTCAATCGAATCAACTTTACAGAGCCAAGTTTTCATATTTTTATACATCAATTATCTTAAAACAAACGTTAAGGGGATAGAACCGATTACTCGCGGCCGTCTCGAGGTTAATAGGAATAACAATTTAACAGATGGGAAGATGGGTGGGAATTTAAGGTATATTTTACAAAGCACGTTTATTTTAAATTCGGAATCGGCTAAAAACTTATAACTATACAACTTTTGGTTTTCTTTTGACTTGAACATTTATGAGAAAGAAAAAAAAAAACACACAAACACAGATAAAAAAAACTTCCAGTAAACATACAGGTTAAACTAACTACAATCTTAGGCTAATGTTAGTCAAAAACACATAAATGAGTTTCATAAACTCAAGATCACGTCAGCCAAAATATCTCTACCTCGAGCCCGAAGGGAATCATAAAGCTCAGATCTGACTCCGCGATGCTCGGCACATGACCAAATAATGTGATATGCGTCCTGGTAACCTTTTCCACATTCACAGAGATTGCTGTCGCTCAGCCCAACACGGTATAAATGAGCGTTCAAAGAATAATGATTGGACATGAGACGAGACATCACACGAATGAAGTCTCGACACACATCCATCCCCCCAAACCAAGATTTCTTCGACACCTTTGGGATGATAGAATGTTGCCATCGCCCCAAATCTCCTTTACTTCATTTATACTACCAGCAGACGAGTGGCTGTTGACGAAAAATAGGAAAAAAAATCATTAAAGGCGATTTGTCGATCGTAAATATCGCCTTCTATAGCGCCCACCTTTGCCAGCGAGTCCGCTTTCTCATTGCCCAGAATTGAACAATGAGAAGGGACCCATACGAAGATGATGATAAAATAACGCGAAGATAAAGCACTTAGAAGCTCCTGTATTTTCATGAGAAAATACGAGGAGTGCTTTACCGGCCTCAAGGAGCGAATAGCCTCTATAGAACTGAGACTATCCGTGAAAATGAAGTACTGATCCGGTGTTAGTGAGGCAACAATTTCTACCGTAAAGTGTATTGCCGCTAATTCAGCGACATATACGGAACAAGGAGCTTGAAGTTTACGATTGGCGCTATAAATTTCATTGAATATACCAAAACCTGCTGACTCCTCTATCAATGATCCGTCAGTGAAGAACGATTTAGTGGAATTAACTTGGCCAAAATTTACAGCAAATATTACTGGAGCAATCATAGGACGATGATGCTCTGGGATTCCATGAAGCTCCTGCTTCATGTATAAGTCAAAATGAATCGAATTGTCGAAGTTGGAAAAGCAAACACGATTGGAAATGTTCGGCGAAGTGCTGACATCCTGTGTTAAGGAGTGTATCGAATATAAGCTATCCACATACATTTGCGTTGTACGCATGTATTTGTGATGGTTTTTTATGCTCTGAACACTGCATGCTGTGCGTTTGACTGTCAGCTTTCTTTTGTTTACTTGTTTGTGCGGTTCAAATTCTGCGTTTTCAAAATGTCGCGTATTGAAAAGGAAGTGAAAATTAAGGTTCTGACACATGGCTAAGTGAGAAGGGTATTACTATGCGAACATTGGCGAAGCGGTTTGGAATTCATCATGCGAGTGTTAAAACCATCATTAATAAGTTTGGGGAACAATATTCTTTGGATGAGCTACCAGGAAGAGGCAGAAAACCCGGTTCTTCCAATCCGAAATCTCTAATCATGAAGAACAAATCAATGTCAATACGTGATTTGGCCAAAAAAGCAGGAACGAGTGTTAAATAATGGGCAATCGTGAAGAGGGTCTTCAAGAAGACTGGTAAGGCAGCTGGGAACATGCAGGAGTTCAAAAAAATTTGGGCTCAAGCGTCCAAAAAATGCGATGCAACACTTGTCCGGAACTTGATGAAGAGCATTCGATCCAAAGTTCGAAAATTCGTGAAGGAATAACTTAAATTTCATCATGTCTTCATTATGTTCAAGTTTAACCTCGTACAATAAAGGATCAATTTTTTGTATGGATAAAATATCGGTTTTCAACATAATTTGAAAGAAAGTTTGTGGATAGCTTATTTTCGATACACTCCTTAGCTTTAATTTCTTGATCTTGAGTAACTCCGACCAAAGAAAGTTATGATCAACACAAAAATATTAAGAAAATAAGGGTAAAATCAGCCATATCTTCATTCACAAAGCCGTGCGGTTAGTGAAACTAACTTCAATCAATTTTTCAGGCTATTTTACATAGGACTAGCCTTATTTTGTTGTTCTTGAGTCACACCGAACAAAGCAATCTCTGAATAACACAAAAATATTAGGGGAATCGGGGTAAAATCGACCATATCTTCGTTCACAGAGCCGTGCGGTGAACGAAACTAATTTCAATCGATTTCCCAGAAAATTTTACAAAGAACTAACTGTATTTTATTGATCTTGAGTCACACCGAGCAAAGAAAATTGTGAAAAACTTGAAAATATTGGGGGAATCAGGGTAAAATCAGCCATATATTCATTCACAGAGCCGTGCGGTGAACGAAACCTACTTCAATAGATTCTCCTGGAAAATTTACATAGGACTAGCATCAATTTGTTGCTTTTCAGTCACACCGAGCAAAGAAATTTCTGAACAACAACAAAAATATTAGGGGAATCAGGGTAAAGTGAGCTCATTTTCTCCCCAAGCAGTTCTGTGCGGCCAATGAGACCACGTCCATTCGATTCCTTAGACATTTTCCTTCAAGTAAAGGTAACATTTACGGAAGTCGTTCCTCTCCGAGCTGAGATATAGAATTCTTTCGCGTTTCGGACACTTTTTTTTCCCACTGTGCAGTGGCTTAGAAGAGATCTAAAAGGGGTTTAGAAGTGATCTAAACCCTTAATATCCATCAGCATGGTACACGAGGTTCTAATGTTAACCACCTAGGGATCGACCGAAACCACATCCAGAGTTGGTCCATAACATTAAGTTATCGGATTTCTGAATGAAAAATCACGAATTTTGAACCGTCGAATAATATGAGGTTCTGATATTTTCCTCTTTGAGTCCTACCGGAAGCAAACCCAGAGTATCTGGAAGTGGCCAAACCCCCGGTAGATCAACAGCTCAACGTTTTGGATATCTGCAATAAAAACAAACAAAGAATTTTGAGCCGCCGAACGATACCAATATATAATGTTTAAATTTTCCTAGTTGGGACGTACCGGAACCGAAGCCACGGTATTAATTTACGGATTTACGGTATTTTTTTCAAAAACCTAGAGACATATTAGATCCAAAACATTCACAGCTTAGTGGATTCCCACATATTTTAAAACGGAGAAGAAATATTAAATTCGTTGTACAGTATATTTTGCTGAGACCATTCCAATTACTAAACATTTTGATCCACATTTACTATGTTTTTGTTGACAATTTTCCGATTTTTGTTTGCTCTCTGCTAGGCTAGAGATTGGATCGACTATAAGAAAACCGCCCTCGGGCATCAGCTTCCAACGTCACTTGATCGGGGAACACGTTAGTCCATCGTGGGCGTTAGAGAAGCTTTTTCTTGTAGTTTATTGAACCATTATAGAGATCTGAATCTCTAAATTTCCAAAAATAGCTAAAACAGAACTGTGGTTACGATGGATTGACACACCCAGTGGTGGTTAATGTACTCAAATTTGATATTATTTCCATAATATTTTACATTTTTCATTGAGAAAATGTCATGACATTCTTGTACTGTTTTCTACAGGCGACGAAACATTTTTGCTGCCATCAGCTGATGCTTTAAAAAAAAGTTGCGACATAGATTTATGGCACTCAGAATTTCGTTGATTGCTGGCTTATTACTGTATACATTTGATTTCTATTATATCGAATGAAATTATAAAAATACATACTAACAACTCATAACCAAAGAATACCAAATAAGTGCAGTTTTAAGATATCAAATACAGTCACAAGCAACTTGTAAACTGTTTGAAATTGTCGGAAAAATTGGGTGACATTTTACTCTTTCCATTTCCAATTCTTCGCGTTCGTATGAACTATACCTATGAACTGTAGGTGGTTTGCGGACCTCAACATTTCGCAACAAGCGGCTGTTTTCCGAAAAATGTCCATTTACCACCACTGGACACCCCACAAATAATTGTTATTTCGCATCTTGAATTTTCTCAAAATCTCTGCCTCCAAAAAGTATATACCGACCCTCACTACAGCCGCATTGCACCCGAATTGCAAGCTCTCGGCAATGTTTCGGAAGTAGCAGTCTAACTCGTTACGATTTTCACCTATTATCCAATCAAACCGATCAATTTAATAATCACCTACCCTCACTACATCGAATGGAGCATGCTCTTCACACATGATGGCGATCATTATCATCATCATCATCATCATCATCAGCATCATCATCATCTCCGTCGAAATCAAGATTATCATTATCATTAAATTATAGTTGTGGATTGCTGGGTTTGAAAATAAAACTGATGAAAATGCAGCCAAAGCAGGCTTTGGCGAATTGGGAGCAGTGCTCAGTCGGAGGAAATGCACGCATTGCGCTCGAGGGATGATGAATTCGCTGCCATGAGCGATGGTGGCCGTCTGCGGTGACGATTATATCAATCGTCCTTAGATAACAACTCGTTGTAGATGCACATACTTTTATACGCTCGGTCCAGCAAGGAAAGAAGAAGAAGAAAAAAACTGCTGAAGAATCACGCAATCAAGTTTTTTTTGTCTCACGCGTTCGATTGACTGAGCGAGCCTTAAGTGATTACAACGAGGGCGAAGGCAGCGAACCCAAATATCGGCGCCATATAACCGCGTTCACGGATGGGCCGCTGGTGGGCGGTTGCGCGAATTACTGCGATGGAAAATAATTACTCGCGTGTTACACAGGCACGCATGCCAAAGCCAGCCCAATCCAACCCCGATATGATATGGGCATTGATTGAGTGGAAAAACGATTTCGAAGGTGAGCGCGAGCACGCGGCCATAATCCAAGAAGGCAGGTGGTGCATCGAAATTGATTTACTCTCTCTGAAATTGGTCAAAGGCGGCGGCGACGGCGTTGGCCGAGTGGTTTGCTAACTGAGCCACTGGGTCGCATTGCCAAATGGGCGTCGTTTGAAAATCGCTTTCCATATCGCTGTCAGTCTGCAATCAGCGGCGATTCATTTTTTTACGGTGGCATTCTAGGGCAGTAAGGAAGCTGTCATTCTAACTTGTCAGTCAATCGTCGATTGCTCGCAAGTGGTGTTACATTTTTGATACGAATTCCTCACACTCCAAAACGATTGCGATCGCAAACACGTTCGACACCGTCGTCGGACTGACAGTGATCAATAAACACCCCCTCTTGAGAAGGGGGGTGACGAAGGGGTTGGGTAATTAATATTCCACGCCGGTTGAAATGAAAATAAAAATTACTGCCCCCCTCTTCCTAATCAGCCCAGCGGAGACGTCGCACATTCTTGGCGACCGACCACCGAAAGGAGGAGGGGACGTGCGGCTTTTCGAGTGCGCATTTAGCCAAATCCAAGTAGGCACTGCGACATACTGACGCTTATTTACACTCTAATCGCGCCCTTCTGGTGTGTCGATAAAACTGACGAGTCTGCCTGGTGTTGTTGTTGAATATGGAGATCGGAATTTCGATATTTCACAAACAAATCGTCCTCGACGGTGGTGTTGATTCAGATACGTGTGACTTTGATGAAATGAAAACAAAAATTCAAACTGAGACAATAAAGGGATTATAATGAACTTGCACGAGTGGCTCGGGCTTGAACATGGCTGTGTCGGTTGTTAACGAGTAAATGTCAACTGTTATTGCTTGTCGGACGTGTTCAATGTCAATTAAAGCTGTTTTTTGAATAAATGAAAAAATGGAATCTTAAAATACTTATTTTTTAAAAACGACTTGGTTCATTTTTAGATGCTTCAAAAACCAGATTGGCGTTTCTCATAAATTCTAAAACTGATGGAGGACTCGTTTGGCAGACGTTATTATGGACTCTATTTTTTCGCCCGCTTCCTGGCATCTCTACATATAATGCGCATTGACAGTTGTGCTTTGGATAGTAGATTTGCAGTGTTTTCCCCCGAACTGAGATCAAGTTTTTGACGACTTGCAATTGGTTATTCGTCACTAAACTGGCTCTCAACAGAGCTGAATTAGTCTGTCTGTACTCGGCGCTCATCCTCGTCGACGGCGATGTCGTTGTCACCGATGAGAAAATCTATTGTCGATATCGAGCCATACTGACCTGGTCTGTTCGCCAAGGCCCTAGAAGGCATCAGCGTCAAGGACTTGACCATCAACATTGGATCTGGCGTTGAATCCGGTGAGGCTGCTCCTGCCGCCGCCACCCGGCTGCTGCCGAATAGAAGGAAGAGAAGATAAAACATTTGTTGACACAGAAATAAAATTCGTGCTTTTTACGAAAATAGTACAAAGAGTTTGACTTGAAATTTAATTGAAAAAAAAAGCGCAATCACGAAGAGTTGTTCAGTGTTTCTTACGATTCTGGCATGGTGTTCGATCCTATACTTTTGGGAAGACCTGTTTTTGAATCCGATCTCATTAGGGTGACTGGTGAGAAGTTACTTGATGAATGAGTATGAAGTTCTTAACTCTCGACAGCGCTTCCATTTTTATTTTGGGATAAATCAGCGATTCCCGCCCACCTCAACAGCAACACCAACATTTATGAGTACGTTAGAAGAGAAGCAATGGACGGCGCCAGTGGTTTAGTGGTAAGCGTGGTTGCCTCTCACCCCCGTTGGTCTGGTATCAATTCCAGTCGGGGCCGTTGGGATTTTCTGAGACGAAAAAATCTTCTGGAATTATGGAAGAAATCTGTTTGCAACAGTGACCATTAGAAGCAGCTTCAATCCAGGAGCTAGAAAATGATAGCTCTTGCTGCAGATCCAGCAACCCATTTCAGAATGTCTGGAGAGTTACGCCCATTCCGAGGTTACTTTCACGTACTTTCCCCGCACACTGAAAGTTAATTTTATTTTATATTACGAAATCGAAGGTAGAACTAACGAATCTGTTCGTTGTTTTCAGCAACGAAACTGATTTGTACCTTTATGAAGATACATTCGTAATTAATGGCACACGCGCAACTGTCAAAAGCACGAAGCATTTGTTGACACAGAAACAACATTAGTGCATTGTACGAAAACAATACAAAGAGCTACGAATATTTTGATACAAATTAAAAAAGAAACGTCTCTCTGATGGTTGCCTGAACGACTGAGAGATCTACTTTATCGACTCGAAATGAAATTGACAAAAAAAAAGTGCAACCACGTGGAGTTGTCCAGCGTATTTTTTGAATGTTTCTGACATGGGATTCGATCCTGTATTTTTGGAAATTACTGATACTGCATCCTTGGTTAATCTCACTAGGCCAAGGTGACTCGTGAGATGATACTTGAATAATGAGTATGAAGTTATAACTCTCGACAGCGCTTCAATTTTCATCATTTTGGGATAAATAAATTATTCCCGTCCATCCCAGCAGCAACATCACCGACGCAGCGATTGGCTGGTCTTCACGAAATCCATTTCGTGCATTATACAAAAAGGTGTAATGATAGCATTTCACTAGATAAAAAGAAATATGAATGTTTCATACAATAAACGAGACATTTGTTCTATGTACAAAATCCATGTTTAATTTTACGTTTACTAATTTACGAAAATAAATTTTCAGTGCATGTGAACATTGTCGATATCATTTGGATACCCATGTAGCACACCACGATCATAATTAGTTGCAGCAACTTGATTACGACTAACAATTTTTTCCAGAAAGGCTCAACACGCTTCCAGGTTTGAAACTGTAAAATTTCCAAACCAGGCCCGTATTTAATATTATTTGAAAATAGGATTTTCATAATAAACTAGCTGAACCCGGTGCGAGCCTGGCTACCCTTGCAACTAAATGAATAAAAATTTAATAGAACTGGCGCTTTTATGGGTTTTTTAGAAATGAGTTTTGTTAAAATATTTTCGTTTAATAATGTGTGTAATTTCTGCAAAATAAAACGTAGATGTGTGTTATTGATTTAACCCTTGGATCGATAATTTCTACCATGGTTTTTCTTTCTGTGTAGAAGCATTTCATAGACAAAACACTTATCTTAAAACTACGCCGTATCCTGTCAGTTTGAACGTAATTTTGTCCTGCATAACCTTAGATTAACGTCTTGTGCACAATGTAGCACTGAGAGTAACTTAAGCATCCCCCATTCTTGACTAAAAAGGGGTTTAAACTTCTATCAGAACATGGTGCTTACTCGAGAAATACACATTTTGTGTTTTAGTTGCCTGGATAATTCTCATGTTTGGTTGAAATTTGTGTTTCATTTGTATGAGAGCCCTCACCCCCTCCAGAGAGAGGAGGGGTCTCGAACCACCATTGAAAAAAATCCTGCCTCCGAAAAACCCCACTCGCCAAATTTTGTACCGTTTGCTCGATCAGTTCTCGAGTTAAGCAGAAATTTGTGTTTAATTTGTATGTGAGCCCCCCCCCCCCTTCAGACGGGGAGGAGTCTCGAACCATAATAAGAACCTTCTCCGTCCCCCAAAACTTCCGCATAAAAAAATTCATTATAGTAGGGATAATTATCATGTTTGGTTGAAATTTGTATTTCATTTGTATGAGAACCCCCTTTCTAAAGAGGGGCGGGGTCTCGAATCACCATAGAAACATTTCTTGCCTTCAAAAACCTCCATATGCCAAATTTGGTTCCATATGCTCGATTAGTGCTTGAGTTATGCAGAAATTCCGGTTTCATTTGTATGAGAGCCATCCCTTCTTGATAATGCAGGGGTCTCAAACCACCATAGAATCTTTTCTTACCTCCAAAACCCTCACATGACAAATTTGGTTCCATTTGCTTGAGTAGTTGTCGAGTTATGCAGAAATTTGTGTTTCATTTGTATGGGAGCCCCCCCCCCTCCTTCAGCCGGGGGCGGAGTCTCAAATTATCATAAGAACCATCTCCGGCCCCAAAAATCCCAAAACAAATTTCATAACAGTGGAGATAGTTCCCACTCTTGGTTTATATTTGTGTTTCATTTGTATCAGAGCTCCTCCTTCCAGAGAGAGGAGGGGTCTCAAACTACCGTAGAAACCTTTATTGCCTTCAAAAACTTCCACATACCAAATTTGGTCCCATTTGCTTGTTTAGTTCTCGAGCTATGCAAAAAAATTATGTTTCATTTGTATGAGAGCCATCCCTTCCTGATAGGGGAGGGGTCTCAAACCTCCATAGAAATATTACTTGTCTCCAAAAACCCCAAATGGTTCCGTTTGCTTGATAATTCTCTAGTTATGCAGAAATTTCGGTTTAATTTGTATGAGAGCGCCCCTTTCAAGAGAGGGGGGGTCTCAAATCTCCATAAAAAACATTTCTTGCCTCCAGAAACCCCAGCATATCAAATTTGGTTCCATTTGCTTGACTAGTTCTTGAGTTATACAGAAATATGTGTTTCATTTGTATGAGAGCCTCCCTTTCTAGAAGGGGGGGGGGTCTCAAAGCATCATAAAAACATTTTTTGCCTCCAAAAACTCCCATATTTTAAACTTGATTCCATTTACTAGATTAGTTCTCGAGTTATGTAGAAATTTGTGTTTCATATGTATGGGAGCCCCTCCTTCCAGAAAAGGGAGGGGTCTCTAACTATCATAAGAACCTTTCCTGGCCCCAAAAACCCTCCATACAAAATTTCACGTGGCTCTATAGTTGTCGAGTCTATAAGGTTCAGACAGACAGACAGACAGACAGACAGAAATCCATTTTTGCAGAAATTTCAGTTTAATTTGTATGAGAGCCTTCCTTTCTAGAGAGTGGAGGGGTCTCAAATCTCCATAGAAACATGAGTTGCCTCCCGAAAACCCTACATGCCAAACTTGGTTCCATTTGCTTGACTAGTTCTTGAGTTATGCATAAATTTCTGTTTCATTTGTAAGAGAGCCTCCCTTTCTAGAAGGGAAAGGGCTCTCAAACCACCCTAGAATCATTTCTAACCTTCAAAACCCTCACATGACAAATTTGGTTCCATTTGCTTGAGTAGTTGTCGAGTCATGCAGAAATTTGTGTTTCATTTGTATGGGAGCCCTCCCTTTCAGCCGGGGAGGAGTCTCAAACTATCATAAAAATTTTCTCCGGCCCCAATAACCCCAAAAATTTCATAAGATTAGGGATAATTCTCATGTTTGGTTTATATTTGTGTTTCATTTGTATCAGAGCTCCTCCTTCCAGAGAGAGGAGGGGTCTCAAACCACCGTAGAAACATTTCTTGCCTTCCAAATCTTCCACATACCAAATTTGGTCCCATTTGCTTGATTAGTTCTCGAGCTATGCAAAAAAATTATGTTTTATTTGTATGAGAGCCATCCCTTCCTGATAGGGGAGGGGTCTCAAACCACCATAGAAACATTTCTTGTCTCCAAAAACCCCAAATGGTTCCGTTTGCTTGATAATTCTCTAGTTATGCAGAAATTTCAGCTTAATTTGTATGAGAGCCCCCCTTTCAAGAGAGGGGGGGTCTAAAATCTCCATAAAAACATTTTTTGCCTCCAGAAAACGTTCCATTTGCTTGACTAGTTCTTGAGTTATACAGAATTTTCTGTTTCATTTGTATGAGAGCCTCCCGTTCTAGAAGGGGGAGGGGTCTCAAAACACCATAAAAACATTTTTTGCCTCCAAAAACTCCCACATTTTAAATTTGGTTCCATTTACTATATTAGTTCTCGAGTTATGTAGAAATTTGTGTTTCATATGTATGGAAGCCCCTCCTTCCAGAAAAGGGAGGGGTCTCTAACTATCATAAGAACCTTCCCTGGCCCAAAAAACCCTCCATACAAAATTTCACGTGGTTCTGTATTTGTCGAGTCTATAAGGTTCAGACAGACAGACAGACAGACAGAAATCCATTTTTATATACAGTGACAGACAATACTGTAAGACCAAAGCCCGATTTTTTATACAAAATGGTCATGTTTGGAGGCTCGCTTTTGAATTTTCTTGTGAAGCAATCGGCGTCTGTAAATTTTAAAATGCTGAATGTAAAATTATGGATTTCAATCAGCTGCAAATTTAGGCTACTTCTGAACCACAACCGAAATTCCAGCTCAATTGGTTCTCGGAAAAATGAAAGACAACCCCCCCCCCCCACCCCCATATTAAGCATTTTGTACGAAAATCTGGCTTTGCCAGATAGTTAAAAAAAAAAAACTGTGGTGTCAATGAAATGAGATATTATTTTATATCGTGAGTTATTTAGTTAAGTATTGTAAAAATAGATTTTAAATATTAATTTATATTAGGTTATATTATATTTATATTTAAGATTAAAGTTTTTAGTAAAGGATTTATTATATTTTATTGAATGAGAAATTGTTTCTGTACACTCTATATCTATTGTAATAACTTTTTTTTTAATTGAATAAGTTTAATATTTATATCTTTTGTTTTATTAATTTCTTCTTTAGTATTTTTTTTATAGAAATCAATACATAGAAAGAGATTTTAATATTAATCAATTTATTTTATTAGTATGAATGTTTGTTGTTTCTATAATAGTATTAATTATTAGACCAAATTTAATTAGTATTTTATTAGGGGAGGTTGGATTAGGGTTAGTATCCTATATATATATAATTTTTTTTGTTTCTTGATTATCGAAATTCACTCAGTCACTCAAACACCAGTTTTGGGCATTTTTGTAACATGTCCGGGGGTAAGATTCGAACTCGTGACTTTGGCGTGCGAGGTATGACCACTACGCCGGGGTCGCCCCCTTATATTTATATATATTTATATAGATTTGAAATCAGATTGATCTCACCAATGGCCGCCACCGAAATAAGCTAGCTTGTTCAGTCGAAGGAGTGAACGTTTTCGATGTAGATTGGTATTTAATATCATGCACTCGTGACAAAATAAATGCAACCTATGAATCAAACTCAAAAGCATTTCCAGCTCACAACGTGGTTACCAGAGTAAAGTCTAACATCATAAAGATAGCAATTCAAAAACTTATTTTGATATCAACAGCAAATTGAAATCAAAATTTGATGTTTTTACAATCATCAAATTTTATATCAAAGTTAGGTTTCATCTTGCTGTAATCTTGCTTGCAATCTTCTCTTTGTAAAACGTAGTTATGTTTTCATTGTTTTGACAGATCATCAAGTGGAATACTCATTTTGCTATCAACGGGAAAAAATGTACAGCAAAATGACTTTTCAATTTGCTCTCACTGATAGCAGAATCAGTTTTAAATTTGATGTCACAGGAATAAATGTTTGCTATCAATTTTGATCTTTTAACCGTTAAAACGACCAACACGACAGCAACCTGAGTAATCATTATCGGCAAAATCAAAACATCATATTTAGTATTCTATTTGATCTCAGACTCTACTCGGGTAGTGTGCATCTGAAATTACATGCAAGCTTTGCACGCATGTATGCGTGTTGGCTTCGTTTGTGACTTCTGATCAATAAATGGCTGTTTTTTTTTCAATGCTTTCAATTAAAGTGCAGCATCCATAGCAACGTATACAAAATCACTTAATCCATCATTCTTAGCCTGTTGACTTGATCAAAGATTGATGTAAAATTATAATGATGCCTTCCAAATCACATTTAGCAAAATTCTCAGCCAGGTAGTTGAACGTGTTGTGTATCAGAATTATACAAGGACAGAATTTGGGAATAGCAGAGCATTCTTAGCCATGAGCATGGAAACAAAGAGCAGCACTAAAGCGTCTTCCACCGTATGGATGAACGACCATGTTCGTTAAAATCTTTCTAGATTAACTACAACTTCCAAACTCATTCTCAGTGACTGTCATCTCTCATTCTCAGTCACAATCGAGCTGATTTAAGATCTGGATGAAACCAGAAAACACGGCAGAGAAACTTCGAGCTCCTTTTCGAAAAACGCCTTCCGAATCGCTTCCATTCCACCCGAACAGAAAAGAATTATAATAATAACTGGATTTAATTACCGTGAACGTGTACTATTTGTTTTTGTTGGTTTTTATCGGTAAACAAATAGTACACGTTCACGGTGATTAAATCCAGTTATTAAACGAAATTTGGCACAAGAAAATGTTGTTAGTAAATGAAATTGCAACCAAATATGGAGGTGACAGCAAGCGCTCAATATGGCGCTTCTTGAAGGTGTCGACAAGTTTAGCGAAAGCAAACAACAGAATAAAATTTCTTCTAAGCTGCAGAAAATGCAAGGTGATTCCGTCATTTCTAAAAATCAAGAATGATATTACATTAGATAATGAAATATCGAAACGAGATCTGACAAAGATAATGTTCAAACACAGAATCAGACTTCTCAGTTTGATGATTTCGGACACCAAACGAACAATGGCGCATCTGAGGGAAATGAAACAAAACATGGGCCGAAAGATGGAGGAAAGATTCGAGCAAGAAGAAACACAGAGAATAAGGGAGATGGTGAATAGAAAGACAACCACCATCTTTCATCAAGTAGAAAAAAAAAGGTCACCGATAAAAACCAACAAAAACAAATAGAAAAGAATTATGTTAAACAAAAAGCATCATGGGCTCAACAAACAAAGAACAGCCTACAAAAAAAAAGATAAATTCTCACTTCAATCCGTTTTTCAAATTGCTTCTGCCGTCATTAATATCGAAGCAGGTTGAAATTCGAAGGCTACGATTTAAGGAATACTAATCGGATCCTCCATAAATATGTATGGAACAACGAATCAGATACCACTTCGAATACAAATTCTTTTTCTTTTTGTTGATGTTTGGAAGTCATATATTAGTTTCTATTTATATTGAGCAATCCTTTTTTCAATAGTTCAATATTTCTGGATAAAAAAAATGAAAACCACTCATCCTGATAATTTTGATCCTTTGTTTGAAAGGATGAAGGATCAGATTGGTAATACTCAAATTGGTTGTTGAGTTCTACGATTTGACAAACGTTCAAATGCATGGAGAAGTCCATTTCTCTTTCTCTTCTCTTGTTTGGAAGAGCTGCCGCTGAGCTTCAACTGGTTCCACCTTTTTTATTTGAACTTACCTTACCTTACCAATCAGGCTAAGGCCGGCGTGGCCTCTGCTGTACACAGAAGTTGTTTCCATTGTAATCGGTCCATGGCTGTACCTCGCTGTCTGCGGAGGGTCCGCAGGTCGCCTTCTACTTGATCAATCCACCTTGCTCGTTGCGCGCCTCTTCTTCTTGTACCCGTTGATTCGTTTTCGAGAACCAAAAAAAAGCTCAGCAAAAAAAGGAAAGAGCTTCGCAGCTCAGGCACTCAGGCTTTCCTTGTAGGTTTTGAGCGCTCGACCAACTGTTGTTTTCGGCATCTTCAGCACTTTAGCCAGCTTGGAACCGGACCACTACGGATTTTCCAGGTGTTTGTGCAAAATTTTCTATTTTCGAGTTCCATTTGACATTATTTCTGAACGCGATCGACTACTTTGATCAAACTTGCACCAGTTGTTCTCTATACCAGTGTGAACAAACCACTGTCAAAGACTTTCGATTCCTAACACTACAGGCGTGCTAGCGGCGCGCAAGGGGTGTACGGATTTACTTTTAGTCAGCCTTTACCTGTCAGTTCTTCGAGGCTATTCAAGGCTCGTTGAATCAGCGGAAGAGTAATGTTGTCAGGATTCTTTGCAACTATTCGAATTGCAGTTCGTGCAATCGACTGTGCGGCCAGCAGTTCGAATCGTAAGGTTCCCGCTTTGGCCATGCTCGAAAGTATCGGACTGGTCATGAGAGCTTCGGAAGCATACCGAACTATTGAGTTGTACGCAGGATCGAGAGTCAGCAAAGTGGCTGGTCCTTTTCGGCCCACTAAGTCTATTCCGTAGGTCAACTTTGCGGTTACTATGGCCGATCCCACCTGCAGCAGCGATGTTTGATTGCCACGCGGCAGCTTGGCACCGATCATCTTCAAAATCCGCATTCGAGACAGAGTGGCTTGAATGTCAAGATTCGATCCAGGGCAAAAACCAGAACCCTCAGTCGGTTGATTCTTGGAACGGCGATTCGCTCGATGGTTATATCATGGTTCGGACTGCAGTAGAAGATGTGCGACTTCGTTGCTGACATGGCGAATCCCACGCTCTTGGCCCATTTGTCCACGGCCTAGAAGGCAGTCTGCCGATCTTGCGATAGAGGCCTTCGGTTTTTGCTTCTCGTACCAAGAGAAGGATGTCGTCCGCGTACAACAATATGCTGACTCCGGTTGGCACTACCCGAATGATGGCCTGCATCGCGATTAGGAACAGCGTCACGGAGAGGATCGAACTCTGTGACACTCCGTTTTCCAGCTAGTGTTTACGAGACAACCGCCTATGAACTCTTGGAACGTCCGCCCCGTAGGAGCGCAGTATACCGGAGCTCCTCGCACTTGTTGGGCGAAACATCTATGGACTCTCGTTCAGCTGCTGCCTTCGCCATCTGGAAGGATAGGGGGGTTAGGGGGTAGCTGGAGGGCGCTGATCTCGCGTTGTAACATTTATCCAATTCTTCCGCTGCTACTTCGGGGTTGTCTGCGGAACCGTCCGTGTGCTGTTGTCGGCTACCACGCAGAGTGTTTACCATCTGCCACAGGTTGGTCATCGTGCTGTCGCCACGATGTCATCCCACGACTGCTTCTTTGCTTGCTGGATAGCTTTTCGTGCCGCTGGCTTCCTGGCTTCTCGGAATCTCGCTAATGCTGCGGGTTGTTTAGGATCGGATTGCTGTAGTCGTCGAAGGGGTAGCAGTCGGATTGCTGACTTCGCTTCGGGACACCGCCAGGGTACCGCTCTTAGTCCAACACGGCCGCTGGTCCGCGCTATGGATTAAGTCGCTTGGTGTTTATGATATGGTAAAATGTGGCAACATCGAACCTGGAACCGGGACAACCTTAGGTTAAATCATTGGTAATTAACTTTTGGCATCTATTTCTTCAAGGGCAATATTTTAAAAAGTTGAAGATATCGGCAGTTCGTAGAATAGCTGATTAATTAATATTTTCTCTTGAAGTGAAAAAGGGTCAAAATGGGTCACTAATGAATGTCTGCCGCCCATGAAAGCATTTCCAATGGATTATTTCGATTTTTTTACGCTAGAAAAGGTATGTTGGATGGAAAGCAACTAAGGGCGTTAAAAGTATGTTTTTAATTTCCGTGAACGGTTTGAACAAAATCAAATTGAATTGACCGAAACATCGATTAAACTAACTTTCAAATCGATCCTTTAGAATTCCTCACGTAATTCGAACAATTTCGCGGGGACGGAGCTATAGTTGGTCAAACATGTTTGAGCGTGTGTGAAATGAACTTCTGCTTCTTGTGTTGTCGGTGATGGGTATGAATTTTAGGAATATTACTGTTCAATACCCAAAAGTGTTCCCTCTACCAACTCCCATTCCTGTAAGTGAAGGTCGCTAGAATCCAAACATGGCCGCTAACATTGCCGATTTGCTTCGCCATTTCGAATTTTTGAATGCACAAATCTGAGAAATTACAAAGATTTCACATGCTAAACTCCAATAGAATTTTCTCTGCACTAAAACATGCAAGTATTTGAAGTTTGGCATGTGTTATCTTTGTATTTTCGTAGATTTATGCCTTCAAAAATTCGGACCGGCGCACTGAGGAGTAATTGAAACAAAAACCTGGCCATAAATCAAAAATATGAAAATGATTTAACACATCATTAAGTAGTTGCAGTTAATCGTGTTTACCTTGGTGAATAACTTGACAGCTAAATCTAGAGAAAATGCTTTGTTTACATCCTGTGCCACTCGCATGAAGTTGGTGTAAGTGTCGTCCGGTTTCTTGCGCTTATATTTCTTGTGCCTGCGTATTCAGAAAAAGTCAACAAACTTATTAATTACACAAGTTAACGTTATTCATAACAATGGATATTCAAGTGAAAGGTATGTCTTATATTTCCCCGTATAATAACAACAGTTGGTATTATATAATGCGTGTTTGAGACATGTTTTGAAAATGTATTTGAACACACAGTTTTCCGTTTTATATTTTACGTAAAGTTGATTTCAGTTATAAAGTAAGTGAAAGTTTTCTGTGAAACAAAAATGAAATGAAAAATTTACGATTAAATTCATGTAATTAACACTTCCGAACTCATCCGAACTCCAGCGCTAGACACATTTGAAATTAAACTAGAGTTTTTACAATTAAACGCACGATGTTGCCGTTTAAAATGTAAACGTTGTACTTCAGTAACTTATCGGCTATTTTAGCTGCTTTTGGTAGCCAATTGAATGGAAATGTATATATCCGGTTCAAATATCATACATACTTGTTCATTGTTCTAAAAGAGGCAATTTTCATGATCCAGTCAGTTGCCTGAACAATATTTTTTCTGTATTTACTTACAGGATCTACTAATCTGGTTTCCAGATCATTTCTTTGTGAAATTCTGCATAGGTGTGATGCAAAACCACTGAATGCAAAATTTGTGCACATTGAAGCGTTACTGACAGACATGCTGCACTGTCCAGAAACTGGAGTGCCCGTATTGAAACAACAACTCCATAATTTTAAAAACAGTTTGTACGCAAATAGAAAGCATCGAGTTTTAATAAAATAATTTCTGCAAAATGCACAAAAACTGGTTAAACGGTACGGTTGAATTTTCAAAGTGGTCAAAGTCTGCAGGGCGACCTTCACTAAATTTTGAGAATTTGAGTGATCGCAGTAAACGTCGACGTACCGAAAACATCAGAAAAAAGACATCTGCTGAAGAATTGGCATACGCAACTCAGATGAGTCAAAGGGCAGTCGGCAACCCTGTTGCGGCAAAAATAATAAAAGATGTTACCCAAAGTGCATCAACAGCTAGAAAAATAGAGTTGAATATCGAGAAAAGTAAAAATCTAAACTGTATCCAGATAATGACTCCAAAACAAGCTCTTGGGATGTTCGTTGAAGCAAATTTGTCACGGAAACAATACGAAGTGATTCAGGGTCTTAGTAAGGCTCTGTATCCTTCGTATTCTGTTATACAAAAGGAGAAAGCTGTGTGTTATCCAAATGAGGATGAGATTATCATAACTGAGACCAGTGCCGAGATACGTTTACAGGGTCTGTTGGACTGCACTGCATCGTGATTATGCCTTCATTTGGATGAAGTACTTCAATCACTACCTGTAAAAGAAAGACAGAACCTCGAGCTGGTATCGAAATTGGGGTGTGGTGGCTCACAGCAGTCTCAGTACAAGCAAAAAATTGACGGAGAAGGAAACAGTGATGCCAGTATTTTCCAAAGCTCTTTAGTCCCTCTAAGATTGCGTACTTCTATTAACGATTGTGAGAAAATCATTTGGCAAAATCCTATTCCTTCGTCACCACGCTACTGTCGACCAATACGATTTCGTTTCTTTAAAGAAACAACCACCGTCACGACAGAGGAGATTGAATATGTTGAGAACCAAGCTAAAGACTTACAGCAAACGGAAGTGTCAACAGCGAATGGAGAAATTATACGAATTTCACACAAATTGATGCCTACAATGCACACTGGGCCAGAATGAAAAATTAGCAGGAATAAATTATTTTCACTATGAAGATGCAACTTCAGAACAAAACTGTCTTCGGCAAAGTTGCAGTTTATAATTAGGGCTTTAATTTGACGTCAGTTTCAGTTAGGGTGGTCCTTGAATATATCGAAATAAAAATTCTATCTTTCACATTTCTTGACATAGAGCAATACAATGCTCTACAAAGTTGTTCTTTATTGAATTTCAAGCAACTTTGATGCAAAAATTATAGTCGTTGGTCTTTTGTGTCAAAAGTTATGATCATTTTTACGCTTAAGAGTAGGGTGGCCCTGAAAAAAATAGTATTTTTCGCCTAACTTTTTTATTTCAAGTTTTATGAAAATGTTTTTTTCAAAATTTTTTAGATTTTTTTTAAACACACATTTAAAAAAAAAAAAAAAAAATTATAAAAATTCCTCCAAAAAAACACCAATTTTTTACAAAAAAAAATAATTTTTTTAAAAAAAAAATTTTTTTAAAAAGGGAGAAAAAGGGGAAAAAAAAACATGATTATATAAAAATAAAAAATATTAGATCTCTTTTTTTTTTTTTTTTTTTAAAAAAAAGACCGTGCAATTTCGTAGTTGCTACTCCCTTACTGACAGAACTAGTGTAATTGCACAGAGAACCACATAGATGGAGCTTGGGATTAGCTTTTTACATCTTCAATGTACAAGTTCACTAATTCTATTTATAGATCAGTACTGGCGCCGGCCACGTCCTCACGGTCTTTTGGGGAGGAGGGAAGGATGATTAGTTTGACAATCGTTGTTATTAGAGACCGTGAACACCACTGCATCTCTACAATTGCCAAGGGAAGGATAGTTGTGTTAGTGAGGTAGGTTATTTTTAGATCATGGATGCACTGTGGTAAGTGATGCGATCAATGAAAGAAAGCGCAGTAGACTGCTTTTTATTTTAAATCTATTGGTGATAGAAAGAGGCAAGTGAAAAATGGCAAGGAAGGGGACGGGCCTGGGATTGAACTCCCGACAATCTGCTCAGTAAGCAGAACGGGTAACCACTGAGCTACCCAGCCGCGTCAAAATATTATTTTTTTTTTTATATAAATAAAAATATAAATTTAAAAAAAAAAAAGTTTGAATGTAATTATAAATATATTTTTTTTTTTATATAAAAAAATTTTTTTTTTTTTTTTAAATGATAATGGCAACAAAAAAAAAAAAACAAAAAAAAAAAAAAAAAAAAAAATTAAAAAAAAATAAAAAAAAAAAAAAAAAAAAAAAAAAAAAAAAAAAAAAAAAAAAAATATACCACACCAACCCCCCACCAACAAAAAAAAAAAAAATTTTTTTTCTACGCCCTGGACGTTTAAGGGTTAGAAAAATCTTCGAGGTTGGAATGATGTTCTCAAAAATATCAGGTATAAAGCGCATCAACGTGTATGCGTTTGTGTTTGCGTGTGCTTGGAACCAACATAATGGTAAATTCAAACGGATGTCAGTTGAACTTAACTGCTTAATTCCCGTAACAATAACTCAAAATTTAAGTTTCTTTTAACCACCGTAGGTAGTCAAATCAAACTAATATGATGTTTGTACCCAATTCAACGTGAAGTTCCTGTTAAATAAAACTAGAATATATTTGCGTTTCTCAATCATTTTTCTCAGTGCACCCTTAGTAAAGCGATATTTTTTCTTTGCTTCGGTGGTTTTTCATTGTGCTGAAGGTTTCAGAGACTAGTGAGCCACGACTATCGAGGTACATTGACTTTACTCTAGAGCTATCAAATTGTTACCGGATTGTCTGCGGATGACCAGTCATTTCCTAGTGTTTTATTGTATTGAATTTAAATCTTTATTAATGAATTTCGCCACGGCTTGATTTTTTGTGTAATAGTTTTGAAGTTCTACCGACGCAATTCGCAAAAATGGTAAGAGGTTATTTGAATCGAAGCTTTGTTTGTTTTTTGTTTAACGAGAATCTGTTTTAGATGTGAAAAATGGTGATTTAGTTCAGCTTTTCTTTTCTGGGAAAAGTAGCTCGGAGATCTTTCACTACATAGTAAACAAGTATACGGTTGGTCAAATAAGCAAAGATTCAATGTTAACACAGATATACAAGCTACGGTTCGAATTTAAAAAGCGTTGGAGCAGCAGTAACTATATGAAAGAGCGATTTCTCTCGAAAAATAAATTAGCCTTTATTCTGGAGGTTTTCGAAAGGCAGGGAAATTAGTTGAGAATATTGCATCAGATCCAACTGCCATAAAGAATATGGATACATCGTCTAACGATCCTGATCCTGGAGATAGTTTGTTCACACCAGATGAAGCACTTGCTTTTCTATGCCAGAACGGATTTTCCAAGGCACAATACACAAACATTCGCATGATGTCATTACATAAAGGCATTAAAATGTATCCAGCGTATAATCATGTGAGAGATGCCAAATCGAATTGTTATCCCAATGGTAATATTCCTTTCATTTGGATAATAGTGTAGTAATACATAATTGATTGTTTACAGGCATCCATATCCAACAGTCTGTTGCTCAGGTTTCAATACAGAACTTGGTTGATCACACTATTCAGCGGCTGTGGGAAAGCTTGGGCCTAAACTCTAAGATTTATTATTCGTCAAATGATGACATTCACTTGATGGTGAAATGGGGATGCGATGGAAGTTCGAATCATGCTCGTTATAAGCAACCATTTGTTCATAAGGATGACACCGCGGAAGGTGCTATTGAAGAATACAGTGACTCCCATATCTTCGCATTGTCGATGGTCCCTCTTCGATTGACCATCCACAAAACAAATTCAGGGGTCAAGGAAATCATTTGGAATAACAATCTACCTTCATCAATTTCCCTGTGTCGACCACTTAAACTGATTTTTCAGAAAGAAGCGGCTGATTTGACCAGAAGTGAAGTTGAAAAAGTAGAACAGCAAATTAATGCTTTGAAACCTACGGAATGCAAATCAGGAGACAACAAAGTGTTCGTTAAAGTTGATATGATTTTTTGTATGATCGATACTAAAGTTGTCAACGACGTTACAATGACTAATTCTCAAGCGTGTTACATTTGCGGAAAATCAGGTTGGTCTTTAATTTTTATTAGCATTTCTTTATTTTTATATCATTTTACACAAACCTAGGAATGAAGCTTAACGCGCACAGCGATGAAAATAAGCCAATTGACCCCGATAAGTTGAAATACGGACTTTCTCCGCTGCACGCCTACATTAGAAGCAAGGACATGTTTTTAAAAATAGCAAACCGATTGGCAATGGAAAAACCTTGCTGGAGAGTCAGTAAAGCAAACGTTGCAGTTAAAGAGCGTGAAGTGAAAAACAAAACTGAGTTCCGAAGGCAACTTGGACTCCGTATAAGTGAACCATTACCATCTGGTGGTAACTCAAACGATGGGAATACGGCCAGGATTTTTTTTGCAAATTGGAAAACAGTTTCCAATATTACTGGCTTGGATGAAGAATTATTAGAGGACTTTCATATAATTTTGAGTACCATCAACAATCGGGCTGATATTAGCGTAGAAGCTTTCCAAACGTATGCGAAAGAAACGCGTGTGCTTTACAATAAGCTATACAGCTGGTACGCCATGACACCAACAGTGCATAAAGTGTTGGTTCATGGTGGTGATGTGATTGAACATGCCATTTTGCCAATCGGTATGCTAAGCGAGGAAGCGCAAGAGACTAGAAACAAATGTATACGAAATTTTCGGGAGCATCATGCAAGACAGTTCAGTCGTGAAGCCAATTTAGAGGATGTATTTAAGCGACTGCTGATCACATCTGATCCAGTCATTTCAATGATTACAAAAAAAAATTGGCAAAACAAGAGAAATCAATTTGCAGGAAAAAGCGCATGCACTAATCAAAAGTCTAATGTAACTACTTCTAAATGATTAATCAAACTTGATATTTAAAAAACAAACGTTGCAAACAACAGCATCGAATATCTTTTATTGACAAACATGATATATTACTGATATATCACGAAAGACATCTTTAACATCTCTATATGTTGGAACACCACTTTAACTACAAATTTTATCAAAACAAAAATAAGCAAAATAAGCAAATTCATCGATTTAAATTGAAAACAATGCAAATATTAGTTTTTTATTTCTATATGGTGATTCGTCGTTGCCATCAACATTTAAGAAAAAAACGAGAATTTTATTTTTAAAAGGACATACATTCATAGTACCATTTAACCTAAAATTCTTCTAAATTCACCTGAGTATTTATATACAAAAGAGACCTATAATCTTTACCATTCATATGCAATCGTATTTGTATCCCCGTTTTTCCCCCTTTAAAAAATAATTTGATTTAAAAAAATCGTAATTTTTAGACTAAAATTGCGATATCTTTTGAAGGAATTTATGAAATTACGTTCTTTTTTCATCAAAGTGTGTATTTAAGTAAGCTCTAAAAATTTGTCAAAGACACCATTTTCATAAAACTTGAAATAAAAAAGTTAGGCGAAAAATACTATTTTTTTCAGGGCCTACTCTTAAGCGTAAAAATGATCATAACTTTTGACACAAAAGACCAACGACTATAATTTTTGCATCAAAGTTGCTTGAAATTCAATAAAGAACAACTTTGTAGAGCATTGTATTGCTTTATGTCAAGAAATGTGAAAGATAGAATTTTTATTTCGATATATTCAAGGACCACCCTAACTGAAACTGACGTCAAATTAAAGCCCTAATTATAAACTGCAACTTTGCCGAAGACAGTTTTGTTCTGAAGTTGCATCTTCATAGTGAAAATAATTTATTCCTGCTAATTTTTCATTCTGGCCCAATGTGCAATGGTGGACACGAAAGTCTGCAACGCAGCAACTGGTACAGCATCGTCCATGCGATGCTTCGTCTGTGGTGAAACATCCAAGAACTTCAATAAATTTAGTGAAGCTAAGGATTTCAATCCAGAATCATTGCGGTTTGGATTGTCTACATTACATGCAAGGATCAGATTTTTCGAGACCATACTTCATATATCTTACAAACTACCGATCAAATGTTGGCAAGCGAGGACAGTGCAGCAAAAAACTGAAGTTGCACAGGCGAAACAAAGAATACAGTATGCTTTCAAGCAGGAGATGGGGCTGATGGTCGATATTCCGAAAGCAGGGAGTGGAAATACCAATGATGGGAACACTGCTAAGAGATTTTTCGCTGATCCTGAAAAGACTTCCGAGATCACGGGCATAAGTATTGATCTAATCGTTAGGCTCAAGATAATCCTTGAAGTTTCGACGAGTGGATACGAAATCGATGCCAGAAAGTTCGATAAATATGCACGTGAAACTGCTGAGTTGTATGTTACTCTGTATCCATGGCACCCAATGACACCAACACTCCACAAAGTCCTAATGCATGGAGCTATCATGATTAGGCATGCGGTTCTACCAATAGGAATGCTATCTGAGGAGGCAGCAGAGGCGAGAAATAAACATTTCCGTTCATATCGCTTGAACTTCTCTAGGAAGTTTTTCAGAAAGATGTGCAACCGGGATATTCTAAACAGACTACTTTTAAACTCAGATCCATATATTACAAGCATGAGACCAAAGGCAAAGAAGAGAGATATTGTATTTTCACATGATGGATTAAAGCTCCTGAAACCAGGATTCTCGATGGATGAAGATGACAGTGATAAAGAATCAGAGAATGACACTGATTCGGAAGCTTGAAACAAACTTAATTTTTACTGTCACCTTCAAAGAGTGAAAACATGTCATTGAAATAAATTTACGTTTGTACTCACAACTTATGTTTATTTTTTAAAAGTTGGTTCTGACGAATTGGTTTTAAATTCGTAATAATTATGAGATGATACATGAATTTTTTTTTAGGTCCACTAAATCACGTGGTTTCATTTCTGAATGATTGAACTGCCATCCGGTCCAAAATAAATAATTCAAAAATAATAATTCTAAATTCAACGATTGAATTAAACAGTATCAGAAAAGTTTGGACCCAGTCTGGTTGATTTTTTTATCTACAAAGATAATCACCGTTTGCACCACAGCATGAAAAGATAAATTGACACATGGCAATTGGACAATTATACAATTGACACACCAGGGTCCTCCCTTAGCTCAGTCGGTAAAGGCGGAGCTACAAAGCAACACCATGCTGGAGGTGGCTGGGTTCGATTCCCGGTCGGGTCAAGGAATTTTTCGTGAGGGAAATTTCTCGACTCCCTGGGCATAGGGTATGATTGTATTTGCCACACAATCATACTAATGCAAAAATGGTACTTGGAATCGGAAGCTCTCAATTAAAAACTGTGGAAGTGCAATTAAGAACACTAAGTTGAGAAGCAGGCAAAGCTCGTATGAAGAGCGTCAAAACCAGGAAGAAGAAGAAGACAATTGACACATGACAATTGGAAATAATTTTTTGTATAAAGGCGATTGTCTATCATCAAAATTTCATTTATGAATTTTTAAGAAATAATACACAACATTTTGTTATTGATTCAAAAATGGATTTTTCGGCTTTTCCAAGCATTTTCTGTACACTGTGGATTTTTTATTAGATTGTATTTTGTCCTAATTTTTAAGAAATCTTCATCATAGTTTGGAGAACAAATTTGTGCTCTACGATAAATCGTTCTTCAGTTATAATTTTTTCAAGTGAACGATGTTCGTGAAAATCAAAAAACTTCTTTTGGCGTATTCCAGGAGAACTGGTAACCCTGATTTTTTTTATATATTGCCTTGTTCATATATCCATAAATCGTACGCATAGACAACGTTACAAACGTAGACAACGTAACAATAACCCTTCGGCCCAATCTGTATGACAATAAAAAAAAACCCACGTCATAACAAATAAAACGAAACTTCACACTGGTAGGTGGATTCAATGTTGCAAAATGGTGGTAAACGAAATATTCATGCTTTACATTAGTTATACATACAAAATATAGCATAAACCAGCAGAAAATAATTTTGGCCAGCTTTTTACCTCAGTTACTCCACTGTGCGGCGTTTCAAATCGGCAATGATGCTGGTCGTTTTCGTATTTTAGGGACTATCACTTCAATTGAAACGATTGAAATACCGTACGGAAAAAGTGTTCTGCATTGTATGCAAATTGATAAAAAGGAAAGAACTCACCCGATTTTCCAAAATGATCACAAACTATTCTTAGTAAAGCAAGCACACAGAGGTGGTCTGTCAGGTGTATTTTGTGTATCAAATCTGGTCAATTGAACTAGCTGCCTAGTTTTGCTTTCAATGTTCAAGTTCCACATGCCGAAATCAAGAGAATATCCGGCCTCAATATTTGTATATGGAGCCCCGCAACTATCCACAATATCAAACCATCTTAAATCAAATTCACAAAAACTTTAAATAATATCGTTAGTTTGAACAAAAAATCGTGAGGAACATTTAAGCGAACCACTACATATTTTAGCTTTTCACATTTTATGGATCGTCCATTTAGTACGTCAGATTTTCAGAGAGAAGGGGGTTTTCAAAAGTGCGACGATTTTTCTTTCATATTCATACCAAATACATGACGTTTGCGGAGGGGGCGGGTGGGGGGTAAATAGTTACGTTTTGCGTGACGTACTTGATGAACGTTCCTTTAGTGGATTTTCAGTTGAACACCACAAAAATTACTATGACTTAACCTCAAAAATTGTACAATAAACAAACTTTCACAACCCCTCTGAAAACGACCAACGACCAGTTGAAACCCTCAGTGACAACGATGAACTACATGGACATAATCCAGAGGTAATCTCTGCGACAGAGCAACAGAGATCTCCCCAAGAAACGGAACCAAAAAATTAAGTTATCGAAATACCGTGAAGAACACCGAGTGTAACCAAAAGGAAAAGCGAAAAGTGATTAGAAAAAAAAACCCAAGAATAAAATGGCCCACCAAAGTCTCGAGCGCAAGCTCTCCTACTACAACGATCCGGAATACGCAGCGGTTCGCCACGCCCAGAGCGGGCGTCTTTTCAACTGGGTCAAGGTGTCCCACGGATTCAAAAAATTCCGCCTGCGACGATGGAACTCCACCGGATCCTGGGTTATTATCTTCTCCGATTGCCATTTTCGTATGAATTTTCAAAATTTCAACGTTCTAACAATTCCTCATTTTTCCGCCCCCAACAGAGCCCCGAACCGTCCGGGATAATCGATCTCACCAACTTCCACGTGGCCGAGGGCAACTACACCAAGCGGAAGAACGTGTTCAAGCTGACGACGGTGTCCTCCTACCATCACCACCACCAGCAGCAGCAGCAGCCGCAACAGCATCTCCTGCAACCGCATCAGCAGGGCTCGGGTCCGACCAGTGCCCAATCCCATCAGCATCTGGCGGTGCATCACACGCAGTCGGCCGGATTGGCCTCGTCGGCGTCCTCCTCCGGCGGATCCTCTTCGGTGTACAAGGGCTACGAGCGGGAACTGTTGCTCCAGGCCGACTCCCACAATGATATGCGCCTGTGGATGGACTCGCTGCGGACCGTCTGTCGCAGCAGTCAGTACCTGAATAGCAGTGTGAGTATTTTGATTTTCGATTTCAATTCGTCGCTCACGTTTCGCGGTTTGTTATCACTGCAAATTCACACCTACACCGTCGAGAGGTGTTTATCAACCCACTTCGAGGAATACCAAGAAATGTCTCACGCTTAGTCCAGTCCAGACAACACATCGGCACGATAAATGGCTCTTCTTTGAAACTGTTATCTTGACGAAAAAAAAAAAAAGGAAAAGTATCAGATCCGATAGAAGATAGCCGACTAGTAGTTGAATTTCTGAGGCGCTGATAACAACCCTCCGTGCCGAGTGCCGAAAATAATAATTAAAACAAGACAATCTTTTTGTCGTCAGCGTGTGTGCGGCGCTTGTACTGATAACGGAGGAGGCCCCCGTTTTCCTCCAACAAATTCTCACTCGCCTACTGCGACGTCAATGCCTCCGAGTTGAGACTGCGCGAAACAGACAGCAGGCTAAACAGTAGTGCAAGTGCAATGCCCACAGTGAACTTGGATGGATTTGATTCTCACGGCACCGATCATCCAGGACTACTACCAGTGGGATGGCGCCTTCGGTAGTCCACGGCATTTCGTCGATGCTGGCCACCAGCAGAATCGAATACAGCACGAAATGGGGCGAATTGTGGTTGATTCAGTGCACAAGACGATTGTTTGTGTCGCGATTCGCGTATAGATGATGTGTTGGTTCGGGTGATTGATTGTTTTGTTTTTTTTTGCTCCCACAGGACTACATCAACAACTTCGGCGGTCAACAGGCTGAACCGCAGAGAGTGGCCGCCCTGACGAGTGTGCAATCAACGAGCAATGATGAATTTTCACCGGTTCTATCAGCAAAATCCCACCGTAAATATGCCCTGGGGTCTCGGTCGCCCTCGGGTCAATCGCCGGTCACCAAGAGTCGGAAAACTCCGCAGCAGAGTTCGGCTGCCTCGCTGACCCCGGCCGCTATTGCCAACAGCGGTCAATCTCATAGTGGTAAGGAGAGCAGTGATAAGGAAACTGGGTCGCCCAAATCAAAAACCTGGAAGGGTATCGTGGCTCGACAATTCCGAAAAATGCAAGGACAACCCGGCTCACCGGGTGCCCAAAACGCGGAGATGCTCCTACCGGACGGAGCCTCCATCAACGTTCTCCTACAGCTGTGTCCCCCGTCGGACGAGAACCCCTACGTCCCTCTGCTGCTAGCCAAGTGTACCAACATAGTTGAATCCAAAGGGCTGGGAGTGATTGGAATCTACCGGATACCGGGCAACACGGCTGCCATATCGCAACTGACCGAACAGGTCAACCGAGGCATGGACGAAGTCACCCTTCGTGACCCGAAATGGGATGACGTCAATGTGGTATCGTCCCTGCTCAAGTCCTTCATCCGAAATCTGCCGGAACCGCTGCTTCCGAACGAAATGTACCATAGCTTTATCAATGCCGACAAACTGACCGGCCAGGAAAGACTGATCGAACTGAAACAGCTGCTGATGCGAATCCCGGTGTACAACTACGAAACGATGCGCCATCTGATGCGGCACCTGAACATCGTTTCGACGCACGCCAACGTGAATCTGATGGATCCACGCAACCTGGCCATCGTGTTTGGACCGTCGGTGGTCCGTTCCGCCAACGAGTCCCTCGAAACCGCCGTCAAAGACATGAAACACCAGTGCCAAATCGTCGAGGTGCTCATCAATCACGTGAGTATTGGTTCTTGTTTACCCAATGCATTTGAACCTGTTATTGAATTACGTTTTTGTTTAGTATCCCTACTTCTTCGAAGACGATCTATTGCCGAGTGTGGCGGAGAAACAATCAACGACCACCGTTGATTCCGGCTTGGACGTACCGTCAGCGTCGCTGTTGTTGGATAATGTTTCTAAAATTGAACGTAAGTGAACGCTTGTGATTGAGTGTTGTTTGAGATCGTAAGAATCATTTTTTTCCCCGAACGCAGCCTTCAAAGAATCATCCAAGGAGAGTAGCTCACACTTTGTGGCTCAGATCGTACAGGCGGCCAATAGAAAGATTCGAAGAACGGCACAGCGCAAGAGCACCATGTCTTCGACGACACCGGACACCCTCTCACTGGACAGTACAACGGTAAGTTTCCCCGCTCTGTGGTTTGGTGGTCAGATTAATCCACTTTCTGTTGCCCTCAAACAGTCAGCGGAATCGAAGGAGCAATTGTCTCGAACCTCACACCACAATCACCGGTATCTGCATCCGAGCAGTGCCGCTGGCGGTGCAGGGGCTATCGGTGGCAGCGTTCCACCGGATCCGGCGGCCAGTCCAGGTGTGCAATCAGACGACAGTCAGAAAGAGAACCTGGTCCAGCATCAACAGCAGCAACAACAGCAGCAGCAGCAGCAACAACAGCAGCAATACAATTACTACCACCATCGCCATCACCTGCATCAGCATCATCAGCATCATCATGGGATCCGACACCACAGCACCACCAGCCAGAGCAACGACGACAACTCATCAGTATTAAACCGATCGTCCGAGGAGGACTCAAATGACAGTGCATTCGCCGATAATGGTGAGTAGTGGCCGGAACCGATCAACCATTGTAACCAGCATAATGAACTCATTTCAGTATATCGAAGATTTTACCCATGGTATTATTCGTGAGATTCGCGTAATTCTCAGTATTCCTCCGTAGTAGCCGCAGTTCTCAGCTTTCTTTCGTTCGATGGAAGAAAGTTTGATGAAATGCTTATTTATTATAACACTCACTCGCACACACCTCGTCGATCTGATCTTCGGACGCTTCCAGGACGCTTCCTAGCTCGACGACCTCTACCCTAAAGGTACCGGTGAATGGAGTGTTTTAATCGCAATGCTAAAAGCCGAACCTCTTCTGCAATTTCGCCTTTTTTTCTGATAACCGATCGTTTCTTTAAATAACAGGAAATTTTGTGTTTGTGTGTTTGCGATCTGCCTAATACGATTGTGAGACCCACACTAACTGCTTGACTCGAGCGTGTGTTTTTACATCAACATCCTCAGCATCTTTGCCACATTTTTTACCTTTCGTCTAAGCAACGTGGTGCGACATATCTATCTAAATAACTTTGATCCGGATCGCAACGTTTGTTAGTACGACTTCTAGTTGCAATGTCAGATTGTAGCGAAAAATTAGAAGGCAAATGCCGCCGGGCTTAAGTTTGAGCGTCAAATGAACAAGCGGAACTTCTAAGTAGGTAGCACGAAGAGCCTGAATTAATGGTTACTGGTATACATAGACTATATGTACACGTGGAAGACGAATTCATGTATCTAGGCTCATTGATGACCGCCGATAACAACACCAGCAGAGAGATACAAAGACGCATTATAGCTAGTAACCAAACCTACTTTGACTACGAAAGACATTACAAAGTACGCCGCGCTACGAAGATGTCCTTCTACAAGGCAGAGATTCGATCCGGAAGCTCTCTACAGCCGCGAAACGTTGACTATGCTCGTGGAGGAGCAAGGCATCCTTTGGGGTATTTGAACGGAATGCGCTATGTCGAACTCGGTGGAGTGCAGATGGAAGACGTAATATGGGGCAGGCGAATGAACCACGAACTGCATCATCCATATTGCAAAAATCAATCGACATCGATGGGCTGGCCACGTCGTAAAAATGTTGGACGATAGCCAGGTGACAGTTATTCTCGTAAACCATCCGACCGGTACAAGAAGAAGAGGCCCATATCGAGCACGGTCGATCGGACTAAATGACGTTTGACACCAATCAACCGACCCCCTTTTACTAGACTAGCCATGTCCATGTAATCGACTACCGTGACTCAACCACAATCTCGTCTCGGATCGCAGGTGATCCCGATTCATGGAAGATCTACATAACAAACTGGGTGGTTACAATCAAGTCGGTTCTACCATAATCGTGTTGGCGATTAGCATCTTTTGCTTCAAAAATATTCATTTTTACAACTGTGTTATTTCGTGTTATTTTGGAGGTGGAATTTGGTGATATCCGTCTGATTATAAATTTATAACAAAAACGGATATTTAAATAACACTATGTTCCAAAATCTGGAAGTGTGTTGTGTGTACTCTTATTCAAATGATATCGGGATTGGTTACATGTGGGACCTATTTTATCTGAATGAATTCTGGGAGCGGACATGACTGGCAAAAGGACGAAACTGTTGTATGAATAAATAATGTTAGGATTCACCTTTTTGAAATGGTTGAAAGGAAGAACGAGCCGGTGAACAGTCATCGTAGTCGACGAACCCGTCAGGACCAGGGAAGCGCTGTGCAAATTCGGATGTAAAAGGTCATCCTCGGAAGTCAACAAATATGATTGTGGCGCACAGGTCTTGGTGTCCAATCAAGTAGTCGACACTGCCAACCACGGCATTTTCGCACCTGTTGCTAACAAAACTGATGGGCATCATTTCTTCTCCGCTTCTTCGAATCACGGGCAGCTTGGCAGTCGGTCAGGTTTTAGGTTGATGGTCTTCAGGCCAATCCAATGCCGTTCGTTGTTATTGCCCCGTTCAGCATGCTGTTGGAAGGACCGGGAATTGTCCAAGTCGGTGTATGGCACGGCAGCAAAGCTCGTCAACCAAGTTACGAGAAATTGCGTTCCCGTTATCAAGAACTGTATTCGTGGAATGAGAAAATTAAAGCTGGAAAACGTAGTGAATCGACTGAAGGCGCAGAGCACCGATGACCTACACAAACCAAGCGACCTGGAACTACGTTGTCAGGATCTGAGCAGAGTGATTGCACAACGACGTGAATTAATCTTGATAGAAGAGCAGCTACCTCGCAGAGAACACGATTAGCGAGAATAGTTCGGCTTCTCGCTTTTCGAAGTTCTTCTCGCACGGTAAAGAAGACCACCACGTCAGTAAGTGTCAGTACAAGAGCTACGTTTGCAAGATTTGCTACAGGAAGAGGCATCTGGTCAAGGTTTATCCCACGAAGGAGAACGATTCGCCGTCGGTGGTAAAAGGTGAATTATTTGTGCTTGAATAAGGTGGATTTCCTTCCACCCAGTCTCACCCGGATTGTCGTCAACGGCAAGCTGATTCGACACGGATGCGATGCTCAACACAGATTGTGGAGAGTCGTTCATTTACTACAACGGCAGCGTGTTCAAGTTCAAGAAGCTCGATTCCAAAGAAAAGATTTTCAAGGAGAAAGTATAAGCCGAGCTGGATCGCTTCGACTGTACTGGCATTATCGCCAAAGCTTCCACAGCGGATGAGGAGTTGGGAACACCGTTAGTACTCGTTCTGAAGAAGGATCATCGAAACGACTTTGTGCGGATTGTCGTGTTACAGTTAACCCGCATCTAGAGAACGATCATCACCCGTTACCCACTCGGCTTTGCAAGGAGGTAAACATTTTTGCAAGCTGGACCTCAAGAACGCCTATTATCAGCTGGTCGTTCTGGTTTTCTGATGAACCGTTTGTCCTTTGGAACGTAGATCGCTTGCTTCGTTTTTCAAGCCACTGCGTAGAGAGTGCTGCAAGGTTGTCGCGATATGGTCAATTACCTCGAGGATGTGATGGTGACCAGATCAAAAAGTACCGGGTTGAAAATAATTAAAATGAACCACTTTCCACCGATCCGGAGAGGCTTCTTAGGGATTTCACTTCACGGTGAAAACGATGTGAAAACAAAAAACCTTATTACGAATGTCACCCACGTGAAAAAATCGTCCGAGGTGACGCACAGTGCTTTGTCCCTTGGACAAGAATGGAAAAATCGACACTCGTATTTTGTCGAATCAAGTAGGCCATGATATTTACGATTCCTCTTTTGAAGATTTTCAATATCTCCTTACGCCAGGGAAAATATCCAACACGTTGGAAATCTTCGTTCATGTTCCCGGTTTTCAAGAAAGGAGATAAACAAAATGCCGAAAATTATCGAAGAATCACATCGCTCTGTGCCTGCTCAAAAGTCTTCGAGATCATCGTCAACGACTTGTTGTTTGCTAGCTGCAGACACTACATCTCTCCTGAACAACATGGATTACACCCCAGAATATCGATTTCAACCAACCTTGCACCTTTCGTTTCCTCGTGTTTCCGGAATATGGAAACCGGATCTCAAGTCGACGTTGTTTACACGGATCTCAAGGCTGCTTTTGACCGGATCGACCATACTATACTTTTGGCAAAGTTAGACAAACTTGGCGTGTCAAGTAACTTAGTTCGTTGGTTTAAATCTTACCTAACGGACAGGATACTCTGTGTGAAGATCGGCTCAGCTCAATTGAGCTACTTTACTAATATGTCGGGCGTACCTCAAGGCAGCAACTTGGGACCACTGCTGTTCTCAATTTTCATCAACGAGGTTGGACTGATACTTCCACCTAACTGCAGGTCGTTCTATGCAGACGATGTGAAAATTTATGTGGTTGTGCGATGCTTCACTGATTGCTTACGACTACAGCACTTGATCAGTAGCCTTGAAGAGTGGTGTTCCAGGAATTTCCTCACTCTGAGTGTTAACAAATGCTTCATTATCACATTCCATCGAAAATTTAACCCAATTGCATTTGATTACATGATAAACAATCAACCTCTGCAGAAAGTTGATACTGTTCGTGACCTTGGAATCACCCTTGACTCCGGTTTGGCATTTAGACAACACTACACGGATATGATTACCAAAGCCAACAGACAGCTCGGTTTCATGTTTAAGATCGCCGACGAGTTTCGTGATCCCACCTGTCTGAAAGCATTGTTCTGCTCTCTCGTGCGTTCTAGCCTGGAATTTGGAGCCTTGGTGTGGTGTCTGTTCCAAATAATCTGGATTGCGAGGATTGAAGCTGTTCAAAGAAAATTTGTTCGTTATGCTCTCCGTCATCTGCCGTGGAATGATCCTGTCAACCTTCCAGCATACCAGGATCGTTGCTCACTCTTGGGAATTGAAACATTGGAGCATAGGCGTACAGTCATGCAAGCAGTTTTCGCAGCAAAAGTGCTACTAGGTGAAACTGACTCTCCCGGAATTCTGGCCGAACTCTTTATCTACGCTCCCGAACGAGTTCTGAGAACAAGACATTTTCTACAGCTAGGAACTTGTGCTGCAAACTACGGCCAACACGATCCAATTCGATTCATGTCATCGCGCTTCAATGAACTCTACGCTCTGTTTGACTTCAACTGTTCCGCTGAGACCTTCCGTCACCGGATTCAGCATAGTTGGATGGAGAGCCGCTAGTTCAGAAATGGTGGCATTTACTACGTACTGGCATTAATGGCTTAGATACTAGACGACTGATTCCATCACGATAGATTATTTAAGTATTACTGACAAGTTTTGTGTGTGTACTAGAATTAATTTTGTTTTGCTTGCTTTGTATTCCTTCTATTCATGTTGATTTCTGTAGTGTACGATTTAGAAATAGGAGGTTTTTACGCCATATGGCTTTTTCCCATTACATTCCAATAAGATGTTAAGTCAGTTGAAATTATATCAATAAATAAATAAATAAATAAATATGTTTAAACTACGCTGTATGCGCATTAGTATCTTCGTGAGGTTACTGGGACGATCAAAACAACTCGTGTTTGTAAACAATTCCATCGCTGAAAGTGGGTAATTTATTACTTGTTAGTGAAAAGCATCTTTTTCATTGTCTAAGTTTTCGAACGGTACCTTTCACTGTGAAAATCGATATGGAAAGCATAAAATCAAGTAAGGAAAATCCAATTCAATGTGTTTCAGTTGGACATATTTCGACCATTGTGATAAGTAAAGCTTCCAAGTCATGCGCATGATGTTATATAGGAAGAAATATATCTGGTTTATATAACCCGGATGATTTCTCGGAGGAACTTGAGAATGAGTTAAAGCAGTTTTGCAAATTCTTTTGTTTAAGAATTGATCAAAAATGGTCAAAGTGCTTTCGATCATCCGAGAAATTCGAGAAGCAAAACTCTGGCTGGTTGTCTTCGCCGGTAAATCTTCCTCGCAATCCGAATACAAATATTGAAGGAATTGCTGAGTCTTCATTCAACATCGCCAAGGGAAGACCTCAAAAACCGTTTCAGAAATGTTCAAATAAAACCAAGAAACGGCGTGTTGAAGACCTCATCAATAATAATGAACCCTAGGAGCTAGCATTTGCGGCCAATATATCAAGTAGCTCAAGCGCAAAACAGGAAAACGTTATGACAGCGGCACAAGCACTGGCGTTGTACATTGACTTGGATTTATCCGAGAGAAAGTACAATCTGCTTCGAAGTACTTTAAACGAGGTACATGCAAATCTGCTTCCTAGCCTTTACGCGTTGAAAAAGGAAAAGGAAAAAAATCATTCTCAAGCAGGTTTCCGCATCTGAAACGTCCGCTGAAGTTGATTTGCAAGACCTAATGAATTGTACCTCCTAAGCATTATGCAGCAACTCTCGGTAGAGAGCTCAAGGACGGTAAAACTTGTATGCAAATGGGGTTTTGATGGAAGCTCAGGACATAGCACCTACAAACAAAAATTTTCGGAGGCTGAGAGCTCAGATGAGAGCCTGCTTGTCGTGGCTCTAGTTCCATTAAAAATTATCGACATTGAAAACAACACTATCCTCTGGTCAAATCCGCGGCCATGTTCAACATCCTTCTGTAGACCAATCAAGTTTGTATTCACTAAAGAAGATTCCCACACAATTTTAAACGTCCAAACAGAAATTGAGGATAAAATCAAAGAGCTGCATACTTTCACAATCACCGACAACAATGTGCAGATTGACGTCAACTTTGAATTTCTTCTGACGATGATTGACGGAAAGGTTTGCAACGTACTCTCCGGAAATAAAGCTTCTGCAAAATGTTTCATTTGTGGAGCCCTGCCGAAAGAAATGAATATATCGAAAGTTGAAGCAAAAGTCCCCAATAAGGAAAACTATAAATTTGGCGTTTTACCACTCCATTGCTGGATCAAAAGCTTTGATTATTTCATCCACATCGCTTATAGGTAAACTAAACATTTTGTAATATGAAAAAAAATATAACTGTTTTTCATTCACACAGGCTGGACTTCAAGACATGGCAAGTGAAAGCAACTGAGCATAAACAAATATTCGAATAAAAGAAAAAAGAAATACAGGACAAGTTCAAAACTAAGATGGGTTGAACTTGTCCGATGAAATTCGGTGCCATAGTGTCCAAGGAAGGGACTTTAGGAAAATTTGAAAAAAATTTTTAAAAAAATTTGGCTCACCGTATTCTCCCAAGGGGGGACCAAAGGGAGAAATGACGACCAAATTTTTTTTTATTTTCTCCAAGGGGGGACCCTTGGCATAATTTACGATGAAAAACTGGTCGTAGACGATGAAATTCGGTGCCATAGTGTCCAAGGAAGGGACTTTAGGAAAATTTGAAAAAAAAAATTTGGCTCACCGTATTCTCCCAAGGGGGGACCAAAGGGAGAAATGACGACCAAATTTTTTTTTCATTTTCTCCAAGGGGGGACCCTTGGCATAATTTACGATGAAAAACTGGTCGTAGACGATGAAATTCGGTGCCATAGTGTCCAAGGAAGGGACTTTAGGAATTGACTCGGAATTTATTGGAAATTTTGCAACGATTCTTCGTATTTTGTCATCAGGAAGGAAAGTTGACTTGTATAAGTACAAGCAACTTGTATTCCGTACAAAAGAGCGTTATCTAAAACTGTATAGCTGGTATTATATGCCTGTAACTGTTCATAAGTTATTGCTGCAAAGTTCAGACAAGCACACAAGATTATTAGAGGAAATCGTTTGAAGCATAAGAGAAAATTTTCTAGAGTGAATACCAACACAGACCTGATGAATTATATACTGCTCTCTCCTGATCCATCAGTATCTGGAAAGCGGAAACCAGTTTCGAATAACCACCATTCAGATAATGATGATATTTCTTCATACTTTGTTGATGAAGTAGACGATGACGATTCCTTTGCTCTGTTCAGTGATGATAAGTAGTTGACAGAATAATTGGAGTAAGAATAAAAAGAAATAAAATACAACTTTGAATTTGGCATTCATTTTTTTTTATTTATAATAAACATCGGTGTGAAATCTTATATTGTATTGGACGTATTGGACAATTTAAAATTAACAAATTCCAATGATTTGTGATACCCTCGTTAAAAATTAATCCCTCAAATCATTTCTAAGGATATCCTGATTCTATAGTATAAAATATAAGAGCTGGCGTTTACGTCACTTATGAGATGGTCCATTGAAAATTGGCCAATTGTTGTAATAGAAACTGTTATCATACCTCATATTTTTTTCTAAAGAGATCCTGATTCTTTGAGGCATATCGTGAAATCTGGTGTTTACGGAATTTATGCAATTACCAGTTCAACATAGGTCAATTTCGCAAATAGTAGTTTTTATCATAAGTGACAATTTTCCCGAATCGATCTCGATTATACAAAACATATTACATATATGTTATGAAATTTGGCGTTTACGCCACTTATGCAATTATCAGTTTAACATAGGTCAATAATCCAAATAGTAGAAAAACTAGTTCACAACCATTTTCCCAAAGACACCATTGAGTTAAAACGTGTAGAACGCAAGTTATGATTTTTGTCCCGCAGCTCCATACGTTCGAAGCACTGTGTGATGGTTCGAATAAACTTGGTGTTATTATGGCACCATCACGCCACCGAAGAAAGTGACGGAAACCGTGGCAATTACTGAGGGGCACTACTATTTTAACTTCACTATCACTTTCACCTCTCGGAGTTCATTTCGATCACGGTGATACCAGTAAAGGGCGATACGGTCAAAATTTGGTCAATATCAACTTGACGTATTTCTTTCAATTTTGCATTTAAAAAACCTGAACACCCCTCATTTTGAAGGTGTGTGTGTGTAGAATGTTGCTCCTATTTTGACTTTGGAATTCACTCTTCAGTTGTCAAAATGCCGTCCAAGCAAGAAGAGCAGCGTATCAAAATTTTGCTCGCGCATCGCGAAAATCCGAGCTACTCGCACGCAAAGTTGGCAAAATCGCTAAAAGTTGCCAAATCAACCGTTACAAATGTAATTAAAGTGTTTGGGGAACGTTTGTCGACAGCCAGGAAGTCTGGATCGGGAGGAAATCGAAAACCGGAAGCCGCTGAGACGACAAAGAGTGTTGCCGGTAGTTTCAAGCGAAACCCTAACCTATCTCTCCGAGATGCCGCAAATAAGCTGGGTGTATCGTCTACAACCGTGCATCGAGCCAAAAAACGAGCCGGACTATCGACTTACAAGAAGGTAGTGACTCCAAATCGCGATGATAAACAAAATACGACGGCCAAAGCGCGATCCCGGAGGCTGTACACGACGATGCTGACGAAGTTTGACTGCGTGGTAATGGACGACGAAACCTACGTCAAAGCCGACTACAAGCAGCTTCCGGGACAGGAGTTTTATACGGCAAAAGGAAGGGGAAAGGTAGCAGATATTTTCAAGCACACGAAACTGTCAAAGTTCGCGAAGAAATATCTGGTTTGACAAGCCATCTGTACCTGTGGCTTGAAAAGCAGCATTTTCATAGCTTCCGGGACTGTCAACCAAGAAATTTACGTGAAAGAGTGTTTGAATAAACGTCTGCTGCCTTTCCTGAAGAAACACGGTTGTTCCGTACTGTTTTGGCCGGATTTGGCATCTTGCCATTACGGTAAAAAGGCCATGGAGTGGTACGCCGCCAACAACGTGCAGGTGGTTCCCAAGGACAAGAACCCTCCCAACACGCCAGAGCTCCGCCCAATTGAGAAATACTGGGCTATTGTCAAGCGGAACCTAAAGAAGACCAAAAAAACTGCTAAGGACGAGCAGCAGTTCAAGGCAAACTGGCTTTCTGCGGCGAAGAATGTGGACAAGGTGGCTGTACAAAATCTGATGGCAGGGGTCAAGCGTAAGGCCCGGCAATTCGGATTTGGAAAAGCGGAAGCCTAACTGAATATTTTTCCTGAATTTTATACTAATTGAACTTGAAAAAGAAATTTAATTTGATTTTTTAAATAAACGATTTCACCGATTTACACGCGTTTTCCCTTGACCAAAATTTGACCGTATCACCCTTTAATAGCATACAAAATGTGAGGGGCCTTATTACGAGTGTCTCTTTACGGGTGAAAACGAATCACGTAGAAAAAACTCACGTGTAAATCAAATGGGAGTCACTCTTTAAAGCAGCATATCAAAATTTGGCACGTGCATAAGCAAAATCCAATTTATTCCCACGCCGACTTGGCAAAATAACTTAATACTGCCAAAATCAACACCGTGACGAATGGTATAAAAGTGTTCGGAGAACGTCTGACGACTACCAGGAAGCCGGGATCAGGAGGAAACCGAAACCAGGAAGCCACAGCGACCGGAAGAATAGTGGCCAGCATTTTCAAACGCAATCCAAACCTTTCCATCAGAGATATCGGAAACAAATTGGGAATGTCCCACACAACAGTGCAAAGAGCAAAGAAACGAGCCGGACTGTCAAAATATAAGGTTACAGGGACACCAAATCGAGATGATAAGCAAAACACAACAGACAAAGGAAGAGCGCGTAAGTTGCACATGAGTTTGTTGACCAAGTTTGATTGCGATTTGGAGATGGTCAATTTCGTATAGGTCAAGTGAGAGCGACTCGTTTCGACTCATTCGACTTGCAGAATAGACCCACATATTCTGATGATGGATTCCAAGGGAGTGAAGCCAATTGTGAAGGATTCGGTTTGCGAAGGTCCAGCGTTGAGAGGGAGGGGATACGCTTCACCACATGCAGAACCATTTTTGGCAGCGCTGGTGGCTGGAATACTTGCCAAAACAACCGAATAGTTTAAGAGATTTAAGTTGTACTTGTAGAAGATCAGAAACAAGTGGTTAAAGGCCTGTGCATAAACCATGTAGACTCATTTTTGAAAATCTCAGAACCCCCCTCCCCCAGCGTAGACTTTTCTCCATACATTTTTATGAAATTTTCTATGGAGCTTAGACTTCAGACCTCCCCTCCCCCCAGAAAAGTCTACGTGGTTTATGAATAGCCCCTAAGGGGACGTGAGATGTGGGCCTTTTCAGGAAAATTTGGCGTAGCACGTAGATCGGATGTACAAACTGCTGCAGCAGTTATGCAACGTTCTATGGCAAAGCTTTTTCTGTTGGACATCGTAATGAAATACGAATTCTGCTTCCCGGATGCTCCAAAGAGAATCAGGGTTTTCCGAAAAACTTCAAAAATTCACTGAGGTTCAGTTATTTAACTTCAAGAATTCTTCACATGCAGAAGTCCGTTTATGCACTTTGAATAGAGTGGTTAACGATGCTTAACAATACTTCTTGTACGATATCAGGTGTTTTAAGTTCAACGTGTAATCAAAGATGTCACGAGAAAAGTTCTTATGGATAAATTCCAGAGGTCTTATGGGCCCACATCTGCACGAAAAACTACACCATTAGATAAACATAGTTCGTCGAGTCAACTCTTAAGCATCCATGCAGCAAACTAGAATAGAAGAACAGTAGCCTGCCGCCTAACAAATTAACAGATGCGATCGGAAACAGTTGATCAAATCTTCATAAAAGCTCATACATCCGCAGTCATCAGCCGTCTTCCTAATGCTATTCAGTATCATACCAGGACTTGCGATCTTTCGTGTGATTTGAGCAATTCCCCGGCTTTGTCTAACCAGCCTGGCATCCTCCGCCACATTCTTACCAACCTTACCAACCACCACATTAACACACCGACTATCCTCCCCTCTTTCAGGTTCGATGTCCCTGAAGACGGTCACGATCACTCTGGACAACAAGCTGCGTTCGCTGCGAACCTCTTCGATCGACTCCGATCGGGACGTGGTGGACACGACGCTGGAAAGCGACTGCGACAACAGTAGCAGTTGCTACAGTGCCTCCCTGGGCGATGGCGCCGGTGCCAACTCGACACCAACCCGCCGATCGGTGCACCATTCGCGGCCCCTCACCCTGGGCGAAAACATTCCATACGCAGACGAGTCGCCGGAACGGCCGCTCATCCAGCCCCGCTCGAAGCCACTGCGGCAGCACAATAACAACAACGGTAAGCGTGACTCTATCCCATTAAATCCCCCCTCCCACTACAAATCTTATCTCTTCTCCTACAGGAAACTTCCCAAAGTCTTCGGCGGACAACACGAGCAACAGCAACCTGGTCAATAATAACAACAACAACACCAGCGTGACGGGCAGTGCAGACGATTCGGTAAAGTCGGCCCAATCGCAGAAATCGATCGACAGCGGTGGAACGACGACCAACTCAAACGACAGCTGCGTGACGCTGGTCAACGAAAGCGTCGAAGATGACGACGAGGACAAGGTGAACAACATCTCCATCAGTTCGGATGATACGGACACGTCGACGACGAGCAATCCGAGAGAGAAACTGACCGCCACCTACCGCATCGACACGGAAGTGCTGAAGAAGATGAACCGCATTCTGACCAACCTGGAGCGAAAGGCCAACAATCTGGAGAGGAAATTCAATCTGAACCGATCGCTATCGTTGAACTACAAAAACCACAAAAACCTGGAGTGTTGCTGTGGTCACGCAGTGACCCCAGCGGCCCCCGGGGCAACCACCATTCCGATGATTCAGTGTTGCAACAACAACAACAACAACAACCTACACGGACACCAGAATCAGAACAACAACAACATCAGTGTAAGTGTGAACAACAGCTTGAACATGCGATCGAGGCTAATGCTGACCAAGGACGAGAAGACGGACAAGAACATCAACCGGCGAAGGCAGATCCACGACATCAGCCAGACGGTGCCGGTGGTGGCACCGATGCCGAACGATGGCAGCGGATGCTGTGCGGCACAGCAGGGGCCACAGATTATCCTGACGCCGACGGCCAATCCGACCATGCCCAGCGCTGCTGGCGGACGCACGCGGAGACAGATGGGCAACCGGTCGATCCGGCGGAGGCATACGGTCGGCGGAACGCACGATTACTACTCGTCGAACAAGATCGGCACCGGGGGGCACAATGGGGTGCAATGTCAGCAGCAGCAGCAGCAGCAGCAGCAAGGTGGTGGAGCGAGGATATTAGGGGCGGCTTGCGGGAATGGAGTCGTGCCCCAGCAAGGGGTTTGCGGCGGGGGCGACGATAAGGGATGTAAGGATTTGGTCTAGTTTTTTTGTGTTGATTTGGAAGTAGGAAAAAGGGATTTCTACACAAAGGGTAGGTTTTTTTTTCTTCTGTGGACTAAATGTTTTGAAAGTTTTGGAGTTAATTTACCTTTGTCAGTATCGATATTGGGTGGACGTAGTTTTTCTTTTCGTTTTTGTGCAACTTGTAAGGAAGTTGTTTCACGTTGGAAATCTAACTCAACATGATTTTTCGAGTAATGCAAAGTTTGTCCAATCCTTTATTAACCTTAAGGATTTTCGTAATTTGTAATCACGATAAGTTTTCAAATAAATGTCGATCTTTTTTTCACAGTTTGAAATAGATTTCTCTTCCTGATATAAGGATTGAGAGTTTTTGTGATTTTCAGCCTCAGGCTGAATCATCTCCCGTCGTATTCCCGTTGTATTCAATCATATTCAATGGATCTTCTGGAAGGTCCACCAACATTATGATGAAATCTGGGATGTTCTGGGGCATACCAGGCTGTTCATTAGTTCATAGATTAGGATCTACCATTGAAACTGTAGCTTTTTCAGATGTGCAAATGTACGATATGTGTTCAACTATGTTCATTGGATCTTATGAAAGGGCAACCAACATTATGAGATAATCTGGGATATTCTAAGTCATCCAACCTGTCTTGGAGTACTGAACATAGGATCTATAATTTTAACTGTACCTTTTTCGGCTACACAAAGTTATGATACGTTTTCAACCAGGTTTATTGAGTCTTCTGGAAGGTCAGCAGACATGATGAGATGATCTGGGATGTTCTTTATCAGCCATACAGTTCTGGAGCTCAGAAATTAGGAGCTGAAATATTAACTGTAGCTTTTTAGGGTATACAAATATACGATATGTATTAACCATGTTCAGTGGATCTTCTTTTAGGTCAACCGACGTTATTGGATAATCAATCCTCACCGAATATTTTTTTGGTACATTATGGAGATGAATCACTCAAATTGGTTGTTGGTTATAAACTTCAAGAATGCATCTTGAAATTGAAAAGTTCTGATTGAATATTTCGAAAAAAAAACTGATGTTTCTCGATAGGCTAGTTCCGATTTGGCTGAACCAATTGTAACTGTATCTTTTTTAGCTGCAAGGCAAACTTAGAATGACCATTATTATCCCAGATTATCACATAATATCTTTTGACTTTCCAGAAGATTCAATAAACGTGGTTGAATGCATATTGCAACTTTGTATTGTTGAATTATCTACAGATACAATTGTAGATTCTAGGTTTTGAGCTGAAGAGAAAAACCAAAATACAGTACATTTACCATCACTGACGCAGGTCGTGTCCAGATATGGCCAATGTAGTTCTTGACATTTGATTCTACCACCATTGCCACCATTGATTCTATCACCATTATTTTTCTACCACCATTATTTTGGATTTCGTATGTGATTTGGGGTGTCGCTTGATATGTTCTGGTCCAAGTAAAAATAGAAGGCTTTTCCCCGGATGTACCTAGAACATGTCAATAAGGTTTTGGGAAATTGATGCCAGCACTATTGCATTTATTTTCACATTTTAATGTAATTTGAGGTGTCGTATGGCATGTTTTGGTTCAGATCAAAAACTGGCCACATCTCCATAGGTACCCGCATCATGCCCGGATGTGGCCAGCGTTCTCCTGAGCACTCTGTATGACTACCATTCATCTTGTAATCGAATCCTTCCGCGATTTGACGCGTCTCATGATAGCTTGGAATTATTTTAGATAATATCTTCAAGAGTAACCCATACCCACCGGAATTTATTCCGGCCATATCTCTGAAACCTGTAGACCGGTATCAAAAAAGGTAATAACAATAAATTGGATAATAGTACCGTCCACTTGCCGGTAGTTCCGTCGAATTCGGTCAAGAGGTTGCCGTGAAACGTGAACGTTGTTCATTATATATATTATAATATATATGTATACACAGACGCGTGCGCAAGCGCACATATTTCCCTATCCAGTCGAGCTGAGTCGATTGGTATATGACACTCGGCCGTCCGAGCTATGGAAAAGGTTGATTTTCCACGCGATTATTAAACCATTTTTTGTAACAAGGGTAAAATAGGTTGTATCTAAAACCTGATAAACTTTGCCTTAGAAACAAGGTACAGATCAAACCACAGGTGGATTAATACAGGTTTTTATTTTCAAAAACGATGTTGATCTTATGCGATTAGTTGGATAAAGAAAGATTCCGCGTTTAGTATCATACGGGCGTAACTGCAATGATCGATACGAATTATTACGTGACAAGTCACAATTTTTATTAGGCCACCCACAACTTTTGGCTTAGACACTCTTACAGTCACCACTTCTTCCCTCGAGCAGCGATTGTGTCTTCAGAAATCTCCTTCCCCAACTTCAACACATTGTTACTCTCCGGGTGAGATTTCTTGATGTGGCGCAAACAATTTGTCAACACAAAGGTTTTCGGACTGAACTTGCAATTAAGACCCTGGTTACAACTAAGATCCCCGTTCTCGAAGCGAAATATGTTTCGAATTTTTTTCGGATACATTTTCTTTATCCTCTCTAACAGATGTAGAATCCATTTTTTATTTATTTAAACAACACAACGCAACAAAATGCACTGAGGAAATGCCACAAGGAACGGAAATTACTGATCGCTCGAATATTGGAAGAACAGCACTAGTCGGGATTGCAATAGCTTTGATGAAACGTATGCAATAAATAGGGGAATGTCGCTAGAAACGGACCATGGTTGAAATGATGAACACTAGCTGTTGCAAATCAAATTATTTTAAGGAATAAATTAATTATCTTATGATATTAAAACAACATGATATACTTTAGTTCATGTTAACAGAACAAACTGAAATTTATTGCAAATCGTATGTTTTTCATTAAAGCAGTAGGTATCCATCTTCCATCTTTACCAACTATCCCCTATCACTCGACAAAAATTTTGAGAGAGAAAGATGGATAAAACTAAACATTATCTCTTTTCGGTAGATGCAACATGTGACATTATTGAATTTATTTTTGTTGCATACAAAGCAATATACAAACAACGCCTTGTCTCTTTCCTAAATAACAATCGGATGTTGTGAAACATTAATATCTTGATTCTACTGCTATGCAACTTGTCATTATTGTGTTGAGTATGCAACAATGATAAAGATACATTATTTTTTGTCCCAACATTGAAAAGTTAGGACAATGTCTTTATCATTCATGCATTCACGAATTTTGATTCACTGATTGAGAGTCTTTGTGATTTTTTTTTTCAGCCTCGGGCTGAATCATCTCCCGTCGTAGCCAACTCAAATACCCTTTTTAGGGTATTTTCGTAACTTATCCAAGGGTGAGATTCGAACCAGTGTCTTTGGCGTGAGTGTTAAAAGATGCTAACCACTACGCCGGGGTCACCAAACACCTTTACCGTTATTGCGGATCTTCCGTGAGGCCAGCTAGTGATCCTTAGGATCAATTATCAGTGACAAGTCCGATAAGCCAATCCTAATGAGATTTTCTTGAGTGATTGTGGACCAGTTCGATGAACTAAGGTTTTTACGGTTACTACGGAGCTTAGTGGCCTAAGAGTCGAAAACCTGGTTACAAGCCCATGGTCATAATTATGAATATACGTGTGTTTGAAAAATTCACTGGGCTCTGGCATCAGTTACATGAATTGATTACTTTTACGGTTTTTCCTGATCTTCTAGGGAGCAACTAGAGGTCCCATGGGTTGATTTTCAGGTCACATGTTCGAAATCACTTTATTGAGGCCTACAAAAGCTTTTGTAAACAAAGCGTCGAACCCTAAAACCTGCTTCACGAATTGACCACTCGGATCTTCCAGAGGACATAAATTCAAATTTATTCAAACGCAGACCTCTGTATCCATGATTTGACCATTTTCACAGTTTTTTTCGGATCTTCCGGGAGGTTGCCAAGAGAGGAAGAATGTTTTAAGTCGAATGTCCGATATGTCAGTTCTAATGAGACTTCCATAAGTCTTTCAGAAACGAATCGTCATGTTTTTGGTTGAATGACTATTTTTGCGGTCAATGGTTATTTCTATTCATTCGGAAGACCACCCTGTGCCGTTAAAGTTTCATTCTCCAAGACGCAAGTTCAGTCTTGCTCCAACCAACCATTTAAAGGGTTTTCCATTAAGCGTGTTCTATCCAGGGTTTAACATTATCGACGCATACAAAGGAAAATGAACTTCCTACGAAATCGTTTCGATTCGAGCAAAATCATTTTCATGTATTCCATTTTGGTTCTTGCTATCGAGTCACGATGGATATTTTTCCTGTCAAACATGACTTGTCTGTCGGTCATTTTCGTTCTTTATGTTCATCAGTTCATTTGATTTTAAGCACAAACTTACGTCAATTGACGTACTGAACTACTCGAAAGATGCTGCCTTTGATTATTGTTTTGTTTTCACTTCAATTCGGTACTGAATCGACTCAATCGACTTTAGTCACGCGTCACGTCGTTGCGTATTCCCTAGTTGCTACTATAAGTTTGTATCGAAAAATCGGTAAAATGGACTCTCCAGGACCATCCAAAACTCGCGTAAACTTTTTGCTTTGAACATTAGGGTCAATATTGACCCGGATTTCAACCATTTCTAGAATTATGAAACCTAGACACCATGCTGCACCCCATTTGAAAGGTTATGGTCTCAAAAATACATTGGAATAAACTGGTTTAAACAGGTTCCGGTAACATTGGCCACCGGTAATCTGCTACAAAGGGAAGGAGGTTTTGAGTTCGATGTGTGAACAGAATTGTATACAAAACATTCCAGACTAGTTGTACAGAGTTGCCGTCTTGGACAAAGTTTCTCAGCATGTCTTTTGACATCATCATATTAGTTCCAGATCTTTCAGCAGAGATGGCGCTGCAGTCTATCTTTTCCAAATGAAGCGCCAGAGAGTGGCCGTCTTCGGCAAAGTTTTTCAGTATGTCATTTGTCGTCTTTTGACATCATGATATTAGTTCCAGATCATGCCGCAGAGATGACGCTGCAATCTATCTTTGCTAAATGTCTGCCGTCTTGAGCAAAGTTTCTTATTATGTCATTATCAGATATGTTCTAGATCTTGCCGCAGAGATGGCGCTGCAGTCTATCTTTGTCATATGAAGCTCTAGAGTTGCCGTCGTCACAAAGTTTTTCAGTTGTCATATGTCGTCTTTTAACATTATCATATTAGTTCCAGATCATGCCGCAGAGATGGCGCTGCAGTCTATCTTTGCAAAATGAAGCCCTAGAGAGTTGCCGTCTTGGACAAAGCTTCTCAGTATGTCATGTGTCGTCTTTTGACATCATCATATTAGTTCCAGATCATGCCGCAGAGATGGCGCTGCAGTTTATCTTTGCTAAATGTCTGTTGTCTTGAGCAAAGTTTCTTATTATGTCATTTGTCGTCTTTTGTCATTATCAGATATGTTCCAGATCTTGCCGCCGAGATGGCGCTGCAGTCTATCTTTGACAAAAGAAGCTCTAAAGAGTTGACATCTTCAGCAATGTTTCTCATTGTGACATTTGTCGTCTTGTTAGATTATCCTATTAGTTCCAGATCTTGCCACAGAGATGGCGCTGCAGTCTATCTTTGACAAATGAAGTTCTAGAGAGCTGCCGTCTTGAGCAAAGTTTCTTATTATGTCATTTGTCGTCTTTTGTCATTATCAGATAAGTTCCAGATCTTTCAGCAGAGATGGCCGCTGCAGTCTATCTTTGACAAATGAATATCTAGAGAGTTGCCATCTTCGGAAAAGTTTCCCATTGTTACATTTGTCGTAATCATATTAGTTTCAGATCTTTCCACAGAGATAGAGCTGTAGTCTATGATTGTCAATTGAAGCTTGAGAGAGTTGCTGTCTTAGGCAAAGTTTTTCGGTTTGTAATATGTCGCCTTTTGTCATTATCATGTTCTCAGATTTCGCCGCAGAGATGGCGCTTCAGTTTATCTATGCCAAATGAAGTTCCAGAGGGTATCCGTCTTCGGCAAAGTTGTTCAGTATACAAAATGCAGTCATTTGGAGGCGTTAGTTGTTTCTCTGTGCTGGAACTAATCTGATAATGTCAAAAGACGAAGAATGACATACTGAAATTTTTTGCCGAAGACGGTAGCTCTCTATAGCTTCATTACCTTGCTATCGGCAAAATCTGGAATTTATATAATAATGACAAAAGACGAAAAATTACATTCTGAGAGACTTTGCCGAAGACGATAATTCTCTAGAGCCAAAGATTGACTGCAGTGCAATCTCTGCGGTAAGATCTTGAAATAAAAAACGACACATGACATACTGGGAAACTTTGCTCAAGACCGCAACACTCTAGCGCTTCATTTAGCAAAGATAGACTGCAGCGCCATCTCTGTGGTACGATCTGGAATTAATTAGATTATTTTCAAATGCCTTTATTTTACATTCTCAACAATTTTACTGAAGACGGCAACTCTCTAGAGCCTCAATTGACAATCATAGACTACAGCTCCGATCTATGCGGCAAAATCTGGAACTAATATGATAATGTCAAATGACTATAACTCTCTACCAGTTTTTTTCTTCCAATCCATTTTTGAGACCAGACCCTTTCAAACGGTGTATCTTTCTACCTAAATTCAATTGTTGACCACTGTGCAACGGTGGCTAGTAACAAATCTAGTGTTTTTTTTTTCATTAGGGCGAAACTGAAAAACATAAACAATGGCTTCTTCCGAAAACTGCTCGTGATATCAAGTCTATCCATGTAAGCCACCAATTCTATCGAATGGTCCTCCACTCTTGCTCTACGTCCTTCGAATTTTCTGTGAACAAAGGCATCAGTGTCGTTTAGTGTGCTGTATAGCGCTAAACAGTGCACTATACGCTACGTTATGTTTAACGTATAGAACGGGAACAAAATCGATTGTTACCAATGCATCATTGAGTTTTCCAACCGACAGTGCGATATCCTGTTGAAATAGGATATATGGCATCACCAGGGATTAAAAAGCAAAACAAGCAGCGTGAATTCGATTCAGTCTACCCACTTCATTGCAATAATACTTCATTTAATTGTGGAAAATGATCTGAACTCGAACCAAGCAAAAACAAACAGCATGAAAACAGATCGGCCCCTCGTGGATTCATTCCCAGGACACAACGTCAAATGAGACTTGTACAACTGTTTTCGAAACGGGGTTTGTTTAACTGTATTCGAGTTCTAACGCTTTGGCAGGAATCGGCTCCTTTTATGGTCATTCCGGACTACTCAGAAACACCGAAGAGTTACGTTCCAATTGCAGTAACGGTAATTTTGCGTCTTTCGAAAGACCACCCTGTGCACTCAAGGATTCATTTTCCGATGAACAAACAGAAATTTATTCAAACCAAGATTCTTTATGTGCGATCAGGAACAGTTCCAAGATTCTTCCGGGAGGTCACCCAGTGGTCATGAGGAAGCATTTTTAGGTCAGAAGCCCGATAAGTCAATTATAAATAAACTTCCATAAGTCACGTTCAGAAAAAATAAAAAAACAAAACGTGAAGCTTGACCGACCAGTTTGATGATTAGACCACTTTTGCGGTTATTCCGGACCACCCAGGGACTCCAAAGAGGCAATTCCAGTACCGATTATTCCGGTTCGTCAGACACCCTATGCCGTCAAAGATTCATGCTCCAAGATTTATTCAAACCAAGGTTCTAAAAATGAAAAATGAGTGCTCCTGGAACAGTTCTATGATTTGCCAATTTTTAGGATTGTTTCGCGAGGTCACTCAGTGAAGAAGGTATAGGTCACAAGTCCGATATGTCAGTTTTAAGCAGACTTTTATAAAGCCTTCAGAAAAAAAAAAAACGTGAATGTCTAAGCCAACTTTCATTGACCACTCTTACGCCTATTCCGGACCTTCCCGGAGGTCGCTTAGTGGGATTGGTTAATTTTCAGAGCAATGGTTAGAACTCATTTTGATGAGGCCTATGACAGAGGTTTTATGAATAGAACATCGAATCGCAAAACCTGTTTCATGAATTGATTATATTAGCGATTGTTCCGGATCTTCAGGAAAACCGCCTTGTACCCTCGAAGAATCATTCCCAGGACAGAACGACAAACATGACTTGTTCATCTGTTTTCGAGTTATGTGGTTGTGACATGAATTGGTTCCTCTTACGATCACCCAAGAGGCAATTTCAGTAACGGTTATTCCGGTTCTTCCGGGAGACCACCCTGTGCCCTCAAGAATTCAGGATCCAAGACGCCAATTCAGGCTGACTCAAACCAAGCTTTTTGTGTGTTTTTGAAACAAACAAAAAACTGGCAACAGTTCCATGATTTTACCGCTTTTACGGTTGATTCGGATCGTTCGAGCGGTCACTCAGTGGAATCGAAGAAAACCTTTTTTGGTTCACAAGTCCGATTGTCTTTCAGGAAAGGAACCGGTTCTCAGCATAGTTTGATTAATTGACCACTTTACCGGCTATTCCAGATTTTCACGGAGGTCACTTAGATGTTGGTGGATTTTCAGAGCAAAGGTCATTCTAATGAGGTCTATGAAAGAGCTTTTATAAACAAAACATTGAACCCTGAAACCTGATTAATGAACTGGCCACATCAGCAGTTGATTGGAATCTTCCGGAAGAGAGATAATAGAGGCATGATGCTACACGCACACATCTTCAAAATGAGGGGTGTGCAAAATTTTTTAATGCACGGTGAAAGGAAATGAGTCAAGTTAAAGTCGACCAAATTTCGATCGAAACACCCTTTAGGAGGGCTAAGCGATTTCGAAAGAACCACTTTCAGCCATTAATTTCGAGACTACCGGAGGACCAGCTGGTGTTCTACCGACACAGGCGGGTGGCTTTTATGACATAAGAATCAATTAATAGAGCCCAGAAAATGTATTCAATCAAATACATCTTTAGTAGAGTTGCGGTCTGGTACTGTTTCGCGACACTTAATTTTACATGAAACCCTTGACGTAAATCAAATTTGAATTGCGTCTCATGTCCTATAGAAGTCCCATGAAACCCTAGTTGTTTCTTAAGACATCTCATGGTTTTGGAATAGAGAATGCTATGTAGTTTTGATTTTCCTTGGAAGTAATCAGTTGACTGTATAAGATTCTGATACTACGGACTAGACTTGAGGTGGAGTTTTCTTTTAAACGATGAGAAATGTCACTATAAATTCGTTAGAGGTACTGAAGTTATACTATTCTGATAGTTCCAGTTGAGTTTTTTTCCGGGACATTCGGACTGACGAAAGCAAGCGGTTATCAACAAAAGAAGGAAAGCGTTATGCTTTTTCGGGAATATTCCGAGAATCGAAGTGACTTTCGTCACTTGGTGAAGTGAGTGAGATTTGATTTTCACATAAAATTCACGACGTGACTCTTCTCACTTCACTAGTGACAAATGTCACTTCGACTCTAGAAGTAACCCCGTCTATAACCCCTTCTCACTAAATTTGTATAATTCACAGAAAAGCTAAAGGCCACAGAATCGATCAAACCCTACCTTAAGTTCCATCCGAGTTTGCCAATCACATTTTTTCACTGAAGAAAGGCTACAAAGCCTCCTTATCATCATGCTTTTATGTCCCGCCTGACTACATTCGTCGATATAATCGATATAAGAGAAGAAGATCGATCGCACCAGGAAGGGCCTATCCCTAAGAGTAGAGTGCAAGTGGCTAACAAAACGGATAACTAATAACCATACCACCACAACAAACAGTATATGTATTAGTTAAACACAGATCAACCAAATAATGAACGCAAACTGCGTCGTCCCATCGAATAAGACAGATGTTTTTCCTCCAATGACGCACCACTTAACAGAAACAAATCAATAGTATACAACAATATCACATTTATACAGTATTTATGCCGAGTCCTTTTTTGTGTCTAAGCTATTATTCTACTACTACCTATTACTACTACTACTACTACTACTACTACATAGGAACCACAAACGAGGAAACAAAACGAAACAACCGGTAGAAAACCCTACTAGATTCATCGTACATAAATTATTCATAACCCCAAAACAATACAGATAAAAAAAAAACACGCAAACATAACCACAAACACCGCAACGTACTGTCCATTCTCTCTCTAAAATAACCGTTCAAAAATTTGAACGACAGCCGAAGTAAAAAAAAAAATCAAGCGCAGCTCTAACTCGACAACCCGCCACTTTCCTGTCTTCTGCACAAACACACTGAAACAAAAAGACAAATGTGATTTTTTGGCAACGTCGCACGCCCCTTCCCCGATTTCAATTCCTTTATTTGTTATCTACTTTCTCTTGTTATGTATGTCATCGTAAGTTTATTATTTTGTTCGTTAGAAAGCTTGAGTTATACCCCATTTTCCCCGTCGAAAGAAAATCTACTTACCGCTTCTAGCTGCTATCGATTCGTTTTGTTTCATAAAATGAAGTTGAAAACAAAAATTATAACTAATTAAAAAATCAATTGGGAGCTGTTTTTCCATAAGCGAGTTAGTGTTTAAGTACGCCTACAAACAAAATCATCGATTTCAAAACTATTTAGAATGTGTACTACGTTCCGTATGTGTGAAATGTGCGATACCTTACTCTCTAAGAAACTAGGAACTAAGTTGCAGTTATCGCTTGCTCGCGTGCGTGTGTGTTAGTGTGATGACCCCGGCGGAACTGGCTAGAAGCTTGAACCCCGCCTGTCCCCTTTTCCCCTTACGAGTTGGGCTTGAAATCGTATTACTTTTCTGTCACTCATTTCGTCAGTGTAAATATTCATTCACCCATTTGAGAAAGATGCGTTCCCTCTTGTCCTTTCGTATTAGTGAATACAAATAAAAAAAATGGTTAGTGGTTTAATCAAGTAAGCATGCTAAGCAACACTGTGTAAAACAACGTAATTCAAGGTATGATACTACAATAAGAATTGAAAAAAAAAAATTAAGCAAATCATAAGCAAGCCTGTATGGATGTTTCGAAAATACAGACATTAGTGGTTATTGCGTGGAGACGAATTGAAAACAAAAATACGCGATGAAGAAACCCGGAAGAAACATTGTGAAGGAACTGAAATAAAAAAATAAAGTCGAACGATTAGAACGATAAATTTCTCAAGAAAAAAAAAAAATGCAAAATTTATCGCTCGTTTAGAATAAAAAAGAAATCCTTGTTGATAGTTAATCATTGTTTGACGTAGGACAACGTCTTTGTTTTCTATACTGGGGTACAATTTAAAAAAAAAAAACCTATTGCGACCGTCACAGTCATTGAGCGTTAATATCTCAGTCGTTTCTCCAAACATTTTCAAAATGTTTACTCCAATCGATCGGGATTATTTTAACGCGTCGATTCCAATACGGAAAACTATTAATTTTCAACATTAAACTATTGAAAAAAAAACACGAATTAATCTACCGGATGGTGAGACTGAACCCTTCGTACACTTCACCAGAACAACGAACTCAAATGTTGCCATTATGGTTTTGGATACATATTTTCATCAGAAAATCCAGGACGAACCAGGAATATTCGATATGTCATATATTTAGTTTATGAACTATTTGTCAATCCTGATCGATGTGATTAAAATATTGCCATTAATAGTCTTTAACGACCTGTTTATGTTAGTTATATAAAAGGGGAAATTACATATTACACAGAAATTTTAACAAGCGTGTAAAATTTCCCCTCGTTTAATTCCAAGCCAGAGGAAGCGTAAAAAAAAATTTTTTTTATATTTTATATACCACACAAAAAAAAATACAATTTTTTACACAACAGGCTAGATTTAGGCGTTATCTAACAAAAATACACATAAAAAAACCCATTTTTTTCTACCAAATCTAGCATTCCCTTTATGTGCATTAGATAACGCAGAAAATTCATTGTTTCTTTTTATCTGTGTAGGTGCGCAACTAAGTTCCCGCTGTTTGGCAATAGATGGCGCCAGTAGTAAGTGCTGGTCGAATGTTGTACATCTCAAGCGTCATAAACCAAGCTCAGACACATGGTAAACAAACCGCTTTGCCAAATCAGTGATTTTGGTTTAGTGTTATATATTTTGGTTGTTTGAAGATGTCTGATTTCTTGCCAAATAATCGTCATTTGCGGGAAGTGTTGATTTTCTTCTTTCATTCGAAGAAAACGGCGGCTGAAGCACATCGAGAGCTCCAAAAAGTTTACGGTGATGCTGCTCTGAGTGAAACAACGTGCCGTGATTGGTTTCGTCGCTTCAAAAACGGTTATTTCAGTGTTGATGATCGTCCGCGTGAAGGAAGGCCACAAAACTTCGGAGACTCTGAATTGGAGGCATTGCTCGATGAGGATCCGTGCCAAACGCAAGAAGAGCTTGGTTCAGGATTAGGAGTTTCCCGCCAAGCCGTTTCTAAGCGATTGCATGCGTTGGGAATGATTCAAAAGAGATGTTGAGCGTCGTTTTTTCGTCTGTGAACAACTGCTCCAGCGGCAAAAAAGGAAGAGTTTTCTACATCGCATTGTGACGGGTGACGAAAAATGGATTCACTACAGTAAACCAAAACGAAAACATGCATGAGAACTGCCCGGGCATGCTTCAACATCGTCTCCTAGGCCGAATATTCATGCTGCGAAGGTTATGCTGTGTATTTGGTGGGACCAAGTTGGTGTTATTTATTATGAGCTGTTGAAACCAAACGAAACCAGTACCGGGGAACGGTATCGAACTCAATTGATGCGATTGAGCCGAGCACTGCACGAAAAATGGCCACAATACGAGCACAGACACGAAAAAGTGATTCTTCAGCATGACAACGCTCGACCTCACGTTGCGAAACCCGTGAAAACCTACTTGGAAACGCTCAAATGGGAAGTCCTACCCCACCCGCCATATTCTCCTGATATTGCACCGTCCGATTATTACTTGTTCCGTTCGATGGCACATGGTCTCACTGGTCGGCAATTCCACTCATATGATGACATCTCAAAATGGCTTGATTCTTGGATAGCATCAAAAGACGAACAGTTCTATCGAAATTGTATTCACGTTCTACCAGAAAGATGGAAAAAAGTCGTAGCTAGTGATGGGCAATACTTTGAATAATTCGTTTGTAACCTTTGTTTTCAAAATAAAGTTCCTTTTTCACCAAAAAACAGCGAGAACTTAGTTGCGCACCTAATAAATATTAGAAGTTCCATATAATCGGTCCATAGAATAAATTATTAGACAATCCTAAGCGTCAATTTTGATTATCAATATGGATTCAAGATGCTTAACAAGTACATTTTCTTTGAAAATTGTGTAGTTATAGTAAATGGAGACTTTGTGTAATTTTCGAATACACTCGTTGCAGTTCAAAACCAGACCACTCGAGCCAATCGATCCTGCTCTAATTCTATAGAGTCGCATAGTGTGGCTAGCCCGCTGTATGTGCTATACAAAGCACGAGATGCGACACAATAGAATGCAAGCAGGATCGATTAGTGCGAGTTGTGTTTTCCGGTTTTAAACTGCAACGAGTATATTTTCATCTCACAATTATGTGCTCTCAGGTATTGTTTTGGTCATATCTCCATGAAGGATAATCTAATCATAATGAAATTTTGACCCGTTATTTGTGGATTTTATAACTTTGATTTGGCGCTAACTAAAATCGGTACACAAATAGCTCAGTATGTAATCGGAGACTAAACTGTTTGATTACCATTAGAATAGGCCGTCAAGTACTGTTTCGTTCATATCTTCGTAACGAAATGTCCGAATAAAAAAACAATCAATAGCGTTCGATGGGAATGTTGTAGCTTTCATTTGCCGTCAACAGAACTGAAATCGGTTCACAAATGGCTGAGAAACCGATGTGATATTATGTGTAACGCACACACGCACATACACATACACACATGCATACACACAGACATGTGCTCAGTTCGTCGAGCTGAGTCGAATTTTTTTTTATGTATAAAATTTCGTTTATTTCGTTGAGTTGCTTAAAAACTAATCACTGTACAAATTAATCACAATTCAACTTGTAAGTGGAAATCCAATTCGTCTACAACATTATCACAATCAATGACAAAGGTGACATAATTTATAAAATGTTTGAGGATTTCTGTTTTCTGTCGTCTTCCTACGGTGTCTAATCTTGGATGAATCAGTTCCGCGAACGAGAGATTCCGACGTTTATTCAGGAAAGTCGCTATCACTCTCTGCAAGTGCGACCAGGCCGTCATCACTCGAGGACACTCACTCAGTTTATGCCTCAGGGATTCGGTTGCTGCATTGCAGTGTATACACTGATCGTTGTCCGCTCGTCGAATGGTGTGCCATAGTTGTCTGTGCTCAACTTTTTCGTTAGCGAGCAAGTACCAGCTGCTACGTTGGGCTGACGACAACTTTTTGCTTGCAATGTTGAGCCATACACGCCTCCAATTCACTGCGGGATGGCGCAATTCCACTCTCGGTTGGCTAGTTTGTTCGAGGTAGAATCGATGAATTTGATCGCTGGAGGAGTTTTGTTGGATGTGGTGTGGGAGTAAGGGAATTTACTGAGAAAGGAGTTGAAGACAAGGAAGGTCGGTAGGGGGAGGAATATTCTGGGAGAGAAGGGAACGATAATAGGGAATGTAAACGATCTCTTGCATGTGGCGGTTGATAAGAAGCGCTTTGCATTTTAGCGCTGGATATTGCAGCTTTAGTCCGCCTTGCTCTCTGCTACTCTGAGAAAAATTTCATCGTTGTACCGACAATTAAATCATGGTCAGGATGACTATCGCATATAATGGTTTCAATAAGCATGAAAATGGTAGAATTCACTACGTTCATGGCATTTTTTACTATGATCATGGTAACAAGGACTATTCCGACATTATGGAAAATGTTGCATCAACTATTTTTAATGGTAGTTTTGACCATGATCATAGTCGGTTCAAAATCACTATATTGCAATAGTCATCATAACCCCCAATAATGGTAAAATTGACCATCAAATTCCTCTCTGTGTACGCGCCAACTGCTGCATAGGGATTCGTGCGGGCAGCCTCCGAAAGAGGAATGTCCCCATCGTTGATGTTAGTTTTGCCGTGTGCTGGCACTGTGGTGGTATCACAGCCGAGAGGTACCACACCTTCGCTGTGATGAACGTGTTTAACAAAATCACTTTCTGCTGCAGGGTAAGGGAGTGCATGTTATGCAACCAAATAAGTTGCGAGATTTTGGCTACTAAGGCCGTTTTCAGCGGTCGCGGTCTATTCTAAATTTTGACAGTTATATAGACCAAACGAAATTTTCCATTTTCACCGGGGCGTTCTAAATTTGATTTTCGAACAGTTCTATTGTAAATAAAATAGAACTGTCATACGTTTTGTTTTATTTCGCGCCAAAATTGAAACGGAATCCAGGCAGTTCTAAACTTGTTTGACAGCAGGGAAAAAAAAGATTTTTACAACAACAACATCGTCGAATGAAATAATCGGAATAGAAGATCGGTCATAAAAGTGTTTTTTTTTTTGTAAAGTGTTTACAAGAAAGTGAAGTGAAAAGTGTGAAGACAAATGAAAATTGCCCATTGCCCTGCATTACCCGAAACTTGCAGGTTTGGAAGTGTGCTTTCGGAAGTTGCGTAATTCTAAACGGCGCTCCTCCATCCACAGGTAACCAAAAGGAAAATTATTTGTTTATGTTCTTGGCCTTTTTCAACGGTGCACGGCATAGGGAAATCCTGCAATTGAATTTGACAGAACTTTTCAATCAATTTTGCCATTTTTTTTTTGTATTTATTTCAGTCGAAGTAATTTTCACTCACCGATCTAGGCTGAAGCGCTGAATATTGGAAACGCTGCTCCGCTGGATATTTTAACTTATTTTATAGAAACTTTAAGTCCTGGGCTGGTTCGTCTCTTTTGCAGGTGAGGAATTCTTAAGGAATCCATAATATTATGTTTCAGTTAGGGCGCTGCCAACCAGTTAGCAGCAGATGGCATATCGAAAACCCCTCATTTCTATTGATACCGCAGTGGCTGGGTACCCATATATACAATGTTCTGTTGTTCGAAGCCATTCTAATTGCTTGCACTGGCGGGTGGCGATTTTTTGGGTTCTCAAGGGCTTTCAGTACACTAGCAGAGTCGGTAATGATGGCTTGCCACGTAGATCTGGATTCTGTGACGGCCGACAGAATGGCTATTGCCTCTGCCGAGAAAATTGTAGTAGGGTTAGGAAACCCTCTACTTATATTTACGGTGGGGCCTGTTACACCGTATCCTACTTTGCTTGTAGTTTTCGAACTATCAATGTATATTTAGACAAAATCAATCAGCGATGTTCTGATAAGCTCTTTGAATCGTGGAACCACAGTTTGAGGATTAAGGTTTTCCTGCGTGGGTTTCCATAGTGTCCATATGATTATGGGTGGAGGGAGTCCCACGCTACATCTGCACCTCAGGGAGGGTTTGGTGGGCAATTCGAAGGAATTTATTTGCCTCTTTCAGGAAGAACAGTCCGTCATCTCCGGTCGTTTTTTGCAGAAAGCTTACGACTTAAGAGCATTACAGCTGTTACAAGCAAGTGTCGAATGGGGACGATTTCTGCTTCAACGCATGTAGATGATTCTTTGGTGCAGGGTAGCAGATCGGATATTTTCTCGGATGCATCGATTGAAGATTGGAGCAAGGTTTTCAATGATATTGTTGGAACTTCTGCACAGTAGCTCGGTACGATACAATAGTTTGCTGAATAGTATCGCTTTCATTATTTGCAACCCTACGTCCCGTTGGTTTTGGTGTTGGTGTGATGATATGTAGTAGACTGCTTCCTTGTGCGATCGCAGTGAGGTTTGAGGCTCATGTGACGGTCTAGGTATACATCGTTCCTAGGAGGATTCTTTCTCGCGTGGTGTTTTTTCGAGCTGAGATGGGAGCATTTGCTCTTTTTTGGCGACAGATCGAAGCCGACGGATGATGCCCATACTTGCTCGATTGTACATTTTAGTTTCCTGAGAATTAATTTGGGTTTGTGTCCTGTGGCAAAGAGATGAATACTCCATAGAGTAGTGATTCAAATATTCCATTCATAGCGATGAGAAAGATGGGTACCGCCATTTCGTATTTCCGATGCACACTTAAAACGTTCTGTTATCAGGAAGTTATGAATGAAGGCGAAGGTATTACCTCTGATGTCCTTACATGCCAGCGTGGTTAGCACACCGGGAGTCCAAGTACGGTTATACCCAACAAACATCGGTGTTGAATTTGAGCTTGTTCAAACAAATTTGGAGAAGCTATTCAGCTATTGTAGAAGAAACAGCTGAATAGCTTCTCCAAATTTGCTTGAACAAGCTCTAATTCAACACCGATGTTTGTTGAGTACGCCTACGCAAGGTTCAGAGGCACCGAATCTATGTGAAGGCCTTCCTCAAATGCGTCGTTCAGGCCTTGACCGAGGGAAGCAAAGTAGATGCTTGTACCATATCCTTGGCGAAAAGCGTGTTGACGATGAACGAGGAGGTCGTTGTCCCGGATGAATTGCATAAGTCTTCGGTTGACCATCCGTTCCATAACCTTACCGCAACAGACTAGTCAGTGTGATAGGCCGGTTTGGTCCGCACTGAGTCTTTCTTGGGAATAGGGATGACAAGACTATGTCTCCACTGCTCGAGAAATGTTCTACTTGCCCAAATCCGGTTGTAGCTTTCTAGTAGGGCTTAAGAGTGGATAACCGATTGTCGGGGTGTATACAAAGCCTACCAACCGAGAGGGTCCAGACACCGCTTTAATAATCCGATCGCCGTTCCTGTGCGATATGGTGGTGGTGATTGCGGACTGTATGGAGGGATTACAGTCCCGACACGGTGAATTTCCGAACAATTGCGTTCCTCTCTTAACCGATAAATATCACACGCGACGTACAAAGGGTTACAAATACTTTATTTTAGGGAAACAACACACTACAGTTCACATTTATTGTAAAACTTAAACTCTAACATCGAATCTTATACACTAAACAACATTAAACAAGATTTGGGCAACCGATCGATCGAGGTGTAAAAGAACAACTAACTTATTCTAAGTCTCCTTTCTACCCACTATGCCTGATATACGACCCCAGATCTCAACTCCGACAGCCGAACCATCCATTCTGACGTCACCGTTCCGAACTTTCTCCCTGACCTCTCGTCACTCTCTGTATCTCCTCGTCGGTCATATTCGTAAGCAGATAGCAGGTAGCAGATCTCATAGGCGTAGCAAGGCATGGTATCCGTCGTAAACACCGATTTTATCGGGACCGGTGGATTTTTCATTCCCACTGGCTAACGCGAAGGCCGATTCGGCTGTAGAAAAGGGTTTGTCCATTGGATCGTCAAGCCGGTTGTTTGGGGGTTGTATAGATTTAATGGTGAGCAAAAACTAGTCGATTTGAGTGAAGTTGTGGCTGTATCCGCTGCGTGCGTTGAGTTCAGCGAAAGACTTAATGAAGATGTCGGCAATTTCTTTGGAATCCCTGTTGACGCTGTCTGCTATTTTTATTGCAACTACGTTGCTGTTTCTTTTCCCTCGTAATGCGTTTAAGTTTTTTCTTATGTTCGGACAATGTGCTTTCGGTCGCTCAAAAAGTCGTCCCACGTCTTGTGCTTGGCAGTGCGGATGATCAGCGAGTAGTGTATCGAAATATGAGCAACATTGACCCTGTGCGACTACAAGCCGACTTTCAAACACTTGCCTTCCCACTTATTGCTGACTGTAACGACGTTGACATCAATGCGCAAATGGCAACGCATGCACTTCAAAATTTGCTTCAAAGGCCTCCAGAACGTATTGCTATCATCCACGGTAAACAGAGAGATCGAGCAGGCAATCGCTACCAGAGACCAGGCGTACAAACTCTGTTCCCGGAATCCGAACAGGGGGCGTGGGGACCCGCAATGGAACGAATACCGTCGATTACGTGATAGAGCTGGTTCGCTGATTTTTACAGCGAATAAGCGGTACGCAGACCGAAATTTTTCTATTGCTCTGCCCTGTGGAGTAATTTGCGCAGAGATGGAATCCACAACAACAGCAAGAAAATTTTTGTGGATAAAGGCATTGATGTCAACCACTGGAACCAGCTTTCCTCGGAAGGGCAGACGACAATCATAGCACGCAGCAACAAGCAACCATTTGCAGAGAAGACGGTTTCGTCTTCCATCGTACTTTTGCAGCTGAGGTAGCTATCCGTATGGCCCAAATTACTTCTAACGCTACCGGTGCAGACGGGATTCCGATTTCGTTTTTAAAACATCTCTGTCCCTTCGTTCTTCCCCTGCTGATTCACTTTTTCAACGCCGCCATTAGCACACAGACCTTTGACCAACCGTTGAACATTGAGCGATGCGTAATCGTTCCGGAGGCAGTTTCGATGTCACGAAGAAGGCGTATGGTACCTATACGTCCGCAGCATGGATGCTGATGCAAATGTGATAGTGCAACTTATCACATCAAAACTAAAGCTGCTTCGAACACAATCCTCACCAAGTAGCAACCCAGTATTCCTTTCAACATCTGAACTAAGAAAGGCGAAAAATACTTTGGTTCATGTAGCGTAGAATCGGCTCCAAAGCGATCACAATAACGTTGGTTCAACCACCTCCTCTGGAAAAATCAGCTGATCGGACTCGGAGGATGACTGAAGCATTCAATGGAATCGGAAGAAGCAAAACATCCCGTTGTTCTGCCAGCACGACATCCCTTCACTCGATTGCTTCTTTAACACTATCACGAACGTCTGCTTCAAGGCTCCAATTTTGGCCATTAGGAGGAACGGGTGCCATCCGGAATATCGTACACAGGAGTCAAAAATGCTTTTGCTCCATACCGTTTTCCATTCAGTAATTTATGAGGAATTCACCAGCGAAAGCAAAATAAAGTATGACTTTCCAAAACAAAAACACGCTGACGTCAACAGACAAAATTTAGAACGCAATTAGCTGGACGACACGATCCTTGAGAGAGTGTTGCTTCGAAAATAGAGTGGTCGTTGTTGCCACATTTTTGTGCGTCGCTCAGGATTTGATGGCTCCGCATTAGACGCTCCAGACGGGCCTTCATCACACGGCTGAGAATTTTAAAGTCAACATTGAGCAGGCTGATCGGGCGATATACTCTCGCTGTCCCATCTCCACCTCTCTTTTTGGCGAGCACAATTGTACCATCGGTGAATTCCGAAGGCAACTCATTCGTCATGGCTTCGTTAATAACAAAATAGAGTTCCCTATATATGACGTCAAATGTTCGAAGGTAGAATACTATCGGCAGACCGTCGCTGCCGGGCGATTTTCGTTTCTGCGACGTTCGGATGGCATTTTGTAACTCGTCTACACTAATCTCTGCCATTAGGGTAGCGTTTGTTATATCGTTCTCGGGAATGACTCTCTCGTTTTCGAAACGTTCTCCCTCCATCTGCCTCACCTCTCCCGCTGAATACAGGTCCCTGAAGTATCGGTATACGTGCTGCTCTATCTCTAGAAAGTCCTGAATCTGTTCTCCTCGCTCGTTCTGCATTTCTGTTATAGTTGTTTTCTTCCGCCTCCTATCGCCCAACTGGAATGTTGACATGTTTTCCCCCGCAAAGAAAGTCTCATTGAGGCGCATGAAGTTTTGCGTAAATTGACGCTGTAACGTGAGCATTTGCGCTTTGATGCGATTGATGGTAACGAACATGGTGGGATTTTGGTAATACCCATCATACGCTAGCCGTAGCTGCGTGTACAAGCGATGGTATTCTGCGTTGTAGGCGATAACCCCCCAAAAAATATTTTTTTTTTCCCCCCCCCCCCCCCCCAACCCCCCCCCCCCCCCCCCCCCCCCCCCCCCAGCCCCCCCCCCCCCCCCCCCCCCCCCCCCCCCTCCCACCACCCCCCCCCCCCCCCCCCCCCCCCCCCCCCCTTACGGCGGGTTGGGCTCCCACCCCCCCCCCCTCCCCCGAGCGGGGCTTTTTTTCCCCAGTTGAGTCACACGGACGAAGCACGCAGTTAAAATCACCAGCTAGGATGTGTAGTATCGACGTTACGATATTCATAACGATGGGGTAAAGTACAACAGGGAAGCCAGTAGTTGAATGTACTCATACATACAGATCCAATACAGGTAGACTACTTTGTAATGATGCTAGAGATATTGAATAAATAGACAGTTGAGTATTGACCGTCAGTCGAGACAGTTGTGTTTCATTCGGTGCCGATTCTACATTTGGCGACGAGCGGGTCGAAACCCAGAATTGGAAGATCAGTTGAGGTGTTGTAAGTTGTGATTTGGAGATTTTTAACATTGAGAATAGCCGTGGAAAGGTGAGTGAAAAAAAAAGGAATTATCTGAAAATTAAAGTGGATGGATGGAGTCAGTACTATTAATTGTGCATGGAAAACAAAATGGTGTCGTTGGGGTTTTGAAAAGAGGCTTGAAGTCACGTGAAGGGGAAGGGGAAAAGATGGCGTGCCTACCGGTGTTGGAGTGGAAGAAATGGATCGAGTTGTTCGCTGCTTGTGTGCAGAGAAATGTGTTTTAACGCGTCATGCTACTCTGTGCAAAGAATGGAGTTGAATAGAGAAAGATAGTAGAAATAAATAGGAATGTGTTTCGAAATGTTATACGCAACTGGGTGCGAAAACTTTTCACAAGATGAAGCAACGGTTCGGAAAAGGAAGATTTTAAAATGGTTTATACAACCGGGTATGAAAGCGGTTAAGGAAAACGAGGATCATGCAACTGTGTGCAAACGTAAAGAAAGTAAACGCAACTGTGTGCGTGGAAGGTGTCCTAAAATAGAGTACGCAACTGTGTGCGCCAGACATGTGGATCCGAAATAATTATCGAAATTGTGAACAGATAACCGCTTTATGGAGTATACGCAACTGTGTGCGTTTTGAGCCTAAAATTGTGTCAATTTGTATTTGTAATGGGTTACGCGAGAATATTGTAGAATTGAGTACGCAACTGTGTGCGAGACATTGGTATTTGTTCAGAAGTGATAATTGGATAACCTGAACGAGATGGGGTGTGAGAAAAATAATTGGAAGTGACGACTTAAGAGTAAGAGAGAGCAACTTATATCATCGTTGTGATCCAGATAATAAACAGCAGTTCAATTGAGAGTGGAAAAACCAACAGCGTGAATAACACAACCGCGTGAGGAATATTCGATAGAGTAAAGGTATAGGAGTGAAAGAGAAATGTGAGATGTTTTTGTTTTTTTTTTTTTCGAGTGTGTGAACCCGGAGGTTGAGTTGCAAAAATGTTTATGAAAATTAAAATAAAGAAATAAAGCTAGGGATATCAGACGGCGATCTTTTTGGTCACCGATGTAAGAATGTTGGTAAGGTCAGGTGACAAAAAGAAGCACACTCATGCGTGAATTCGGTTTTGTTATATTCTATGGGTCACATCTATATAAACCAATTATGAAAGACGAAGACAGATAAAGAAAGCCGTGGCGAATGAATCTGACTGGTGTCAGAAGGAGACATTCGGTCTTATCTACAAAGTAGGTAAACAAAAAAAGGTAGGTGAATCATCTATGGAAGGTCGATGTAAATGCAAGTAAACAAAAAGTAGGTTAACATACAGTGCACCTAGTTTTCGTATTGGAAGATTTCAGGGAGGAAATTAAAGTCGTAATAAAATAATGCATATGACCATTAAAATGGTAGAGGAAGTTTAGATTCCATCCATCCATGTTCATTGATATTGCTGCTATCGAAATATTATTTTTCTTCATTTTTTTTATTTAATGAAGATGGATTCGACTCGACGCATAAGACCATTCGAATTCGTAGCTGACAGATCGCGTTTACCGGTCGAGTGGCAAAAATGGAAACGGGAGCTCGAGCGTTATTTCGATGCTTCTGGAATTATTTCACAATGGCAAAAAAGATCACTGATGTTACATCTTGTAGGTTCAGATGTACAAGAAGTTTTTGATCACCTTCCTGGTGTGGATGATGTTCCCCACGTTGTGGCTGATCCACCCTATTATGACGTGGCCATCCAGAAACTGGATGAACATTTTGAACCTTTGCGTCGGCGAAACTACGAGCGTCATCTATTCAGACAAGTTGTTCAAAAAACTGACGAAAGGTTCGCTGATTTCATTCTCCGATTAAGAATTCAAGCTAAACGTTGCGAATTCGACCGCTACGATTCAAGAGAGACGGACGATAGGATTATTGAGCAGATCGTGGAATCCTGCAGATCATCGGAGTTGAGAAGGCAGATTCTTGCTAAAGACATGTCATTGGAGGAAATTGTGACCTTAGGGACTACTTTGGCCGATGTCCAACAACAAGTGAAGGAGCTAGATCGTCAACATACCGATAACGTATCGTCGGCAGCTATTAGTAAAGTTTCGACAACGCCATTCAGATATGTGCGAGATGGAGCTCGCGGAACACGTTGGCAAAATGTTGATAAAAGAAACGACAGAGCATGTTTTGCTTGCGGTCGCAGGGGGCATCTCAAGGGTGATATAATTTGCCGGGCTAAGAATGCCAAGTGCATTAAATGCGGAGAAATTGGACATTTTATCAATCGATGCTTGAAACGTACAAATACAAACCGGCCAGTCACGGGGCCGCCACAGCCGAAACGCATCCGAAGAGTCAGTGAGAAAGAGGAAGAATCAATGGACAAGGAGCATGTGTTTTTCGCAATGGGGCGGAACACCTTTGAATTTGTGGTAGGAGGTATAAAAATCCCCATGATCATTGATTCTGGATCTGACGCAAATATTGTAGACGAATTGACTTGGAACGAAGTTCAGCAAGCTGGTATTAAGACAAAGGAGATTACGGAATGCATTGATCGTAAATTGGTTGGATATGCTACAAAGCAACCAATGAAAATAAAGTGCATATTCCGAGCAGATGTTCAGGCGGGAACCAAAACTGTCGAAGCGAAGTTTTATGTCGTTGAGGACGGAAAATATAATCTCTTGGGCGATACAACTGCTAAGGAGTTGCAGGTGTTGAAGGTTGGATTTGACGTCGGTCTAGTGGATGGTTCAAAGCAGATACCGTTTCCAAAGATAAAAGGAGTAATTGTCGAAATACCTATTAATAAGGCAGTACAACCAGTGCAGCAAACCTACCGCCGTGCTCCAATTGCTTTGGAAAGTCAGATCCATGAAAAGTTAAAATTTTTGCTTGAGATGGACATCATCGAAAAGGTAGATGGTCCTTCTCCATGGGTTTCTCCAGTCGTACCCATCGTAAAACAATCCGGCGAACTTAGGCTTTGCGTTGACATGAGGCAGGCTAATCAGGCTGTTCTACGTGAGACTCATCCACTTCCGGTTATTGAGGAGCTATTGGGAAGCGTTGAAGGTGCGGTGAAATTTTCTAAACTGGATATCAAGGAGGCGTATCACCAGTTAGAAATCTCAGAAGAGTCCCGTGTCATTACAACTTTTATTACAAAATACGGACTCTTCAGGTAAAAGGGGTTTTACTAACGATAATCAAAACTAATAATAATAAAAAAAATGAATTGAAAAATAAACATCTTTTGTATTTTCCCTTTCCTAATTTTTAGGTACAAGCGTATGATGTTTGGCATCAGTTGTGCGCCAGAACTTTTCCAAAAAGTTATGGACACAATTGTCGTGGGGCTTGAAGGTGTTATTGTATACCTCGATGATTGCGTGGTATCAGGTAGCACCCAAGAAGAACACGATAGTCGTTTGAATGCCCTACTGCTACGTTTCAAGGAATACGGTGTTCTTCTAAACTGGGACAAGTGTGTATTCAACGTGGAAAAATTGGAATTTTTAGGGCATGAGCTTTCAACAGAAGGGGTCAAACCAGTAGAGAGTAGAGTTTTGGCGATACATCAATTTAGGGAACCTGGCAATCTGGCTGAACTGCGGAGCTTTCTGGGTCTGGTTACCTACGTGGGAAGATTTATTCCACATTTAGCAACCAAAACCGACACTCTTCGAAGCCTACTACGTGGGGGTCATAAATTTCAGTGGTTACTCAAACATCAAAAAGCTTTTGACGAGATAAAAAGAGCTGTGGCCGACATTAAACATCTAGGGTTTTTCAGTCCTCGGAATGAGACAATTCTGGTAGCGGACGCTAGTCCAACGGGGCTAGGCGCGGTGCTCCTTCAACAGGATAAAAATGGAGATCGGAGAATAATATCATATGCCAGTAAGTCGTTGACTGACCTTGAACGCAAGTATTTCCAGACGGAGCGTGAGGCCCTTGCGTTGGTCTGGGCTGTAGATCGCTTTAAGTTATACTTGCAAGGTGCGAAATTCAAACTTGTAACTGACTGCAAGCCTCTGGAATTTTTATTTAGCCCTAGATCTAAGCCCTGTATGCGTATTGAGCGATGGGTGCTGCGCCTACAATCTTATACCTTTGAGATCGTACACGAACCGGGGGCTACAAATTTGGCAGATGCGCTTTCGAGGTTATCCATGACCCAACCCAAGGCTTTTGATGTGGAAGGTGAGAATCACATAAGATATCTGGCCAAAGCAGCCGCACCGAGCGCAGTAACGACTCAAGAAATTCAAGAAGAGACTCGGAAGGACGAGATTATCCCGTTCGTTTTCGAAGCTTTGGAAAATGGGGTCTGGACAGATAAAACGAAAGTGTTTAAACCGTATGCATCAGAACTATGTGGCTTTTCAAGTTTATTGTTAAGAGGCGAGCGAATTGTTGTTCCGTTTTCATTGCAATCTAAAGTGATGGAGTTGGCACATGAAGGCCATCCTGGGATCGTAGTTATGAAACGAAGATTGAGACAGAAGGTCTGGTGGCCTAGTATGGACAGACAGGTGGAAGAATTCGTTAAACGTTGCAAAGAATGCACTATGATTTCATCCTTGGGACCCCCTGAACCCCTCATCCACACTCAGATGCCCGATAAACCATGGAGTCACATCGCCGTGGATTTCATGGGACCTCTACCGTCTGGACATAACCTTTTAGTTCTGGTCGACTATTTCAGCCGTTTTGTGGAAGTCATAGTAATGAAGGAAATCACAGCAAAACTTACAATTCAAGCACTACACGAGACATTCTGTAGATATGGCATACCGGAATCAATGAAGTCAGATAACGGTCCACAGTTTGTAAGCGAATCATTGGAACGGTTTTGCAAAGATTTTGGAATCGAATCACGTAAAACAACTCCCTATTGGCCACAAGCTAATGGGGAAGTTGAGAGGGCAAACAGAGCACTCAAAAAGCGGCTACAAATAAGCCAGGAGAAACCTAATTCTGACTGGAAATGGGACCTACGAATGTACCTTCTCATGTACAACTCAACACCTCATTCTACAACCGGCGTGGCACCATCCGCCCTAATGTTTGGAAGAGTATTGCGAGACAAACTTCCATCAATTCCGGGAGTAGGAATAAGGCCAGAAGAAGAAACTCGCGATAAAGATCATGAGAAAAAGATGAAGCAAGTAGAGTACGCCGACAATCGACGTCGAGCGACCCAAAACTTGTTGAAGGATGGAGATGTCGTCATTGCTAAGAGGATGGTGAAGGAAAACAAGCTAGCTAGCAATTTCGGACCGGAAGAATTCGTTATCCTAGATCGCTCTGGTCCTGATGCTAAACTTCAATCATGTGAGACCGGGAAAATATTTCATCGGAACGTAGCACATCTTAAACCAGTAGGAGAGAAAGCTAAAACAAAGGAACTTCTTGCTCCAGAAAATACAGCCGACTTTCAGAAGCTTCAAGATGATAAACCAGTGAATGATGAATCCAGTACACACCCTCTACTACCGCGATCAAGAAGAGAAGTCAAGCGGCCAGGATATTTGCAGGATTATCGATTGGCTTCAGTGCAGGACCATCCAGAAGAAGTGGGAATGTAGTATCGACGTTACGATATTCATAACGATGGGGTAAAGTACAACAGGGAAGCCAGTAGTTGAATGTACTCATACATACAGATCCAATACAGGTAGACTACTTTGTAATGATGCTAGAGATATTGAATAAATAGACAGTTGAGTATTGACCGTCAGTCGAGACAGTTGTGTTTCATTCGGTGCCGATTCTACAAACGGAGGAAAGTTTTTTTCGGTCAGGACTGGTGGCATCAGCTTCTGTTGTTGGCGGTGGGGAATTTGTTTCGGTGGTGGCTTGAATCGGGGTTGGCTTCGTTTGGTTCGCACTGGGAGCGATTTGGTTCGAGTTTGTGTGGGTTTGGTCGGTAGTACGGTCGATTTGACTTCCCGGGGAATTCAGAATCGGCTCCGCATCGTTGTTCGCGAATTGCGTTGACATCACCGTACTTTCCCAGAAAGTCAGCAATTTTTTGGTCCGACACGTCCTCGGATAAATCGTGCAGCCTCACCTCCACTGCTCCATCTTCTAGAGTGATTCTTAGTGGGTATTTTTTCCCGTCCACTGAGATATCGTGTTGGTTGTCGTGTTCTTCGCAGATTCGTTGCGCCAATGCCAGGTCAACGACTTTTACGAAGGAAACACCGAGGGCTCTGCTGTTCTGGATCCGTAGCACTTCACCTTGTTTCAAACCCAGCGTGGTGGCACAGAACTTGTGCACTTTTGCATTGTCCGGCTTCTTCGGCACGTTCGAAAAATCTATTCGAAACGTATTTTCCTGACGGCCCATCGCGAAGTCGTTTGGACGCGCAGCGACACGGAACGGCTCAGCGATGAACAAAGCGAGAAAAAAACACAGTAGGCACTGGTACTAGCTTGTATTCGACTTCACCGCAGTAAAAACGCGTGTGTTCTACTCGGAAGTTGAGCACTTACTAATGGTATATGACACTCAGCCTCGGATAAAAAGTCGAGTTTTCAAGCGATCTTAATACCCTTCTTTTGGTGTAAGAAGGGTAAAAACGCAAATATAAAGTGATGTCTTATAATTTCGTTTTGCAGAGTAAATTTACTAAACGCTAAGTATTTTCCTATCACAGACTTCAAATGTTAGTAAGGGAGATCTCATATGCAGCAGTGAACGATATAAAAGGGGTGCACCTTCGCAAAATGCTTCATCAGGGTCAAATGACCCGAAGCGTTAAAATCCCTCTCAAAAATAAAAGAAGAAGAAGAATGCTTCATTCGCTCGGCATACTTGGAGCTGTTCAGAGCGGCAATGAGCCGGTATTGAATTGGCAGCTGGCGGTGACACGAACCCTGGAGGGTACTTTGGCGAGCAACTATTGGTTAGGTAGCTGATGGCTCTAAGTAATGTGACCGTAGTACTTGATTCATGCAACCCGTATCTTGTTGTTTATGGTACGTCAATTTAGTTATTTTGGTGCTGATTGTATTTTTTGTGGCTCATCTAACGATGTCCTCTATTCCGCCATTGACTTCTGCTGTTTGAGCCTCCGTGAGATTTTCAGGATCTTCCATCGATGTATCCTGGGTAAGACCACTTCTGTCTTCTTTCACACTAAGGCTATAGCCAGCCCTAACGATCCAACTCTAAAGCGTGTGGCTTAAGCGCCACTCCATAAAGGAGACCACACACCAATTCTTATTGGTCCGCTTAAGACTCTCTTCATGGCGAGTCCATTAATTTTCTAAAAGCTTTATGGATCGAAACAGCCGACTGGTACTCTAAACGACCCACGGGACAACCCTATCACCTTCATGAAATCATGAACACGATAGTCACTCAGAGAATCCGACACGAGAGTACGTTATACCTAAAGCCTCTACACAACAGAGAGTATCCTCATTGGTAGTCCCTCCATCTGCCCCTAGACGTCACCCCGAGCTGGAAGTACGCTCTTCCACTCAACATAAACACTCATAGAGAGGACGGGACAAGAGAAACTGATACGGAGAACGCGAGATGATGTCAAACATTTGAATCAATTAACCCTATGAATATTTTGGTAACAGTAACATTTATTATACAAACTAGACGGATTTCGACAAAACTACTACATATTTATTCTCTCATTTTATTAATGTGTTCTTACTGTCTCCTACGTGTGTGCGTCTTCTCTCTCCCTAACTGTCTACCATGTACTCATGTGCTTTATTCTGTTTTCTACGTCACGAAATCTCAGCAACTCAGCTCCAAACCGGTCTGCGCTCTTGGTGACAACGTTTACTTAGGATCGCATTTTAGGCGGTTTGTACTTCCGCTCACGAGTCCGGATAGTGACACGGACCTTGGAAGTTTAGCGCATGGCTCTTCAGTTCAACAACTGGCAATAAACAACTACTACGTGGCGCCCTCGCCGGACGCCACACTCCAATCAAAAAAAGGTTGACACACCAGATTCTGTAGGGAGGGTCGATCACCTACTTGCTGCGTCTATAGGCACTGTCGATGACCTATCAACGGGTTAACGCACTGGCGCCTTTATCCTGGTCAATGGCGGTTACTCGGCCTAGCCGGGCCGGCGCGTGGACGCTATCCACGTGGAGAATCCCCGATTCTCCTCGGACAGATGTGGTGACGTATCTGTCCGCTTCCGGCCGGTTGGTGGATGCTGGGAATCTTCCGTCCGTTGGGGTGAAGGTTGACCGCGCTTGGGTGCGGAATTATTGCTGCGAATTTTCGAAAGCAAACGAACTACAACAACACAGTGAATAGTGCACATGCAGACACATGGACAGCACATTTGAGCACGTTATTTTACCTGGGGTTGGTAGCCTTGCTACTATATCGCACACAATTTATTCGAAGCACACTTAATTGAATATCTAGCTATTTGAACAAAGAACTTAATTAATCTAAACACTTGACATCACTTTAAATAACCTACTTCAACTACACAAAAACGACTACGAACAAACGCGAACACTTACAGATCGGTATAAGGTCACGGCCGAAATGATCGAGACCGTGAATCCTCAGAATACGGTAGTTTCAGACTCGAATAAACCGGAAGTTTAACAATCCCCGAATCCCTTCGTGTAGTATCGTGAATCTAACTACACGATAGGTATTTTGGATCGTGTAGTGCTGCGACTGTCCCTTTCCCACCTTAACCATAAAATTAAATGGGCACGGGCGGCAAAAATGCTGACGCTTTCGCATAGTCTACACTATGAACTAAATTACGGCTAATAAATTATGTACAAAATCTACAACATAACAGATCGTTAGAAGGCTCTCAAATGTAATTAACATTTAATTCTCCATTTTGCGAAGCGAATCCCGATTTCGTTTTACAATCGTAGATACCTCCATCGACTATGTTACTGCTGGAGTAGTTAAAGAATGATAGAGCCTTTCAGTTGGTGTTGTTCAAGGAACGCACACAAATGATGAAAAGTTTTCTGTGCTTTGCGTGCCCAGTTTGATGTTGTTGCTCCCCGTGTTAGTCTGCTGGTTATTTGTGCCCCTAGGTTCTTCAAAGTCATTACCACTGGTATAGGTATCATATTTTCCAATCTTGGTCGTTTTCTCTCTATGTCCGGGTCCCTGAACAAAACTTATGTTTTTTTTTAATGTTTATTTCCAGTCCAACCGAATGCAACAAAGGAGTAAGAATATCCAGTAGCTTGTCTACCTCCTCCTCTGTTCGACATATCATTATCAGATCGTCCGCGTATCCCAGAATTAACGGGAGTTTTATTGTACCTTTTATGCGATAGCTTCAACTCTGGTAATAATTCTTGAACTGACATCAAAACATGATCAAAATTAATAGTTGAGGACTTGGAGGGCAACCTTGCTTAACTCCTCTCGCTTTCTCAAATACTGTTGTTCTTTGTCCGAACCACTGAATGGAAGTTTCCCCTTGTAGACAGGCCTCAATTATCCTGTTTACAAGCGCTCTTGATACACTCATATCAAGAAGCTGGTTCTGACCAGCTTTAGATATATATAACCTATCAAACGCTTGTTCGATATCCCAAGACACCAGTGTGGTTTTGCAACCCTTTCTTCAACGTTTGTCCAAAATCCTCCGAAGCACGAAGGTTCGATCAGCGGCACTTCTTTTGGCTACCTGGTTTCGTAGGCGATCAAGAAGTATCTTAGCGTATATTTTTGGGCGTTGGGGATTTTTGGTATAGGTATTCAACGATCTTATCTTACCAGGCAATTGGTACTATTTTTGACCTGCATTCCTGTTGAATTATTTCCGTTATCTCGTCTAACAGTTCCGCTGGTCCATACTTAATGAATTCATTGTATGAATTGTCCAAGCCGGGTGCACTATTGTTTTTATTATCCCAGATGATCGGTCCGATTTCTTCCTTTCTTGTCGATTCCTCCAATCTATGATTCCATCGTTGAATTGGAATGTATCTACGGTTTTCTGCTGCTCTTTGCCTTCTGTGGTACTTAACGAATCTGGATGTTTTTGTTATTTGTGACGGTGGATTCTCGTTTTCTAATTCTGCTAGAAATGTTTTAATTTTGTCATTGAAATGGTCCACATGCGTCGCGAATTGTTTTTGATGCGATATTAAAGATTGTTTCGGTGCGTTTACTCGTCTCGGCGTAGGGGCGATCCTGGTTCAACTGAGCTACCTTCGTTTGTCGTTTGTCTTTCCAAGTGGTTGTTCATTCTGTGCAGGAATCTTATTCGCTCTTCCTCGTCGTTTTTCAATAATTCCAGATCAAATTTGACTTCTTTTTTCTGTATCTGAAGTAAGTTGCAAATTCTCAACTTTCTTTTTGTTTTTCTGTTCTGATGTATGAAGAGATTATCAGTACCTTTTCTCCAAATATGTCTACCAAATAAGAACAAGAATTTGCACTTATTCTCCTGAACCTGTTTTCTTCAAATATTGCTTTCGCTACCAGGATAGCAGTTCCTCCTCCAATCCAGTCTCGTTTCAATCCATTGATGTTAACCTTAAACCAGTAGAAGTTTTATTTTTCCTTGGTGCATTTCACCATTCTGGTTTCCTTGAGGGCTACGATGTGGTAGTTGTTCGGGCTGAAGTGGTGATACATCGATTTTCGTTTCTGAGGTTCTGAACATCCTCCCACGTTCCAGGATAGCAGAGGAAATCTATTCACTTGCAGTAGCAGCGGAGAGCTCGGAAGCGAAACCATTGCATCAGTAATATTACTGAGCTGCGAGGCATTAGTGCGAGAAAACAAAAACAAAAATAATGGCATCACTGGCTTTTTGCAATTGTATGCTAAATCGAGTGTGATTTTTACATTCGTTTTACTCATTATACTTCCCGTTTTAATCTGTGATTTTTACGTCAAGTGCGTGTTTGGATGTCATTGTGTACGTCACAAGTGGAGTTAAATTCAACTACGGCTTAATTAGTGTGAAATCAGTGTTGTGTTTTCTGGTGAAGTGGTAATAGGAACATTGCACCTACCACCTCCCCTCGCGCTGCGACATCTCGCGGATTTACTGCGAAGTACATTTGTGTGCAATATTGCGCTGCCAGTATACATCGATTCACGGCGAACTGCTTCTTTTGGATTGCATACTGGAAGGCGTCAAAAAGTTAAACTCAGCTATGGTTTATCTGCGCTGCACCAAAAAGGTATCCATAAAGGAACAAGTGGTTTTTCAGGGGTACTGCGGAGCGGTATTCCACGCGGTATGCGTCAACGTCGACGGACCCATCCAGGAGCAATTGGTGTCAACCGGGAAAAAACATTTTTTGGATGTGCGACGAATTAGCTGGTCTTTTTGCAAACACGCACTTTCGTTCGATGATGACCAAATTCGACGAACAATCATCTGCTGTGTCTACAGAATTCCTGACGATGCAAGCTGAAATAAAAAAGCTCAGCTGTGAATGCCTTAGCTGAGGAAAAATTAAGCGCATCGATACCTCTCGCTATTCCGACTTTGTGTCCCAACAAGAACCGCGCAATAACTCCCATCAGTTCATTCAAGCGTCGCAGAGTGAATGACGGGGGTGATTCGTTAAACATCCCTCAAGACAAAGGCAACTTAGGTACCAAAGCAGTTGCCATTATCAAAACTGTGCAGCTTGACCAGCGTGACGACGACGATTTGTTTTGGATCTACCTTTCCGTATTTCATCCAAGAACATATGAGTGCCAGATTGCTTCGCTCGGTAGCGAGTGCCTGGATCTGACCGGCGCTCAGCCCAAGGTGGTGAAGTTAGTATCGAAAGGAGAGACCTCAATTCGTTGCGGTTTGTGGCCTTTAAGGTCGGTGTGAGCAACGCAGAGAAATGGCACTCTCCAGTGACTCATGGCCCGAGAACATTAGATAATCGCTCAAAAAACGGTCCAAGAATTATCAGCCTGCTGCCAACGGTTTTGCCAGGGAACAAGTCGTCGGCGAAAATTGATGCAACGGAGTCTATTTTGGACGTCTAGCAAGAACCAATTCTTCAAGAAGTCAACCGAAACGCACGCACTGAAGCCCTTCGGAAGCCCCGTAGCAGTCGAGCCATCAATCGCCGCCTCTTTCACCAGTTCTGTTTCCTGCCGTCGCAGTCATCCCGGCCCTGTTTACGAATTTTTGAAAGGGGTCTTCCGGCCTACATCTCTTGGCAAGTATGCGTGTTATGTCAATCGATCTGTTCCTGATGCCCCCCAAAATTCCAGCTTCACCTCCACTCTTGTCCTGAAGCTCGAAAAGCGCCTTCTATCAGCCAGGACCTCATTGTTTCCGGTTCGGGTTCACGTAGACCGGCATCGTCAAGTCAACCGGAACGCACGCACTCTGGACCTTAATTCGGGGATTCAGAAGTGGGCTCCCAGCCTGCAACCGCAGATCTACAGGTCTACTACCAGAATGCTTGCGGAATGCACACTTGTAGAGACGAATACCTGCTCGCCTGCACAGATGAATGCTAAGACGTGATCATGTTCTCCGAGACATGGCTCGACGAACGGACCATATCGAGCCACAGCTGTGCGTATACAGTGTCACTGTCGTCATCTTCACTTCCTAGGTGAGGGCTGTGCACGTTGATTATGCTGACATTGAAGAAACGGCCTTAGATTCTCAACTTGCACATTCTGTAGTCGATTGGCCACCAACCAAAACACGCGCTGTTGCATTTCGTCCATCACGATAAAAGCTGTACCCAGCTCGCGTGTATTGCCGCAGCTCTGGTAGATGGTATACCATCCCTATTCGTATGTACCGTTGATTCTTTCCAGCAAACCTCCTGCAGCGTTACAGTGTCGAACTTGCGGAGTTACAGTTCCATGTTCCGAGTTTCCAATCGTTAGTCCTTTTTCGTTGCCTGGTTCTATGCCGATTGTTTTGGTCCGTATTTACATCGTGTGCTTCCATTACTATTATTTTTTACGGCTGGCTTGTAGGACCTGCACCAACCCCCTGTTCTCGTCGGAGGACCATCGTGCACGGCTCTGTTTAGAGTCCCACGCTGGCACGAAGACATTGATCGGCCGCCCCTAACATGGAGAACAGACGCTGTTTTGAGCCGCCCCTGACATGGAGAACAGACACTCAGGTTGGTGAAGGCCTGAACTTTTACCCTTATAGCGGGGTGACTCGCTTTGACTGGGCTGCTTTGGGATGTTTGTGGGATTTTGGAAGAAACTCAACTGAGTCCAGCAACTGCTAAGCCCCCTCACATCCTAGGCAGCCCCCGCTACCTGTCCAGGGATGATTATTTAATTCGCATCTAACCTTCAGTTTGCAGCTCAGCTCCGCCAGTCATCTAGCGTAAGCTTTATACGCTGTACAGCTTACCCTGATCCGGCGATGATCGTTGATTGGGAATAGGCACAACAACTTTTTTCCATTTCGATGAATGTCCATTATCAGCGAATACCTTCACAAGCTGTTCGTGTAGTTCCTTAATAGTACGGCCATCACAATGCTTAATGTCTTCCGAATTGATACTGTGCACACCAGACGTCTTTTCGTTTTCCATCCTACACATCATTCCCCTTACTTCGGCAAGGGACGACTTCTATTAAGTTTTAAGTCTTCTACCAGAAATCAATGACTTTTTGCACTCCCAGAAGCCTATCGTTCAACTTTATGAAAGTCTTTGTTCCCGCGTTCTTTTTCCTCTTGGTAAATCGCTTTAATGACTTGTATGTTCGATTTATTCTCTGACCTTCAGGTACTTGACGTTGATCTTTGCTTGAAGTAAATACTGTCAAACAACACTCACGAGTATGCTTCAATACAGAAGTAGTAAAACATGTTATCTTCTCCTGCAAATTGTGCCATCTCACTTCAACATCGTCGGAAGCACTAGAAGGCACGTAGGGTCATAGAGCATCAATAACAACAGCATCACCGTTCAGAATAGACTCGAGCCAATCACCTCACAAGGAGAAAATTTCGGTATGGTTTAGTCATTCCAAACACTCCGCATCTCAAAGTGCAAAGTTATATTTAGAATCAAACACACACACAAGTGCTAAAAGTGAACAATATAACCACCTACAGACCAACGGCCTCCTAAACCAACCCCCGTCGATTCACTCCTCCTGGGTGTCGGTATCCAACAGTTTATTAATGTTGCAAATATCCCTGGTGCTCCATGGCTCCAATGGATCCGGGGGCGAAGCGACGCCCGCTTCCTGCTCCATCAGCTGGCGATGGCGCGGTTTACGATCACTGCCCGTCGGAGCCGACTGCATCCGCTTGTCCTTACCTCCGGAGATGCTCTCGTTCGACGTATCCGGCGAGACCTTGTTGTTCCGACCGCGTCCCATTGCGTGTGACCGCTTCTTGTGAGGTTTCTTGCTACTCTCTGTCGAATTGCTGTCCCGCTCGAGGGAAGCCCGACTACGCTGGTGGAATTGCTCCATGCGGCGGTGAACCTCCTCAACCGTTACACCTTCTTCTTCGTCTTCCTTCGCTTCCTCATCAACGTCATGTTTCAAATCTTCGGCGCAGTACTCATAGGCCGTGTTCAGCGCCCCAAAGTCCTCCGGCTGGGTCCGGGTCAGATTCTTGTCGTCCCAAGCGATCATAAACAGCGGATGCTGGTCGGTCTTCTTCTTCCTGGAGGTGGTTCTCGAAACGGCTGACTTGGCCCGTCGTATCAACGAGATCTTTCCAAGCACAGGCTTCTCGGCCGCTTCACTATCGGTATCCTCCAGTGCTTCCAGTGTTTTAAGGAACTCGCGTTCCTTCACCGGATCGACAACGTCTTTCGCTTCCAGGAAGGGATTTAACTGACCCAAGGTCTGCTGTTCTTGTTGCTTCTGTTCCTCCTGCCGGAGCTGGCTCTGTTGGGCCAAATTGATCTCGTGCACGTGGTCCAAGGTGGACGCATCAATCGCCAGGGTTTTGCAATTCTGGGCGTAGTGATCGTCGACCGAGGCCGATTCCGAAATCATGACCAGCTCCCGCAGGGGATCCTTGTAGTCCTTCATCGGGGGATAATCTTCGTAGGCCGGCGGAGCGCTGACCACGGATTGCCGTTTGACCAAGGGAGGTTGCGGAGGAATTTCCGGAATAGGTTGCGCAGCCGGAACGGTTTGCGGCCTGATGGTGGCCGGTTTCCTCGGATCGATCGTTGGCGGACCCGTTGAAGTTGGTTCAGTACTCACCATGACGATGTCCTGCGTGAAGGTCATAACATCGATCGCAGCCGTGATCGCAAACGGGTCCTCATCTTCGTAACCCTTTTTCCTGTGGTTGAAAAAGTAGAGGATATAATGTTGGCGAAAGTAAGGAGAGACTGACTTACTTTTTGGCGATCTTGGCCGGCGAGGTGATCGATGATCGTCCCCACATGATCCTACGTAGTTCCTCACCCGTCATGCCACGTTTGTTCAGCTCGTTCAACGTAACACGCAAAACGCTCTTCCAGTTACTTACCGCTCCCTTCCGTTGCCTAGCGCGGGTCTTGCTCTTGCTCTTGATGACCATGACTCCACGAATTTCATACCTTGGATCATCGGACGGTCCCAGCCCAATTGAGTATTCTTCGAGGTACTTTTTGGCGTCCTCCTGCTTGACTGCTCGCTCTAGATTGACTACAATCTTAGCCCACTGCTTCATACCTTCCTTTTCAGCTTGCTCGATGACGTACGCGTAGGTGTTGCCCATCATGGCGATCAACATGTTTAGCAACAGGATCGGCACGAAGATCATGAAGATGATGAAGACAGTTTTTGCCAGATTCGGGTAGGTCGTCAGATTCAAATCGGCGTACTGGCGCAAGAACCAAGAAGATAATAAAACTGTTGCAGCTGGACAAATTCAAGACTTACATCATAATCTCCGAGAGTGGTTTGGAACAGCCCCATCCAGGTACCGAAGTAACTTCCGAAAGGGGAATCTTCCGCCTCTGGATGACCCTTGTACAGAAAGTAGAATGCCTGCGAGAATCCGAACAGCACGATCATGTAGATGATTCCGAAGGTGAACATGTCGCCGGTGATCATGGAGAAGATCATCGTTACGAACGGACCCGTCAATCCGATGGCGCTGCAATTGTTGCATGGAAGTTTTAGACTTTGGTTTCGAATCATTTCAAAGTACATACCCAGCGAAGAACATCAGCAGGAACCAGCTTCCTGGAACGGCAAACAGTAGAATCGCCTCCTCGTGTTCGACATCACCTATGATACGGAACGGAATGCACGCCAAAATCATCAGATTGGAAACCAAGAATATCGCTTTTGCCGGTGCATTACCCTGCAAGCAAGAATGGATCGATACACTTCACAAACTTAGTTGTCACGCCGTTTGGATACTCACAAGTGACTTGATGAACGAAATCAGTCCTTGATTTTTGATTTCGTCGCCCTGTTGCAGTACGACGTAGCTCAGCACTCCCATCACGGTTGCGATCTCAAAGCCATAACGGAACCAGGTCGTCAAATCCATTTCTTCATCCTCGCCGCCAGTGCCATCCGGTGAAGCTGTTGCTGATGAATCCTCGCCATCTGCTGAGTCCTCGCTTGCTTCCTTGAATACTCTAGCCGGCCGCAGGTACACCGAGCAGGACAAACAGAATAGATGCAGAGCGAGAATTAGCAATCGCTTCAAGAACTGGTTTCTGGCGAATGTCTTCCACTTCTCGTCCAGCAAACGTTCCACGATACCTCCGTCCAGCATGTTCAAATGTTCCTCTTTGGTTCCATTGAGGATGATGAATAGAGCCGAGTTCCAATTCGTAGATCCATCCGGCATCAACGTGTCCAAGGCATTCAACGGATAGCCCGAACAGGTGATGTTGCTGTACCGCCAGAATTCTCTCGCTGAAAGTTCCAACATCTCACGGAACACTTCGTCACGACCCAATCGACAGGCCAGGGTCAACGGAGTAAGCCCCGATTCGTTGACGATTCCGTTTTTGCAAGGCAGCTTCGGATGACGCAAAGCATACCCGAACATATCCAATTTATCGCAAACGACCACCATGTGTAGAATCATGTTTCCGAAGCTGTCCTGAGCATTGGGATCCGCTCCGCATTCCAACAGTAGGTTATAGACCGATTCATTGGCGCAACAGGCAGCCCAAGCCAGCGGGTACTCGCCCAGGTAGGCCAGTCCTTCGTAGTCGGTATTCTTGGCCGGTTTCAATCCTTGCTGATCACGTGGAAGGAAGAACCGTCCGATGGCACGCTGGGACACGTCCGCTCCGGCATCGATCAGATCGCCCACCAACTCGTTGTTGCTGTACGCGATCGCCAGGTGGAGTGCACTAGCGCCCAGGTACTCCTCGCCTTCCATCACGTCGATCGACAGCTCCGGAAACACGCGCAGCAGAATACGGGCCAATCTACGAATTTTCAAGTGAAACATTCAAGTTCTTCTTCAAACAACCATTTGGTAATCACTTACTTGGTGTGAATTTTCGTATCGCAGATAATCAAAACATGCAGCAGACTTTCGCCGAGCAATCCCCGGTACTGCATTTGCCAGCAGGCTTTGTGATCGCCCCACTTTCCCAGCGGATCATGCGGCGACAGGGAAGCCTCAATCGGAATAACGACCTTGGAAAGAGCAAAAAATCAATACCAACAAAGCTTACGTAACCTCGCACAAACCTCGTGATTATCCATATACTTCCACCGCAGATACTCAGCCCGATTGATGACCTGTCCGCGGCCACTATTGTACATGAACACCCCGAACTGCTCCCGGATCAATTGCTCGACGGCCTTCTGACCGCCAACCTGGAACGCATCGATCAAATCCCCACCCCGCTTGTAGTTGGCCATCTTGTACAGCAGACACTGGTTGGAGGCGTTGGCCGACTGGGAAATCACTTGATCCAGGATAGCACCGCCTTGAGGAATGTTCCTCTTCTTGCGGCACAACATCCGCCGCCAGTCGAACTGAACCATCTTACGTGTTCCGAGAACAGCTGGATCTTTGCACAACCACCAGAATTAGAACAACTCGCAGCGAACCGAAGCGGAACCATTTGATTCGACGATTGCTCTCAGACTGAAAAATCGAATCGGATTCAACAACGGCGAACCGTTCCGCCCGGTTGGCATGGTGCCCGGTGGTTTGGATTGCGCATGAGCGTCCCACGGCGGTCAACAGGTTAGCTGTTGCTTTGGCAGTGATATCCACACCGGTTCAGAGGACTAACGCATTACTTCAAATATACATTCGCTTTGTTTCAAAACTCCGTCTCGAGATAAATCTATCTATTTACATTAACGAACTTACGGTCCTCGATTCGCTTCGGTTAGTCATGGGGCGACTGATGTTGTTGCTGCGGTTGATGATGGTGCTGGACCAACGTCGGAGATTGATGGATGATTTGAGTTTGCGCTTGATGTTGCTGCTGCTGCTGTTGTTGCTGGAGTTGATGGATCTGTGCAGCATTCAGGTAAACTCCCGCCGAAGCCTGGATGATGGTTGGTGTTGTTTGCAGCTGTGGTGCCTGAATGATAATCGGTTGAGGCCCGGCTTGGGAGCTGGCACCCGCTGCAGTCGCCCCTTGCAGCTGCATCTGCGAGCGGATGTAGTTGAGCTGGTTTTGAGTTAGGGGGATCTGGAAATGAGGGAATGGGGGTTTATCGGTGGCTCGATTGATTTAATTTAAAGTTACTAACGGGAATGTGTGTCACTTCGCCGCTTGGGGTCAGAACTTGTTGGACCAGCTGGAATGGTTGAGACGTCGTTGCTATCTGGGTCGGTGTGATGGCATTGGCTGTGGTTGGAACTGCCGTCGTCGTATGCATGGTGGAAGTACCCGTGACTGGATTGGTGAGGATTATGTTCTGTGTTGTTGGGCTGGAGATGGTGGCAATCTGAAAAGGAATTGGATGATATAAATGCAAGGAGCTTTTTAGCTGAAGCTTTTTCTGGCTTACTTGGGGGGTTTGAGGCTGAGTCTGCTGCTGTTGAATGATTTGCTGAGTCATGGCGGGCGATGTTTGGACCTGAACGATGTTGGTGCCGCTAGTGCTGGGTCCAGCATTACTGGTTGTCGTTCCACTGGTGCTTTGCAGGGCTTGTTGGTGCTGCTGAGCCAACTGGAGGTAGTACTGTACGTCGTCTGCTGATGATTTGGTTTCGAAATCCCTTCGGACCGGTTTGATCTCTTCCCGCGGGACGATATCGATTAGGAAATCGAACTGATCGTATTTCGCAATGGCCATGGCAATATCACTCCGCTGCAGGGTGCGCCGTTTGTTGTCTTCGGTGTGCAGCCATGCTCGCAGGGTCAGCTCCTGGATGAAGATTTCGGCGGCTTTGGCGAATAGAAGGGGTGCTTCGGCTGAGATCATCTTGACGTCTTCGTCCAGTTTCATAATCTTTTTGATGCGGGCCAACGGAAGAACCTGGTTGCCGGGTTCGACGTGTTTTATCCGCTGCATGTCCTCCATCACCTCCGGCCAGAAGTCTTCGATGGAACGTTGGGCTTCGCTCATTTTTTCCCCCGAGTGGCTCCCTGAACTGTGGTCGGCCATCTGGAACAGGAAGAATGGGAGAAGATGGGATGGAGTTATTAGGAGGTTTGGACATATTGAATTCAGATGATACTCTCGCCATTTTTTGATTGAGTGTTTTGGGAAAAGCAAAAGATACCGTGGAAGACGCGCAACAGACACAGTCAAAAAATATTCTCTTTCTTAAAGCAGATCTAGCAACTCATTTCAGAGTGCTTGTTATTTCATATCGTAGGCCACTTTCTAGAATAATTAGTCCCGCAAGATAGAATTACCATAGAGGTACTGGTCCACTGGTCCCATGATTTATATTTAATTTTTGGGGGCGAACCCCGCATCCATACCTCTCACGCCAAATTCACGAGTTCGAATCTCACCCCCGGACAAGTTACGAAAATACCCAAAAGGTAGTCGTAGTGACTACGGCGGGAGATGAACCAGCCCAGGGCTGAAAATCTCGATAATCATTGAACTAAAAAAAAAAAAATTCTTGCCTCATTTGGCCGGTCAATAGTACAATAGGTTCCTGTTTTTGGCAACAATATTTTAAATATCGCTTGCCAAAACTAGAACCGTGCTAAAAATACAAACCTTTTTTGTGATTATTTTCAGTTGGACGCTTCAAAATTATTAATTTTAAATTATTGCTTTTTTTTATGGATTCATTTATTTGTACAGGCTCAATCGAATCAACTTTACAGAGCCAAGTTTTCCTGTTTATATACATCAGTTATCTTAGAACTAAAATTAAGGGGGTAGAACCGATTACTCGCGACCGTCTCGAGGTTAAAAGGAATTACAAATTTATGGATGGGAAAATTGCGGTGGGAATTTTGAACAAAGCATAAGGAACAATGGTTTTCTGATATCTAGAACTTCTAATTACAATTGTTTAATCGAAAGTTTTCAATTAAAAAAAAATCACTCACTGGCACACACACACAACCACACTCACACACACAACCGCAATCACACACTGACGCACACATTCCTCAAAAATTTAACCTAAACAAGTAAGTTAATCAAACTACAATCTAAGGCTAATGTTAGTCAAAAACACATAAATGAGTTTCATAAACTCCAGATCGCGTGCAGCCAAAATGTCTCGAATCGGTACATTCAGGGCTGATAGCGGATTAATGCATAAATAATAGTGACTTTAGTGACTAAAATAATAAAAATAGTGACCAAATAGTGACTAAAAAGTGATTACCAAATTTTAGTATTTTTAAGTATAAGTACAGTAAAAATGAGCTTAGTGATCACCCCCGTTTGCCAAAATGTACTCAAGGTCAGCATCTAGCATTTTAACGAGTTCCATTCGCCAATAAGAAGATCATAAAGCTTGCTTCAGATAGAATTGGAACAAAAACAATTGCCTGTATTTCAGTTATTTATTATTGAATTCAAGATCTTTTTTTATACAAATGTAGCGTTCATACTTCATACTTTTAAGAAAAAATACGGATAAAATTATTCGTCACGGTTTCGAAGGAATTCTCGAATTTTTCCTGTAACACGGCTCATTAGGCGGCGCACACCTTCTTCGTCCATCGTTTTAGCTATCTTATTCCACCAGGTCTTCATCTGATTGATGTCTTTGACAACCTTTCCCTTTGCCTTGAGTCTTCTCTTCATGATTGCCCAGTATTTCTCAATAGGGCGGAACTGGGGGCAGTTAAGGTGGGTTAAGGTTTTTCGGAACAACCTGGACCCCTTTCTCTGCATACCATTCTTGAACGACTTTGCTGTAATGACAGCTTGCCAAATCTGGCCAAAACATTACGGGATGGTCGTGGGATCGACTGAACGGCAAAATTCGTTTTTCGAGACACTCTTTTTGGTATAGTTCCGACGTCATTGTCTTATTTGTAACGAAAACTTTCGTTTTTTTGCCACAGCTGCAAATGCCCTGCCAAATCATGAATTTTCGTGCAAATTTGTCTGCAAAAACAAATTTAAATTTGGCTGGAACATCCCCCCGAGCCGTTGCCAAGTAAAATTTTTGACCTGGGATTTGCCCGAAGTCAGCCTTGACATAGGTTTCATCGTCTATCAGAAGACACCCGTCGAACTTGGTCAGCACCTGGTCGTATAGCTTCCGAGCACGGTTTTTGGCCACACTATTCTGTTTTATGGTCCGATTTGGCTGTTTGCTAGCTCGATACGACTTGATTCCTTCCCGGAGTCGAGTTCTCCTCACGGTACTATGGGCAGCACCGAATTTTCTGGCCAAATCACGGTCCGACAGATTGGGATTCCTCTTAATCGTCTTCAAAATCTTACCACGCAGTTTCCGGTCGACAGTTCCACTCCGACGATTGGCTTGAGGCTTCCGAATCGTCGTCAATGTTTCCTTATACCGTTTGATAACGCGCCATACGGTATTTCTGGGCAATTTCAGCTGTTTAGCTAGCCTAGATGCAGACCACAATGGATTTTCCAAATAACTGTGCACAATTTTTTCCCTTCTTTCGGCTTCCATGTTGATTGTTTACAAAGTACAGTCGATTTGCGGAATGTCAAAAATACATACGTGAAGCTGACAAAATTCCCGACACGTGGGCGCCAAGAACTTCCAAATCCGTCCACCAGGAGCGCCACAATATGAGCAAAAGTTTGTTCCAATTCTAAATGAAGCAAGCCTTATAGCAGTCCTACGTCATCATTTCGAAGAACCCAATGGGGCTGAACCTTATAGTTTTTGATTACGTGCTTACTAGCAGCAACGCAATGCTTATTTGCATTGTTGAAAAAGTGGAGTTTCAGCGTACATTAGATGTATGAGTGGTTCTTGCCTCTAGAAGAAACCTTAGAAAATAGCCTTGAAATAGATCAGTATGCTTATCAATAGCTCATAGATATTATCAAAATTTTTAAGATCAAATTCTACTTAACAAGTTTTACAACTTTGCCAAAAAATATTCGATTTAACAGCAGTCATGCAAAGTCAGAATAAACTTAAATAATTGATGAATTATGATTTTTTTTAAACTACTGTATATATGATACCAAGAATAAAACTTGTCTCATACCAATAAGAATTTGTCTCAGAAAAGCTTTTCTAAACTGGTCGCATTGCACTGTATCCCGATTTAACCTACGATCGAATTGAGTTCGCTTCACTGTCGGGATACGAACAATCAAATCTTGATTCAGACTTACTAAGTGAGTAACCGAAAATAAGTCCTTTATCTGATTTACAATTCGTTCCGACTTTTCTCGACTATTTGGATATCAAAAGAGTAAAACGCTTTTGAAAAAACTGAATCTAACAAAATCTTTTTGAAAAAAAGTGAGTGTACATCAAAAATGATTTGATTAATCTATGTAGTTTCTTCAATGGACATTCTATTTGCAAATTGGATAAACGTTTTAAGTGTTTTACTCCTATCCCGTCGGCGTAGTGATTAACATCCCTTCCTCTCACGCCTAAGTCACGAGTTCGAATCTTACCCCCTGACTAAAATACCCAAAGTGGTGTTTATGACTACGACGGGAGATGAACCAGCCCGAGGCTGAAAATCTCGATAATCAAGAAAAAAAAACAACAACAACGTAATGTTTCATTTGTTCGGCAGTATTGAAGCTGTGCGGAGCGGTAATGAACCAGTATTGAACTGGGAGCAGGCGGTGTCAAATACCCTGGACGGTGCACTGGCAAGCGACCATTGTCCAGGTAGCTGATGACTCAGCAGGCTGTTGCTAGCAAACCGTTGGTTAGGCAACGATTACTAGGCAGCCATTTTGTTATGCAGTCGTGTGCTAGGCAGTCGGTTGACCAAGCTAGTGATGAATTTGTAACCATCCGATTGGCGCAGCCACGAGAAGCGAAATAAGGTACTTGTGTTTGGTCAAGTTGGCAGCCATCATTCGGAAAGGCGCTACGTTGATAGGTCTGGACGGTAGAAGCCAGCCACCATCATCATCGCTAATGTGTGCCGAAAATGCATAAACTTGCAACATTAGCATGACCAGGTTACCAGTAATTGAACTCAATTATCTGCTAATAACTTGCTGAAATGGCGCATGTATTGCTGCTATTATATTGTCGCACAATATAATAAGAGATGTTAATGGGCCATACGACAGTTCCAAAGAGCACCGATCAAACGTGGTGGCTACAATAGATTCAATTTTCCCTTCGTCGCATACCTTAAATCTTGTGTGCAATTTAAAACACGGCTTGGAAATTTAAACAGTCTCTATATTATTCCGAAGCGCAAAGATAAAGCAAGCTTACGGCAAGAGTAGCATTTCAAATAGAAATTAAAAAAAAAAATACTCGTATCGATCGCCACAAAATATTGAAACGATTGTAACATTCATTACATATTGCTACGTAGTCCTACGTCACCTTTGCGTACAAGCAGCGGCTGGATAGTCATGAAGGAAATGAATATATCTAGAGCAAATTTTCAATAGGTCGTAAGTAACAATATAAACAAAAATGATGTTTTTTCACGGAATGATAGCTTGGGTACTCCTCAATATGAATTATACACAAGATAGTATGAATTGCAGCGAATTGCTGCTATACCTGCTGGTATATTATTTAACAAAATTGGCTTAAGTCACGAAGTATTCCATAACGAACTTTTGTCGCATTCGTCGCTTTGTCAATTTGACTTAAGTGCATTTCTATGCTCCGCACCGACCTATCCAGCTGATTCATTTTGGCGTAAGCAACATGACAGGTGATTGCATGTCGAAACAGACTTGACGAGTGCGACATATTATTTTGCGACACGACATAACGCACCCGGCGGATGTAACGTGATAACTTTCAAAACGACTTATAATGAGGTCGTATTTTCACTAGCTGAAGTTAAAAGACTTTAAATTGAATTTATCGAATAAATCGATTTGGAATTCAACTAAATGGAATTCTTTATTGGGGTAAAGCTTAACCTTGCTTAACTTTTTTGGTGCTACATATTTGCTTCAAATATTATAGCTTGGTTCAAAAATAGGAATTGAAACTAATTTCCAAAACTTCAACATTGATTTTCTCGATGATGGCAATATTTTACTTACGACCTATTGCAAATTTGCTCTAGATTTTTTGGGGTTGGGGATAATGAAAAATTGGGCCCCTCCCCCGCCCCTTTGTTTATTTTTTTCCCCCCCACAACCCAACCCCCCCCAACCCCCCCCCCAAAAATTCTCCAAAAAAAAAAAACGAAACAAAAAAAAAAAAAATATACCCAAAAGGACAGAAAAACGCCCGAGTGCATGGCAAGGGGCAGACTGCAAGGTGTACTTTGGAACTACACTCTTAGAAAATATCATGCAAATTTAAATTGTCTTGGATGCACATAAAGGGAGCGGCCCGTAAGACAGAAATTTGTGTCCGTTCTTAAATTTACATGATACTAAAACTCAAAATCAAAGCTTACATGACATGACGTAAAAATAAGTTGAGGAACACAAAATGATATTTTACAAATGCCGCTACTAATAATGCAAAAACAAATGCTTCAAGATACCCGTTTCGATCTCAAAGACCCAGTTCTAGTAACCGTCAGAAAAATTCACAATTCGGTAATCAAATTTTATATAACAAAAAGTTCTTCAAGGTGATGCATTGTAGTGGTAAAAATAAGCACATGGTCCTTCATCTTCAAAGGCAAGATCTCCTCCTTCATTCATCTCCAAAATGAGAATATTTATATTAAATTAGTGCAAAACCCGGTCGTTGGCCATCGCCAAAAAATATTTTAAGGATGCTAGAAGTTGATGAATGTTATAAGCAAATTAACTCGTGCTATGCTGCGTTTTTATTTTGCAAGTCTGCAACTTTAATTTGCAAGCATTACAATAATGTGCAATCAAATTCAATCTGTTAAATATTTTATTTAAAGAGGAGCGTTAAATAAAATATTTAACAGATTGAATTTCGCTTCGTTTTAAAATCTATCACGGAAGAGAACAAATTTTAACTTGTACCTTATGCGCTGTCCCATGTAGTTTTTTTTTCTTAGAATTAATTTTCTCCATCCCTGATGATTTACGCCTTTATCTTCCTGATCGGTGCTCTCTCTACTCCTTATTCCTAAGCCAATACATTCTTGTTCCATTTCCGCCCCTTCAATCGTTGTAAAATATCGGATGTCTGAGGCTTCGTTTTTTTTTTAATAAACACTCTTATGCACCAAATACCATTAGAAGTTCTACAGAGAACACAGAACGACAAAAAATGCATCTCTGAACCTAGTTTGTCAATACAGGAAACAGTTTGTTGGAAACTCTACTCTTTCGCCAACAATCAATGTGAAACTAGCGATTTGAAATTGGTTCACTGTTGTAGAACCCCAAGTTCCGAAATACACCTTGCAGTCTGCACCTTGCCATGCACTCTTGCGCCTTTCAGCACCTTTTGGTACAAGTTGTTTTTGTTTTGATTCGCTATGTTATTTTGACAGAATATTTGAGAGTGTATTGGTGTGAGTTACGGTCTTAGGGGCGAATCATTAAGCTTGGGATCGAGCTTGGGACCGGTGTGCTAGTACTTCCTGAGCCAAAAAAAAAAATTCGTTTTCTTCATGACTATCCACCCGCTGTTATTATGGTCTGGGGATGCTTCGCGTGGTCTAACAATATTGTATAACTTGCTCGAAAAGCAATTATGGATGATAAAAAGTACATAGACATTCTGTGAGAAGATTTGGAGCTTTCCTTGCTGAAATTTGGTCTAGAAAATGACTACTAAGTTCAGCAATACAACGATCACACAGCTCGCAAAATTACTAATTAGTTTTTCCGTGGATCTCGTATAAAACTGCTGGAAGAGCCTCCTCAGTCCCCGAACCCGATGCAAAATCTATGGTCTATTCTAGATGAACAGATTGATAAAAGTAACATTACCAATAAACATCTACTATTTGACGCATTAAGAGGCTTGGGAAAGCAGTTCTCAATGCGAAGGGAGGGCATACTAAATACAATGAGGTGTATACAGGTGCCGAAGAGAAAGGTGTTTGTCGGTATTAGTAACGAAAAATATGTAAACAATGCATGATTTCAGATAGTGACGTAAGACTTCAAAAGCAAGCGAATGATAACAAAACAAGTTTACTTTACCAAGTTTGCCGTTAACTGCACAAAAAGACATTTTTTAGCCGAAACATTTTAAAAACTGTACCAAATATCGAAAATAAACATTCCGCCTTGTGATTTGCTGCTGTTGTGAATTGTTGTTTTTGGAGATCTACTTCACGCATGTTTTGAAACAAGAGGCTGTGCATCATCTCACGAACACAATGACAGAATTTTGCACTACACTAAAGCAACTAAACCACTTCTTCTCCACATGTATAGACCTAATTGAACTAAATACTAGTTTGTTTTGAAACTTATTATCCATCATTCTACTGTCATGTGTTTTGTTTCTTTTTATACGCCCATAGAAGAATATACCCAAAAGTCAACATTTTGTACGAATAAACTTACACACAATCCGTACATATACATTAGATAATAACAAAGATAGGTATAATTGGAATATATACTTTATTTATGTCAGTACTCTACAGTTCTTCAGCTCCGCAATCCGTACATAAACTAACAATATTGTATGCGTGCGAGTCCGTGCATATGTGGGAAGGCGAAATAAAATAGGCCAGTTCTCGAGTAATTCATGTTAAGGGCCTAAAAGCCATTTGTAGACAATGACTTTAGATGTCGATTTATCTTGAATCTTAAATCACTCTCGTGTAATGAAAGCAGCATTTGGTAGAAGAATGTTAGTTGTACCATGTGGATATAGTGGGATTCTCGTGATTCGTGAGAGATCAACGTTTGAACTCATTGTTTAAAAATGGCGTTTAGGCCCTAATCATGAATTACTCGATAGTTCACGATTTGCTGCAAACGTCAATTTGCTCTACCCGCTCCTTCGTTTTACCCATCCGCTTACGAAAACAATCAACCAAAACCTGTCGATTGCTATGATCACAAACTCGTGGTTATGAGACAGACGTAAACGACCAAACATTTAGTTTGTCATTGATCTTTAGATTGGCAATGTGTAGTTCTTATTTTATTTACTCTCACGAACATGTTAGACAAAGCGATTTTGACGACGTTTAAAAACGAGCAAATGTAAGAAATAGCAGGCTTCACGTTACAATACTATAGACACTCAAGTAATAGACCTGTCAACGTGCCGCCATGTTGTATCCAAAACGAACATTTTCCATACGATTTGACAGTTGTTTTGGATACATCAACTGTGCCAGATTCACGTTGGCCGGTCTATTACTTGAGTGTCTATATACAATACCGGTGCGCTACACGCTATTTTGAATCTACCCAGTGGCTGAGTAGATTCCACTCATTTTTGTAAGCAACATGAAGTTGTCAAAAAATGGGTCAGCTGAGTTTCCTTCGATGAGTGAAATCTACCCAGATTCTGGGTAAATGATTATGATAGAATTTTTTTACGAGTTGAAAATGGCGGACAATTATCAAAAGGCGATTCTTGGGCAGTGGCTATACATTCAAAATTAAGTTAGTGAAAATGGAGCCAACGGAATTTTTAAAATTCAATTGGTGAAAATGGAGCCACTAAGCCACATCACCGTCCACTTCAATCTCCCATGCGACGAGTGCGATTCAAAATTTCCCTCCCGTAAACTCGTGCGACATCAAATAAAACCCCAAGGAATTCGACCGTTCCTGTGTGATATTTGCTCGGAAGATTTCCGGACCACGGCCGAAATGCAGGCTCATTTGCGAATACACACCAACGAAAACTATCTGGGTTTCGAAAAGTATCAGCAACTTCTTGGTAAGTGGTTTTTTTTTATCTGTTTCTTAGTTTCCATTCAGTGAATTAATGTTAATTTATTCCAGCATACAACGTCGCATCCCGGGAATTTGAAATCTAGGAATTTGGATTCATATCATTTGCTGGATCTAATTTGAAGGAATTTCCCGGAAGTGAATGAAAGATGTTTGTAATAAATTTTAAATGAGCTGTTCAAGCTGAGAAAATTGAAATAACTTCATGTTTAGTTTACTCAGTTGATTAAATAAATGCAAAACTTTGTTACACGTTCATGTTCTTAAAACTTCAATCATTGAGACATTAACGCACAGTACCATATTCCTTTCAATCAAAATGGGTAAAATTTACCAGACTCCTCCACAGGTACGTTTACTCAAATTTGAGTAAAGTTATGTTTTCCCATTTCTGGGTGAGTGCCCTTTTGACCAAACTGAGTCATTTTTGACTAAAAAATGAGTAACTTCAGAATAGCGTGCAGACTGAGTGATTTTTGACTCAAAAAAGGTTAACAAAAAAGAGAGGAAACATGGGCTCTCTCAAAATCAACAGTGATGCCATAGCTGCCGCTCAACAGCGAAGAATTATTTATCGTTAGTACTGTTGGACAGTTCCGAAACATATGTTTTCATTGCTTATGATAGTGCCTGATGATGGATAATATAATCATAAGCATAGAGCAACCTCAAATGACTGGAAGGTACATGAAATAAATACTAATTTCAGATCATCTAAATCTATATATATTTATATATATACAGGGGATGATCAAAAAGGAGAAGACTAGCAAAATTTTGTCCAGATTCAAAGTGATACAGTTCGGTGAATAATTAACCGATTTTGATGAAACTAGAAGCGTTCGACGGGGAATTTATTCTAGTTTCAGCATGTTTATTCAAAATTTGATTTGACTTCCGGGCACCGGAGATAGCACGGATACTTTGAGGTTATGTCAAATGTGCTAATTTTCTGCAGCTCCTTATTTTTTTATGTTACTTGAAAATCGGAAATTTTATATTTTTCTCAGAAACTAGAATTCATAACAAGTCTGTCAGTGGTTGAAGATCGTGAATCGGCCCATAAACAACCGAGATATGGCCATTTCCGTAAAATGTAGTTTTTTACCCTATTGCCTGACACTTCTTATGTTGAAAAACTCCTTTTAATTTATCTGTAACTCTGCGTACCCTTAACCAAATTAGATGCAACTTTTTCCATACGATTACAAATTTATCCTAGTTTTTGGAAGAGTAGCGGACATTTCGTTATTTTCCGTAGTTCCGGATTCATTATCGGGAATCGTGAAGGAAGTCCCCTACCAGTGTAATGGCCAGAGTTAGAACTGTATCAAATCTGGCTTGCGACATATCAAACTTCATGATTTTACAAACCAATACCACTGGTAGTCAACCTGAGAGTATTTTTTCACATTGGCCACACCTGGTGACGTTCCGGATTCCGGGTTCCCCCAGGGAAGTGGCCAGATTTCGAATGATGTCAAACCCTGGCTTGCGACACATCAAACTTCATGATTTTACAAAACCATACCTAAACTAAAAATAACTCAAAATTAATTTGGCGTACGGAACCATCGACCTGGCGGAATAGAACTCAAATTGGGTATTATTTTTTATCCGTGTACATGTTTGCATAGAAGAAGACAAAAGGTGACAGGATTGAGTGCTTGCGCATGGGACAAATCAAGGTTAAGTGCTGAAGTGTGCAGTTCGAAATGCCATTAGAGCTTACGGAATTTCAACGGGGCCGTATAGTCGGTGCTCGAGAAGCCGGTGCTTCGATCGCTGAAACATGCAAGCTGGTTGGTGTTGCCAGGGCCACAGTTTGCCGGATAATGTCGGAATATAAAAAACATGGAAAAACATCGCCTGATAAAAGTAGCTATCAGACTTCTATTTTTCTGGGATCTGCTTGCTCCCACACACAAAATAGCACCAGAAACATATACAAGGAGTGATTTACTTCCCGTCGGTAGTAGATATAGATGTTCGCAACCTGGCATCCCAACACCTTTTATTAAAGAATTTTTCAAACAAATTAAGAAAAACAATTCACCCGTTCCAAAAAAAACAGCCGAAAAACTTCCCCAAATTTCCTAAAAAAACCACCAATTCAACACCAATGTTTGTTGGGATTTCCAGGAAATTTACGTTTTAAGTCATTGTTTACAATTGTTACTCTCGACCTTTTGACGATTTTGTCTAGAAATGCAAAATACGCAAAAACGCAATATTAGGAAGTAATAAATCAAAAAAATACTCCTAAATTGTTTAATACTTCCTTATTAAAAAATTAATGACTACTACAGGTATACCTCGATAGTACCTACACCTGCGTCTCGTTTAGTGTACGTACTATCGAAACGAACGTACTGTCGAATCACAACAATTAAAATAAATTTTGTATTATTATGTTTTAAATTGCTTCAATTATAACAAATAATATGTTTTACTACATAAAGTAATATGTTGTCCTATTAAGGCAGTCAATTCTGCATAAGAAATGATTTCACTGTCATTTAATATACCAATCGAATCTGCTCCACGAGAGCATTTTTGTGTGTGTGTGTGTGTGTGTGTGTGTGTGTGTGTGTGTGGAGAGAGAGAGAGAGAGAGAGAGAGAGAGAGAGAGAGAGAGAGAGAGAGAGAGAGAGAGTTTATTTGTGCACCATAATTTGAGAAGATTAGTTCTTAGCCATTACTGGAGAGTTTTCAACGCAACAATCGCCTAATTTGTGGTTTTTCGGTCTATAGAATGCAATTCAATAGTTTTGGAATCGATCGAATGGTTCCAAGAATATCGCCGGAACATGAGTGAAGGTTACATTAAACTTTCCTAACCCACCATAGGATACCTCAAATCAAATGTCCATACAACAATAAGTTCATTAAAGGTCATTCCGACAGTCTTGGACCACATTGGTAACTCACAGTCATATTACGGTCACTTCCGCGTAAGAAGCCAGTTTCTTACTTGACCATACCATCTCATGCAACACATAAAACTACATCAGCTTTCGAAAACATGATCAGTTATACAGGATGTTTCAGAATTTTCTTATTGCATCCCCTGAAACGCAATCTCATGCTTGAGCCACCCAGAAAATAGCATTTTAATGGTGATGTTTTACATTTTCGTGGATTTCTGCAGTTCGCCCATCATCTCTTGCATAAGAGTTTTCCGGTAGTGTGCTTTGACCATTTGAATTATACTCTGGTTCATGGGTTGAACAACATCTACAGTTTGTAATTCTCCGCCATTGAAATAAGCTAAACAATTATCAAGAACTCAAGGCCGTAATGGGCCGATTAGATTCTTCCAAAAATATGGTGACGTGAGGTACAAATTCCTCAAAAAACCATTGTTTAAATAAAAACCTTGTCATCCAAGCATTCTTGGAAGCTGAGTAGGAGTTATGCAACAGTAAGTTGCCTAACATACTTCAGTGCTCTTGGTTTTTGAGATTTACTAATCAGCACTATTGGAAGCTTCAATTATCCATCTATGTTGGAGCATGGCATGAAGATAACTCGTTCTCTCGACACCTTCCGTCCCGGAGCACAAAATTACGTTAAACTAACCGGTTGACAACCTACCTGACAGCCCTTATAGACGTCTCTGACATAAACGCATGAGTGGGAGCAATAAGGTACAGAGAGAGGTGAAACATTTCAAGTCCAGTTGTGACGTCACTAATTGCAGGGTAATCCAGCTCATCGGAGTGTGAATGCAATAAATGGGTTCACGGAGATTCAAGACCAAGTCCTAAGTAAGCCATTACAAATATTTCATAAAAATAAAGTCATATCGCCCTAACCTCTTTGACGGTTAATTTGTAAGAAGGGTAAAAATCTTAGCTCGTGATTGTACGTACTATCGAGGCAAAATGTACGTACTATCGAGGTATACCTGTATTCCTTAACTTTAATTGTTAACTTTTTTATATTGAGATTGTTAAATTAATTTTATATCTAAAATTTTTAAATAATGATATTAATTAATTTAGCAAAAACAATAATTGCTTAAAATAATAAATAAAATAAACTATTTAATTGCTATCCTTCCTAAATAAAAAAAATATCAGTTTATTTAAATTTTAAATTAAAAAACATATGAATGGTTTAACACAATTTATTTGATTTGAATAATATTGATTTTTTATATATAAACAAATGTATTTAAATATAATAATACTTTTGCTCATATAATGTTAATAATTTTGCTTATTTGAAAAACGATAATTGCTTCCTAAATCTTTTCGATTTTCAATGGAAAAAAAATTCTTCAAAAAATTTTGCGACCACAATTCGGCTGCAGGAACAAATCCAATAACAAAATATTGCCCCGCTCTCCTGTGAAATTTTCATCAGTGCAGGAACTAAAATTCACCCGTGTACTTGTCTATAGGCCCTGGCCGGAGATCTTTCATAGAAGAAATACTGTCTTCTTTCCTTGATACACATAACGTTTCATTAAACATGGCACACTTTATAACTAATCGAATAGCATCTAAATTACTAACGTGTTTATAACGTTAAGCGCAATCACTTCATTTGAAGCTTGCTAATCAAGCACACAATCACTGAGCGACAGATGTGTGACAACTACCAATCTCACGAATCGAATCAACTCGGACACCGGTTTCGGCCTATCGTAAACAAGGACCATCCATAGTCGAGTGCACTCAACGACGAGACCTCCACCAATCATTAGTAAAGCAGCGGCAAATTTTTGCACCAATCATAGTGGCAGCGGCGTTGCTATTGGCTCCCTCGTTTCAAATTTGGTCGAATCGAAGCAGTCAAGTCGACGAGTGCTGCGAGGTAAAAGCTCATCGCCAGTCACCCACCACCGTCACCTCCGCCAATAGCATAGCAAATCCAGGGCCAGCCGCAGGATAGCAACTGAGTTCCGATATGCGATGTCAGCAATCCCGACTACCACCCTGATCTCGAATGTTGTGGAAAAAATACAGAATCCCCCAAACCAGACACGATTGGCCAATCAAGCTACCACTCGCGGCAAATAGGCTTGCTACAAAATTAATTAATGCAAATATTGTACTCACCTCCAATCACTAAAATCTCTTTCTCCCGCTCGAATACAGACCAGCCGAACAAACTACGAGTGAATTTCCTATCGAGATTGAGGCGTCGAATTTTGTTCACAACCGCGAACTTATCACTGCAATTAAATCACGATCGGTTGATTGCAGAACCGGAAACGCACGGCTTTCACCAATTACCGATTACGCACGATACGATACGCGTGGAGGTGCTCCAATAGGCAGGCGGCCGATATTCTCTCGGCTCTGATTGACCAGAAAATGTTACCAATAGAAACAAAGCAGCCACAATTCGATTGGCTCGAGCGAACTTTTGACAGACCAGTGGCGTTGCGGTCGCTCACCAATCCGACGATGAGCGGATCTCACGAGTTCGTCACTCAGTGGACGCCAGAGAGCTCACCGGCGCATGGTTGGTTTCGATCGAGAGGGAAGGTTGTCTTGATGTTTTCCAAGCTGCACTGAAAGAAATTTAACTTCTAAGTGGGCGTTACAATTCTTATGGGTCAAACACAATGAGAACGGTAGAACGGCAAAACGGTAACAACGACCAATTCGCAATGTACTAAAATTACCGTTGCCGTTCTGCCGTTGCGTTTTGCCGTTCTGTAACCCACAATGTGATCGCCTCACATGCGTTTGTTTTTGTTTGCTACTGTTGATCAGTTAGTGTATTTTTCAGTTGATACAATGGAAGAAGTCTGCAATTTACTGCGAATTATGCAAGCCGTGGAGGAGTTGGGGCAACTGCAGTGGGAGCTTGCTTGTCTTGGATATGTCAAGCTCTGAACCAACGATGTGTGATCGTATGACCATCTCCGCTTCTCCGAGAAAGATTCGATCAACGGAAAGAAACATCGCCGTAATTCAGGCATGTCAATGAAGGGCGAAAGGAGTTCGCTAGACCCGTTTAAAAAGCGATTCAAGATTAACAAAAAGAAAAACAACTACGAGGTAGATTTGGCAAAATCGTGGGTCTTTTTCGGTGTATTAAATTCAGTTTCTGCTTCTGCTTGTGCAGATATTTATCTTTGGTGGCTTTCCAAATAGGCTGTCGATATTTGGCTGGATGGAACCGATCGTGTAAATGAATGGTTGTTTTTTTTGTATGGTGATATGGGACACCAAAAAGCTGAATCAGGAGCTCTTTAATTACTACCAGATGTGGTTGCTTGGTAAACCTGACAACTGGGTTGAGATACACAAAGACAACTTCTAGTTCACTTCAGCTCCTATTATGATTTCTTCAACCAGGAACTTAACTGACGGTTCCTTTTCATCGTTCGCCAACCAAATGTAAAGATCTCGCTTGCGTCAACCCTCGAACAGCATTACCTTATTACGAAAGCTCATTTCGTTCATTGTCTTAAAGTAAAAAATAAGCATAATTATTCCTCAAAGTATAACCCACTTCGTCTCTCTACACCCACTCCAAAAAAAAAAAAAAAAAAAAAAAAAAAAAAAAAAAAACAAAAAAAATAACCAAAAAAAAAAAAAAAAAAAAAAAAAAAAAAAAACAAAACAAAACATAAACAATTTTTTACAAAAAAAAAATTTAAATCATTGTGCTGCATGATAGGGTACGGGACGGGTTTTAAGCAGTTTAGTCAGCACCTGAGACATTTGATGGAGCTGTATGTAACCTATAATTAGAACTGCCAATATTCGGACATTAATCCCTCTGCTTACGTCTTGTCTATCGGAACATACCTTCAGCAACGAGCATTAGGCTCAGAAAATTTCATAGCCAAGGAATAAAGTACCCAATTGCAGGGACTTCTTAAACGCATGCGGATTGCTTTCCGATTAAAAAAATGTTTTCTTCAGCTCCTCAATCTGTACATAAACTAACAATATTGTATGAGTGCGATTCTGTGCATGTGTGCGAAGGCGAAATGAAATAGGCCAGTTCACGATTTGCTGCAAACGTCAATTTCCTCAACCCGCTCCTTCGTTTTACCCATCCGCTCTCGAAAACAATCAACCAAAACATGTCGATTGCTACGACCACAAACTCGTCTCCTAGCAGGTTATGAGACAGACCTACACGACCAAACTTTTAGTTTGTCATTGATCTGTAGATTGGCAATGTGTATTTCTTATTTCATTTACTCTCACGCAAATGTTAGCCAAAGCGACTGTGACGACAAACGGGATGCTTCGTTTAAAAACAAACAAATGCAAGAGACAGCAGGCTTCACGTTACATTACCGGTGCGCTATATCCATGGTTAACAAAGAAGAGAGGAAACATGGGCTCTCTCAAAAGCAACAGTGATGCCATAGCTGCCGCTCAACAGCGAAGCATTATTTATTGTTGGGTACTATTGGACAACTCCAAAACATATTTTTTATTGCAAATTATAGTGCCAGATGATGGACAATATAATCATAAACATAGATCAACCTTAAATGACTGGAAGAAACATGAAATAAATAGTGATTTCAGACCATCTAAATATGAAATAAATTCAAACTCAATTATCAACATCACATTCTGGCAACGAGCCTAAATGTGAGAGAGAGCTGATGAAGACATGCTCTCCGGGTACATACGATCAAATGCAAAATGCGCAAAGGCAAAATTTAAGCGAACTTCTTCAGCAGGTAAGAAACTGATGGTTTCTAGATGATGTATTTTAAATCTTCAAAATGACAGTAATAAATTGGTGATCAATCATGATCCATACATCGAATCATTGACCCAATAGATAAAGCTTATGATCGTATCATTAAAAGTGAAATAATTTGGGAAATGTAGGAGTTATAGACCTATTTCCTAACAACTGATTAAAATAGTGACCCCTGATTAAGCCGTTCCCTACCCTACATGAAGACGCGGTGCAAGAATTTAGATCACATCAGATCTAAAAAGAGGCCACTTTCTCGCACGTTGCACATCGCGGCCTAAGATTCCGACTTAATATATCAAATGTTTGGAAGTGGCCACTTCCTCGGAAGTACTGAATTCTCGGAACCCTCTCATATGTGGGCGATATCAAATGTCAAATGTCCAAATGTTTTGGAACATGCACTCCGCCAGCACCAGCGCCGGAAGTAGAAGACTTCTCAATATTTTGTAACTCCTTGACGTATCTCTCATGGAGATACTTCCACTTTCGCTTAGCATTTTCAACTAAGTAGGAGAGAAAGAAATAGATTAAAACTTAGTAAAAAAAAACCATAGAGTAATATAATTTATTTACTTGTCAGCTTTACTTTGTTTGCCAAAGATAGCCAAATCTGTTCTTTGGTAACGACGTTTCGGTAGGCCTTGCTGCTTTTCACGTATAGTGAAGGGTGTTTTTCACCAGAGAAATAAAGTGGAAGATGAAATAATCATCTTCCGGTATTTCCTCGACATTTTCCAAACAGATTTTTGTGTTATTAAACAGCACCTCCGATGCTTTCCAATACTGTGATTTTTTTACACAGGGATGCCAGGTGAAATTTAAAACATATACAATATAAAATGCCAGGTTAAATTAAAAACAAATACAATCCCGCATAACGAAAAACAATTTGCTATACAGTCAAAACAACATTTCAAATGTAAGATATTTAATCACATTTTATGTTATTGTTATCAAATAGTTTAATCTTGTTTTCACCATATAACCTCTACATTAACACATATTGTTAATATATGCCATATTGTTATTGAGAGGTTTTTTATTGCCTGCACTCGATCTGGAATATATACCAACTTTTTTGGCATAGACTACAGCAAAAAAATTGTTCGTGAAAATTGCCATTTTTTTATGGAAACTGAACTTAACCGCCTATTCAGCATATTGTTATTTGGCCTTTTACCTTCTGAAATATTGTTAAAACTATATAGGAGATTGTTAGTTTATAGTTGTCAAATATAAGGGCAAATGTAGTAACAATAACGGAAACGGTCGTCAACAATAAAGGAAATGGTCCAGGAATGGTTTGTGATTATGCGGGATATAAAATATTTACTGAAAAATCAACGGAGGTAGCATCTCTGTATTTACATACGCTCAATGTTTCAATTCTGCTTTGCCGCTTTGTCGTTCCGGTTTTTTTCAAATTTTTGGAAAAAAAAACGCATTTTAGTACTATACCGTTTTTACCGTTGCGCTGTCATTGTGTGCGCATACGTTACATTCCATGCATTGGAAAATTTTCAGTTTCCGTTTTGCCGTTCTACCGTTCTCATTGTGTTTGACCCATTAAGAGAGTAAAATTATTTCAATTTAATCATACATATAATTTATTTAATAAAATTTTTATACAATTCCACAATCCTCCTCTCCATCTTACTTTTTTATTTATATATATTCTCCCACACCCCCCACAACCAAACAACAAACACAATCAACCAAAACAAATAACAACATACCAAAGAGAGAAAAAAAAATAAAAAAAAAAAAAAAAAAAAAAAAAAAAAAAAAAACAGGAGAACACGACAACCCCACACACATTTTTCACACACACACAAATAACTTATACTTATGACAGACATACTGCGCTGACCGTTGTACGTACTGTCAAATACTTGAATCCAGTACACAAAAACACGTACTAGACTAAAGGAGTACAGCGCACTACGTTGTATGTCTGTCCCAGGCATTAGACAACATTAGTTTCTCGAAACTCGGCGAATCAGCGGAAGGATTTTCGATCATTTTACTTTGATTTCGAAATGTAAAGTTCAAGTCAAAACTCACCAAATCGAATACAGCCTAAATGTTTGCTTACGGATTTTTACTTATTATTTGCTAGAAATGTTAATTGAATAAAAAAATTAACAATCGATCACAAATAAATCAATTTTTCTTAGAAAGGCAGGGAGTATGCGTTGTTCCGTGTATCTCCAAATTGCAAGAAGAGTAGTATTTAAATTCACAACAATGACTGCCGAATTATCCGACGGCAGTGAATCGATTTTCCCTTTCTACGCAATATAAAAATTCTATGGTGTAGAAGGAAAGATTCGATTGGCTCTCATCGGTTAAAGGCGATGCGTAGTGATTCGGAGGCGTTTAGTAACGCAGCCAGACTGCATTAAATATTACGTGATCTAGTGTATCTTGATTTCACATGTCATACATATTATTTCCAGTAAAAACTATGTGTATGATTGTTGTTATTAATACAGGCCGTATCAAGTTGTACCCAAGAAACATTCAACTGATATCGAAGTTCAATAATAAACCTATGCAACTTAGCGACATGAAATCGGTAGGAATTCCATTATTTTGCCTTATGAAACATGATAAGTATGGTTGTGATACATCAGCTATATCCTCTCAGATAATGATCACTGAATGTGTGCGTTTTACATTTAGTGAAATGTATTAATGAGCTCCTTGTGAAAAATAAAAAATGAACTTCTGGTGAGTGCGAGCTTTTTAGTGGAATACCTGTAACTAGAAAATGAGAAGAAAGATTAGTAATTTCTATTTAATTCCAACTACCTTTATTGCCAATCTTGACAGATGCGCGTATTTCGTCTACAATGTGTAGACTTAATAAATGACACTGAAGAAGTCTGCACATTGTAGACGAAATGCGCGTATCTGTCAAGATTGGAAATAAAGGTAGTTGGAATTAAATAGAAATTACTAATCTTTCTTCTCATTTTCTAGTTGAAAAAAAAAAACTTATTTTACAATTATTTCTGTAGTTCAATATTTTGATACTTCCTTCGGTAATGAAGAACAATGTGTAAATATTATAATATTTTTTTCATCTTTTTGTCTCTGTCATCCTATCTTTTAGATCCAGAAAATTGTCATGATCCAGATCTTTGAAATCTTTTTTCGTAGACTATACAACAAATCTTTTGGATCACAACAATCATGGTTTGGATCAAGAAGCTGTGGTAAGGCTTTATAATTGGTTCGTTTGGTATTGTTTATTTGTACATCAATTTAATGAAATTTATGTAAGGATTGCCTCCTGCCAAATTATTCCGTTGGTCGCTGCAAGATGCTTCACATCGTTATTGAGACAAATGAACTACCACAGTTCACGAGAAAGTCAAGAGTTTGGCCCTGTTTCTTGTTCCGCCATTTTTGTCGTTTCGCATTACGGCTTTTTTTTCCAGATCAGTGTTGTAAATGAAAATCATACCCTGATCAAAAACACCTTTTGAAATGCATAAATTATTCATTATGAAACATCACAAACGCGTACATTGTTCACTTCATAAGGATACTATAACTTTCAAAAGGACTCTTATGAAATCGTTATATATTCAAAATGATGTTTATATGTTTATCTGAACAGTTCCACAAAGCCATAAATTTCATAATTGTCACATTGGGGTTGTAAAAACATGAGACAATCTTATGAACAATGTAAATGACGCAAAGAGGAAAGATCCACTTGAGTATTATTCGACTCAAAAATCAATATGAAACTAGTGGTTTGAAATTGGTTCACTGTTATAGAACTCCTTGATGTAGGAAGCACCTTACAGCTTACTCCTTGCAATACAATTTGTGCTTTTCGATACTAGAAGCTTTGTTTATGTTTGAGGGTGTGTTCGTGTAAGTTACGTTATTAGAGGCTAATAATCACTAAACTTGGGACCGATGTGCTGGTACTTCCTAAGCCAAAAACTATATCCATCTGGAAAAAATTAAAACAACTTAGGGCACCTCCAGTCCTGATGGATATTTTGATCTAAAATTAATCCGTTTCAAAAATTTAGATCGTCTAATGTGAGATCAAAATGAAGAATATTGCACCGCTGACCTATTCATTTTGTTCTATTTGCAAAAAGGTAAATGGCAACCCGGTCAAACGAAACGTCATCTATTTGTTTATTGTTTTTTTTTCATAAATTCTTGTTTCGCTACGGAAACACAAATATATTGAAAATGTAATGAAATTAAAAATGGTTGTCTTCAATACATTACTGTGCATCCAGATTTGAAGAAAGGTGAGCTAAATCGACACTATCTGGAACCAAACTCTTCCTTAACCTGATTAATATCTCTGATGGCCAACGTCAACACCTAGCCATACTAACCAACACAGTACCAACAGCACTTGGAGGAGTTTATGCTGTACGCTCATGAATGCGATCTGTACCATAAGCTGGAACTTTGTCACGCACTGGCCAACTGAAACCTTGATGGAAGACCATCTGTTGGACGAAGGCATAGAAACGGTGGATTGAATAATTGTCTGCGAAAATACCAGTTTATTAACCATTTGGGTCGGTTATCCACCACAAGTGTTGCCACGAAGAGAATAAATACGCTAGTTTCTGGGAGTGTGCAACAATTTCGATCAGCAGGTGGTTGTTTGCCTGCGGAACGAGCGAAAGGAGAACAGCCGCAACAATCGGGCACAATCGGCTGAAAAACATTGCCGCGTTCAAGAACGCGAAGATGAAGGAGATTGAAAACGAAGAAAAGGCTCGGCATTCTATGTAAGCAAACAAATCACAGGATGGCTGCGCTAGAAAATTATTTCCTGGAAGAAGAACTGCAAACCATTTGCGGGGAAAGGGTTCGTTCGATTGAGGAGGATTTCGTAGAGGATTATCCTTCGACAGTGGACCGTTTTTTCACCCGGTACAACTGCGTTCAGTCGGGTAAAGAAAACGAACCGCACCAGGTTCTATTCCAAATTGGAATAGCACCGGGACATGTAGCGTTAGAGAAAGGAATCAAAGCGATTACGTTCGAGGTAGGCAAGATAGATCGCAGCCAGAATCAGGTAAGCGGGAAGAAGAAAAGTGGGAGGATGATATTGCAGATGAATTCCACTTTGGCATTGGTTACGTGTGAGGATGGAAGTGTATATAAAGTGCGTGCGTGCGTGCAGGGAAAGTTGGTTGAGGTGAATTAGAGAGTGATTAAGGATCTGGATCTCCTGCAGCAGGAAGGCGATGGATATGTGGCAGTTGTCATGCCCAAACCGGAACAATGTGAAGCGATAAAAAAGAAGCTGCTGTCACAGGAAGAGTACGACGCGAAGTATCGGTAGATGGGTCATTTGGTAATAGAGAAGAAGTTATGTAATGAAGCATGTGATTACCTATATAGTAGAAAGAAGAGAATGCCCTTATTATATTATCTGAATTTCCAGATATATGCATTTATGATGTATAGTATTTGTGGCGTATGAATTGTGTAGAGATTGCATCGTAGAGTCCAAGTCTCACATAGATTCCGATTCGGAACTTAAGGGACGGAATAGCTTACCATTGGAGCGGCCTCCTGCTAATATGTCGTAAACGTTCTCAATTTTGAAGAACCATTTGCTTCCCTTTGTCAAAAATCACTACAATACTACTAAAGGCGAAAGCTACACAGGCTTGTTGTGAGGACAATTTTTCGGATTTTATTTTGTCGAAAGAATGGCCTGCGTCTTCACATGATTTGATTTCAATGCAAACTGGGGAATACCAGAGGACTAACCGTGGAAACTTTTAAGAAACGTTCGATGAAAATATGGAATAACATGCCTCACGATATCGTTAGTGACAGCTGTGACGCTTTCCAACAACGCAGGTGGCTTGCAATTAAGGCAGAGGGAGAAAGATTTGGACTGACCTAAATTATGACAAATATTAAAGATATACCAAACTAGAAATACATTGAAAATTAAAATTCATGGAAGCTTCTCATTTTTATGACCATATACTTACTTCACTGATAGGAATTACCGCTCATCTTGAGCGTAGTTCAAACTACTACTTCCCAAAAAAATATGGCGAATATGGTATAAATTGATTCTTTCATTCCTTAACTCATCCTTTTCCCCATATTTTCCCTCCAGCGAGTACGACAGCAACGTCATCACCATCTGCAACGTCATCACTACTACAGAAAATAGATCAAGGAAGAAAAAGTGATCCAAGACATCCATCATGATCACATGATCACTTCAGATCTAAATATTTAGATCCATACCAGTTTCAGTTTCCCATCAGGATTGGAGGTGCCCTTAGACTATGAAATTGTTTCATTTACTACAAGCATGGTAGTTCCTATAAAATTTTGTAAGTTTGCAGGTTGGTAATATTAGATATTTACATAGTAATTTCTGACAAAACTGTGCATAGTACAATTTTTCACGGAAATCAACACGGTGTGGTATACCATAATATGTTGGAATAGTCCAAAGCATCATGCCAGATTATGAGAACTACTATGAAAGAAGCCAAACATATCATTCTCAAAATTTCATAGTGAACATGTTTTTTGGGATTAAAGACTTGTTCTTGTTGAATCTTGTTGAAGAACTAACACTGTTTTGCTGTAATAGCCCGAATCAACATATTGTCAAATACTTTATTTCTTATTACAAACAACTCTTCCCAACCCAAAGACTTATATTATTTTATCCGAATCTAAAAAGGACTGAATCAAGTATAAGTATTGACATTTGCGCCGATAATTTTACTGTACTTTCGGCGCCATCCTTCGCGCCACTTCGGTTGTTTGTTTGATCTTGTTGGTGTCGACGGCGTACCCTTTATTTATGATCCATATAATTGTTCGCCGAAAACGCAAACCAGATTGAACACCGATGTGGTACGAAGGATGGCGTTGAAATTATATAAAACATTTCGGAGTACATCTTTGTTTGCCTAACATTTTGGCTAAGGCCCGAGTCGTTCTTCAGCCAGCGGTTTTGTAGTTAAACCAGTTATAGTTGAAATTTTTTGAAATCATTCCAAGTTGGGCCCTGCTAAGGTCATGTTGTGACAAAATACTACTGATCACGCAGAAAAAATACCGTTATAATAAACATATTTCAGGTAAATCCAAACATAAACTTAAAGACTGCACTCGTAAAAAATGAGACACACAAAAATGATCACCAAAAATTCATTTTAAATCGGATACTTCTCAAATTTTCAGGGGTTAAATAACTATATTTTATGTAGAAGGAGATGTCTCGCTCATCGCCATGAGGCACCAAGAGTGGACAGTAATGTTTGCTAGAATGAAAGATATGAAGAGAAAGTTGAAAGTTCCGTCAGTGTACGGTAGGCTAGAAATAGAACAGAGGTATTGAAAATTGAGTGAAAGGGCATGGTAAAGTAGTATTCGAACCACAGACGTTTCGTTTGCCTGACATTCCACTATGGGGTAGCTCGTGAAGCAGATAACCCTGCCACCTCGACGAGGCAAAAGAAACGTGGTGGAACGCACTCTAATACTACCGATAGCTTGCGATAGTTTCTAGCGGTAGATTGCACACACTCTGTTTTGGTGCATACATGGGCGAGAGGAGACTGTCTCCCATTGGGTTTGTTTTTGATACACAACGTCTGATAAACACTCACATTTTATTTTCTCGTCATCTCTGACTTAGAGACCTCGGAAAGAAAAGACTGTAAAGCGTTGTGATACTGGTCCCCACCAGTATGAATTAATGGATACCACCATTTATGGGTTTTACATACATTAATTGTTATGTTTGTGTTCTCCGTGCGTGGAGTAACGATTATGATGTAGAAGGAGATGTCTCGCTGTGTCCCCCACAGTGGGATGTCAGGCAAACGAAACGTCTGTGGTTCGAATACTACTTTACCATGCCCTTTCACTCAATTTTCAATACCTCTGTTCTATTTCTAGCCTACCGTACACTGACGGAACTTTCAACTTTCTCTTCATATCTTTCATTCTAGCAAACATTACTGTCCACTCTTGGTGCCTCATGGCGATGAGCGAGACATCTCCTTCTACATCATAATCGTTACTCCACGCACGGAGAACACAAACATAACAATTAATGTATGTAAAAAACTATATATTAGCTATGTTTTGGCATAAATTATTGATTGAATTTCTTCCCCCAAGCGAGGCACTGCTCATGAGATCTTGGGCGAGGCTTTGTCCATCTTCCTCACATAATTTCTCCCAGATATTCTTCAAAGCTTCATCGGTTTTGAATGTTTTTCCACTTTTCTTCAACTTCTTCTTCATTATAGCCCAAAACTTTTCGATCGGACGAAGTTCTGGTGTATTTGGCGGGTTCGCCTCCTTCGAGACCACATTAACGCCCTTCGCTTCGTACGCATCCATTACAGGCTTGGCGTAATGGCACGAAGCGAAATCCGGCCAGAACAGCGTGGGACCACGGTGAGAGCGGAGCAAGGGCAGCAAGCGCTTCTGCAAGCATTCCTCTCGATAAATCTGCCCGTCTATGGTGCCGGTTGTAACAAACGGCTTGCTGTACCGTCCGCACTCGCAGATCGCCTGCCACAACAGGTACTTCTTCGCGAACTTGCCCATCTTTCTCTTCCGGAACTTTTCCGGAACCTCCATGCGGGACGTACCGACAAAAAACTCGAGGCCGGGGATTTGTTTGGTGCCCACCTTGATATATGTCTCGTCGTCCATGACGAGACAGCCTGTCTTGACCAGCCACCGTGTTTTACTTGTCAGTCTGGTTTGGCGCCTTCCTGACCTTAAAAACACGTAGCCCAGCCCGTTTCATGGTCTGCTGGACGAACCACTTCGAAGAATTGACCTTTTTGGCACGTCTCGGGTGGAAAGGTTCGGGTTATTCTTAAAGTACTGCCTTATCTTCCGCGCCTTCTCTGGGTATTCCGTTTTCGGTTTTCGGCCGCTTCCAGCGCGCCGCTCGATGGTCTTCGTCTCCTGGAACATCTTCACAACGCGGGACACGGTGGAATGGTGGATTTCAAGCCTTTTGCCGATCCATCTGTGCGACTGACCAGGATTACCGATCATCGCGCTCAAGATTTGCTGGCGTAGCTCTTCTTATTTCGAATGCATCTTGAAAACTACTTGACAGATCGCGATTTGCACACATAAACATAACACTCTAAACTAGTATTACCAAAAATTTCATTAATTTTTACCCACGCGATAAAAAGTTACACCCAAAACAAAGTGTCGCATTTTTTCCAATCTTTAGTTTATTCTGGCCGCAAACATATGTTTATGTTATGTTTATTTTAAACATATTAATGATTAGAATAAACGTACAAATTTTGGATACAAGAATATTATTTATTTTAAATAATATTTAGGTTTTACTGCTTGCGTTCAAAATTTATTTATTTGTTCTATGAATCTGAGTTATCTTAATTCTGGATTCGGCTTGAATGCTAACAGGTTCCCGGCTCAAGGGGTTTGCTCAGAGTTTCACTACTGGAATCGAGCAAATAACCTACTGATAAATTGGCTCATGTTGCGAGCGTCGAAACTTTGCCTCTGCCTTTACGTTCTGGGGAGGGAAAAAAACGTTCAAATTCACCTACCCAATGAATGTAGTGTTGACATTTGATTTGATTTAATTTGATTGAAAAATTATTATTTTCTTTCTAAACATGCTTTCTATTTACTATAAATAATTCTTATTTTTCATGTTGCATATCGATATTTTTATTCAAATGGCCGTGATAAAGGTAACTCATTAGTTTTCAGCTTGTTTTACTCCTCAGCGCAAACGGGCACAAATTGCAAGCACAAAACGGTATTCGGAAAGGTTTTGGTAGTGGTTTGCAACATGTATGCACCAAACCCCATCAGTACACCTTGGAGATCGTTCTTAGTATTTAGTATTAACACATATTTACCGGAATGATTTGTATTACCGAATGCATTGATACTACCATTACTAGATTCTACGTCAACAAGAGGAATGTGTAAATTGCCTTTTTCTATTCCGACATTATAGTATATAGATAGTAAAGATCTCCTCATTTTTCATTTCGATCTTTGAAAAAGATCAGATGATCTTATCAAGATTTAAAATCTTTTATGACAGCTCAAAACAGACTGTTGTTTTATTTCAATGTTTCAAAATGTCAACATGCTTGTTTTGATAACAATACAGAAAGTGTAGCATTTTGACGCGCAAGCATTTTTAAGTTTAATGTAAAACAAGGTCCAAAGACAATTTTACCATTTACGTTTTGACTCTTTTCAGGGTCTATCCATCGTTTCCTCCCATAGATTCATAATGTAAGAGGTTTGAATTCGATAGTATTTTTCAATGATTTTAATTTTTTTTTATCATTTCTCAATTAAGCATCAGAATCAGCAGCAAACACTACAACAATAGGCAACCGTAAGTCACACCTATAACCTTTTCCTCAATAACCATTAAACTTTGCATAACAAGGATTTCCCTTTTAACCAACCCCAAACCCACCACCCCCCCCCCACAAAACCCCCAAAAAAAACAAAAACAACACCACACCCAAACCCAGACCACCCCAAGCCTCCCCCGGGGAACCTGGGGTGTGGAAGTAGTTCGCCTCCCCGCGGTGCACCCTGGAAACGTTAAGCTCCCCTTAACGGCTAAACGAACTACAACGGAGGAGGCGCCATATGGCGCAGGATCCGGCAGGAAGCCGTAAGCGGTCGTGACATGGGGAACAGGGACGACCCTGGGGTAGCCGCCCCCAGACGTTCCTACCTCGGTCCTGGCCCTGGCTTTCTCGATCGGAGGAAGGACCATGTGACGCGCGGTTCGGCAGGTACCGTAAGTGGTCGGGCAGGGAGATCGCGGACGATCTGGCGCGGACGTCCCGAACCCTGCTTGGATCCAGGAGCATCTCGATCGAATCAGCGTCAGGTCGGTGAAGCTAACTACTAAAGACCTATGTAGTTAGACATAGTGGGTGCGTAAAGCACACTAGCCCCCTCCCTGAAGTAATACCGAAAGGTGGTTCCGGGGAGGGCCGGGGCTGGAGGCACGGGTGGGTTTTTAGTGGGTCGAGGAGTTGGCGCCCTCATCCCCACACCCTGAGTTCGTCAGGAGTCTGTTTGCAGATTTTCCATCCCGTCTAAAAAAAAAAAAAAAAAAAAAAGGGGAAACCGGGAACGGGCTGAAACAACAAGAACCAACCACCACCCCCCCCACCCCCCGCGCCCCCCACCAACCCCCCCCAACCCCCACCAAAAAAAAAAATATCCCCCAAGGAAGTCCCAACAACGATATAAAATTATATGTGAAAAAAGGGGGAACTTTCCATTAATTTAAACCACAAAATAGGTTTTTTAGCAAGACCACCCTTGGGAAAAGTTCTTGTGATAACCGATTCGTATCATGTGACAAGAAATAAATTTCGGAAAGAATAAATAGATTAACGCAAACATTGGCGTCCTCCCTTTTTTGTTTAACGTACACCTAACTGATAACACTCAAATTTTATGGAATTTCCAAAGCCTTCAACCGTGCAACGAACACCAAATTCCCGTTTCTTCTCGTCCTCGTCGACTGCTGTACAGAATCCGATGACCTTCTGTACAGAATCCGAGAATCCGATTGCCTGAAAATGGAGATCACTCACCGAGGATTTCATGGTTAGGAAAACTGTGTCGCCTCCGTTGGTCTGAGAAAAAGTTAACCAAGTGCTTCTCAAAATCAAGGTGCCAATAAGGTCTGTCCATCGTATACTCCCATGGAAAAGAGGTTCCCATCCAAAACCGTCAAAGGCAAGGCACTTCTGTTCTAGTTTCCATGTCTGTAGTTCCGAATCGTACATCTCAATCGACTCCAACGGCTGATACAGAGCTGCCACTCCTGATCTGGTATAATTGACCTTTCATTATTTTCGGGATGATAACATTTTTTCCACACGGTAATGGTGGCTAGCTAAATACATAGCGGTGCTATAGTAACAAGTGCAAGTGATTTAGCCAGAACTCGAAAACGCAACGCGATGTGTTGTTACCATGACGATTGCATGTTACCATAGTAACGAGTAATATATTACCACATGCTATGTGCTACGAGTCAGTGCGACTCATGGTTGTCATAAAAACAGGCAAAACACAACACCGCGCGTTGCGTGCAGAAAAGAACCCTCTGAAAACACAAAGCGATTACTTCCAAATTTGTGCAAGTATTGATGAGGGAAATTATAATTTAAAGCTAATTGACATCTTTATGAATAATAGGAATGGAAGACCAGTTGCTGAAGATACCTCCTTTCGAGTGCGAAAATGTGCCGGTTTCGGAACTTCGGCAAGCGTGGTTCGATTATAAAAAACAGTTCGAATATGTTGCTGCAGCTTTAAGCAAAAAGAAGAAGAAGAAGCTCAAAAATATTCTTCTTGCCGTGGGAGGACGGCAGCTCCAGAGAGTATATGAAAGCTTGCCTGTACACGACGCAAACGTTCCCGAGGAAGACGATGAATTCGCCGGTATTATTCGCAGATTGGACGAGTACTTTGCACCAAAGCGACATGACACATTCGAGCGACATGCATTTTGGACTCTCAAACCTTCCGGTGGGGAAACCCTGGATAAATTCCTGCTAAGAGCTAAGGCGGTGGCTAATAAATGCCAATTTGGTACTTCAGAAAGTGAGAGTAGAGATACAGCTGTTATCGATAAGGTGGTCATGTTAGCACCACCAGAGCTTCGACGCAAAATTCTAGAGAAGTCAAACATTGGTCTGGACAACTTATCCAAGCTGGTCAACTCACACTTATCTATCCAGCAGCAAGTTCGCGAATTGAATCAACATGCCCATGGATCGGGAAACGGTCTGGAGGCAAGCCGTTTCAATTATGTGAATAAGATTGAACAAAGAGCGTCCAATGACTCGAAGCGCGGGGGTCAAGGCCGTACTCTCACCGAATGTGGTAGGTGTGGGAACAAGCCACACAAATCAGAGGACCTTTGTCCTGCCAAGAAAGAGCAATGCAGAATCTGTAACTATGTTGGCCACTTCGCCAAGAAATGTAGGACAGATCCGAAGCATCGTAAGCCAACATCGTCGGTGCCATTTAAACGTAAGCTGGAAGAATGTCCTGACCATCGTGACCAACATCGTTCAAAAGTGCCCAGGGTCAACGCTATCGAACTACAGAGCTCGAGCAAAGGAAACGATAATCAGGCCAAACAGGAATCGTTCGTTTACTCCATCAGCGATAATCACGATGAGATGATCTGGTGTAAGGTGGGTCAGGTGCTGGTCGAAATGATGATCGATTCGGGTTCAAAAGTTAACATCGTCGATGAACCAACGTGGGACTACTTGAAAGGAAGAAACGCTGCAGTCAGGAACATAAGACCATCTGATAAGCATCTGTCATCCTATGCTCAACGTGGCACGTTAGAAATCGTATGCATCTTTGACGCCGAGATTCGTGTTGTTGATGGAGCCAGCAAGCCTATTGATGCTAAATTTTATGTAGTGAAAGGGGGAAAGCAGAATCTACTGGGACGAGATACTGCCAAACAATTGGGAGTCCTTCTGATTGGTCTACCAAGTGTCACGGAGGAGCCCGGGGTGGTCCAACATGTTGCTGACAGTACAGTAGAGAAGTTTCCTACAATAAAAGGTACAGTATGAATAAACCTTGAGATACACAAATAAAGATGGTTCAACTGACGTATAATTAATAATTATTTAAGGCGTTAAATTGCGTATTGAAATTGACGAAAGTGTAACACCAGTGGTACAACACGTCCGCCGTGTCCCAATTGCACTGCGCCAGCTGTCCGAATACTTTCAAGGACCATCGAACAAATTCTATGTACTTGTCCAAACACATTCAACTACCAAGATGATATTTTCATCCATGGAAAAACTGAAGAAGAGCATGATGCAGCACTTGCATGTGCCCTTGAAACTTTGGAGGCCCACAATGTAATTCTCAATGTAAAGAAATGTAAATTCAAAGTCATCGAGACTGAATTCTTGGGCCATCATATCTCCCGAAATGGACTCATGCCAACTAATGACAAAATAACAGCAGTTTCTACATTCAGGGCCCCAAGGTCCTCACAAGAGGTTCGAAGTTTTTTAGGCCTAATTGGATACGTTGGTAGGTTCATACCCGACCTTGCAACCAAAACTTACGAGCTTAGGCAACTGATCTCTGGCGGCAGTCCGTTTATTTGGATGTCACAACACGAAATTGCGTTTAACCAACTGAAAAAGGCTGTGTGCTCTACCCCTGTATTGGGATATTTTGACAACATTCGGCGGAAAGAGTCATTGCAGACGCATCACCCGTTGGGCTGGGAGCGGTTTTGGTGCAATTTGAGGATGAAAATGACGATAAACCTATAATCATATCGTACGCCAGCAAAAGCTTGTCCGCGACAGAGAGGCGTTACTGCCAAACTGAAAAGGAGGCCTTAGCAATCATTTGGAGCGTCGAGAAATTCCGGCTGTATCTTCTCGGACGAGAGTTTGAACTTGAAACGGATCACCGTCCTCTCACAGCGATCTTTAAACCGACTTCTCAACCACCTGGACGGATTGAAAGGTGGGTTTTGAGACTCCAGCCGTTCAAATTTCGAATAATTTACAAGCCTGGAAAAGATAACATTGCCGACTCTTTGTCGCGCCTCTCTGATCCAGACAATGACAGGAACACCGACAACTGTGACGATCGCCTATACATCAGTGCTGTTACGGAGTCTGTTGCAATCGATGTCTCTGAAATAAAAGATGCATTAGAAACAGATTCCGAGTTGCTTTTGGTAAAGGATGCCTTACTAACGTCAGATTGGAATAACGAAACAACTAAAACTGGTGCAAAGGTATACATCCCATTCCAGAAAGATCTCGCTTTGCTGGAAGGATGCGTTATCCGTGGGTATCGACTAGTGATACCCAAACAACTGCGTTCACGAATGCTGCAACTTGCCCATGAAGGACACCCAGGAGAGACAGTAATGATATCCCGATTGCGCGACAGAGTGTGGTGGCCAGCAATGGACGATGAAGCAAGGAAATTCGTCAAGAGCTGTGAGGGTTGTCGAATAGTTGGAAAGCCTTCTCCACCAGAACCGATGCGGCGCCGATCGATGCCTAGTGAACCCTGGGTGGATGCAGCAATGGACTTCTTGGGCCCACTTCCGTCTAGTGAGTATTTACTAGTGGTTGTGGATTATTTCAGTCGGTATAAGGAAGTATGCATAATCAAAAAAATTACGGCGGAAGAAACCATAAAATACTTGGAACCAATCTTTGTCCGGCAAGGATACCCTAAGACGATAACACTAGATAACGGACGACAGTTCATCAGTAGAGACTTCGAGGATTACTGCTTTATAAGAAACATCACCCTAAACCATACGGCTCCCTATTGGCCTCAAGCTAACGGTGAGGTAGAACGACAAAATAGCTCGCTCTTGAAACGCCTTAAGATCAGTCAATCACTTAACCGGAATTGGAAAGAGGATCTTCTGCAGTACATGATGATGTACAACACAACTCCTCACTCAGTAACGGGCAAACCTCCTTCATTGTTGCTACAAAACAGAATAATCCGGTCAAAAATGCCATCCATAAAAGACCTTGAAACAGTGTTACCAGCGAGTTCAGGAGTTCACGACAGAGATGCAATTCTCAAGCATAAGGGAAAGGAAAGAGAGGATTCCAGGCGCCACGCTAGACCATCGGATATTCGGGTAGGCGATAAAGTTTTATTGCAAAATATAATTTCAGCAGGCAAACTAACCCCAACATTCGGACGAGCGGCATACGAAGTGCTGGAGCGTATTGGGAGTCGGCTGAAAATGGTAGATCCTGTATCAGGAAGGATAATCGAAAGAAATGTAGCCCACGTAAAGAAGATTACCACGTCAGATGACACTGCTCCAGATACAGCAGGGTTTCCTGCAGACATCGAACAAGTTGGCGTCCAATGTCAGGATCCAGAATGTTCTTACGCCACGCGTCCTATCCGCCAAACTAATCGGCCGTCATGGCAACAGGACTACATCATCCATTCGACCAAGGATTCAAGCCAGTTGGAAAAAAGGGAGATGTGGTGAATTGGTCTCACGTGATGGGATCGTAGCAAACGGGGCGAAGAATGCATTTAACACGGCAGTTAATGTCTACGTCTCTTCGAGTACAGTCATATTGTTGATACCCACTAGTGTAATAATAGACCAAATAAATTGATTATAAACCAAAACGAGCATTACAGCTTTCCATTAATACACCGGGCACCACACCAACTATGCCTATTTTCAAAACTACCATGAAATTTCAGTCAAATTTACTATGTTTATGGTAAAACTTTCAACATTTTTGGTATATATTTTTTTTTAATCTTTATTTTACGTCGGCCTATTTCCTCACATGGTGACAATCACCGACGCCAGGAAGACGACTCCACCACCTGGACCCTACCTAACGACTCATGAATATGAACCGGGACCAACGGCTTTACTTCCCTTCCGAAGGAAGACGTGACCAGATTTTTTCGCCTCAGAAAAACCACCGACGTCGACTGGGATTGAACCCAGACCCTACTGGGGTGCCAAGTAGCAGTCACGCTTACCACTACACCACCGACGCCGGCATTTTTGGTATATTTGACAGACCTCATATTGATATCAATCGCACCATGGTTGATCTAATCGCAGGCCTGGTAAAATCAAACGCATTTATAGTCAGGTGAAAATTGTTGGTGTTTGCGCTTAATTTAACCCTCGAAATGGTAGTTTTTACTGCGGTTTTTTTGCGTGTCATTTTGATGATTTGAGTTCTGTCGAACACTGTGCCTGAGCTATTTTCAGCGACCCTGTTTCAAATATTCAAAATAATCTTTCAACACTGACATCCCTGTCTTATGTATGCAGCCATTCTAAAGCTGTTGAAAATGGCAGCGAAAAATAATTTACAGATGCTTTTTCAACGGAATGCTAGACGGAGCTTTGAGTGTGCTTAAAGCATTGCATGCGATTGAGGTAAACACAGCTTGAAAGCGAAAGTTAGTTGCATACAATAAACTGTCTGTAAGAATCACTCACTGAGTTACTCAGTTTTACTTAATTCACCGATGGCAGTCGATTCTGCTGGCAGTCACATATAGGTGGCGACCGATATCGAAATGTATGGATTTGGAAGAATTCAGTCGGAAAATTTATGGAAATTTTTCGTTTTTGCTCGATTGTTGAAAAACTAAATCACTACGGGTTTTGAACCGGGGAAACCGTATGATTTTTGCGTACCTGTTGGTTTAAGTCACCTAGAGAATGAATTAATAGTTTTTGATTATATGATGAATAAGTGATCTTTCCTTGATTGGAAAATCTGCTTCAAGAGAGAGAGAAGGGGTTGCCCTCCGTAGAAAACAGCTAGAACTGAGAGTTTGGCTACCAGTTGAATGTATTTTCTGTTTCTTAATATTTGAAATTGCGTTTTGTTACCACCCAACTCCGAAATAAGATAACATTTTGAAATGTCTCTTCTACAACCCCGAGAACCAGAGTGACTAAAATAGGGAAAACAAGGACTAAAAAAACAACAACACATAAACAAAAGATTCAAACTGATTGTCGTTAGACCCACAGAAAGGAATATATTACACTAAATGCAACTTTAAAAGTTACTGTGGTTCCTTACTTTTTTTTTCACAAGAATCTAAACGACGCATCAAAACGAATACATGTCAAGTCACAGCGTAGGGCTCTTCGATGCTCAGTTAAGAAGCTGAAAAAGGTTTGCGATGCGTATATCCCATTTCAGGTATGCTAATTAACTAACCTCAGGGGCACGTAAGGTCTGTATCCACATTAATCCGGACACCTTCAAAAAATTGTTACTTTTGAAATATTGCACGTAGGAATGAAAAATTTCACTGTGGTATAGCTGAGAGTCTATGATAAAAACAGATTATGATTGATGTTTACATTTCATGTTTAGTATTCAAGATGGCGACGACCTTGCAAAAACATTGGATTTGCCTAAATATACTGTTCACGATGTGCTCAAATCATTTTCGGAACGTTTGACGGTGGAGAGGAAACCGAGAAGTGACAAAAACATTGGACGCGGTGAAAAGGATAGTAACGAAAAACCCAAATCTCTCCATTCGAACGGTGGCTCGTAAAATAGGGATGTCGCCTGGTTTTGTCCAAAAATTAAAACAACGTTTGAGACTTAAGTCGTATAAAGTAAAAACAGTTCCAAATCGCAACGACAAACAGAACTTGGCAGCAAAATCACTGGCTCGACGTTTGTACTGCGAATATTTGACGAAATTTTCATGCGTTGTTATGGACGATCAAACTTATGTCCTGGAGGATTTCAAGTAGCTTCCAGGGCTGGCTTTTTATTCTGCTATGGCCAGAAATGCTACAGCAGAGCATTTCAGAACGAAGAAGGCATCGAAATTTCCCAAAAAATACCTTGTGTGGCAAGCAATTTTCACGTGTGGCAAAAAGAGTAAATCTTTCGTCACTACAGGCACAATCAACAAGGAGATCTATCAGAAAGAGTTTCTGCAGAAGCGATTGCTACCCTTCATCAAAAGTCACAAAGAAAAACCTTTGTTTTGGCCCGATTTGGCATCCTGCCACTAAAACTGTGATGGAGTGGTATCAAGCAAATCAAGTGAACAATTTTCCAAAAACCTCAAACCCGCCAAATTGCCCAGAGCTACGACCAATCGAGAGATATTGGGCTCCAATGAAGCGGAAGCTTTCTGGAAAGAAGCAAGGAATCAAAGACATCAAACACTTCCAGCAAATTTGGACAAAGACGGCTTCTTCGATTTCTGAAGAGTCTCTACAAACCCTAATGGATGGAGTTAAGCGCAAAGTTCGAAAATTTTATGCAAATACCGAATAACTATGTTTTGTCTTCACGAATTGTTAAAACACATCCCATGAATCTGAAATAAAAAACTACGACGGAAATATAATGCGAAATTTATGTTTTATTCATGTTTTGAGGTGTCCGGATTATTGCGGATAGTAAGGTCTGTAAGTAAGGTCTGTTATGCTGGTTTTCCAATACGAATATCTTTATTAATGTTATTCAAAACAGCTTTTGCTTAGCTATAAGGCATCGTCCTGGCAGAAGACTTCTTTTGCCGAGACAAAAAAAGTCTCGTTTCTAAAAAACTCAATGTTTTCTAAGCAATTTTTGCTTCAAATTCACAGACGATTGAAGGTGAGTTAAAAAATAAGATCAGTTTCTATAGGAAAGCCGTTGAGATTAGGAAGCGTCCAAAAGTCAGATACACTACGGAACACTTAGTTTTTGGTTGTGAATTCAATCTGACAATTTACCCAGCTAATTTAAACCTAGTTGTAGGTACTAATAACTTCAATTTTAAACTTAGAGCGCACCATCTCAGAGAATACCAAACAGTACCTCTTCGTCACATTTCGATATTGAAAACAACACTACGTGTGCATAGCGCTTGACCAAATCCAAGTCCAGGAAAGACATCAAGATTAACATTATTCGGCGAAACACGAATCGCCCACTCAGAATACCAATTCCCATCCATAAATCGCATCTCATTGGACATCTGTCACCGCACAGAGAGTCACGGGATCGTAACATCAATAAATATCCCCTTGCCCGTCCCTCTTCCGGCCGTCTCATACGCTCATACGCCCATCTTGGACCGAAGCCGCCCGCACTCGATGACACCGTTATGCCATCATCAATGAGATATTAAAATTTCTCCACCTTCCACCTAGCCAACGTTCGTTTACATTCCTATAATGTAATGTGTATAATGCGAATATTATAAACGGATCGGCCACCACATTTCCTCATTGGTTTTCGATTTTGGGTTCATTATTCATTCAGCGATGATCATCATCACGATCGTTCGGCTCGGGCTTTCGCCATTCAATCGCTTTTCGATACTCAGCAGCAGACGTGCGTAGATTGGTCCACCCCAATTGCGGGACAATCCCATCTTAATCGTGTTATGAAAGGTGTTTGCGTAAAGTAAGCTACGATTCATTTCTATTTATGATCGGTTATCAACCCATTCCGATCTATCATCATTTCCCTTCATTGCCACTATGACGAGAGCATAATCAATGAATGTATTCCAGAGCAATCCAACTCTGCGTGACTGAAATTTGTTTACGCATAGGAATGCTGGCCGATGACACCAATGCATTAATTCAAAAGAGTCAAAACTTATAGACGATGGAAATAAAATTTGATTTTCGAACTCCACGCCTGATTAGTCAGATTCACCCTTGCTTTTGGAAACATTCATCGCAAAAGAAAAAGAGAGAACAGCGAGGGAACGCCTTTTTCACTCCCTCCACTCATCTTCGGTGAAGATTGCTCTCAATCTCTTCTCCCTCTCGACACGGATTATCTCAGCACTTTCGTCGAAAGCGGAGTCGCACAAATTTGAGTAAATATAACTGGGATTGATAAAAAAAACATCGACTTGAATCAGATGGATGTTTTCGATTTGTCTCCAAAATTGAGTAAAATTTGTGGTCGTGAGCTTGCTGTGTGGTGAATTTCTCAGCTTCTTCTTATTGGATGCTGTGATCTCGCAATGTGTGAATCGACTCTCTCATTCTCTCTCTCTCTCTCAGCGTGTTCACGACATCAACCTGCTGTTGAACCCATCAGAGGGGGATGATGTTTGCAGGCATCCAACACATGCGCACGTTTTTATGAGCATAAAGATCGAACGAGAGTCTGTCACTTAGGCTGTGATTGGTGCAGCAAAATTGCTTCTAAAGATTGTGAGTACATAATGTAGGTTGCACTTGTTGGCTGATTGGTGAAACATAGGTGACGTCACGTGTTTTTGTTGCTTTTGAAGTTCGAGGCAGTCAGTGCTGATAAAAATGAAATTGGCGGAAAATGAAGGAAACCTTTAAAGATCAACCAACTATGTACCTGCTTGCGTGAATATGAAATTTCAAAATGACAAAATTTGTTTAATCATGGCAAGCGCTGGGTTTGGTATTTAAACTTTGTTTTCGTTCATTCGTGAGTGTTGTTGTCGATTCAATTTCTGTTTTTTGTCTTAATGGGGATAATTTTGAGCAGCAAATACAGAAGTATTAATGTGATTTTAATTTTTGTTTGATACGTTATTCATGTTGACTAACTGGCTTCAAGCGAATATAATTAAATTGTATTCAATTTCCACCTTTACCCGTAGTACAGAGATAATCCAATCAAATTTCAATGCGTTGGGAACGATTTGAAACTCCTAGGACAAATTTGGAATCAATAAGCGCGATTGGATGCTAATCAACGCTTCAGAAACTGTACTTATTTCCATGCATTATCCTTGCATAAGTGAACTTAACCTGCGTTGTAGACGAACTACCACGATCGAAGAGGATTTGCAATGTCATCTAAATTTTACTCCAGAAGCACAATACATTCGTTTTTACTGTTCAGCGTCTAATAAGAACTGACATATTTGTTTTAACGATTACTTCTGTAGATTCATAAAGTTGCAATGGAGTCATCTTTCCTATCTGTTAGCAGGATTTCTGCCGCTCACTTAGACTCAGATAGACTCGTTAGCTGATTACTCACTTCAGAACCTGAATATCGAAATATGGCATTTAATGAACTTGTAGCACTTTATTCCACCTACAACTTTGTCAAAGAGTGCATTGCTCTAACTTTCAAATCTATGTTGGAACAGCGATCCAATCATCTTCCATCGGTTGACGAAATTGTAGGTGGGATGAAATACTAAGTGAAGTGAATCATACGCCATTGTTTATATTCAGCTTCTGAAAACTTGGTTAACTTGGTAAGCGACTGAGTCCTATTAATAATCTAAGTGAGTCCTTTTGTTGAGTCTAAGTGAGGGGCAGCAAGCCTGTTTGTCAGGTTTATGCATAAGTATTTTCTGTACAGACACAAGATCAGTGAATCTTTCTCGAAGTGAAACTTGAAACTTTCATAAGTTCTCTTGAAAGTCCCTCAAAGTCTCCTTAGAACCTCCCCCCCCCCGATTTTTTTAAGCTTCTCAAAAGTTCTCTTGGGACTTTCTCAAAGTACTTTTGGAACCATCACGAATATTTTTGGGAACTTCACCGAAGATCTCTTTGCACTTTGCTGAAGTTGTCTTGTTGTCTTGGAAATTCCTGAAGTTCTCTTGGAACTTAATCTAAGTTCGCTTGTAATTTTACCGAGATTCTCTGGAACAATCTTAGAACTTATCGGAAGTTCTGTTGGAACTTTACCGAATAGTTTTTAAACTTCTCCGAAGTTTGCTTAAAGCCTCGGTTAACTTAGAATTCCTCCGAAGGTCTCCTCTGTTGAAATTTCTTCGAAAGTTCTCTTGAAATTTCGTAGAAGTTCTGTTGGAACTTCTCCGAAGTTCTTTTGGAGCTTCTCCGGTTATATGAAACTTCTCCGAAATTCTCCTGGAACAGCTCCGAAATTCTGGTGGTACTTCTTTGAAATTCTTCTGGATGTTATCCGATGTTCTGTTGGATTTCCTTCTATGTTCTGTTGGAACTTCTTCGATGCTCTGTTGCGACTTCTTTAATGTTCTGTTGGCCCTTCCCTCTGATGGAACATCCCCGATGTTTTGTTCAATTTTTTCCGATGTTCTGTTTTAATTCATCCGAGGTTCTGTTGGAACTTCTTCGATGTTTTCTTGAAAGTTCTCCGCAGTTCTTTTCTAACTCCTTCGTAGTACTACCCTTTTCCTTATTTCATCTGCATTCAGGCGGGGCCTGCACCGGTATTGTCTGAATTTAGGATCACCAGTTTTTGCACATTGAGGATGTATGTTAGTCCCAAGGGTCCTCCCTTAGCTCAGTCGATAAAGGCGTGGCTACAAAGCAACACTATGCTGGAGGTGGCTGGGTTCGATTCCCGGTCTGGTCTGGGAATTTTTCGTTAGGGAAAATGTCTCGACTCCCTGGGCATAGGGTATGATTGTACTTGCCACACAATCGTACTAATGGAAAAATGGTACCTGGCATCGAAAGCTCTTAATTAATAACGGTGGAAGTGCATTTAGAACACTAAGTTGAGAGCAAGCAATAAGCTAATTGCGAAAGCAATAAGCTTGAAATGCTAAAGAAGAAGAAGAAGCTTCTGAGGTTTCTTGGCAATCCTTGAGCTTTTTCAAGAAACACTGAAGCAGTAGAAAAATGTAGATGTGATTCCCACAGAAATCACTTGAGTGACTTTTGTTTAAACCACAGGGTCTCTTGTTTCAAATCTAGTGACTGGAGACATCTGAAGATGGCACTTGGATTCTTAGGAGAATTCACTCTGGAAGTCTGGATATTCTGGAGAAGCTTCCGTGAGTTTCTTAAAAGGTCACAAAAAGCATCCACTCCAGCTACTAAGCTTACATATCAACCCGGCGATGCTCCTCTATGGGTCGGTCCTTATGGGCCTGTCTCCCCAGTCGTTTTCCTGAGCATGAGCTTGAGTAGGAGCATGATTGAGATTGCTACTCCGTTATTGCCAGATCAGCATTGATTACACACACAGAAAAAAATAATTAATTTTGACAAGCGCGTAAAATTTCCCCTCGTTTAATTCCAAGCCAAAGGAAGCGTAAACAACGAAATTGTTTGCAATCTTTCATGTGCATAAAAACAATGTTTGCAATCTTTCATACAACAGGCTAGATTCAGGCGTTATCTGGCTTAAATTTAATTGAAATATCCCATTACTTTCTGCCAAATCTAGCATTCCCTTTATGTGCATTAGATAACGCAGAAAATTCAATGTTTCTTTTTATCTGTGCAGAGAACCAACAGATGATGTTTGAAAAACCCCCACAATTAAAAAAAAAAAAAATTTAACAAAAACACCCCCCCCCCCCAACCCAAACCAAAAAGGAAAAGGGAAGGGTGTTGTCGAAATATTGGTTTGTGAACCCGAAACACCCCAACCTCCCCCAAAAACCCCGGGATTTGAAAAAAGAGGGGGGGTAACACCGGGTTTCTTTTAAAAAATTAATCCCTTGGTTCCGACTTTATCTTTGTTTTCAGATCATTCTTCTCCTAGTTGGTTTTAAGGAGAAACCGTTTGAATGAAACATTTGATTTTCTGCGTTTTCTAATGCACATAAAGGGAATGCTAGATTTGGCATAAATTAATGGGATCTTTCATGCAAATTTAAGCCAGATATCGCTGGAATCATGTATGTTGTATGAAATATTGCAAACAATGTTGTATGCTGTATAAAAGATTGCAAACAATTACGTTGTTTACGCTTGCTTTGGCTTGAAATTAAACGAGGGGAAATTTTACGCGTCTGTTAAAATTCATTCATATTTTGTCGGAAATTAAAATATAATTAAAAATATTAATACCAAACAACAACAACCAAAAGAAAGGAACGGACAGAGAGTGAGGGTGAGGTTATTCCACAAAAGAGAAACCAACCACGCTAGCGCGACGCACAAAAAAAAAGATGGTTTTTTTTTATTAAGAAAAAGAAAATATATAAAAGAACAGCACAACCCCCACCACACCCCCACAAAAAGGATGATAACACCCCCCACAAAAAAAAGGGGTGGGGAAGAAAAGGTTTTTAAAAAAAGTGGGGGGGGAAAAAGAAAGAAATGAAACAAACCAGAAGGAAGGGTGAGGGGAATTCCCCAAAGAGAAAAAAAGATTTTTCATTGGGAAGACAAGGTTATTGTCGCGTGAGAGTCCATTTATGATAACAGTAAGGGTGCTGATGGGGTCTCTCAAAGAGTGTGATAGTAAGTATTTATTGGGGCTTTTTGTTTAATTTTAAATAAAGCTTGAGCGCCCATTTAAACGTATTCAAACTAACAGGAACGATAGTTTTGTGGTGGATTTTCTTTGTGAAGACTTTTAATACCGCTTGAAACCCGATTTTAACCGTTTTATACTAACAATAAGGATGCAAATTGTGTTGATAGATGTTTAATCAATGTCGGGTATCTGGTTGATCTTTATTGAGAGCTCAAGGTAATTGAACAACAATTAAAAGCCTAGTTAGACCGACTGGTTTATACTAACCTTGTCTTTCAAGTCATTTTCCTTCCGAAAGTTAGTCTTGTAAGTACTAAACTTGTTTGAATTCTGTTTCCCAAATAAAGAAAGATGTTCTATCTAGTTTGAATTTGTTTTGGACATGATCCTACTCTAACTGTATAAAGTTAATTTTCCCCAAACTTGCCGGTGTATGTCTTTGGTACTAAATGTTTAATCTTAACGATCTGAGTTGTTTTTGAATGGTTAATATCTTGAACATTATATAATTCTTTTTCATCTTTGGTTTAGCAGAGTTGGCACCGTTCACCTGGAACATTCGAAAATATTTATCCTTTATTACATATTTTCGTAAGAAACATGATATACAGAAAAAAATCTGTTTTTGAAGACTTTTAAAATGAAGACAACCTTAACGGACAAACCTACTATCTTCGTGAATTTGAATTTTGAAGTGACAGTATTCTCTAGACCACACGGCAATTCTGAGTCATTTTTTTTATTACATTCTATGCATTTTAATGAACATCCTCCATAAGGCATAAAATGTCTACTTTTTATTCCCAAAAAATGAATAATTCTTCGTCATTTTTTAATTCCAGTGTGATAGAAAAAAATGCATAAAAACAATGCCATCAACAAAGTGAAAATATCGATTTGTGCTAGTTGACTGGCTTTGCCTTAAAAAAGAAGCGAAAATAAGAAAAATTCGACAAGCTACAGGGCAAGTAATCTTTAATTGGTTATTGTTGTATAAAAAAAAAAAAAACCCCCCCCCCCCCCGCCCCCAACCACCCACTAACCAAAGAACCCCTTCCCTTCTTATTTTATTTTATTTTATATTTATTTATTTAAAAAAATAATATACAATACGCCATCCACACAACCGCCCACAACACACCCCCCCCCCCCCCCCCCCCCCCCCACCCCACCAAAACAAAAACACACCTTATTTTAAACAAAAGCTTAACAAAAACCCCCCCCTCAAATGGCGCTTTTTCTCCCCTTTTTCTAATTTCACACACCCACAACTAAAAGCATATTTCTATCTCTTTCACATGCTGCAAAATGCCTAAAATTAAATGAATATTTTGACGTACACTCAGCCAAATAATCTTAAGAATTTCATAAGGTTCAACTTATGAACGATGCTTTAAATTTCATAAGGTTGAATTATGAATGGATTTTGTTTTACACGACGTTGTTCTTGTTCGCCTTTAAGCTTTCCTATTTACAAGTGTTGATATATACTAGTGGTCAAGTCACTAGACCCATAACCTCAACGTTCAAGGTTCGAATCCAGGTTGCTCCATATTTTTATTTTTTCAACATCATTATATTTCATAAGGCAAATTCATGAAATTCATACTGCTTTCTTATAGAAAATAATCAAGCAAATAATGCAATCTTATGAATATCGAAAGTTTATTTTTTTTTGTAGTACCCTCTTTCTTCTTTTTTTTCATAAAAACAATTTATACAAAAAATTAATAATTAATCCTATTATGCACGAAAAATGCTTTCTTGGAAGTAAAAAAAGATTCCTTATTTTTTCCGTGTGGGTTAAAATTGCAACAAGTTTGAATTTAGATAAAAGAGGGCAGTAATACTCTGCGACTGTTGAATAGTGTCAGTAATAATCAAAATAATCATTTTGGTTGAATTGAAAATGTCTTTTCGATGTTTGATGCTCTCATGCGATTTTAACAAAGCTGGGCTGATTTTGACATCTGAGATGTTCAAAACAAATACAATTCAGCTACATTGACTCGAAATGCTTTTCATTGCGTAAAGCTCGATTCAAAGTAAATCTGGACGCACGGTTTAATACACCACCGCGTCCCTGGTTGTTGGAACAAAAAACGTTTGACAGACATTTGTTGATGTTTTATTTACGAAGAAATTGGTGAAAAGTTTTTCTCGATTGATCGACGCATCTCGAAATTACGGATCATGGAACTTGAGAAAAGAAAATTAATTGTGCACAAACATCTAGAGAATCCTTCGTGGTCTGCCTCAAAAATAGCAAAAGGGTTAAAATTCCCAAAGTCAACGGTATGTCTTGTAATCAAACGTTGCAAGGATACTCTGAGTGTGAATAGAGCACAGCGGATCTATCATAAAAGTGGCACTAGGGACTGAGCTGAGGAGAAAGGTGTTGAGGTACGTGAAAAGCAACCCAGGTGTCTCCATACGTGATTTGGCAAAGAAATACGATTCCAACTTTTCCACCGAGCGTAACATCCTTTCAAGAGAAGGATATAAGTCTTTTTGTGCCAGTAAACATCCGAATTGCTCCCTGAAACAAAATTTAGTGGCCAAAAAGCGAGCACGATTACTATATGGACGAGTTTTGACGAAATTTTATGGCTGTATTTTAATGGATGACGAAACATATGTCAAAATGGATTATAAACAAATCCCCGGACGAAAATTTTACCTGGCAACTGGTCGTGCCCAGGTATAAATTTGTTTTTGTTGATAAGTTTGCTCGGAAACTAATGATTTGACAAGGAATCTGCAGTTGTGACCTTGAAACAAGGGTTTTCATCACATCTCACACAATGACGTCGAAGGTTTGCATTAAAGAGTGTCTGTAAAAGCGGATTTTACCCTTCATTCGGCAACACAAGACCAACGTTATGTTTTGGCCGGATCCAGCCAGCTGCCACTACTCTAAGGAGGTACTAGAATGGTATGCTGCAAACAATGTTAATTTCATCGCCAAAGAGCTTAATCCTCCGAATTGCCCTGAGTTCAGACCGATCGAAAAATATTGGGCAATTGTCAAGCGAAAACTTCTAAGATGCGGTAAAGAAGTGACAAATGCACAACAAATGCGTTTGAAGTGGAATAAGTTCGCCGGTACAGTGTCACCAGCGACTGTGCAGATCATGATGGCATCGATCACAAGTAAAGTGCGACAGTTCGTTCGAAACGGCAAAATGTAATAACTTGTTATATATCGTTTGAAAGCTGAATAAATATCCTTTTGTTTGACGTTTGACGATCAACCGTGTATGTTGTTTAATTCTTGAGTTATGATCACTTGAATGCGTCCAAATTTACTTTGAATCGGGCTTTATGATAGTAAGTGATAGAAACAGACACTGATGCTACGAAGTCAGGTTAGGAAGTATTTTAGGTAGAGGTTTTGCATATCCACGTTCGAATGTATATTTAAAATCTATAACTGACAGATAAACGTTTCGAGCAGTTGTTTAATGAATGGAGACGTTTTCCAATAGAGCCGCTCATGATTTAAGATTTTCTATAAAGATTTGAAATCATGCCAATAACTGGCAATCCAATCCTGCGCAAAATCGAAGAAGCCATCCATTGGGCCCTCATTGGTTTGCAGAAATCGCAAGGCTCTATCTTTTCGCGATGATGCACCCGAGATTAGTGGCAAGCTCAACTCGAAAAGCAAATCCAAGATGGCGCAGACGGACGTCAGTAGATTTAATCGTTTGCCTCGTTGAAAGGGAATGAGTTAAAAACAGATGTTGTAATCGGGCTAATCAGTGCAGCTCCGGAGGTATGCAGCACACTTCACTTTCAAACTGCACCGTACTTTTGGTTGTTAGCTTGGTGCATCTAATGCAGAGACGCTCGACTCTGACTGCAGCGCGGCGATGTTTGTGATTATGACGCGTGTTTGATGGCCACGGATGAGAGAACCGCACGACTCAGACGTAGCCCATGCAGTTTTCCTCAATCGATACCATGACTGCATGCATTGAGCATTGCTAGAAAAAAAAAAATACATACTTGCCTCCTCTTCAAATGGCAAGGAAGCTCCTCCGAGTTGGGCTCCAAGGGCTTTGAACTGCTTCATGGTTGCTTGGTGTAGAGATGAAAAATGGAAAGTGAAAACTCCTCGTGCGAGCCAAGTTGGGTGGGTGGGTTGCTTCGATGATGGGTGATCGATTGGCGGAGGAGGAGGAGGAGGCGTTGAGTTTTGAGGAGGGTTGCGTGCAGTTCTTGCGCATCAGCAGTAGGTCATTGCACCATATCGCGCACCGCAGCGATTTCGATTCATTTCCTGCATATCTTCTGCAAGCTATGTAAATCATCGACCGTCCGCGCCCATCGCGAAACCACACCAGATCGAATCCCACGGATCTCTGTGTGGTGGACGACCCGGTTGAGTGATCATCTTTCCTTCGCCATGATGTGCCGTGGGGGAATTATGCATACCTCGTTCGCGTTCGATGACATTTATCCGATGGTCTTCTTCTGCTGGAACGAAGACAAGCATAAATCGCAACAACCTGCACCGATGGCGGAGGAAACAACCGCTGGCTCCATCTTGGCAGACCACAATCCGTTACGACGATGGTCATTCAAGTGAGCCAGTCATGCAGCCAAGATCTGTGAGAACGTTTCTCTGCTGCCCTGCTGATGCTCGTCTTCTCCAATACATCACGCGTCGGATTTTTCGGGCCCTGAGCAGAATCGTTAATTGATTTGAATCGGTTCTCTCCGTTGTCGCCACCGCGTTTCCTCGATTTAAAATTCAAAAACACGCAGAGCAGAAACAATTGAATGGGAAGAAGGAGCAGCAGCAGCAGCAGAAGAGGAGCGTCTCTTCTCGGGAATGAGAAGACCATCATTGCTGCGATTAAGATGCGTGATGTACCTGTTGAGTAGTCGAGCGTATCGCTTGGCTCAAACAGAAACTGATTATTCTTCGGTTTCCAAAAAACATAACCTGGAAAACAAAAAAAACTCCAAGAAGCGATCACTCGGTCGGTCCCGAGTTGTGGAAGGGAGATTTTACGATCAGCCTGCCGTTGGAGCATGCATTGGTTGAGCTTTTGATCTTGTCCGAAATGGAGGTCTTCTTATGGTCTCTTAACTGTTAGCAAGCTAAGTCACCCATCTCCTAGTTTGGAACGATCGAGGACCGACAGATGAGACCTAGCAGATAAACAACTCTTTTAGAATTCATTCCGATCGTAATCTAAGGCACGTCCGCACCGTATGAAGGTACATGTGGGAGCTTCTGGTTTTGTTCGAGTCTATTTGCTTCGGCATATCGGTTGGGAGGATGGGAGAGCAGGGCGGTTATGATGAATCTACTTCATCAACAATATTTCATCACAGTTGTGCTTCAATAATGGATTATGGGCGAATGGATTAGCCAATAAAAATTGATAGATAACCAATCCTTGTTTCTGCTTCAAAGATATTCAAAGATATCTGCTTCAAGGTTAAAAATCATTAGGGTTTTTTTGGATTTAGATACGGTAAGTGTAAATTTTTCCAAAAAAAGCTCTCTGAATAGTTAATAAAGGTTTACTTCGATTATATGTACACGGCTCTAAGCTCCTCCAATGGTGATTTTTCACAAATGGTAAATAGATTCAACAAACATGTATCATCAATAGGAAGAGTTGAGTTTCTTCCATCTTTTGAACAAATGGTTTGTCATTTTCAAGAAATCGGTATTGGAAAAGCTAAGTGTCGTGTACATTTGTCTAATTGCGGTATACCTGTACTAAATACTTCATTGAATGTGTCTGTAGTGCATACTTCCTTCTATATGTGATAACTCGATATTCTCATCAGCCTTCCAGGCCATCCTTAAATTTGTGTTTGATGTCAGCAAACAGCTACCGAGACGCAATAATTATGAGCATGAGCATAAGCATGATTGACCGCCCGAGGTTGCTATTCCGTTATTGTCAGATCAGCTGATATTACACAGAGAACCAATAGATGATGCTTGGGACCAACATACTGTTGAGAGAAAATGGCGAACAGTCTTGAGGAAATCGCTCTGATCCCAGAGAACCAACTTACCACCGAACGATGATGCAAGGATAATAGCGAAGGGAATAGTACTCCTGTGAAAGCTCACACTGAGTACCTCCACCACAACCAGAGATCGAATAAGCAAAAAAATTTAACACCAACTAGTTTATCTCAACGTTTATTGGTATCCGTTATATAGATTACAATGTACGAATAATGGGATTCCTCTTAGTCCCTCTAGGTGCTAAAGCTACCTGTTTGCCTAGCGATTGTTAGCTCTTCCTATTCTACTCTCTCTCTCTCTCTCTCTCTACTTTCTTCTACTCCACTCTCTCCCTATCAAAGGATGCACGGAAGGAAATTGTCTCGGTAAATTCATTTCAATACTTCCCCTCAATTTCCATTCCCAACAAACTAATCATGTTCAGAAACTTAGTCCTTGAAAGAGCTTTAGTAAAAATATCTGCAACCTGGTTGTCTGAAGGCACATATTTCAATATTATCTTTTTGTTTTGAACTTGTTCACGAATAAACATATATTTCACGTCGATGTGTTTAGTGCGCTGGTGATCACGGGGCTCTTCTGCAATTTTGATGCACGGTATATTGTCCTCAAACAATGTGAATGGAACTGCAAGAGTACCAACCTCACACAACATTTTCGACAGCCAAATTCCCTCCTTGGATGCTGCACAAAGAGACACCAGCTCTGCTTCAGTTGACGATAAGCTAACGAGTTGCTGCCGCTTTGTACTCCAAGACACGAGATTTCCGTATATCGTAAATGAGTTTCCAGAAACAGACCCCCGATCCTCCTCGTTGTTGGCGAAGTCAGCATCAGCTAGATCCTAGTAGCGGTGCCTTGTTTTTCACCCTTCGGTAAATGAGGCATAGATTGCGTGTCCCTTGTAGGTATCTTAGAATTCGTTTGAGTCCATTCCAGTGGGTGTCGTCAGGATTACTCTGAAATCGACTAAAAATTCTGACCGCAAACGTAATGTTTGGTCTACTCATTAGTGTTAAATACTGTAGACAACCCGGCAAAGCCTTGAAAGGCGCTCTGGTCGAGTGTCCAGAAGTTTTCTTCCATTGAATAGCAGTATCAACAGGGGTAGAAACGTGATTGCAGTCTGCCATCCCAAATTTATCGAGAATTTTTGAAATGTACCTCTTTCCCAAAAATAAGTACAGCATCAACATATAGTATTATATACAAACCTCGATCTTCACAGATGTAGAGACAGGTATCGGACTCAAGCTTCTTAAACCCAAATTGAGTCATAATTTCCATAAATCTCAAATTCCATGTTCTACTAGACTGCTTAAGACCATAAATACTTCTATTAAGCTTGCAAGTTTTCACATTTCCACCCATATCAGAGGGCAGTCTCATATAAACTTCCTCCTCTAATCGTCCATTAAGGAAGGCGGTTTTAACATCCATTTGATGTATTAACAAATTATTCGTGACAGCAATGGAAAGCATGGCTCGAATTGTGCACATTTTGGCCACTGGAGCAAAGGTTTCACCATAGTCCAAACCTGGACGTTACGAACAACCTTTTGCAACCAATCTTGCTTTGTATCGATTAGACTCATCATCGTTTATCGTGAAAATCCACATAGAATTGATAGGTCGTCTTCCCTTCGGAGCGACACTCACCAAAGTCCACGTCTGATTCTTCAATAAAGAGGTCATTTCTTCATCGATAGCCGCTTTCCATTTAAGCCAATTTTCACGCTTCATAAGATTTTCAATGTTTTGTGGAATTTCTCCTTGTACATTCGCTATATAGAAACTACTGTCAGTATTGATGACATAGTATTGATGCCAATTAGGTGCTCGACGGGATCTTTGGCTTTGACGCTGCAATTGAGGTTGAGGCACAGAGAACAGACATTGATGTCCATATAACTTTTCTTGAAAAACGTGTGTAAAAGTTAATATGGGCAGCCGGTATAAAAAACAAGTGTAGAGAAAAACAAACAAAATTTTTCAGGTTATGTGCTAGGCCTTTTATTGATAAACATTGACATGACAGTTATCGCACAACTGCAGCGCTGCCTACCAGGAGCATAACGACATACATTTGAAATGTCGGTTTAAAGTTTTACACAAGTAGCAGACCGAAGATGAACGTCTGTTCTCTGTGGTTGAGGTTCTACTCCATCATTTTCAGAATCATTTTCTGCTTCCAAGAAAACCTCCTCCTCATCATCATTATCATCATCACCTGACTCATCATAGTTTTCACTGATTTCCACAAACTCTAGATCTTGAATTTCAGGGCACTCTTGAGATTTTGGTAAATCTACCTCAAATATCTCATTTTCCCAACGCTTACTATTAAAATCTTCCTTTTCATTTGGAACCTCATTGATCTTATAGAAATAAAACTTCCCTTCGTCAAAAATAACGTCCCTTGATAAAATAATCTTCTTGTCATTATCATCCCACAAGCGGAAACCATTCGGAGCATAACCGACCATGGCTAAAACCCTGCTCTTTTCATCAAGTTTGCTAGGACTTGCTAGTGGTAGGAATATGTTGACGTGATACTCGCTTTATTGGAAGCCGAGATCACCTCTGCACTTCCACGAGAAATCACCGGGATGTTGGATAAAATGGTTGGGGTTGCAACGGGATTCGTTTTGGTAAACGGTATGCTGAATTCAACTGACGTCGGCAGCGAATAAAATATTTAACTATGTTCCCGATTTATTCTCTGTACAGAGATGCACATTGAAGTTATTCAAATTTTCGAACCGATTTAAACCAACAGTAGGGATGCTGTTGGGGCCACAAACAAGAGTGGATGGTTTATTTCATCAGAATACAAAAATATGTTAAAACATTGAGTTTGAGGACCGATTTAAACCAACAGTAAGGATGCTGTTGGGGCCACTCACAAGTGTGGGTGGATAATTTCAATGGAATACAAGAATGTGTTGAAATATCCAATTTGACGACCGATTTAAACCAACAGTAAGGGTGCTGTTGGGGCCACTCACAAGTGTGGGTGGCTTATTTCAATGGAATGTTGTCGTTGAACATAAACAAACTGTACTTTTTTTTTCAAAAATAATCTTATACCAAACAACTACTTTGCTCATACACCATTACATTTAGATTGATAAAGCAATGTTTTACTCTAGAATTTCTGTACCACCTGAATAAATTAAATCCAAACTCACTATTTTTTCCAAAGTCCTTGACTAAGCGCTCGCTCTCGGTTGCTTCCAGGATTTACGCTTCTCCTTTCACTGCCGTTCGAAGCACGGCAGACGAATACCTTATTCTCGGAAAGCAAAAGATGACGTTGGCGGAATTTTCGGACAATGGGAATCTTTTCACTTCTACTGATCTCCCCTCAGACGGCTGCTGATCTAGATACAGGTAATGAATTTTATGCAGAAACCTTCCTCCGTCCTTCTTGGACAGCGATGGAGTAGGAATATTCAATAAATCCGATATTCTCTTCGAAAATCTAAAGCGACACTGGTCTCCTCAGCTGGAATACCATTTTCACAATTGAAAAAACTACTTCCACCAGCTAACAGCACTGAAATTTTCCACCTGTTTCGCCAAATTGTATCGTCTTATTATCATATCGAAGAGAAAAAAACTAATTTATTTTCAAAATTTCACGCCGGCGTCGGTGGTGTAGTGGTAAGCGTGACTGCTACTTGGCACCCCAGTAGGGTCTGGGTTCAATCCCAGTCGACGTCGGTGGTTTTTCTGAGGCGAAATAATCTGGTCACGTCTTCCTTCGGAAGGGAAGTAAAGCCGTTGGTCCCGGTTCATATTCATGAGTCGTTAGGTAGGGTCCAGGTGGTGGAGTCGTCTTCCTGGCGTCGGTGATTGTCACCATGTGAGGAAATAGGCCGACGTAAAATAAAGATTAAAAAAAAAAAATGAACCGTCTGTCGCTACCGAGACGCAAAAATTATTGAAAGAAATAACAAGAATGGGAAGCTGGCGATACGCAAGCTGACGTGTCAGAACTTGGTGACGATTTTCAAGACGAAGAAGATTAGCTGCCCGACGACGACGATGCAGGCCAACCCGACGAGCCCGACAGTAAGGAATGTATTGAAAATAGGCTATCCAAGTACATTTGTGTTGTACGCGTGTATTGTGATGGTTTTAACATTGCATGCTGTGCGTTTGACTGTCATCTTTTGTTTGTTTACTTGTTTGCACGGTTGAAATTCTTCGTTGTCAAAATGTCGCGCATTGAAAAGACGTGAAAATTAAAGTTTTGGACACATGGCTACGCGAAAAGGGGTAGCTATGCGACAATTGGCTTTGAAATTCATCACGCGAGTGTAAAATCCATCATAACCATGTTTGGGGAACACTGTTATTTGGACGAACTGCCAGGAAGAGGCAGAAAACCCGGATCTTCCAACACTAAAGTAAATCAGAAAGTGGTATCTTTAATTTGGAAGAACAAATCAATATCGATTCGTGATTTGGCCAATAAAGCGAAAACCAGCTTCAGAATGATTCAACGTATCAAGAAACGGAACAACCCGAAGACCAACAAGAAACATAAAATCGCCGACCAAAGTGCAGAGCACAAGCAACGCACGTTTAGTGGCGAAGGGCTATCTCCAGAAGCTGGGACAAGATTGCGATGAAACCTACGGACCGGGGGCAAGGCTGGCCACAACCCGAGCTGTACTGACAGTTGGAGTCCATCGCAAGATTCACTTTCATTAAATGGACGTGGAGCCAGGACTGCTTTCCTGCATGGGCGTTTTAAGGAAACCATCTACATGGCCGTTCCGGATGGAGTTCAAGCGAAGCAAAAGTGGGCAAGTTTGTCGATTGGTTAAGTCGTTGTATGGCGTCAAACAATTTTCAAGGTGCTGGAAGGAGCGTTTCAACAAAGCTTCATACGATCCAAGCACGATTATTGTCTTTTCACGAAGCTGATTCCCAATGATGAACTGATCCTGATCCTGTACGTGGATGACCTTCTGATGGCAGGACGGAATCTATCATCGTGACTGGGCTAAGCTGTTTGAGATGTCCGATTGTGGTAAACTCCGCCATTTCTTAGGCATAAAAATCGACTACAACTACGAGGCCGGTGTAATGAAGCCGTCGCAGAATGCAAGTATCGATTGGCTGATGAAATGCTTTGGGATCGATGACTGCAATCCGGTCAGAATTTCAATGGAGAAAGGCCTAGCATTGGAATCGACGGGACAGCACACTAACGAAACGTACCGCGACCTATTTGAATCCCTGATGTACCTCAAGCTGTGCGTTCGACCTAACGTGTGTTTTCCGGTTGGATATCTAAACCCTTTCCAGCAAAACGCTACGATTCAACATTGCCAAGCACTGAACCACGTGGTCCGGTACATTCAAGGAACCAGAGGAATGGCACTACTATTTCGGCGAGATAAATTAAGCGTACCATTGGTCGGATATGCGGATGCAGATTGGGCCTCCGATATTCCCGATAGGAAGTCCGTAGGCGGCTACTTGTTCAAGGTGTTCGAATGTTCAGTCTCCTGGTGTAGCAAGAAGCAGCAGATAGTAGCAACATCATACAGCGAGGCAGAATATGTAGCTCTGAGTCTGGCGGCGATTGAAGTAATTAGGCTAACCAGAGTTCTCGAGGACCTCCAAGAAGCTAACGCATAGATTACCATCTACACATAGATCAACCATCACTTACAGAGGATTGGCAAAATGATTGAGATAGGCAAAATTTTGCCCAATTCAATTCCTTATAATTTTTTGAAAAATTGTTGAATTTGGACAAAACCGGAAGCATTCGACGGCAAATTTAGTCAAAATTCAGGAAAATGCATGGTCACGAATACTGGCCAAGGACACCGAAGATGTTCCGGATTTTCAGAGGGCATGTCAAAAAGAAATTTTTTCTGCTGCTCGTATTTTTGTGTGGTGTGAAGTTACATCGATGACCTCTATTTTCCTAGAAACAAGAGCTCATTGAAAATTGAATGCCGGCGGTTACACTAAGATCCGTTGAAAAACTTCCGAAATATGGCCATTTCCGTAAAACTGGTTCCGGATACTATGGTCAATCATGTATATCCTTCCAATCATGTGTATATCACCAAAACATCAAGATTTTTCATGGAGGTGCTTCAGGGAGCATATTCAGGACGATCAGTTGCCCTGAACACTCTGTAGTAGGTTCCAGGTGCCCCGGGGGAAGTGACCAATTTGGAAAATGTCCGGAACCATATCAATATGGGTATCAAACTTCAAGATTTTTCGAGGTGATACTTCTAAATGCATTTTAGAACCAGCAGCTGCCATGACCACTCTGTAGTAGATTCCAGGTGCCCCGGGGAACCGGCCAATTTGGAAAATGTCCGGAACCATATCAATATGGGTATCAAACTTCAAGATTTTTCGAGGGGATACTTCTAAATGGCCATCATCAATGGTGCCATGTTCAATTTTCATTAGTGTCCCCCCCCCCCCCCCCCCCCCCCCCCCCCCCCCCCCCACCACATACCCAATTAATTTTTCTATTTTTACCAAAAAACCACAACATTATTGAAATTTTTTTTTTTTTTTTTTTTTGCCTCTTTTTCCCTATTTTTTTCTTTATAGAATTCGCATGAGTGTGAGTGCGCTTTCTATTCAGTGCACTGTGGGGAGAAGGGTGGCCATTAATCGAAAAATTGAATATTTTCAATTTAACATTTTTATATGCCAATTGAAAGTACATAGTCTGGTTAAGAAAAGCTGAAAATATTTCAGCTTTATGTATTGACTAACAGAAGATACATGCTACCAAAGTTGAAAAAAATGGAAAATCATAAAAATCGAGCGCATTTTTCATCATATGTGTTCCATGCAATAGACAGTCTTGCAAAAATATTGATACATACCATTTTGAAGCTTGAAAACTAAGCTTTCCACTGGTGTAATCAAAATTATGAATCGATCAATTTTTTGGGCCGTTTCACAAGAAAATACTTAAAAACAACGACTTTTTTTTACTAAATCATGTCGCAGAAAAAAAGTCCACCTCGGTTCGCTCAACTATTTATAGGGGAATGAAGTACAATCATAGTGTCAATTTTCAATGAAGGTTTCATCTGCTTTTACTTGCTCTAACTCGAGAACGCGCCTGTTGATTTTTTTTTATTTGAATCATCAAGCAAAAAAGGAAAGGAATATTTATTTTACCTAAAATGGGTTGTTTTATTTTGACGTGTTTGTTTTGTTTTTTTACGCGCTTTTTTCATCATCTCCATTGTTGTTGTTGACACTGTCTACGAACTGTCCAAAAGTGCAACTGAACGAACATCACACATTTCCGATTGAAAGTAGGAAAAGTAGTGTTTTGTTATATTGTGTAAATGGCATTGAAGTATGTGGACATCGTTGGCCGGTATGATTGTAAAAAACGAACCGTTGATAATGTTACAAAGACATTTGAAGAAATTTGTCAAACTTTCAAAATAATTGAATCAAAAAAAGAAACTCTACGGTGTAAAATAAGAAACGTTTTCACAAAGTTCGTTAACAAATGGAGATGTGCAAACAGACAGAAGAGAAGGTTCGAAAGTGATAATAAAGTGTGGCTCAATACATCATTTAACATCGATCAATTCATACAACACGATGGGATTGAAGATTTTGCCTCGTCCAGTAAACGCGGAAGACTTGAGAAAGAGTTTTCAGACCTTAGCGATAGAAGTAAGCGTCGTCTAATCGCAAATGAAGTTGATCGCAAATCGGATTCATCAGAGAAAGTTCTGATGATTGCAAAAAGAATAGCCTTCAATAATCAGCAATTCAATCTAATGAACGTTCTTGGACACATATTGAAGAATCAAAACAACGCACATAGCATGTTTGTTAAGTTGAAAGATAACCGTGGCTTGATGTCAGCGGAAGCTGCATTTACCTTTTTCATCGACAATGGATTTTCTAAGTCGCAGTATGAAAACATACATACTGCAGATTCTGCACGATTCCCAAGCTACTGGAGTATTCGAAAAATGAAAGCCATTTGTGCGCCACCTGCAAATGCGATCGAAGTAACAGCTACAAAAATAAAGGTAATTATGATTCGTTCTACAGAAGTGCGACTTACTTGACAAAACAAGTTTTGGCATATTTATAAGGTTTGTAAGTAACTACTTTTGGAATGATTATAGCCCTTAAATAGTAGTTAAAAGTAAATTTTATTACTAAAATAGTTATTCAAAATCTTCAATATTATGATTTTAGGATTATAATGATCTACAAGACATAACTGTGCAATAAAGTACTTGTGTTTGCATTGTTTATCATGCTCACACTGTGTGCATTACCAGGTGAATAATTTTTGTTAAATTTATTTATTTTTCATATGAAGGTGAACCCTCAAGATCTCATGGATCATACGGTTAAAAGGTTGATTGTGATGCAACAAGCTGAAATTATGGAATACTTGGATTTAAATGACATGAAAAATGCAGAATTGATTCTTCTTAGTACAAGGGGATTAGATGGATCTTCTGGGCACTCGCAATATCACCAGCGCTTTCCAAGTTGTAGTCAGAGACAAGAAGATGAAGATTTATTAGCTACTGCTACAACGCCAATCCGACTTTCACTGAGCAATGATTTGAACAAAATTTTTTGGTTCAATCAAATGCCTCAGAGCGTCCGATTTTGTCGACCAATAATATTGGAGTTTATAAAAGAAACCAAAGAAATTGTACTTAAAACGAAAGAAGAAGTTGAATTGGAATTCAGCAATCTTAAGCCAGTTCAAGTTGAACTATCCGAAGAAAAATCAGTCTCAGTTTCATTCGATTTTGTTATGAGTATGATTGATGGGAAAATTTTGACGTTTATAACCGGCACGTCTTCAATGCAATGTTTTACTATCTGTGGTGCATCGCCGAATAAAATGAACGATAAAAAGGAATTGGAAAAAGGATTTCCATCAAGATTGGAGACATTGCAGTACGGAATATCACCATTACATGCCTGGATGAGATATTTGGAGTGCTTACTTCATATTTCATATAGAATTCAATTCAAGCAATGGCGGGTCACTAAGGAGTTTAGAGATGTGAATCAAACACGAAAACAAGAAGTTATGAAAAATCTCTACGAATCATTTGGCGTGCGAGTTGATGAACCAAGAGCAGGAGGATCGGGAAACAGCAAAACAGGAAATGTTTGTCGAAGACTTTTCTCGGATCCTGAGCTGCTTAGTAACGTTCTGGAAATAGACCGTGAATTGGTTGTAAGATTCAAAAATATATTGATTACTATCAACTGTCAACAACCAGTTAACCCACAAAAAGTAGACGTTTATGCTCGAGAAACATACCGTTATTACCTTAGCTGTTATGCATGGTACAAAATTCCAGCATCGGTACATAAAGTACTTGCACATTGCGGCGAAATTATAATTCATTCTCCGGCACCAGTTGGTATGATAGGAGAAGAGGCTTCCGAATGTCGCAACAAGTATTATAGAAGAGATCGAGAAATTCATGCCAGGAAAACAACACGTGAAGATGACTTATATGATGTCTTCATTCGCGCGATGAATTCTTCAGATCCGTTAATAAGTTCAATTTCGATTGGTATAAATAAGGCAAACAGCATCCTGAAAACATAATAATACAATTTTTATTCCAGGAAAGAGGCTCAAGTGCAGAAATATTGTTGAACTTCCAGAAATTGTGAAGAATTTCCTTGTATTCGACGATCCTGACAGCTGTGAAGAAACAAATGAGGAGAAAAACTCTGAAGAGAGAAACGAGTTACAAAAAATCATGGAACATGTAGGAGACATAAACGAAAATTTTGCAGAAGATGTAGATTTTGAGACCTCAGTTTCTGTCAACGTAAATGAAGATATGGTTTAATGTTCTTTTTGCTTCATGTAACTTTCATCAAATCTTTCACTTGTGTTTTTTTAAATTTTCCTTTTTTATGATTCAGTTTATTAAACCAAAATGCTATTTACACTTATCCTTGAATTTTCAATCGAATTTATGTATTTGCGATTACACTAATTCATTCATTCATGAAAGCAAAAAGTCTGAATTATATCCAATACCTAACATTGCATTGTTATTTATCTTTCTGAACATACTTTGTCAACGTTTTTGATCGTGAATATACGGCAAACAAAGGCAAAATAAAATTCAAACCTCGGTAGAGGTACCGATTTGATCAAAATGCATATGATTTTTAGGATGTGTGATTTTTGATGGATTATATAAGGGCTAGTTAAAATAATACGTAACGTTAGAAATTAAGTTTTGGATATATCCAATCCCTTATTAAGCACTTTCCCTTTATCTAAAACATTTGTAACGTAATTTCATGAAATGCTTGTGGGCAAATTCTCCCTGGTATTACGTAATATTTGAATAGGCCCTAAATTTAACAAAAAAGCGTTTCTTCACATTCATTCATTCACAATCATTGACAAAGTATGGTCGGCATACTATAAATAATATTTTTTACATATACTGATGAAAACGTTCCTTACCCTACTAAACATAATTTAAACACCTTCCCAGAAGATTAATCACTAATAAAATCCTATCGCACACATCAACGGTAGTAAAAAAATAGTTTGAAACACCAAAATATTTTTGGCCACCTATTTGTATGGGACCTTCCCACAGTGGCCCAACGTATGGATTTTTTTTTTTTTTTTTTTTTTTTTCTTGGGATGGTGTTAGAACGGCAACGGTTAGGAGAACCACCCCCCCCCCCCCCCGGTAAAATCGGGGGGTTGCGGGGGGCGGGCATGTACCCAGAATGTCGCGCGACACCCCCGTTAAAATGGGGCGCGATAAAAATCCCCCCCCGACAAAAAAAAAACCCGCCCAGGGCCCCCGGGGGACCGCCCAAGGGGAAAACGCCCCCCGGCCCCTTCGCAGACTTCGAGGCTGGCGGCGCATGGCCATGGATCGAGTAGAATGGAGACGACTTCTGTATACAGCAAAAGCCTTTAGCTTTAGCTAAAAGCGGCTTTTGTTTGGTTATCCATTATGAGTTTATTTCGGAAATGCGTTTGAATTTTTTTTTTCATAAGGACGATGCATTTTATTAATAGCGAGTGGGGCCTCCGTCTGCCGCCAGAACCGCCTGGATTCGACGGGGGATGGATTCATAAAGTTGTTGAACCGTTTCCAGAGGAATTTTTTGCCACTCGTCGATAAGCATTTCTTCCAACTGCTTTAACGATGACGGAGGAGGAAAAACGTTTCTCACCCTTGCTCCGAGAGTTGACCATAGCGGCTCAATTATATTGAGGTTCGGCGATTGTGTAGACAAAATCATCAAAAGGTCGAAAGTAACAATTGTAAACAATCAATTAAAACGTAAATTTCCTGGAAATGCCAGGTTGCTAACATCTATATGCTCTACCGACGGGAAGGTAATAACTCCTTGTATCTGTCTCTGGTTCTATTTTGTTTGTGAGAGCAAGCAGATCGCAGAAAAATACGGTAGAAGTCATTGTTTACAAATGTTACTTTCGACCTTTTGACTATTTTTTCTAGAATTAGGCTTTTTGGCGTTTAATCACCTTTCCCTTTCTGGCGCATGCGGAGGGATGATGGTTTGTTTTCCTCCAAATGATTTCCCTTCTTACTTGCACTCCTTTGATCTAAATGGCGCTGTAGTGTGCGTGCGTTAAACGTCACTTCTAGGGTTTTTTTTTTTCATTAGGGCGAATCTACAATTGAGAGATTCTCTCCGGGCTCGCTCTCTTTCATTCATTACAGCGCCATTATAAAACTTTCGAGGGATTCTTTTGTACAGATCGAAACACAACAGTGCTGGCTAGCTTACTCTACAAATAGTAGAATGAAAAACGTAAAGGTGATCGGAATATGGATGAAAGAGAGCGAGCCCGGAGAGAGTCTCTTAATTGTAGATTCGCCCTAATGAATAAAAACCCTAGACTTAGCCTAATGCTGTGTGCTTTCACAGTCGACCATTATTGACAAAGAGAAGGCTCCCATACTACCATACGAAGTCAGCTGATAGGGAAAGCTGTCATCGCTGGGAGCCAGATCGACTAAGGTAAAAACAGCACAACCGTTCAGTTTATTTGGTGAGCAATTTTGTGAAAATGAACGATTTTTTCTTACTTTTCGATCAGGAAAAGTACGTACGAGTCGCGGGTAGTGTAAAGTGACGTATTGGCATCAAGCGGGCAAAGGCCTGGGGTTCCGTCACTAGTGAAGTGGAGTCCGACGGACGGAATATTCGCGCCGAATCGGAGCCGGCGAATAAGGAGCGCCGTAGAGACGAGGATCCAAGTGGCTTTTTAGAACGGGTGGTCGGTCGACGAATCAGCCCAATGCATGTGGAGCTGGCGCCTTCCAGCAAGTATCGGTAAATTTCCCTCTCCTTTCCCTATTCCTTTCCCCAATAGTAATTATAATAAACTTAAAATGAAATGTATATCAAATAGTATATTGATTCTATTTTCATTCGTTGAAGCTCTGATCCCTTTTCTTCTATCTTTGCTTGCTTCACCTTGGATACACAGTGTAAGGGAAGTTTTTCCGCCCAATTTCCCTCGGAGCCAATAATCGACCCTGAATACCAGGTACAACCTGAAGGGGGGGAAAAGTAAGTCCCCAGTGAAAAGGCCGATCTGGCAAGTGAACTCTAACAACATTTACCAAGCCGTTGTAGTCTACCCGTTTCAAGGCTGTGCGGACAAACCAAGGATAAACTGTTTGAAAAGGGGTGTTGAAGTGCGGGTAACCAGTCTAAGCTACCTTATGTTTTTTGAAAAAGCACTACCAACCCAAGATCCCTAGCAACCTATTCTGCTGATTCCCAATAAATAGGTTTTGCTCGTCAAGGCCAGTCGTCTTTTTTTTTCAAGCTCCTTGAGTATCTTGAGAGCCCACTCAAGAAAATATAATGCGAAATTTGTGTTTTACTGATGTTTTGAGGTGTCCGGATCATTGTGGATACAGGCCTTAGAACAACAAAAACGGTCTCTCGAAACAAAAACACGTTCACATCTCCATTAGCTCTATGCGTGGATGAAAATCTAAGACCTCTTGACCGCATCTGTACGGTAAATAATAATCCATTGATCAAACATGCAGTTACACACTTTTCGGAAACTTCGTTGTTTGCTGAAGTTACCCTTCATCTTCGAAGAGTTAAAATGCATTGAATATGTAAAATTTCCGTAATATCTCTGGTCTTTCTTCAAAGTCCATTGAATTTGAAGTTTTATTTGAAGCAAGATAGTCGTTATATGTTTACGAAATACAAGAAGTACGGAGCAAAATATTGAAGAAAGTTCTAAACATTTCACCAAAGCTTGTAAGTAGCTCACAAAAAGTTGAATCCTATAAGGACGATCACTTTGACGCACGAGGAAAGTACGCAGACACAATTATTATTTTAAATTTAAATTTAAATTGTTTTTATTTTACAATCTAGTATGATGTTTGAAAATTGGAAATATAATTCTTAACGATATGCACCTCTAGGAGTGGACAGCAATTTTCTGCTAGAACCAAAGATGTGAAGAGAAAGCATTGATAGGTCCGTAAGAGCACGGCAGGTTGTGAAATTGAATAGAAGTAGTTGAAATTGAGCGTAGGGCATGGCTCAATTTCAACTACTTCTATTCAATTTCACAACCTGCCGTGCTCTTACGGACCTATCAATGCTTTCTCTTCACATCTTTGGTTCTAGCAGAAAATTGCTGTCCACTCCTAGAGGTGCATATTGATAAGAATGATATTTCCAATTTTCAAACATTATAATAAATTACGTGCTTCGCGCAACACCAAACAACATGATTAGTTTAAATGTATTTGAATCTAGTATGTTCAAATTATACACAGTGACTCAGTACACAAGAAGATTAACCAATAATTCGTATTCCTCAATCTAACGATACCAACAAACCATCTAAGCCATACAAATCGCTTCCAAGTAATATTGCCCAGCTTGCAAAAAGCAAAGAAACAATCAAGTTTTCCATCCCGCAAAAGGGTTCTACACACGCCACCGCCAAACCACGAGATAGCTTCCGTCGAATGTACCGCTACTCGGGGCTCTCGCGATAACTCCCCCCTCCCCCTTCCGGTCCAACCCGAGCCGCTTTGTATGTCACCGCGATCACCGCACTTAACGGCCAATCAAGCGAAGCGCGACAGATTATCGGAACAACCGTCGTCGACGCGCTGACGGACAATTGTCCCCGAAAACCGAACACGGAAAACCACGCGGATAAATGCCCGGTAGCCACGTACGAGCATAAATAAAGAAGTTAAACGAAACAAATGAGTCTCATCAAATCGGCGTCCGGTTTCTTCTCACTCGTGGCTATGACCGCATCATCATCATCATCATCATCGTCGTCGTCACTTCGTTGTCATTGTGATTATGCAAGTGAGACCATCTCGCTTCCCGCCGCTTCATTGGATTTGTTGCGTTCTTCTACTGTTTTATTGTCATCGAGGCAGGCCGCGCTTTTCCATCTAGGGTCATCACCCAACCTGCTGGAAGATTTCCTTCTCCTAGTGGGAGAGAGCTAAGCGGCAACAGCAGCAGCAGCAAAGCACGATCGTCAGAGACAGGAAAATGATAGAAGCGAATGATCGTGATGAGCAGAGGCAGCAGCAGCAGTGGGAGTCGTTAACCACCCGAGATTCTTTCTCTCCTTCCATGGGTGCAATAGTGTTCCGTCCCCACCAACCACCCAGCGCAGTCTCTCGTTCGCGATGGTGGAGGTAATCCAGTGCGGCACCCGATTAGCCAATCCGATCACGTCTCACCGGCGGACCCGGTAGAAGGCATCAGAAGTGGCAGAGTGGCAGCAACGACTTTTACGACGGCCATAGTCACATAAGACTTTTCTCTTCCTCTTTCTCTCACGTCGTCGTTGGCCGTTGAGTTTCGGATCGATCACGGTGTGCTGAGGAGGCTACGAGCATAAGAAAGCACCCATCCCATTGCGTTGATGGCTTGGAGCTCGGAGCATGACGGGATGGGGTCCAAATCCCCGGCTGGAGGTGGGATGTGGGCATTGTGCGATGATGATGGCGATGACGATGATGATGATGATGATGTGGCCATTGACATCTTCTGGTGTTGGGGGAGAACGAAGAACATCCGGTGCTTTGGGCTCGGTTTTTATGAATCGAACGGTTTTGGACTTGGATGATCAAACAAGCGAGATTCACGGGGAGAAATTATCCGTCGTTAGTGCGTAGGTGAGCTGAAGAGAGGAAGTTACGAACGACCGCTGCATAATAATACGCCTAGATGGAAGCTAGAGATCTGAGTTTAAATTTAGTGTTTTCCACGTACTGTGAGAGTGCCACATCTTTTAATGGGGATAAAATGCTTAAGTAATAGCGAAGTAGGCCGATTACCAACGACAGAAACGAATGTTTATTTACATACATTCGCAACTCATTCCAACTGCAGTTCAAAACAAGGCACGAGCCAAAACCAGACAAAAAGGATACAAAATACGGCATCAAAAGGAAACATCTTCTTACTAAAAGATCCCCCTCCGGCAACAAGCAGATCATACATAATTCCTGACAGTTCTGGCACACGACGAAGACGATCGAATCGAAAGAAACCACCTGCTGCTGAATGGTGATGCGCATCTCTCGACTTGCCTCGCCAGCAACGGTCAGTCTTCTCGGACATCAACCGCAGCAGCTTGCGCTTCTCGCGACTCACATCTTCCGAACAAGGAATGGGTAGCAGGTAAGTTCTGAACCAAAAAAAAAAGTCGTTAACGAAGGCAAAAAAAGACGTTAGATCGCGGTGGTGGGGCGGCAGCAGCGACGGTCGACGAAGCATTATAATAAATACATTGTGATCAAAACAGGAACGCGTGCTGGTGGTTGATAGCCCCGGCCGGCAGATTTTCGACGCAGCCAGAGCGAGATGCGTTCTTCCTCTCGTTGTCTCCCTGGATCTTCCACCCAAAGTTTAATTCAATAAACACCTGTACGTTTCGGTTGGTTCCGTTCAAAGACCTGCGGAGCTTCCTTCAAGGTAGGGTAAAATACTCGCAGGTTGCTGCACTTTCATTATTCTCATGTTGGCGCACTTGCATTTTTATCGTATTTTGATGACGGCTCAGTTTTTTGTTGTTGGCTACTCTGCGCTACTTGAAAACGAAGCTGCTGCTGTAATCTGCAGCAGTTAGTTGCGTAGGACATGCGAGTTAAATATAGCGACAGAGTTGTTGATAGTTTTTATGATATACTAGCTGATCCCGGTGCGAGCGTTGCTACGCCTGCAACTAAATGAATGAACATTACACAGCACTGGCGGGTTTATAGTTGTTTTTTTTTGGAATGAGTTTTTTTTTTTGACTAAGAAGGGGTTCAAACTTCTATCAGAACATTCTTCTTACCCAGGAAATACACAGTTTGTGTTTTAGTTACTTGGATAATTCTCATGTTTGGTTGAAATTTGTGTTTGAAATTACCATAGAAACATTTTTTGTATTAAAAAAACCCCGCTTGCCAATTTTGGTCCCATTTGCTTGATTAGTTCTCAAGTTATGCAGAAATTTGTGTTTCATTTGTATGGAAGCCCTCCCCCCTTCCAGAAGGGGGAAGGGGTCTAAAACAATCATATCTCGAGGATAATTCATGTTAAGGGGTTAAAAGCCATTTGTAAACAATGACTTTAAATGGCGATTTCTCTTGAATCTTAAATCACTCTCGTGAAATGAAAGCAGCATTTGGTAGAAGAATTTTAGTTCTACCATATGAAGAAACTGGATATAGTGGGATTCTCGTGATTTGTGGGAGATCACTGTTTAAAGTCATTGTTTACAAATGGCTTTTAGGCCCTAATCAGGAATTACTCGAGATAAGAACCTCCCCCAGCCCCAAAAATCACTGCATTCAAATTTTCACGCCGATCGGTCAGACAGACAGTCAGACAGAAATTCATTTTAATAGGGAAGCGGAACCTATGTTCACCATAGTACATATATTCATCACATTCTGCAGTCATCCAACTTCAAACGTAAAAAGATGTTTAATTTGTCCAATAAACGGACGCAGTAACCAAACATATATAATCCTGGCAAATAAAATTAGGTCTTGAATATAATTAAAAGCTACAAAAACGTTTCGGAGACTTAAATTTCGTAAAAATAATGAGCAGTCAGATTTTCAACACAATTTCTTACCTTTCCACTACAAATTCGTCGTATTGATCTAACCGTACTAGGGAATATACCCGAGCCAGACTCCAAGTTTTCTCTTTAATTGCACTTTATCCTCACACATAAAAATCACACTTCACTTATTACACTAGCCACACGAGAATCTACGAATACGTGATAAAATACGAGAAAACTATGGGATTAATTTTCACAATAATTTAAATACGCTTGCACCTATTCTGAACCGTGTTTACAATCGACATAATCGCTATTTTATTATGACTCTTATTCGAATGAAATGGGTTTGGCAGTACATCAATATCACCTGTTTTGTGGGAGTGCTACAAATCGCCCAAAGTTAAACTATTTTATTTTTCCATAGATTAAATAAATAATAACATGCTTCTAATTGTAGATTTTTTCAATATTTACCGAGAAATAAAATCCCACATTTAAAAATATTTTTCCATCTCTGTTGAATTTGGCGGCACTGCTCACATACTGTATAGCATACACATCAACACGCACACTAGTTCAATTCATAGAGCATTCTATGCCCAACGTTATGGTGAGTCTTGTTGTCAATATTCTCATGGAAGAATAACAAACAAACCCGTTCATTTTGTCTTGGTTATATGCAGGCTATCCAACACAATTAAAGTGCTGTCAAATGATCTACTTCATGCGAGAAATTTAATTTTGGGTGTAGAAGTGGAGAGCGTTAACTTGTTTATATTTTTTCATGATTAAAATCAGTACGATTAACATATGTACACAGATGGGATTAATGTATTTCGTGATATTATTAAAATAGGTACATAGCAGTGGCAACTTTTCCGTATTAAATTGGAAGAAAATTATCAGAATCGAATGTTTTGTGCGTTGCTAAACGATTAACGGTAAGTGGACGAATAAATTGTGAATAACGTGTGTACTTAGTGTTCGGTATTCAGTGCATATTCACCGATTTCCACTGGAGGTCTGCTTATTGAGCTCAAGATAGGTACCGCTTCCCTATATGTCTTTTTGGATATTGATAAGCTGAAGGTTCAAGGCTTCCTGATAGTGAACAGATTGGCTACACAGTTTGAAAGAAACATGTTATTTTCTGCGTTATCTTATGCACATGTATGGAATGCTAGATTTGGCATAAATTCATGTGATACTTCATGTAATTTTAAACCAGATATCGCCTAAGTAAAGTCTGTTGTATGAAAGATTTCAAACAATTTAGTTGTTTAAGCTTAAACGAAGAGAAATTTTACGCATCTGTTAAAATTCATTATTTTTGTTCTCTGTAGGAATTTACTCACTAGGCAACGGTAGCGACAAATGGTATTTCGAGCTTAGTGCTTATAAAAATATAGCTTATCCTCGTCTCCTAATTGAGTGTTTTCTATTCACTCGAACAGATATCAGATGAGAGTTTCCAAAACTAGTGTCATTTTTGCGTTGGTATAATTATGAGGCAAAGATTGTCTGGTAATCGAGAAATGTTAACCCATAAACGGTCAATTAAAGAATGTTTTTAGCCATGCCCTTACCGACTGAGCTGAAGCCATGAAACTTTTCAATGTTCAGGACAATGGAACTGTAAATAAAATTAATTGGAATAAAATATAAGTTTGATTTCATCAAAAACTTTTAATGATTTGCATTTAAACGGTGCAATAATATTAAGATGAATATCGCTACACCACTTTGGCGTTAAATGTGTTATCTAATTGATTCAATTTCCCTGAGCATACAGATATGGCTTACTTGCTGAAAGTTCGACGTCCTCCAGCATATAGGTTCCACGCAACTTTTAGCAATACCGGTAGTAGCATTCGGATCGAACTCATACCTCCAGTGTGGCATCAGCTGTAGGTATTTATGCTCACCAGTCAGAGAGCCATCCGCCGGTTAATCAACGGCAATATCAGAGTGAAAGTGATTTGGATTGTGTCTAACGGCTGAGGAGTGCATCGGTTGCAATTCGATTTCATAGATTTCCACCACCCTACGAACATCCATACGTACCAAATTGCATGCTTGGGAGCATCTTCGCCAACCCACTCGTTATTGCAAATATGACTACATACTTACAACATAAGCCCGCTCGCTCGCATGCATATATGATGGACTGCTTCGTGTGGGTGGATCGATTGGATGCAGCAGCAAAAAATGCACTCTGAACAACAACAACAACAACAACAGCAACATCAGCGTTGCATTGCATCCATCAGAGGAGGTGCACTCTCCTTTTCAGGCTCAAACGGCCGAGAAGAGCTAATTGTTGGAAAAGGCTCGCCTCTAAACGCCGAGCGGACAATGAACCGCGTTGGAATGTTCACTGAAAAAAAAAAAATCAACTTTTTCGACGGCACGCGCAAATGTTTGAACACGCATGCCGATGGCAATGTAAACAAACCCCATAGGTGCGTTCACTTTTATCTTCGACAGGTACCTACCTGTGCGGTACATGCAGGCGAAATGTACTCCAAAGATCGATAGTAAATAATGGACTCGCCTAGAAATAGGAAACACACGTTCCGCGGAAGATGGCAATTATCGGAAGTAAGATTTACATGAACTGTGGAAGGATTCAGATCAATAACCTCCAATTATACCTCTGACAGTTGTTTCGCGCGAATGGGTGCCACGCCGTCTGCGATCGAACTTTCCCACAATCGCAGCGAGACAATTTCCCAATGTTTGCCACCCGTCAACATTTATTCTAAGACCTGAATACACAACAACAACGCTTTTATCACACCCTTATTCATTACGCGTATAAAAAGACGACACACATGAAAGACAAATGTTATCACGCCGTGGTATAAAACCGGTGGTGTCCTCTTGGTGAGAATGGAACGAGGCTAATTAAGTCGTAAGTCACCTCGGCATACGCGCTCCGACACAATAAAAGCGAACACGAGAAAGAACCGGTGTCTTATCAGAGTAACCAGAACAAACTGGGCTCCCACCTACCAGCGTGGGATCGGCTGGGACCTGGGCTTGATGACAACTCTTCTGCAAAACCATTCACCGATAGGGCCCTGGTCCGGAGAGCGATAGTTCTGGTCTGTGGCCGGGAAGTCCGGGAAAGTGGCCGTGAGAAAATTGGTGATAAGACGGCATTGATGCATCCCAAGAGTGCATTTGTTTGCCGTTTGAATGTGGTGAGTCACCGATTTGAAGGAGGATTCACCGTTTCTCTGGGCTGTACGAATGCTATGCTATAGTTATAACCTGAAAGTAAATATTTGACGGTGTTTTTGTTTTTTATTGTTAAGTAAAGTTTATTATAGATTGGACAATCCATGACATAGCTCTTGAGGCTATGTTGAACTTGAAGATCACTTCTCGAGATCGATGGACTTTTCTAGTCGTTTTCGATGATTTCGATTACAAAACAGTTTCAGAAAAAAAAAGTCCTAAGAGAAGGTGACCATGCGGAAGAGCAAATCACTGAACTGGAATCTATTCCCGTCTATAGTGAGAATGTTCATTGAACGGTCTTTGCAATCAATTTGTGAGCTGTTTCGATCAAAACAGGCAATGCTTCGAAATACGCGTATTTTGGTTTCGCTGCTGCGTGAATAATCGAAAATTTTGTGTGAAAGTTTTAGAGCAAATACATACAACTCTGTAACAAAGTTCATTTCCAAATGGATCTGGGTACAACGAGTACCGATCCTCTGATCTCTTTCGTCGCGTCCTGGCAGTGGCTTTTCAGTTTGATCCGCATAAGGACTGTTCATTTTATTAAGAGGACACTTTTGTAACGCGATAAAAGGCAGAAGATTTACTCAATTTTGATGGAATTCGCTTGATCGTGTATTTCAATACAGCGACGGACGACTGACATTTTTTATATGAGTCAAAACAGTTTGAGCTTAGCAAAATGGAGCGACTCAATAAGGACACTAGAGTTTTGATTATTCAAAAGTATTACGAGGGACTGTCTTGTAGACATATTATCACAGAGAACAGACATTCAAGTGAAATTCAAAAAATGTGTAAGAAATTTAACTGCAATTTCATAATCATTGTAACTGGCAATACTGTGGTGGCGCTGCCATCGCCACCTATTCACATCACCGACCGTCGCGCATCTTAGTAGCCCAAATGTCAAAAAATTTCAAAACATTGTTTATCGGAAACGACATGGGCCGTAAGTGTGAATGTGCAAATAGGCAAAGTATTACCCGGGGAAAATCTTTTTACAGTTTTCCCAATGATGCAGATTTGTAAGTACCACATTCAATTTTGTGAATTCACTCCTAATGCTCCTGAAAAATCATTTTAGATGTAGCCGCTGGGTATCTTGCTGCAAGTCGCCCGAACTGCAGAAAATTTTGTCCTTGCAGGGAGTTCAAGCTTTCACGGTAAAAAAAATATGCTCCGACCACTTCTCTCCTGAAGATTTTCGAGTTCTTGGTAGAACGGATGTGGGGTAAGTACTGACAATTATGCCGGGATTCATAAAAATTAAATTATTGTCTAAATAGGCTTTTGTCCGGTTGCATTCCCCGCGGCAGTGGTCAGTAGCCTGGGACACGGATATATGAAACAACATTATTTTCGTTCCCTATTGATTTTTGGGAGCCTTTTGGTTCCTATAATAATTGTGCAAAATTTCAACTTGATCGGTGAAACTATATTTCAGCGCTCGCAGTTTTAATTTTCCATAGTATTTTATATGGCAAAACTTACCTTTTTAAAGAAATATCTGGCGAGGTGACCCGTTGTCCTCTAAAAATAAATCAATCCCTTAACTTGCTGCGAAATTTTTCAAAAAAACTTTTCTTAGAAGACCGCAAAGGGACCCGACGCTTGTGGAAAAAGTTACTAAGCTGAAACTGATTGCTATCCAATCGAACGGCTCATTGGACTGTTTTTTCTAGCAGCACAGTTTCTCCTTGCTGAGTGAACATAAACAAAACACAGTGGTTGCTTCGCGCAGCCAGCAGCAGGTTGCAGATGGCAGTGCTGCAAGAGAAAACAGTTCAATGAACCGTTCGATTGGATAGCAATGAGTTTCAGCTTATAACTTTTTCCACAAGCGTCGGATCGCTTTGCGGTCTTGAAAGAAAAGTTTCCTTGAAAAATTTTCCAGGAAGTGGTTGTATTGATTTATTTTTCAAGGACAATGGATCACCTTGCCAGATTTTTATCTGTAAAAGTAAGTTTTCCCATGGAAAATCCTATGTAAAATTAAAACCACTAGCGCTAAAATATAGTTTCACCAATCGAGCTGAAATTTTGCACAGTTATTACAGGGTCCAAAAGGCTTCCGAAAATCATTAGGGAACTGGAATTTAAATTTTGTCCCAGGCTAGTGGTCATTGCAGCAACGATCGAAACAACAACCATCTGAAAGCGTATTTAGATGCTAAGTGCAATACTGTACTGCAATACAATCTGCCAGAAATAGAGTTCATTGAAAATGATTCTGATTTCTTGGAATGGCTGGAAATAACTTCGAACCCACATGCGAGACATGAGCGCCAAGCAGACGAATCCGTCGTTTTAACTGAGCCTGCAAAATTGCGTTGGGGAAGAAGATCATGGGTATGTATACGACAAGTGGGTGAAAATGTTTCTGTTTTCAAGAAAATATTAATTTCAGACAATCGATTACAACTTGTGCTATGCACACGAAAAATGTAACCACAGTTCACCCCTCCGTGAATTCCACTGGGAATGTGATGTGTTTTGATGCAAATGCATACCAGTTTTGTTCAACTGATGACAGCGCGAAATACACTCCCACCAACACACACTTTAATTCCTCTGTGCTTCAGCGTGCGCTCAACGAATTTTGTTCAAGGTTGGGTACTGTTCAATCAAGTAAATTATATCTCATTTTTTCATTTAAACTGTTTTTATCTAGCCAGAAAAAAAGTAATATCAATTTTCAAGATAATCCGCTAGTTTTCTCCATAAAGCGATTTGTTTTTTGAATTAAACCAATGAGGAACAATTTTTATTCAATTTTTAGTCAGCATTACTCAAATATGAGTAACGTTCACTGGTCGTGCGTAAAGCAGTAAGGTGCGAAAAATAAACAAACATGGTTGCCGTGATCAAATAGCAAGTGGCAACAACCCGAGAGATGGCAGTAGTGTTTCAACGTATTTTAATTTGAATCCTTACACAAGTTTTGTTGTAAAATATATTCTAGCTTAGATGTCTGTTCTCTGTGATATTACTCAATTTGTGAATACAATGGATGGCTGGTGTGCATCAAAAAGTTTGGAGAGGAGCATACTGTGGACGATCTGCTAAGATCCAAAACCAGAAGTGGCCCTGTCAACCCACAAAATGAGAAGAAATGTGTTGAGCTTCTGTTATCCGAAGAATGTCCGACATGTTGCGGGAGTATCCGTTGGATTTGTCCAAAGCGTCAAAATGAGACATAACATAAGGACATACAAGAAGCAAAACAATAAAACGCCAAAACAGAACGCGGAACAGCTGGAACGAGCCAAAGAGCGATGCCGAAAGCTTAATAAAATGTTGAGAAAGCATCCCAATCGTTGCATTTTGATGGATGACGAAACATATTGCAAACTGGACACTCTCCCGCTGCCGGGGCCGTAGTTTTATAACGCGGTTGTTGGGGAAAATGTACCTGATGACAGAGGAACGACCGGAATGGAGAAGTTCGGCAAAAAAGTTCTCGTGTGGCAGGCTATTTGCTCATGTGCCAAACGAAAGTTGGCAATTTTTCACCACTGGAACCATCAACGGAGAAGTTTATCGCAAGGAATGCATAAAAAGGCGCCTTGTTCCTCTGTATTGTGAACACAACATCGACACACTGTTCTGGCCTGATTTTGCATCCTCGCACTACGCTTCTGCAACGCTGGATCGGATGAAGGAGCACGGTTTCAATTGCGTCCTGAATTGCGTCCGATCGAGCGCTAGTGGGCAATAATCAAGCGGCACCTCCGACAGGATGGCAGAGAGGTACAATCTGTCAAAGAGTTCAAAGAAATGTGGTCATCTGTTAGCCGAAAGGTATCGCAGAAAACTGTGGAAAGTCTTATGAAGGGTATTCGTCGAAAAGTGCATCAATTTCATATGGCAGCCCTAAGTTTGCACCTTTAAACTGAAGAAATGATCCATAAAAAAATAAGCTCGTTCCTTAAAAAACGTATTTATGATCCATAAAGCTCCATTAAAGCTCCATAAAAGGTTTTATGTCATTCCTTAAACTTGTAAAATTGATCCTTAGAATGTAACTTTTGTGAACTAGAATATATGCATATGATCAATAAAGTATTGACAATATTCCATACATAAATAGCTAATGATCCATAATAGGTTTGAATAATGAATCACAAACTTCTAAATATGGTCAAATAGCAAATCAACTTTGAGCATTTAAAATAATAGGTATGATCCATAAACTATGCCGGGATTATTCCTATTTCGGGTTTAATTTTTAATTTAAAAATACAGGTCAAATTTAAGACTCGTTCAAAATGCAGATTTTTTTCATGCCGATTAATGCCGAATTTATGCCGAGCAAACGCTTGCCGTCCAACTCGCTGTCGCTCGTCGAACCTGACTGCATAAAACATCCTCCGTTTGCATTATACCGGGCCAATTTGACCTGGTCGTTTGACTGGAATTTAATCTATGCTATGTTGTCGGAAACATTGACCGCTTTCTGCCGGCTTAGTTCTTCAATCCTCAATACGGCTCCGCTAAAACTCCTCAATCCTTCTTTAGCAGCAATATTTTACCGGATACCTGAAAGAACGGACATGTCACTAAATAATAATTTTTTTTTTTTTTTTTTTTTTTTTTTTTTTTTTTTTTTTTTTTTTTTTTTTTTTTTTTTTTTTTTTTTTTTTTTTTTACTACCCCCCCCCCCCCGTATTTTAAAAAACCCCCCCCCCCTCGGTTTTTTTTATTTTTTTTTTTTTTTTATAATATAAATTTTCCCCCCAAAAAAAAAAGGACATCTCTCTTACCCACCACCCCCCCCACACAAAAATTTTTTATACACCCACACTCACATGATTTTTTTTTTTAAACACCACCCCCCCACCACACCCACCCCTTAATAAAAAAAAAAAATAAAAACAATACTCACACAAAAAAAAAAAAAAAAAATTTTTTTTTAGTTCTGGCGCGTATTTATAGACTGTTCCAGAAAGTATAAGCACACTTTCAAAATAAAAAAAAGTCATTTTTTTTTTAGTTTTAATAATTTTATTTTGCGAATCATATATGTATTTGTGTTCAATTTGATATTTTACTCTCGTTTAATCAAAATATTTAATCATAGCCAAGGCTCCTAACTTTTCCTCGAACATGACCCATTAGCTTCTGCACAGTGGTACTTCCCACCATTTTGACTACTTTTGGCCAATCTTTTTTAAATTTTTGGATGTCGTCCGCTGGTTTTATGAATTTTCGAAGCTTTGCTTTGGTTAAAGCCCAAAAAGTCTCGATTGGCCGTGCCTCCGGGCGGTTCGGCGGATTCATGTCTTTCGGCACGAAACATACATTTTGACTTTTGTACCATTCCAAAGTGTCCTTTGCGTAATGACATGACGCCAAATCAGGCCAAACCACTACTTGACCTTCGTGCTGCCTGATCATCGGCAATAACCGCTTCTGGAGACATTCCTCAACGTATTTCTGAGTGTTCATCGTCTCCATTGTGATGTACGGACTAGATGTTTTACCACACCCGCATATTGCCTGCCAAACCATAACCTTCTTACCGAATTCTTCGGTAAAAATTGCCTTCTCCGTTTCGGGGATGTCTTTGTCTTCGCTTACAGTATAGAATTGTGTTCCGGGAAGCGTTTTGTATTCTAGTTTCAGATACGTTTCATCGTCCATTATTATGCACCCAGAATTTCTACACAATAACGAATCGTAGAGTTTGCGGGCCCGTGGTTTCACGGACGCGGCCTGTTTTGGGTTCCTTTTGGGTTTTTGCTGCTTTCGGTATGTTTTTAGCCCAAGTCTTTCACGCATGACGTTACTCGACGAGGTCCCTAGTTTTTCGCAACATCCCGAACGGAAGTCGCTGGTTTTCGCTTGTAGGCATCCCTGATCTTTTCATCGATATCCGGACTAACAGGACCGGATTTCCGACCACTCTTCGGCGCATCTTCAAAAGTACACTGTTCTCTATATTTTCGAATCGCAGATCGTACCGCTCCAACGCTTACACCGTCTTCCTTGGCCAATTTTCTCAAGGAGAGTCCGCTCACAGTGCACCATTTGTGCACGATACTTTTCCGTTGTTCCGGAGTAAGACCGCGCATTTTAATAGGTAACACAAAACTGAGCACTCTTTTGATGCTATGTCATTCAGAAATGTGCAAACAAAAGGACGCAGCCAAAACATGTTGAAATATTTCATTATATTCAAAGTGACCGTTAAAATAAGGTGTGCTTATACTTTCTGGAACAGTCATTAGAATAAAAATTTTTTACCAAAAAAAAAAAAAAAAAAAAAAAAAAAATCACCCATGTTTTTTTTTTTCCTTTTTCTTTTCTTTTTTTTTCAATTTTTTTTTTTTGATTTCTATCTTCTTTTTGGTTCCCCCCCCCCTTTCCCGATTCCCAGGGATCTGAAAGGCAAAAAAAAAAAAATTTTTATTTTTTTATTTTAAAAGGAAAAAAGGTTCCCCCGTTTTTTTGGTTTTTTTTTTTTTTATTTATTTAAATAAAAAATTTTTTTTTTTTTTTTTAACTAATTAGGTTGTTGTGTTGTTGCATGAAGCGTGATCAATTATAATATTTTGAAAAACTTTTTTTCCTTTCTCAACTCTCTCAACTCTCTAAACATATACGCACACGCAATAACACACATAAAATATTATTATTTCTTTTTCAGTATTGGTTTTAAAATGATTTCGATTACTATTGTTTCAATCAACATTTAGTCATAGAAATTTTGCTTACTTACTTTTATCTTCATCTAGTACTGTTGAACTAGTCTTCTATTCCTGATTCTGATTCCTCTTCATTTCCTTTGTATTCATAAATCTGTTCTGCCTTTTCCTTCAACTTTTTTTTTGTTTTTTGTAAATTCTATCCAGTTTTCTTCTACTAACCCTGGTATCTTATTTTTATCTTCCTTGATCGAATCATTCCAGGTCTTTGCCGGCCTTCCTATCTTTCTTTTTCCATACTTCATTCCCAGGTCAACTCTCAATGGATGCCCAGTTTGCCTTCTTTGTATGTGACCCCAGTAACTAATCCTCATTACTCTAATCTTTTGAACAACTGTTTTCCGTCTAACAGCCTTGATAATTTAAGTCTTCCTCTAGGTTTATCCCTACAGCATCTAAGCATCTCCTTTACTATTTGCATTTCATATTTACTAATAGATTTTCTATTCCGTTTTATGAGTCATATAGTTCCCGAGGAGTTTGGATTGTGTTTCCATAATCTTGAGCAAGGCTTGCTCTCTTTGCCATTCGCTTGAGAGTACCACCAATAGTATCACATGGAACTTTCACATGAGACGTTGCAAAGAAGTGCCATTCTGCTCCCAAACCATACTTGGGCTTGAAATTGCACAAGCTGGCAAAGTACTTTTTGTTCTTGTAATGGGCCGCTGTTCCATCTGACATGAAAATATTTTTTGAGCAATATATTGAATTTTGATCAATGAAATCTAGCCATTTTGATACAAACAACTGAACTTCTGTTGAGTCATGGGTCAATACTTCAGATATTATGATAAAGCTTTTGTTTTCCAATTTATAGTAATATACTTCGAAGGTTGGGAATAAACAGGATCAACCACCTGATTTAATTGTATTATCACTAAAATTTAAAATTTATACTAATTTAAGAATAAGCCCTATCCAAACAGTAACCTTGATTTTCCAAACATCCAAAAACCCTTAAAAAACCAAATTGTCATTAAAATTAAATTAAATTGGCTTCTATGTTTTCAATTTTTTGCAAATTGACTTGAAATTTTAAAATTTTTGTTTTTAGCGTGTAAAAATCGATTTTACAATTTTATTTCATAAAAGTAAAGATAATTTTCTAAAAGTCACCCATACATCACTTTTTTGTAAGTCTTTTCCTTTTTGAGTTATGTTGATTGAAAAAAAGCCCTTTTCAAATGGTAGTCTAGATAAATTTTGAAAAAAGAAAGTATGCAAAGTTGCTTGTAAAGATATAGTCTACATACCCACAGCGTTTCATTGGATTCTGAGAGGGTGCTGCCAATCACGAAGACGAGTTGGCGTGAAATTCGTCCATGGCTAAAAATGCTCTAAACTTTGATCGATTAGAGGCATGTCCGATTGAGAGGAGTGAAAAAAAACAAATTTTAAGTCCCGACCCATTGGCCGTTGCCATGGCGGACCCCTGTACATAAACTATGCTCAGGTTGGGACCCCCCAGATGGCCAGCCAAGCCCGTCGGTCGTGGTGGACGCCGGCGAGATTTTCCATTTTCTACCCACCCTCGGACGGACCGACGGGGCAACTTTTGGTCAAAAAAGTACTTATAGGAGGGGTAGTGTGAGCGCAAGTTAAATCCTAATTTGAGTGAAAATGTCCTACAAGACGAATAGGATACCTCCTGGTGCCTACTAACGACTGTTCCAGAAAGTATAAGCACACCTTATTTTAACGGTCACTTTGAATATAATGAAATATTTCAACATGTTTTGGCTGCGTCCTTTTGTTTGCACATTTCTGAATGACATAGCATCAAAAAAGTGCTCAGTTTTGTGTTACCTATCAAAATGCGCGGTCTTACTCCGGAACAACGAAAAAGTATCGTGCACAAATGGTGCACTGTGAGCGGACTCTCCTTGAGAAAATTGGCCAAGGAAGAGGGTGTAAGCGTCGGAGCGGTACGATCTGCGATTCGAAAATATAGAGAACAGTGTACGTATGAAGAGTGGTCAGAAATCCGGTTAAGTTTTACTAAAGTTTTATGAAAGCCACTAGAAATCAATTTGGTTTTATTATGGCAGCAAGAGATGCCAATAGGTTTCAAATTTTAGTCAGGTTTATAAGAACCTACACAGCTTCTTTACAACGATATTAAAACCTTGACTTCTAAAATTCCTTTTACTCCTATCAAAGGTTTTATTTTGACTTTATAAACTCATAAAATGCTGTTTTGAAATGCCGTTGTAGGACTCATTCGTATTACCTTATTATGGTCAGTTGAAAAAGCATTTTAAAACCACCTCCAATAAATGCATTAAACGGCTAATTGGCATTGAGGAAAGCTACCAAGCGACCAGATAGTTTTATAGTAGCCATTGCTAAGATAAATTGGCTTTTTGGCAAAACTGTGATTTCTTGCAATCGCCATATTGGAATATATGAAATAATTGAAATGTGGAAAAATAAGTTCACCAAATTTTAAATGTAATACAATTGAACTGTAGATCTGAGACAAACTTCGGTATTCGTTTAGATAACCTTATTGAATTCCATCAATAATCAATCAATAATCAGGAGTTTCATGATTAATTTACCGAATATATTTCTTTCAATTTTGTTTCTGTTGTTGTAAACTCGCATAATTTCCGAGGCGCATTAATTTTCAGCTCTTATCGTGCCAATATTCACCATAAAATTAAATGCGCATATGATTTGGAGCATGATACGCTATAAAAAAAAACTCAATTTGTTTTAGATATTTTGCTATCAAAGATAATTTCCCGCAACACTAAAACTTTTTTCTCAGCCATTATTTACTGTTGAATGAATCAGAAGAGCAGAGAATCGAACAAAGCAGAACAACAAAAACCAACCACGATATCGCCGTGAAGTTTGACAGCTGTGGCCATTCGGCCCTATGCTGGTTTTGATGGCGGCCAATAGGTTTTATGATGGTTCTCAAGTGGTCATAACATCTTTCACTAGAACATTTTCAAAATCTTTATGGTCTTAGAAAGGTTTTATGAATTTGTTTTCACAACCGTCTATAGAGTGGGCCACTTTGTACACATTTCGGCTTTAAGCATAGAGGAGGTGTTTGTGGACAAAACAGTTTTGAATGTAGTTTCATCAACAAAGCCGGGAGGAGTGCTATACGGCTGGAATAGAACTGAAATTGTTACTTGGACTCCCACCTTGGAATCCGAAACTATGGACATTTTCAGAATAACCAATGCAGATCTACAAATAAGGATAATTTTGTGATCTATTGCAAAAAACCGCATCAAAATCCAACGGCTAACGATGGAGTATCATTAATTTTAAATTTGATATTTTCTTTCTCAGAGGGGTTGGGGACGTACGTGTTAAGACCAAATTTTTTTCCAATTCTAAGATAGCAATTTTTGGCAAATTGACTTTGAATTTTAAAATACTTTTTTTAGCGTGTAAAAATCGATTTTACAATTTTAAAAGTTCAGATGATTTTCTAAAAGTCACTGATACACTTTTTTGTAAGTCTTGTCCTTTTTGAGTTATGTTGATTTAAAAAAAAACTGTCAAAAAACTTAAGCCCTTTTAAAATGGCAGTCTCGATCAATTTAAAAATAAATAAAGTATGCAAAGTTGCTTGAAAAGACATAGTCTACACACTTACAAAGTTTTATTAGATTCTGAGAGAGTGCTGCCAAACACTGGATGAGTTGGCGTGAAATTCGTCAATAGCGGAGTAGCAACTTCGGGTGGTCAATGCTCATACTTATGTACTAATTATCGTGCCAATCAAATGTATGGGGAAATAAATGGCCATCAAGTCTCAAAAAGGGTAGTGCTCAAATTTTTTGGCTCCTCGAAAACTTCCTGCAAAATTTGAGCTCATTCGGACTCCGTTAAGTGGACACCCAAAGCGGTCAAAGTTTGACTTTTTTGATCCATGAAAAGTCTCGTAAACCGCTCTTTTATAATCATAACTCACTGTCAACCAAGAGGCAAGACAGCTCCTCATCGCGAGAAATTTCAGAGTTGATTTTGAGGTACCTCGAGTAACGCACGTTGCTCAGCAAGCGAAAACTGTCATTTGTTTGCTCTCTGTTTTTGCACACCAGCTGTCAAACAAACCGCTCGTTAGTATATTGACAAATATTTTGCATTAGAGCCTAACTGACAAACGTAAACAATGGCTTTTTACGCGAATTTCTCGTCATTGAAAACTCCCTTAATCAATCCACTGCGCTCGTTTCGAAGAGGAAGAGTTCATCTATCCGATAGAATTGGAGGCTTACATGAGAAGCTTTTGTGCCACGAGAAATTTACGGAAGAAGCCATTGTTTACGTTTGTCAGTTAGGTCTTAATGAAATAGTTTTGTCGATATGAGCTCTTGTGTGTGAACAATTGGACACAAGCAATTTTCGATGTTTTTAATTTATCAATTTAACTTTAATTTTCAAAACGACCTTCGTGTGCTCATCTGCTTGTACAATTTGATATCGTATTCACTAATATGAGTGTTAGAATTCGCCTTTTTTGAGAAAAAATAAAATATTCATGTCTCCAATCATACTTTGAATAAACCCACCAGTTTCGACTGGACTTACTTTTTGGTATCGCAGCGGCATTCCCCCAGACTAACCTATTAAGTAATGCTAGGGAACAAGGGCAGGGGAAGAGACATAATAGCTCAACCCGTTGCACTCCGACCAAGCCATCAAGCTTCTTAAAGGGTGATACGGTCAAAATTTGGTCAAGGGAAAACGCGTGTAAATCGGTGAAATCGTTTATTTAAAAAATCAAATTAAATTTCTTTTTCAAGTTCAATTAGTATAAAATTCAGGAAAAATATTCAGTTAGGCTTCCGCTTTTCCAAATCCGAATTGCCGGGCCTTACGCTTGACCCCTGCCATCAGATTTTGTACAGCCACCTTGTCCACCTTCTTCGCCGCAGAAAGCCAGTTTGCCTTGAACTGCTGCTCGTCCTTAGCAGTTTTTTTTGTCTTCTTTAGGTTCCGCTTGACAATAGCCCAGTATTTCTCAATTGGGCGGAGCTCTGGTGTGTTGGGAGGGTTCTTGTCCTTGGGAACCACCTGCACGTTGTTGGCGGCGTACCACTCCATGGCCTTTTTACCGTAATGGCAAGATGCCAAATCCGGCCAAAACAGTACGGAACAACCGTGTTTCTTCAGGAAAGGCAGCAGACGTTTATTCAAACACTCTTTCACGTAAATTTCTTGGTTGACAGTCCCGGAAGCTATGAAAATGCTGCTTTTCAAGCCACAGGTACAGATGGCTTGCCAAACCAGATATTCTTTGCGAACTTTGACAGTTTCGTGTGCTTGAAAATATCTGCTACCTTTCCCCTTCCTTTTGCCGTATAAAACTCCTGTCCCGGAAGCTGCTTGTAGTCGGCTTTGACGTAGGTTTCGTCGTCCATTACCACGCAGTCAAACTTCGTCAGCATCGTCGTGTACAGCCTCCGGGATCGCGCTTTGGCCGTCGTATTTTGTTTATCATCGCGATTTGGAGTCACTACCTTCTTGTAAGTCGATAGTCCGGCTCGTTTTTTGGCTCGATGCACGGTTGTAGACGATACACCCAGCTTATTTGCGGCATCTCGGAGAGATAGGTTAGGGTTTCGCTTGAAACTACCGGCAACTCTCTTTGTCGTCTCAGCGGCTTCCGGTTTTCGATTTCCCCCCGATCCAGACTTCCTGGCTGTCGACAAACGTTCCCCAAACACTTTAATTACATTTGTAACGGTTGATTTGGCAACTTTTAGCGATTTTGCCAACTTTGCGTGCGAGTAGTTCGGATTTTCGCGATGCGATACGCTGCTCTTCTTGCTTGGACGGCATTTTGACAACTGAAGAGTGAATTCCAAAATCAAAATAGGAGCAACATTCTACACACACACACACCTTCAAAATGAGGGGTGTTCAGGTTTTTTAAATGCAAAATTGAAAGAAATACGTCAAGTTGATATTGACCAAATTTTGACCGTATCGCCCTTTAGAATCGATATTTAGCAAATTACCAATCTATAAATATCGTTTTCAAACCTGCTCGTTTGACTTCAGGAGAACCATCCGTATCATGTATCACATACTAAATATTCCTAGAACCCTCATAGTCATGGAAAAAGGGTCTTCTCTCTTCGCTAATTGCAAATGTCCACTATCAAACAAATTGTAAATCAAACTTTTTGAAACCCTGGCATCCGATACGAATCGATGAAGATTAATTCCATTTTTAACTATATTGAGTTACTCGAGATTTACTCGGTGCATCAAAGCAACTCAGAGTAGAGCTGTCTCACCCCTAGTTGTCAACATTGAATTGAACATGTGATATTTCATTAAGGTTACCTCACTTATATTCCATTAGGGTGGTGCTTTTTGTCGAAATTTAAAAAAAATCCAATAAAATCAGAATTTGAATGGGATATTGGACACAATAGTGCACAGAAACAAAAGCGTTCACGAAAATGAAAACGGACCGTGAACTAGTTCACGTTTTCAGGATTTTTACCTAAAAACGTGATTTAGTTCATGATTACGTGATTCAGTTCACGGTGTATTTTTGCTTGTTCTCGAATTTATGACTGCAGTTCACGGATCCGGGCACGGATTTTTTTCCGTGTGTTTGAAAACCTCTATTACCATCGTAGCCATCGTCGTCAATTGATTCGTTATATTTCATCAGGGTTGCTTGCTTATTTTACATTAGGGTTGTCCTTTATGTCGAAAAATTAATAAAAAATCTTAAGATTGAGAATTTCAATGGAATTCGGAAGACAAATATATTTAAATGTCTTATGTAACGGAATCTGTTTGAGCTCAAACTTTTTTCCAGGCGGCAAAACTTTGGAAAATCAAAAAGTCGATTTTCATTGGCACCCTAGTAAACATTGATTTGCTCCTTGGTTCTCTATTCATCACAAGTGATAGAATTATACATAGCGGCTTAAAAGTGTTTTTTATAAAGTACCAAAATTCGCAAGTGATTGCAACTGTTGTCGGCAGCTCCTGTTTTTTCGGCTACAAACACGTTCAAATGATCACAACAATTGATTCGAATACGGCTGAGAAATAGCGAAAAATTGACGGGAATTGAGCCGCTGCCAAAATAGTGCTCCGCCCTAAGAAATCAGCTGTGAAATCTGAACCGTTCCTCCTAAATTAGGGTACACGTCCCAAGAGTTGGTCAGCAAACCGTTTGATGAAACATTGGAGAAACATATTTCCTAGTTGAATCTTTCGCACCGCATCGACCCCCAACCGAACATTCATTTGGCGCGCGCTTTCAGCTTCTTGTGCATAAATTAATAAATCAATATCGCACGCTTCTGGGTGCGCGCTTTTCTGCCGCGGCTATGATTTTTCCCCCCTTAACTCACCACATCTATTTTGCTGTGCTCATCGCCGATCGACCGACCGCTGTGTTGATCAGCCTTTTTCCGTCTTCTTCGATAATTACTTTGTGTGGCCGGCCACAACCAGCCTCTCCCCCCAATCCCCTCTCAACAACCGACGACCGGTCGACAGTCAGAGCCATTTGGAATGCTCGAGCAGAAATATTGCCACATTCGCACGAAGTGGCGAACAGAGCGGAGAGACGCTTTTTGCTCAAGTTTCGCCTAGGTTTGCGTGAAACCCAACTAAGCAGGCGGCGAACGGCGGCAAATGGGAGCTGATTTGTATCTAGAGCGAAGATTTATTTCGTAACACTCTGGTCGTATTCGATACCGCAAGTCAGCCATCATCGCGCTTGTGGTTGTAGCGATCCGTTTTTTTTCGCTGTTCTTTTCAATGTCTTCAAGATAGAGCCGAACAGATATCAAATGCCAAAGACGCTCACCACCAATCACGGTTGATTGATTTCGAAGCGCGCAATGAATCTTCTTCGAAGGGAGTACGCTTGCAGTTGCCTCTCCTCACACACGCGATCCGATCCAATCAAGAAGGCGTTGATCTCGGCCCTGAACAGAGACCAGTTCTTTGGGAAAGCTGCTTGGATCGTTGCCAGGGTCTTTGTTCACAGTATTTAAATTGTACCGCGGCTTAGTTCTGGGTTCTTGCGCGGGATCCCTCTCACATCGAGGTGAATGATGACGCACGGATCTTCTCCAGAAAGCACTCATGTGCATAGTCACAAGACCGTGACAGAACCGGTAGGAACTGGGGCTACAGAAAAGAAATGAAAAAACCCACATTAAAAGTCGGATTGGACCTGGAATCATGATGATGCGGTCTCCGTGCAGCCACCGACCGACCCTCTTCGTCTGCCTGGCATCTTCATCAGCCAGCACATCTCCGTCCATTCGTTCGTTGGTTCGTTCCTGATGGGCAACCGTCAGCTCAGGAATCCAGAGGGCAGTCAACCACGTCCCCCGTCTATTTGAGCATTCTTTTTCCAGTCAGACCGTCATTTTGTGTGTCCGTTGAAGTTCCGAGATAAAGACCGAACGCAGTCATCCGGGAAAGAACGAGAAAAGACCATCATCGCTCACTCTGCCCATTTAATTTGTCTCTCTCATGACGACGACGACGACGACGACGACAACAAAGACGAAGACTAGTAGTAGTAGGCCATGGGCAGAGGAAAACCATCTCCGGTGACCGAAAAGGAACGCGCACCTTTTCTCTTCTCCCCAAGATCATCGTGTCACGCTCGAGGGAGCATCGCCGCATATGGCCACCATCATATCAGCCGGCCGGACGCCTTCGGTTAAAGGTGATACGTCCGATCGAGGCGAGGAGCCTTGTATGCGACGATGACCATTCCGGTGGTAAATTAGGAGCCTTTTTCTGGTGCCTTACTGTCACCGTCTGCCCCCATTAAACTCTCCTCAAGTCGGTAATGGTTTTACGACCCGGCTTATCGAGCAACGTGCGCACCACTTCCTAACGACTTTTCTTCGTTTTCTGGTTTCTGGTTCCGCACTCGTGAACTTTGGTCTGCGCCTGCTTCGATTCTGGCGCTCGCACGCAAATGGGAAATTAATTCGATTCTGAGTTAACATTTTTGTCTTTTCCCACCTAGAAGACAAAACGTTTTCTCGCCAATCGGATTGGAAATACATACATGCAAGCGTCGATCGAAGTCAAAAGTCACCCGTTGGTTGTCATCATTGCGATGTGGTGTGATGTGGTGCGAGGCCACACCACAGCAGCGAGCGGACATTTGCAAAGCTCCTTAATGCATATTCAATTTTCTCAAATGTCGATTTCGAATCACCTCTGCGATGCCATGATCGAAGTGTGATGGTAATCTACCTACTTGCATAAATACCGTCGCTGCGGTTCGCTATCAGTGAGTGAGTGGCTCGATGAGCAGCAGCAGCAGCAGCAGTGATCGGGGAGTGACTTTTGAGACCACTCCGAGCCGTTGGCATGTTTTGTAAATTTAAATCGAGTTCACAGGCGAGTGACACGATTGTTTGGTTGGAGTTTGATGAGTTCGGGCACGGTTGATGAGCAGAGTAGGTTGGAGCGACGAGGATGGGATTCTTGAATGTTGTTGTCACGATTGGCAAAGGGGATGGTTATCTGCGCAGCTTTCGAGGTTTCACAAGCTGACTCACACTTCAGAGTTGCAAACTGTGATAAGCAATATCGTTGAATGGTAATATTGACTGGTGGTACTGATGGTTTGATTTATGATTCTCACCTCACGATTACTAATCCCAGCGAAAGCCGTAAAAAGCAACTGAAAATTGGCACGGATGGCGATGAGCACTCAACAATCAGATAACGTTTAGAAGACGCACTTCGAAGAAGTCGTTGAAGAATCGGAAGAAGAGGCTCCAGTTTGCTAAATCCAATATTGTTTGAACTACGTAAAAATGGCGGACTGTCCTGTTCAGTGGTGAAGCGAAGTTCAACATTATCGGGAGTATTTGCCGTGTACGTCGACCTGTCGGAAAACGCTTGGATCCACGACATTGCCAACATGGCGGAGGCAATTTGATGGTTTGGGTATGTTTTTCTGCCTCTAGTCTTGGTCTGATCAGATCTATAGAGGCATAGTCCGTTATATTTACAATAACATCCTTAGGAATGTCACCCTGCCTCATGCGGAATGGAATATGCCATTAAGATTTAATTTTCAACTGGACAGCGACCCAAAATATACCGCCAAAGTGGTCATGAAATGGTTCAACGATAATTCCAGATTGACCAGATTGAGATTACATGGTTCAACTATAATTGCAGATTGGCCGTTTTAGCTCTTCAATGATCAATTTCTTGGTAGTCATGGTCCAAAACTGTATTAAAGCTCGATTCAAGGTAAATCTGGACGCATGGTTTAATACACCACTGCGTCCCAGGTGGTTGGAACAAAACACGTTTGACAGTCATTTGTTGATGTTTTATTGACGAAGAATTTGGTTTTCTCGATTGATCGACGCATCTCGAAATTACGGATCATGGAACTTGAGAAAAGAAAATTAGTTATGCATAAAAAAAAATCAGTCCGCATCGAGCTCTCATGCCGTGCGGTTCTATTTTCTTTTGCTGAAGGAAGTATTTTTGCTACCTAAAGATATAACAAAATCAAACAGCACTTTTCAGTGCTTAACATTACCTGCACAATTTTTATTTTTTACCCTTATTCCTTTTCGATCCTTGTCTGGACCCTACGCGAGGTAATCCGACTTGGATATCGATTTGGAAAATTCCTCTTTGACCCTTCGGATTCTTGTAGAATCTGCTTGGCAGTTGATTAGGAGAAAACGTATAAATTCTAATCATTTTGGAGAAAATGGCGCCTAAACGCAAAAGAAAGCGACAGTCTCTGGATTCCCCTTCTAACAATATTGATTTGAGCAGTCAATTCGATATTCTGACTGATGATGAGAATGATCCATCAGTCAGGCAAAAATCTTCGAAGCATTCCTGAATTAATGCAGGGAAAGAAAAGGTCCCACCTATTGTGGTAACAACATCTGATTTTCATGGGCTCCGTAAGGAACTCACGAATTTCATAAAAGATTCGAAATTTTCCTTTCAAATTGGTCGTCGGGGTGAATGCCGTGTATTGGCTGAAACCTTGATCGGATTTAAACTTCTCGTGGAGTATCTTGCTCAAAGAGGCATCAAATTCTTTACACATGACACCAAAACTGAACGTCTGTTCAAGGTGGTCTTAAAAGGTCTAGCCAGTGGTGAATCCCTGGATGAGATCAAACAAGAAATTATCAAATTGCTTGGAGTTACACCAGTTCAAGTGATAAAGATGAAAAACAAATCCCAACCTGGCGTATCTCGCAATGGGATTTCTAACGATTTTTATTTAGTTCATTTTAAATCAAATGAACTGAATAACCTCAAGGCATTGGAAAAAGCCAGCCTTATGCTCCATGTCAGAGTGAAGTGGGAACACTTCAGGAAGACTGGAGGAAATTCTCAACACCTCACCCAGTGCCGTAAATGCCAGGGATGGGGTCACGGGACGAAAAATTGTCACATGGACGCCAAATGCATGCATTGTGGCGATTCCTCTCACGCCAAGGACAACTGTCCTGTGAAGGATCCCAAAAATTTTAAATGTGCGAATTGTGGTGGAAACCACAAATCCAATTTTTGGGAATGCAAGACTCGCAAAGCGATCTTGAATTCTCGTGCTAAGCATCAGGTAGGGACCGCTTCACGTTTCCGACCAGGTAATTATTCCTCGGCTGTTAACAACGGTCATCGAGGAGGAAATCCAACATTCGTACCGGAAGGTACGATCAATGCCCAACCGTCAAATTTTCCACTGCTATCTGCTGTTAACAATGGTCAGCGAAGTACAAATGTACCCGTAAGTACAAACAGAGCACAAGTTTTCAATGCTCAATTCTTACCTGCTGGTAGCAATGTACAGCTAGGCAATGGAGCTTCCTACGCTGCTGTTACAGCCGGTAGAAACCAGAATTCTACCAGAAATGTTGAAGATTTTGACTTAGGTAGCATAACCGCTCCAAAAATGGATTTTTTACAGAAATCATTAATCGATATGATTAATGGAATGTTAAATACAAACTCCATGTTTGATGCAATTCAAACTGGTATAAAATTTGCAAACAATATTGTCATGACCCTGAAATTCAGCAATGGGTATTAAGACACTGAATATTTTAAATTGGAATGCTCGATCTCTTAAAAATAAAGATGACGAGCTGTTTAACTTTTTACGAGTTCATAACGTGCATATTGCCGTTGTAACTGAAACTTTTCTTAAACCAGGTGATAAAATAAAAAGGGATCCTAATTATTTCGTACACCGCAATGCTCGTCTTGAAAGTCCAGGTGGTGGCGTTGCCATAATTGTTCATAGGCGTATCAAACATCAAATTCTTTCTTCATTTGATACCAAAGTTTTTGAAACTTTTCGGGTTTCTGTTGAAACAAAATTTGGTCAACTTACACTATTAGCTGCCTATTTACCATTCCAATGCGTAGGTCAGCAAAAGAATCTTCTTAAGGGTGACCTACAGAAGCTTACCCGTAATAGGTCAAAATTCTTCATTATTGGTGATTTTAATGCAAAACACCGATCGTGGAATAATGCTCAAAGTAATTCCAATGGTAATATACTATTTGATAATTGTTCTGCGGGTTATTACACTATCCAATACCCAAACAGCCCAACTTGCTTTTCTTCTGCCAGAAATCCCTCAACTATTGATTTGGTCTTAACTGATTCATGTCAACTTTGTAGCCAATTGGTTACCCATGCTGACTTCGGTTCGGATCACCTTCCAGTAACTTTTGAAATATCTCAAGAAATAATTTCTAATCCCAACAGTTCTACTTTCAATTATCATAGAGCTGATTGGAACCAATATCAAACATTCATGGAATATAACTTTGATCCTAATATTCCTTTGGAAACTTAAAATGATATCGATAATGCTCTTGACTCTCTGACTACTTCCATAGTTGAAGCAAGAGCTGTCTCAGTTCCAAAATGCGAAATAAAGTTCAATACAATTATAATAGACGACGATCTTCAGCTTTTGATCCGTCTGAAAAATATCCGTAGAAGACAATATCAAAGAACACGCGATCCCGCCATGAAAGTTATCTGGCGAGATTTACAAAAACAAATTAAAAAACGCTTCTCTGCCCTGAGGAACAAACAATTCGAAAATAATGTGTCAAAATTAGAGCCGAGTTCCAAACCTTTTTGGAAACTCTCCAAAATTTTAAAGAAACCTCAAAAGCCTATTCCAGCGCTCAAAGAAGGTGATAAAATATTGCTAACAAATGTGGAAAAAGCTCAAAAACTTGCTGAGCAGTTTGAGAGTTCCCATAATTTCAGTTTGGGTCTTACTAGTCCTATTGAGAATCAGGTTTCTCTTGATTATCTGAATATTTCCTCAAGGGAAAATATTTTTGATGAATCCTGGGGTACTGATTTGGATGAAGTAAAAACTATAACTAAAAAGTTAAAAAATATGAAGGCTCCTGGTGATGATGGAATTTTCTATATACTCATCAAAAAACTCCCAGTGAGTACCTTGTCTTTCATGGTAAAATTATTTAATAAATGTTTTCATTTGTCATACTTTCCTGGCAAATGGAAAAATGCCAAAGTTGTTCCAATTTTGAAGCCCGAGAAAAATCCAGCTGAAGCTTCTAGCTACAGACCAATAAGTTTACTTCCTTCAATCAGTAAACTTTTTGAAAAGCTAATTTTGAATAGAATGATGCTTCACATCAATACAAACTCAATTTTTGCAGATGAGCAATTTGGATTTCGCCATGACCATTCAACTACTCATCAACTTTTGAGAGTTACTAATTTAATTCGTTCAAACAAATCTGAAGGCTGCTCAACTGGAGTTGCTCTTCTAGACATAGAAAAAGCATTCGACAGTGTTTGGCATGAAGGTTTGATTACTAAATTGAAAAACTTTAATTTTCCGCTCTATATTATAAAATTAATTCAAAATTATTTAACTGACAGAACTCTGCAGGTAAATTATCAGAATTCCAAATCTGATCGACTACCTGTTAGAGCTGGAGTTCCTCAGACAGCATTCTTGGGCCGATACTATATAACATTTTTACTTCCGACCTCCCTGATTTGCCTCAGGGTTGTCAGAAATCCTTGTTTGCTGATGACACAGGCATCTCCGCTAAAGGAAGAAGTCTTCGTGTCATTTGCAGGAGACTGCAGAAAAGTTTGGACATTTTCTCTTCTTATTTACAGAAATGGAAGATTTCTCCCAACGCTTCCAAAACTCAACTAATAATATTCCCACATAAACCTAGAGCTTCTTTTTTGAAACCTAGTAGTAGTCACATCGTTACTATGAGCGGTGTTCCAATTTCCTGGTCAAGCGAAGTCAAATACCTTGGTCTATTACTTGATCAAAAATTAAATTTTAAAAATCACATTGAAGGCATTCAAGCCAAATGTAATAAATATATAAAATGTTTATATCCTCTTATAAACAGAAAATCCAAACTATGTCTGAAGAACAAGCTACTAATATTTAAACAAATTTTTAGACCGGCCATGCTTTATGCTGTTCCAATATGGTCTAGTTGTTGTGCTACCAGGAAAAAAATACTTCAAAGGATTTAGAACAAAGTTCTGAAGATGATTTTGAAGCTGCCTTCTTGGTACAGTACTAACGAAGTACATAGAATTTCGAATGTTGAGACTTTAGAACAAATGTCCAACAAAATAATTAATAATTTCAGACAAAAATCGTTGCAATCTTCTATTGCAATGATTAATTCCCTTTATGCTTAGTTAAGATTAATTTTAGTTTGTTTTTAGTTTTAAGATTATTATTGTTATACTGACACGCAGGAATAAAAACCTGTTTAAAATACTGAACTGCTAAGGCATGAACAATGTAAACAAAATTAGACACATATTTTAACAATTAAGGCTGATACGTTACGGTAGTAGCTGGAGCACCTAGATTAACATGAAATGTAAATATGAATAAATTTGAAACAAATAAAGAGCTAAAAAAAAAAAAGTTATGCATAAACATCTAGAGAATCCTTCGTGGTATGCCTCAAAAATAGCAAAAGTGTTAAAATTCCTAAAGTCAACGGTGTGTCTTTTAATTCAAACGTTACAAGGATACTCTGAGTGTGGATTGAGCACAGCGCATCTATCATAAAAGTGGCACTAGGGACAAAGAGCTGAGGAGAAGGGTGTTGAGGAACGTGAAAGGCAACCCAGGTGTCTCCATACGTGATTTGGCAAAGAAATACGATTCCAACTTTTCCACCGTGCGTAACATCCTTTCAAGAGAAGAGTATAAGTCTTTTTGTGCCAGTAAACATCCGAATCGCTCCCTGAAACAAAATTTAGTGGCCAAAAAAGCGAGCACGATTACTATACGAACGAGTTTTGACGAAATTTGATGGCTGTATTTTAATGGATGACGAAACATATGTCAAAGTGGATTATAAACAAATCCCCGGACGAAAATTTTACCTGGAAACTGGTCGTGGGGATGTCCCTTCCAGGTATAAATTTGTTTTTGCTGATAAGTTTGCTCGAAAACTAATGATTTGGCAAGGAATCAGCAGTTGTGGCCTAAAAACCAAGGTTTTCATCACATCTCACACAATGACGTCGAAGCTTTGCATTAAAGAATGTCTGAAAAAGCGAATTTTACCCTTCATTCGGCAACACAAAACCAACGTTATGTTTTGGCCGGATCTAGCCAGCTGCCACTACTCTAAGGAGGTACTAGAATGCTATGCTGCAAACAATGTCAATTTCGTCGCCAAAGAGATTAATCCTCCGAATTGCCCTGAGTTCAGACCGATCGAAAAATATTGGGCAATTGTCAAGGGAAAACTTCGAGGATGCGGTAAAGAAGTGACAAATGCACAACAAATGCGTTTAAAGTGGAATAAGTTCGCCGGTACAGTGTCACCAGCGACTGTGCAGATCATGATGGCATCGGTCACAAGTAAAGTGTGACAGTTCGTTCGAAACGGTGAAATGTAATAATTTGTTATATATCGTTTGAAAGCTGAATAAGTATCCTTTTGTTAAACGTTTTGATCAACCGTGTATGTTGTTTAGTTCTTGAGTTATGATCACTTGAATGTGTCCAAATTTACTTTGAATCGGGCTTTACTGTGTATTAATTTCATAAATCTAAATTTGAAAAGGTCTCACCATACTCTGCAGATGTGCTCAGTTTCATAATAGCATCGCAAATTCTAGGTTTCCCGAAGTCTCGTGTTTCTTTTATTTTGGTATTTTGTAATTCATCTTGAGGTATGGAGGATCAGCAGCTCTCTAACCCGATTACCTCCTTGATCCGACAGTCTTCGGGATGTTTCCGTAAGTTAATATAAAAGAAGAGAGAACGAAGATATTATTATTTATGTCATGGTGATATTCTCACAACGACTTTTCATATCTCTGACCTTACAAATGTAACCACTCTAACCAAGACAAACTTAACCAAAACCATCCAAAAGCTAAAGGGCGAACACGTAATTATTGCAAAACAGTTAATCTACTATAAAATCTCATATACAGGGGATGATCAAAAAGGAGAAGACTAGCAAAATTTTGTCCAGATTCAAAGTGATACAGTTCGGTGAATAATAAACCGTTTTTGATGAAACTAAAAGCGTTCGACGAGAAATTTATTCTAGTTTCAGCATGTTTATTCAAAATTTGATTTGACTTCCAGGCACCGGAGATAGCACGGATACTTTGAGGTTATGTCAAATGTGCTAATTTTCTGCAGCTCGTTATTTTTTATGTTACTTGAAAATCGGAAATATTATATTTTTTTCAAAAATTAAAACTCATACCAAGTCTGTCAGTGGTTAAAGATCGTGAATCGGCCCATTAACAACCGAGATATGGCCATTTCCGTAAAATGTAGTTTTTTACCCTATTGCCTGACACTTCTTATGTTGAAAAACTCCGTTTTAATTTATCTGTAACTCTGCGTACCCTTAACCAAATTAGATGCAACTTTTTCCATACGATTACAAATTTATCCTAGTTTTTGGAAGATTAGCGGACATTTCGTTATTTTCCGTAGTTCCGGATTCATTATCGGGAATCGTGAAGGAAGTACCCTACCAGTGTAATGGCCAGAGTTAGAACTGTATCAAACCTGGCTTGCGACATATCAAACTTCATGATTTTACAAACCAATACCACTGGTAGTCAACCTGAGAGTATTCTTTCACATTGGCCACACCTGGTGACGTTCCGGATTCCGGGTTCCCCCAGGGAAGTGGCCAGATTTCGAATGATGTCAAACCCTGGCTTGCGACACATCAAACTTCATGATTTTACAAAACAATACCGCTGGTGGTCAACCTGAGAGTTTTCGGTCACATTGGTCAGACCTGGTGACGCTCCGGGATCCTGGTTCCCCCAGGGAAGTGGCTGGATTTAGAACGATGTCCAACCTGGCTAGCAACACATCAAACTTCGTGATTTTTCAAACCAATACCACTGGTGGCGAATCTGAGGTTTCTATTGTGGGCATCAGGATTCAATGGCAAATTATTCAAACATAGTTTCGAAAATATATAAAAGTTCGGATATGCTAACAATAATTCAGTTATTTTGAATAGATAGATCGTTTCACAGGAAAATCACGTTTAATAAAGGGCGATACGGTCAAAATTTGGTCAATATCAACTTGACGTATTTCTTTCAATTTTGCATTTAAAAAACCTGAACACCCCTCATTTTGAAGGTGTGTGTGTGTAGAATGTTGCTCCTATTTTGATTTTGGAATTCACTCTTCAGTTGTCAAAATGCCGTCCAAGCAAGAAGAGCAGCGTATCAAAATTTTGCTCGCGCATCGCGAAAATCCGAGCTACTCGCACGCAAAGTTGTCAAAATCGCTAAAAGTTGCCACATCAACCGTTACAAATGTAATTAAAGTGTTTGGGGAACGTTTGTCGACAGCCAGGAAGTCTGGATCGGGGGGAATCGAAAACCGGAAGCCGCTGAGACGACAAAGAGAGTTGCCGGTAGTTTCAAGCGAAACCCTAACCTATCTCTCCGAGATGCCGCAAATAAGCTGGGTGTATCGTCTACAACCGTGCATCGAGCCAAAAAACGAGCCGGACTATCGACTTACAAGAAGGTAGTGACTCCAAATCGCGATGATAAACAAAATACGACGGCCAAAGCGCGATCCCGGAGGCTGTACACGACGATGCTGACGAAGTTTGACTGCGTGGTAATGGACGACGAAACCTACGTCAAAGCCGACTACAAGCAGCTTCCGGGACAGGAGTTTTATACGGCAAAAGGAAGGGGAAAGGTAGCAGATATTTTCAAGCACACGAAACTGTCAAAGTTCGCAAAGAAATATCTGGTTTGGCAAGCCATCTGTACCTGTGGCTTGAAAAGCAGCATTTTCATAGCTTCCGGGACTGTCAACTAAGAAATTTACGTGAAAGAGTGTTTGAATAAACGTCTGCTGCCTTTCCTGAAGAAACACGGTTGTTCCGTACTGTTTTGGCCGGATTTGGCATCTTGCCATTACGGTAAAAAGGCCATGGAGTGGTACGCCGCCAACAACTTGCAGGTGGTTCCCAAGGACAAGAACCCTCCCAACACGCCAGAGCTCCGCCCAATTGAGAAATACTGGGCTATTGTCAAGCGGAACCTAAAGAAGACCAAAAAAGCTGCTAAGGACGAGCAGCAGTTCAAGGCAAACTGGCTTTCTGCGGCGAAGAAGGTGGACAAGGTGGCTGTACAAAATCTGATGGCAGGGGTCAAGCGTAAGGCCCGGCAATTCGGATTTGGAAAAGCGGAAGCCTAACTGAATATTTTTCCTGAATTTTATACTAATTGAACTTGAAAAAGAAATTTAATTTGATTTTTTAAATAAACGATTTCACCGATTTACACGCGTTTTCCCTTGACCAAATTTTGACCGTATCACCCTTTAAGGCGTGGGTCCACCATTCGCATTCAAAACGGCTAGGATACGCCTAGGGATGGAATCGTACAATTTTCGGATTGTTTCGATAGGTATCTTATACCACTCATCGATCAAAACCTTCTCTAACGCTTTTAGAGACGATGGTGGTGGAAATACACTTCTCACGCGTGCTTCTAATGTAGACCAAAGTGGCTCGATAATGTTGAGGTCTGGTGACTGTGCTGGCCAATCAAGGTGATGAAAGTCTGTGTCATGCTCTTCGTACCACGCCTTTATGATTTGAGCAGTGTGGATTGGAGCGTTGTCATCTTTGAAGATTTCTCTGCCATCAGGAAAGATGGTCTTTATCATTGGCAGCACCTGTTGGGCAATTGTGTTATTTTAAGTATATTGTGAAGGTTTTCTAAAAAATACCTGGTCATCCAATATTTCTTGATAATCTTTGGCCTTTATTTTTCCCTTCATAGCAACTAAAGGCCCAAGAGAATGCCACGATATTGCACCCCATACCATAACTGACCCCCCGCCATGTTTAACGGTTGGCAGAAGGCAGCCAGGGTTGTAGGCTTCTCCAGGAGTACGCCATACGTACACTCGACCTGTAGTTGGAAACAAGGTAAAAGATGATTCGTCCGACCACACAACTTGGTTCCATTGATATGGCGTCCATTCCTTATGATCCTTGCACCAGCGCTTCCTGTTTACCGCGTTTTGCGGTTTTATTAGCGGTTTAGAAATGGCCGCACGAGCGTAAAGATTCATGTCGTGCAGCTCCCTTCGGACAGTTGATGTAGAAACTGGTTCTTGAAGCGCATTGTTCAAAGCAGCAGTTGCTTTAACAGCACTAATGCGTCTGTTTGCTTTGATTATGCGCTTCAACGAACGTTGCTGCCGGTCATCCATCTTCTGCTTCCGTCCACAGCTACTTTTATCAGGCGATGTTTTTCCATGTTTTTTATATTCCGACATTATCCGGCAAACTGGGGCCCTGGCAACACCAACCAGTTTGCATGTTTCAGCGATCGAAGCACCGGCTTCTCGAGCACCGACTATACGGCCCCGTTGAAATTCCGTAAGTTCTAATGGCATTTCAAACTGCACACTTCAGCACTTAACCTTGATTTGTCCCATGCGAAGCACTCAATCCTGTCACCTTTTGTCTTCTTCTATGCAAACATGTACACGGATAAAAAATAATACCCTATTTGAGTTCTATTCCGCCAGGTCCATGGTTCCGTACGCCAAATTAATTTTGAGTTATTTTTCAATTAATTTTGAGTTATTAATTTTGAGTTATTTTTAGTTTAGGTATTTTATCATGAAGTTTGATGTGTCGCAAGCCAGGGTTTGACATCATTCAAAATCTGGCCACTTCCCTGGGGGAACCCGGAATCCGGAACGTCACCAGGTGTGGCCAATGTGAAAGAATACTCTCAGGTTGACTACCAGTGGTATTGGTTTGTAAAATCATGAAGTTTGATATGTCGCAAGCCAGGTTTGATACAGTTCTAACTCTGGCCATTACACTGGTAGGGTACTTCCTTCACGATTCCCGATAATGAATCCGGAACTACGGAAAATAACGAAATGTCCACTACTCTTCCAAAAACTAGGATAAAATGGGAATAAGGAACCAAAAAAATATTCTCGAACGCATTAGATAGCATCCCGATATTCTATTCTAGTTTATCAATATGTGCGCGCATTTGCAGTAATAAGCATTCTAATTATGTTTCAACTATATCAATTCACTAAAAAACGAAATTTTTATGTTCATTGATGCAAAAAATGGTATTCGGCCATTTGCCCATATACATGAGAAGTATGAATATGTTTTGATAAAATCGTAGACTCTTGATTTTAGGTGGAAATATGTATTATGTCAAACAGCTAGACAGAATGGGTCCTTATTTTTTATAATCTTGAAGAAAAATGCAGTTCCTCCGAAAGATACCTTCTTTTGATTCTTTGCACATGGCCATTCTTTATTCGAAAGCAAACTTCTGAATCAAGCGCTTGCCCGGTTTATTACTCCTTGTGAGATTGTTCGTTCTTTTAAACATGAGCAGTGCTTTGGAGTTTTACTGATCAACGAAATAAAGCACTGCATATTTGACGAAGCATATTCCTGTATCCAAAAGCGAACTTATGTATGATTCAAGCGCTTGCCCGGTATAAAATTCTTATGTGAGATTTTTCCTTCTTTCAAACATTTGCAGTTCTTTGGAGTTTTACTGACCAACAAATGTAATCCTCATGATTTCATGCATTTAAACTTGAGAAATTTCGCACTGACTGGTGAATTATGTGAGAAACTAATATTTGATAATTTTGAGCTTTAATAATATTGCATTTTTCTTATTTTACTTTTGAGACGTTGTTTGGAATCAAATGATTAAAAGATATTTGGCTAAATGGCTTCGAACCCTAAAATTACTTGGCATAGCATTTCACAGTAGAATCTGATTTTAAATGAATCGACTATTCTCAAATGAGTTATTCGTCCTTTTGAACAATAGTTACAATAAACTTACTCACAAAAATCTAGCCTCAAAATGACTGATGATTATCAAAACATGGTGAGAGATAATATGATCAAACTAAATTAAAACAAATAGGACAAGTATATGAGAATTTCACAATTTGAATGAAGAATACACATAAATATATATTGACCTATTTTATTTCAATATCACGATCAGATCCACCGATAAACTCATACCTGCCATGTATTAGACAAAACGAGAAATATTTTTTCTGCACTTCACCTCGCGCATAGTAAACTGAACAAGATTTTATGCTCTGGTTCATAACGACTGAAAGAAGGTCCTTTGATGCGCACCAAAAACTCGAGCCAACCGTCACAATCCCGGTATCCGTTGACCCAAAAAAAGGTTGTTAGCTTGATTCTCTCCGCATAACAAAAGGTCCGGGATACGATAATATTCTTGATACATTTCGGCCACTTGTAGGCTGGACTGCAAACATCTGAACTGTGAAGAGAATATCTGTCGAATATCGATTTTCCCGATATATTTTTGACAGTTGCTCTAGTGGATTATTCACTTCCAGAAAATTTCAAATTTTGAGCTCTAACACTACGTCAACAGTTCAACCATGATTCTGTCACTGTAATTTAACCATTTCGTTGTTCGGTTGTGTTCTTGCAATCTTAGATCCAATGCGTTTGAAAATACTTTTTTAGATTCTTATTTCCTTTTCTCTGCAATATATTCATGCTAATAGACAATTTTCGGCCAAACGTCCATTCGGCCAAACGTCCATTCGGCTGAACATCCGTATGCCAAACGTTTTTATGCCAAACGGGTTATCATCGTTTTTAAGGGCCATCAGTCTTGTAAACTACTTGTGACAAAAATTTCATTTCGATTTTTCCAGGTGCAGATAGCCTGCCAAATGAGTTATTTCGATGCGAATTTCAACATTTTCTTTATTTTGAAACAGTTTGCAGCAGCCAATCGAGGTTTGGGAAGCGTTAAACCTTGTTTGTATGTAATCCATCTCTTGCCTTGACCTTCTAGACGCCAATCTTTTTGGCAACATCATGTGTTGAAATGTTGGGATTTTGGGTAAAATTACCCAAAACTTCGTTTTGGCAATCTTATTCCACTTGGTTCTCAATTCATTGATGCTTTTGACGACACTGCCATTCACCCTCAGCTTCCTCTTGATAATAGCCCACAATCTCTCAATCGATCTGAGCTGGGGACAGTTTGGTGGGTTGAGTTCCTTCGGTATAAACTGAATCCCGTTAGTTGAAACCACTGTAGCACTGTTTTACTGTAATGACAGCTTGCAAGTAAAATGTTTGTCCCGATAGCAGTTTGAAATCGGCCTTTACATAGGTTTCATCATCCATAAGGAGACAGCCATTGAATTTTGTCAAAACCTGATCCTACACTTTTCTGGCATGGATTCTGGCAACATTGTTCTGCTTTTGATCCCTATTTGGTTGTCTACAGTCACGGTATGACTTGAAGCCTACCCGGAGACGAATCCGTTGCACGATACTGCGTGCGGCGCGAAACTTTTTGGCTAAATCGCGGTCTGAGATGTTGGGGCTTGCCTAAATGTTCTTGATGACTTTGTTCCGCAGTTGACGGTTGACAGTACCCGGCCGACGATTGCTTTGAGGCTTGCGATCCGTCGACAAAGTTTCTCTGTATTTTTTCAAACTACGCCACACGGTATTTCGGGGGAAAATCCAACACTTTAGCAAGTTTTGGCCCAGACCATGAAGGGTTTTCCAAATGATTGCGCACAATTATTTTCTTCTTTCTTCTTCCATTTTGTATTTTCTGAAACACGTTCGAACTGCACTGCAAAAAAAAACTTCTGATGTTGTTATTATTATAGGGAACACATAAGATGTCATAGTTTACAAATCCGACCACTAGGGTCGCTTTTAAGAATCAAAAATGTTTGTTCCAATATTAAATAGGCCACACCTTATGCCAAAATATCGGTTTAGCAGTGTTGTAAATCGAGGCTCGGCTATTTATCTTTTAACCGCCATGCGCCATATTGTTTTCATTCGCAAGTGGAGTAAGTCGTATGTTGTTTGTGGAACGGTGAAAACACGGTGAATAAACGGTGAAAATGGAGCAACTTCTCGTTAAAATGCAGCAGGACGATGTAAGACTGCACGATATTTTAGTAAGTATAAATTAATTTACTTATCGGTTCCGTTTTAGCTTGAAGATTATTGCCTATAGGCATGAAATATTCAATATTTCGATGGAAAACTGATTCAAAATTTCGAATATTTGCACACAATTTAACCGAAATCTCGGTTAACCTCATTTCTGTTTGTTTCAAATTTTAAACGATATAACAGTTTGCTCATGCCGAGATTCCCGACTAAAGGTGTCGCCACACGGTGGATATTTCTAGTAAGTATAGTGAGCTATGTGCTAGAAAACTATGCAATAGTTCAGAGGAACAACTAAACTATGTAGTGTTAGCTCATAGCTATGCCTTGCAAGCGATAGTTTTATGCTATGATATAGAGCCGTGCCCGTTGTCGTCTGGACACTTTAGCGATAGTTTCTATGTTATAGTAGTAGGCTATGAACTATTCCATCCGGACGGAATAGTTCATAGTTCGTTGGTCGCAGTTTTTTGACAGTTCGTTTGAACTTTTGCTAGTTTGTGTTTTCGCGGTAAGCAATAATAGACCAGGAAAAGAAATTCTGCTTGGTTAAGCTGTGGGAGCAACATCCGATGTTGTGGGACCCAACTAATCCCGATCGCCTGAGAAAGTGTATACTTCAAAGTGAGTGTATTATTCTGCTATGCAATTCCTCATCCGAAGAAAGTCCGGACCAGGGGATCTTGATACCTAGCTAAGATCACGATTCTTCTAGTTCCGACGTTCGACCTTTGGTTTTGACGCTTGACTCCAACGTACAATCACTTGTTTTGGACCTGAAAAACCGAGTGGATCGAAACCAAAACCAGCATTGCAAGTGAAGGGTAAAAAGTAATCATATGATGAGATGGCGCTTAAAATGCGTCAAAATCATATCCGAACCCACGGAACTTAAAAAAAATCGGGCATCTATTCTGGGTAAATCGACTAACTCGTTGCTGGAAAAGTTGTGGACTGAAGACTTGTATAACAAATATACGATGGCAAACAGGAACTTGAAATACAAATTTGAGCAGACCTATGAAGAGAAAATATTTTTCAGACGCAGTCTCAGTCTTAAGAGCAGCTTAACGTCCTCGCGTCAGATAAGCCATACAATTTTTCCACCATCGGATCCTAAGCAGGCATCTCAGGAGCCAAAGATCTTTTTTCATATACGAATTTTAAATAAAGCAATCATTTCAATTTAATTTAATTGTTGCTGCTCTAAGAACCACCCAACAAACATCGGTGTTGAATTAGAGCTTGTTCAAACAAATTTTGAGAAGCTATTCAGCTATTCTAGAAGAAACAGCTAAATACCTTCTCCAAATTTGCTTGAACAAGCTCTAATTCAACACCGATGTTTGTTGGCCAGTACATTCGAATAATTTGAAACCTCAAAGCAATGAATTTAACCGATTTTCCTGCACTTCTCTGAAGAACTTTCCTGAACTTCTCAGAAAAACTTCCCTGACCTTCTCAGAAGAACTTCCCTCACCTTCTTTGAAGAACTTCCAAGAACTTATCTGAAAAACTTCCTCGAAGTTCTCTGTAGAACTTCATCGAATTTATCTGAAGAACTTCCCTGATCTTCTATAAAGAACTTCTCTGAATTTCTGTTAAGAACTGCCCTGAATTTCTGTAAAGAACTTCCCAGAATTTCTGTAAAGAACTTCCCTGATATTACTTTCCTGAAATTCTCTGAAGAATCTTCGTAAACATCTGTGGAGAATTATCTGAAGTTCTCTGAAGAACTTCCCTGAAGTTCTGTGTTGAATTTCACCGAAGTTCTCTGAAGAACTTCCCCGAAACTCTCTGCAGAATTTCACCGAAGTTCTCTGAAGAACTTCCCTGAAGTTCCTCTGAAGAACTTCCCTGTAGTTCCTCTGGAGAACTTCCCTGAAATTCCTCTGAAGAACTTCCCTGAAATTCCCTGAAGAGTTTTCCCGAACTTCTCTAAAGAATTATCTGAAGTTCTCTGAAGAATTTCCCTGAAGTTCTCAGTGGAACTTCACTGAAATTCTCTGTAGAACTTCCCCGAAGTTCTCAGCAGAACTTCAACGAAGTTCTTTGAAGAACTTCCCTGAACTTATGTAAAGAACTTCCGTGAATTTCTGTGAAAAACTTTCCTCTGAAGAACTGTAGATCTTAGAAGAACCTGCCTGAAAATCCTCTGAAGAACTTCCCTGAAATTATTCTCCTGATATTTTCCGTGAAATTTTGCTGAACTCCTCTGAAGAATTATCTGAAGTTCTCTGAAGAACTTCCTTGTTCTTTGTAGAACTTTCCTGAAATTACTATCCTGACATTATCTGAAGATTTTTCCTGAACTCCTCTGAAGAATTATCTGAACTTCTCTGAAGAAATTCCCCGAACTTCTCTGAACTTCTCTGAAGAACTTCCCTGAACTTCTCTACTGATGCTTCTCGAATTCATCTAAAGAACTTCCACTAACTTCACTGAAATTCCTCTGAAGAACTTTCCTAAACTTTTCCGAAGAATTATCTGAAGAACATCCCTAAACTTCTCTGAAGAAATTCCCCGAAATTCTCTGAAGAACTTCGCTGTACATCTTTGAAGAACTTTCCTGTATTTTTTTGAAGAACTTCCCTGAACTTCTCCAATAAACCTCCCCGAATTTCTCTAAAGAACTTCCATTAAGTTTTCTGTTGAACTTCCCCGAAGTTCTCTGAAGAACTTTCCCAAAGTTCTCTTTAGGACTTCCCTGTACTTATCTAAAGGACTTCCCTGAAGTTTCTCTCAAGAGCTTCCCTGAAATTCCCCTGAAGCACTTCCCAGTAGTGCCTCTGAAGAACTCTACCAAAATTCCACTGAATAACTTCCCTGCAATTCTCTGAAGAACTTTCCCGAACTTCTCTGAAGTTTATCGGAATTTCTCTGAGGAATCCCTTTTATCTTCTCTGAAGTATTTCTCTGCACTAGTAATTCAGATCTTCATTACCTAGCTCCTTCAGCAGATTAGCCTCAATTGCCAAGCCTTCAAGGCGAGCAATCCACGATTTTGTCCAGACTTTGCGAGTTTTTTTGTTTTATCCGCCTTTTCACTACGATGTACGCAGCAACTGCAGCAACTGTTTCATTCTTTGTCCATAGCTACCAAATGTGCTCATGATTTTTTTTTCCTCTGTTCGGGACATAAACCACTGCGACCAGTAATTTGATCTATTGTAGTATATCCCGTATCCTTTGTTTAGTGCATGTCGAGTTACTTCATCACTATTGAGAAATGATGAAGTATTCGGTGTTTTTACAGTTGTCTTTGCTTGTTTTGTTGGCTATGAATCCAATTTCTTTTTTTTAAAGTTTCCGCTATTTAAAGCCTTTGTGAGTGACAGCACTCTTCAAAGGCGCGCCCCTTTATCAGTCAAAACCGGATTCATTGCAAACAAAACAAACAATGACTCCGATACTGACCATGCATCAGAATCCTAGTCCTAACCACTTCAAACTATAAAACATCGAATAGAAAATGAGAATTCGCATAAATGAAGACTAATCATGTTTTCCTTATTCCAAGCTCATTCTCGATGGCACAATCCGAGTATTGTCGCTTTTCACAAGACATAAAAAGTAATAAGGACTAATATACGTTCCTTTGACTACAAAAACAAATATGTTCTCTAGTTTGCATTAATTCGGACTAAGGTTCGGTGGTAGATCTGATATCCCGTAACGCACCACGAAAAGGTGATCTACCAGCGTTACGGGTCAGTGCTCATGATTACTTCCGAAATTTATTTTTTAAAAGCTCGCAACTGAATACCTGCAACCACAAAGAAAATCAATCGTTTGTACACCGACAAAATTAAGTGATAGCGTTGTTGCAAAGAATTCTTCTACATAGCTACTATTACTTCATGGCTCATATTTTTGCAAAACCGTTTCTCGAATCTCATAGAACTATGATACAGATATCTATAACGGCTATATCATAGTGAACTATTGCATTGATTTCAATCGCCGTGTGGCGGCACCTTAACTAAAGGGCGAACACGAAATTATTGCGACACATTCAACAGGGCATAACTTTTTTACCATTGGGTAAAAATCAACCAAATTTTGCACACTTTCTCATTGATGTGTATTGTTAACATGCTGTCAAACTCGAAGTCGTGTTTTTCGATTCAACGAAAATGGAGGTGAATCAACGCGAGTCGATAGAACAAATTCTTTCCAAACACCTGGAATTTCCTGACCTGTCGCACCGGCAGTTGGGAAAAATGTTGAACATTCACCATTCAACCGTCTCCAGAGTATTGAAGCGGTTCCAGGAGCGGTTGACGTTGGACCACGGCAAAGGAGCTGGAAGAAAACCGGGACTGGAGAACAAAAAGACGGAGGGAAAGGTGAAGCGGATGATTAAAGCAAATCCCAACGTCTCAAGCCGTGATTTGGCTAAAATGAACGGCATGTCGCAGAGCTACGTCCAGAATGCAAAGAAGAGAGCTGGACTACATACATACAAGGTACAGAACTTCCCAAACCGCGATGAGCGGCAACAATCGACGGCTAAAACTCGGGCACGGAAGCTCTACGAGAAGATGCTGACAAAATATGGCTGCTGTGTGATGGACGACGAAACGTATATAAAAGCCGATTTTAAGCAAATTCCGGGGTTGGAGTTTTTCACCGGCAAGAGCAAGTTCTATGTGGACGACAAATTTGAGAAGAAGAAAATGTCGAAGTCCATCTGCTCTTGCGGACTGAGGAGTGAGCCTTTCGTGACAAAGGGCACAGTAAATGGCGAGATCTACAAATCTGAGTGCCTCGAGAAGCGCTTTTTGCCGTTCTTGCAGCAGCACGACGAAGCTCCGCTATTTTGGCCAGATTTGGCATCATGCCACTATTCTAAAAGTGTCCTGGAGTGGTATGAGGCCAATTCTGTCAATTTTGTTCCAAAGGACATGAATCCGCCAAACTGTCCGGAGCTGCGCCCGGTGGAGCAGTACTGGGCAATGATGAAGCGGGAACTTCGGAAGAGCAAGAAGACAGTCAAAGACGAGAAGGACATGTTAAAAAAATGGAAAAAAAAACTGAGAAACTGGTAGCGGATGACACTGTAAAGACTTTGATGGAGGGCACCAAGCGAAAATGCGTTCAATTTTACACTCAAGGCTCCATCGATTAACTTTTCTTTTGGTTTTTGAAGTAAATATATGTATAAAACTACCCTAAAATTTTGGTTTGATTCTAAACATTAGAAGAAAATTGGCATGACATTTTCGGTGTCGCAATAATTTCGTGTTCGCCCTTTATATGAGTTTTCAGTTTGAGCCAAACCGAGATTATCGGTTAACATAAAAAAGCTGAGATCGAAACCGAGAGGTCGGCTGTGCAGATCTCGGTTTCAAAAAGCCGAGATTCGGCATATCATTCTAAGTGTGTATCTCCTTATGACTACCAGACTCATCAACGTTTTAAGTGCTGCTAAATACACTGAAAATTTATTTTCGTAAACTAGCCTTCACTCGTTTCGTAAACATGGGTTTTGTACATAGAACAAATGTCTCGTATATTGTATAAAACATTCATATTGCTTTTTATCTGGTGAAATGCTATCGTTACACCTTTTTGTACTAAGCACGAAATGGATTTCGCGAAGACCAGCCAAATGCTGCTTCTCTTTTATTGTACTGTATGTTGGTGTTGCTGCTGGGATGAGCATCCAATGTTATTTATGCATCCCAAAATAGAAATTAAAGCGCGGTCAAGATTTATAGCTTCATACCGAGTAATCAATCATCTCACGAGTTACCGTGGCCTAGAGAGGTAAACCACGGATTTAATACCAGCTCTTTCCAAAAATACAGGATCGAATCCCATGTCAGTAACATTAAAAAAAAAACGCTGTACAACTCCACGTGGTTGCGCTCTTTTTTTCGATTGCATTTCGAGTCGATATAGTAGATCTGTCAGACATTCATGCAACCACCAGAGAGCCGTTTTTTTTTAATTTGTTACAAAATATTTATAGCTCCGTGTATTGTTCTCGTACAATGCACGAATGTTCTTTCGGTGTCAACAAATGCTTCGTGCTTTTGACAGTTGCGCGTGTGGCATTAATTACGAAGGCAGCTTCATAAAAAGCACAAATTAGTTTCGTTGCAGAAAACAACGAATAAATTAATTTTCAGTGTATATAAATTTCATCCAAATTTAGAGATAATGTTAATCAATGCATGAGAAATCTAAGGAAATATAAAACACCCAAAATAAAGACCTCAATTTTTAGGTTATATCCGGCTACTGTGCACAGGTGCGGCCTAAGGAAACGTTGAAAAAGCAAGTCGGTAAGTGAGTAAGTTGTTATAACTGCCGGCTGCGTTACCAGAATCCTATCAACTGATCAGCAGCATCGCGAAAACGAGTCTTCTTCAAATGGCCATGATTGTTGATCCTATGTTTGTGTTGAAAGTTTCGTCGAATAGGACTAATAATTCAATTAAAAAGTGTGCATCTTCAACCCCTATATTTGCCGGCAGAAAAAAAAGCATGGGTCAAAACGCAACATTCATCTGATTGGATGCATATTAGAATTGATTTGATTCCTCGAAAAAAAAAAAGATTATTGACTCTGCTTTGAGCTTTTGTTTTGTAATAATTTCTTCAATGTCTGCTTTGCAGAAAACAAATCATCATTCGCCATTAATAATACAAAAGCAACTCACTCGCTGCCACCAGCTAGGCTCCATTCAAGATTTAATTGTTTTCTCAAGAAACTATTAACCCATCCCACTATGTATGCAAGCCAATATATGGTCACCACAACTGTTAGTGGCAGCTACCGAGAGAGAGAGAGAGACCCGATTGCCATCATCAACACAGCATTGGCATATGGCACATATGGCCGCCTCAACCTGGTGGTGGCCTACTATGTGATGGAATTCAAAATTACACGTTTTCTTCGCTTCCTGCTACTGCTGCTGCTGCTGTTGGTAGGCCTCTACCTCTCGAGTCTCCTCTGCCGAAGAAGAGGAGTCTCTGAATTTTTTACAGTTGAATTATTTGCCGTTGTCCCCCTCTCATGTCACTATGACGATCGATTGATGCGAACATCAATCATACGACGCACGACCAAGCAGTGGAAGGAGACGCTGGGAAAGATGATCGAATCATCACCGACTTCGATCGCGCACAGTAGCCCCATTATATATCGACACAAACGCCTACTTCGATTTCTAACGATGACCAAATTGAAACCGTTCGTCGCTTGCTCCGTTCCATTTTCCACTGCCAACTGAGCTACACTCGAACCGAATTCAGTGCTTTATATATTCATTGAAACACACACACACACACACATACATTCGAAGAAAAAAATGCTAATCAAAGGACCTAATTTAAATTACACTTACCCCTTGTTGCGCCCTTCTAGTGCAACAACAACGACGAACATTATATGCATGCAGATTCAGCAGGTACAAACAAGGATCGCCCCTTGACGTAATGGTCAGTCCCGGAGTGTAATAAACAATTATACTTTGTTATGTACAAAACACGCGCTGCTGCTGCTGCTGCTGCTGCTGACGCGAGAGGAAACTGGTCTGCGCATATTCCCATAAAGAGGGATAAACTGACCCCTGGATGTCCGGCCGGGCTGGCTAGGGAGGTCATCGCCGGAGGTCGACGCAGAAATCAGGGCACCCTTCGGACGAAATTCAAGAAGTTCAAGGGGTGTAGTTTTACGCTCGGGATTAGGAAGTTGCTTCGTTACGGTCCTGGGAGGGGGCAAGACGCGGTTGGTCAGCGACAATTAATTTGAATTTTGATTGAATGATGTGTTAGTTTCTTAGCCGGACGGACGGGTCAGTGCTACAGGGTGGTTCGGTGGCGATGGGTAGAATAGGCGTCCCAACTAGCTCGTTGTATTTATCAGAGAGAAATTCTTCTTGTCGAATTTGATTTTTCAGGACATTTATGACTTGTTTGGAAATGACGAAAAGTTGGGTGAACTGTTGATATTTTCGATACAAAATCGACAAAAAGGTTGATGAATTTGTAACTTGTAATATTTGACTAGTCGGAAACTATATAAATTTCTGTATAACATCAACTCTTTGGAAGATGTATGAACTCGTCGGATCTCATAGGAATCCTATGCAGTTTAATAAATTGCTAAAGGCATTTCGAAAACTCGCATGAAGATCCAATAATTTACAAAAAGTGTATAGAAGTTTAAAGAGCTACAATGATGTTTGACTTATTGGAATCTCTTTGAACATCTTGGAAGTTAAAAACAAGGATAATACTGAAACGGAATTAACCAATTCAAGTAGTATAAACTCTTTTCTTGGAAAATCAGCTGCCCATAAGCAATGTCGTCTAAAGCAGTCTGAAAGCAGTGTTTCAAATTTATTCCTAAAGGTTGATTATCAAGTTGAAAGCTACTTGAACTTTTAGGAAGCTTACAGTGTTTCGCAAGAACCTTTTGAACTTCTTAAAATTTCTGCACATCTCTTTCGAACTCACCAAAACCTTAGTAAACGCACAATGTTTGAGAATTTGGAAGTTTTGCGGAAATAAGATGCTGAGGCTAATTTTTGCTTAGCAACTGTTCGGACTTTTCAGCAACTTGCTCCCATGAGTTCTATAAACTTCATAAAAGTTGCCAAAATTTCAGGAAAATTCTGCACAAAAGTCCTGAAAGTTCCTCCTACCCTAAGAAAGTGATAGCATCATCTTAGAAATTCTGCCTTTTTTGGATCTTAGCTTCCTCTTAAAGTCTACTTGTCAATATTCGTATGAACGTATTTCTGCGAACTTCTCCCAAATGATGTAATCTCATTGGAAATTTATTAAAACTTCTCGTAAATTCTATAATATTCATCAAGAAATCGAAGCAACTAAGGAATGTATCGCTAATAAGTTATCCACGTACATTTGCGTTGAATGCGTGTATTTGTGATGGTTTTTATATGTTCATCATAAAGGGTGTCCACAGTTAAATTGCATTACTTGAAACTCGTTCTCAAAAACAAGTCTCTCAACCGATTGTCATGAAATATTCAGGGAATAAAAGACATTGTATAATCTTGGTTTAGGTATTTTTATTTCACTGTATTTCTTTACCAAATCCAGAAGCCCGAACTTTCTTCTTAATACCACGCATAAAGACTGTATTCGATGAAATTTGGACACACGCAATTGTTCGTAACTTTTTAGCGTGTGGGTAAAAATTATTGAAATTTTAACTGAATGTATTTCATTGTGTTGTGTCAATTATGTAATGAGTTTCGTGAAAATCGGTCGAGTGATTTCAGTGATGGCTTCGAATGAAGAAATAGTGCGCCAACAAATTTTGGGCACTCACTTCGAAAACCCAAACGCTTCTCATCGATGGATCAAAAAACAGCTCGGAATCGCACATTCAACCGTATCTCATGTGATCAAAACGTTCAAGGACCGTAAGACAACCAAGCGGAAAAATGGTAGTGGCAAAAAACGTGGCACATCAAATCCGAAGAAGGCCAGGATGGTATTGAACCAATTTAAGCGTTATCCCAACATTTCGATCAGGGATGTTGCGAAAAAGGCGAAAGTTTCAGTTTGTTTTGTGCAGAAAACAATGAAACATTCTGGATTTCCCAAAACTCCAAAACTCGTGCAAGAAAACTGTACAGGGAGTGGCTCATAAAACCGTTCTGCATTGTGATGGACGATGAGACCTACATTAAAGCCGACACCAAACAAATGCCAGGACAGGAACACTACGTCGCCACCTCTTAGTTGGCCGTTCCGGAGAGTGTACGGAAGAAGAAACTGTCGAAATTCGCCAAAAAATTCCTTGTCTGGCAAGCGATCTGCGGATGTGGCAAAATGAGTCAGCCCTTCATCACCTCTGGGACCGTCAACGGACAAATCTACAAGGACGAATGCCTCCAAAAACGACTTCTGCCCTTCTTGAGATCTCACGATGGCCCGACACTGTTTTGGCCGGATTTGGCATCTTGCCACTATGCCCGGCCCGTCTTAGACTGGTACAAAGATAATAATGTAGTTTTTGTACCAAAAGACGTCAACCCTCCAAACACTCCGGAACTTCGCCCAAATGAAAAATTTTGGGCAATCATGAAGGCAAAGCTCGTTAAAACTCCAAAACTGATAGAAAATGAACTTGAACTAAAGAAAGTGTGATTAAAAGTAAGTAAGCAAGTCGGTCCTATCATTGCCCAAAATTTGATGAAAGGGGTCAAGGCAAAGGTGCGGGCATTTGGGTTGGGAGAAGAGGTTCAATAAACCAATGATGTCAAAACTTAACTATTTAGTAGTACTTTATTTCCAGAAAGTTTGAAAAGAATCGGGCTCAAGGAAAATTTTTGGTGACCTATTTTGTGTGTCCAAATTTCATCGAATACAGTCTTTATGCTGCAACGCAAGCGGCACACCAGTCCGTTGTCCACGGGAAATCTGGGTGGCTGCTTCCTATATATGTCCTCTTTGAGCTCTGCATACAGATACGCTATTTTAATATCCAGGTGTTTAACCGGCATATCTTCTCTGCTCGCAATAGTCAGCATCGTTTGCGGGGTGGGCTGATGGATGACAGAGGCAAATTCCTCGTCGAAGTCACCGCCGTATTGTTGCGAGAACCCCTATTCCTCGCCTTATAACGTTCGCATTAAAAAAAAAATGGACAAAAATTGCCGATTTTTCACTCGCACCGATGAAACTACCCAGCATCAATCATAGTAACCCATGAGTCAGCAGACAAAATTTGACAGCTCTATCAGTCGAACTCTAACCGTGATGGCAAAAACAGTGAAGCAACTCCGCTCAGAAGTGTGCGCGTTCAAAGAACGGCGCCCCGCCGCGTCGAAACCGGACATCGTGCGGCACTTTGTGGACGCCGGATACGCCCGTTCCGGCATCTACAACATCTTGGCACTATTAGATAACAATCCGAGCATCGATAGAAAGCCCGGTTCCCGGACGGCCAACGACCCTGAGCGACAAGAAGCTCCAAGGGATGCTGAAGAGGAAGACCGAGAGAAAATGGCTACATCGCTGCGTGCGCTTGGCCGGGAGGTCGGTTCAACCGGCCAAACAGTGAAAACGTACCTGGCGAACATGAAAATACATGTCAAGAAGAATAAGTCGCGTCCACTGGTATCGGAGCTGCAGGCAATGGCGCAGCGGCAGCGGCTGAATAAGATGGTCAACTCGAATTTCCCGACGACGAGACCTACAGTTAGTCGCAAAATTGATCGTACACGCAGGTGATATTACATTTTATAGTGGTCTCAAAGTGTTGCTAACAATCTTTTTTGTTTTGGTTAAGTGTTTTTGTTATGAAAACTATTTTGCAACATAGTTAATCAAAAATTTTAATGAAAAGTATTTGTTTGTTAGAAATAATCACCTAACAGCGAAAAATGTGCTTAATTTAATGTCACAAAATTGATCGTACACCAATTTTGGCACGATTTACTGTGAACCCATTATGCGTGTTAGCTGTCAGTGCTAAAGTAAACAATAACAACAGTTCGTTCTTACTTCGGTTTACGCGTTGTTACATTAAAATAGTTTGAGAAAACCGTGAAATGGAAGGAAAAAGAAAGCAAACTGACCTTTCAATAAGGAAATTGATTATCTCGTTGCGCTGTAAAGACAAATCCTTACGTGCAATAGGAGAAATCGTCGGACGATCCCATTCCACCGTACAGCATATCATCGACAACTGGAAATACGAGGGAACCTTAAACCTGGCCGTGAACGGGGAAATTGATAGAACGAAATGCCTGCCGGAAGTTGCGTCGTTCATCAAAAAATACCATAAGGGCGAAGACGCGGTGTTCTTGCCGGATCTGGCGTCGGCCCACTACTCGAAGCGATCGTTGGAGGAGATGGAGCGGCTGAATATCGATGTGGTACCGAAGTCGGCGAACCCGCCCTACGTCTCCCAACTGCGTCCCATCGACAATTTCTGGGCCAACTTGAAGCGTAAGATCTACTACAACAATTTTGTCGCGAATACTGAGGAGGAATTGATAAATAAAACGAACAAAGAACTCAAAACCATGTCTACACGCATGTTTTCGTCCGCCATGGCGAATGTTCCGGTTAACTGCCGGAAGGCCGCTCGCAAGGGCGTAGAATTTTTTTGCAAGTAAGCTTAAATAATTACCTTCCATGGGAAATTTATCAAAAGCAATTATCGGTCTTAGCTTATTTTTTATCACCATCAGAAAAAAGTCCACTTTTTTAATGCAATTTTGGCAAAACAAAATGTTGTTATCCTACTTAGGCCCGGGACCTATTTACCGATGTTTATTAATATTTCAGTACGCCGATTGAAAAGTCAAACAATCCTCAAAAACCAACCGTAGCACCCTGTACCAAGACCCAGACATTCCAGAACCATTCTTCCAAGACAATTTATTGCCCTGTCCATTGCGCCACTCGCTTTCGGGTCCGCCGAATTGCGTCTACCTGACGCGGCCCAAAGCCATCATCCTTCCCAGGTAGGAAACTCCAGCCCTTTCACATTTCCACCACTCAGCCTCGCATGGTCGCGTACAAATTTTTATTGAGATTAAAAAAGATGCTCTGTTTACTTCGTCTTCTTCTTCTTCTTCTCTTTTACCTGAGCTGTGTATCCTTTATGCAAATATCCTTTTTACCGGCAGATAGCAGCCGGCGTCTTCGACGTCATCGCCAGGTAATGGACCTTTATCAAAAAACGAAACCGTAGCTGTCCTCATCGTTCCTATGTAAGTTAAGTCCAAACTGACCAGTGCGTCCAGCGTCCCAGCGCCACCAACTACCTGGAACTGCCAAAAAAGGCGAAAAATGGACTGCGGGAAAACTGCCCATGGGAAAAAAGAGTTTCCATTGCTTCCTTCTCCTGGCGATAAATCAACCGCGGTAATGAGAAGATGATTCCCAAGGCGGTGACGCAGGGCGACGGACTGGGCTCAGGTACCTGACCAGTGGTCATCGGGACAAAAAAAAACTGAGACGCAATTCAGTTCGGAATGGGAATCTGAGTTCTACGGTTTGTACATAAGGAATGCGTTGGGAAGTACATATGTAAGAACGTGCGCGCCTTTCTTCATTCTTATATGCCGAAAGCGACACAATATTGGACTAGATTTGATTCGTTTGGTCCGATTTTGGGTCGGCAAGAAGTGACCGTTGCAAGAGTGGTCAGTTACTGGTAAAAACTAATCTAGAACTGGACTACCTCGTGACGGTTGTCATCTACCTGGGAGTGACTAATTTGCAGGACAGACAACGAGTGGAACTTTTCGACCGTTACTTCCTTTGTAGATCGGTCTGGATTTTCCAGCAAACGGTCAAACTGGCCGTTGGTCGTCCCTTTAAATCCAGAACTAGTCCACAACTGTCAAACGGTTTGATTTTGGCGCGACAAAGCTTCCCCATCCGAGTCGCCGTCGTTTCACACCTCGAATGAAACATAAACATTTCAATTAATTAATTGAGCTCGAGCTAAACGCGAACTACCTAAGGCAGACGACGACGGCCGACGAGGCAAGGAAAACAGCAGAAAAAAAAGTGAAAACAATTAAAATCAGCGCGCTGCGCTTCCCTACCCACGTGCTAAACACATTCGCTTTGGCAACAAATCGCTTGGGGTTCAACCCCCCCCCCCTCCCACCACAGCAACAAAACACAGTGCCTACTTATGCTGTGCATGCAATCGCAACAAATGCATGCCTACTAGATTCTGTTTGTTGCTTCTTCTTTTTTTTGTTTTGTTTTGTTTTTGTGCCTTTCATAATTTTATTAACACTTTTAATTTCGTCGTCGGCGGGTTGGAAAATGGATTGTGCACTTCACATAACGGAACGGAACAAGTTGGATCGGATTAGGCGGTAGGAAGAATGGGGGAAAATGCCGCCCACGCGCGCACTAGATTTAGCTCAGCCACTCTCGAACGGCGTGTAAATTGCAGTGTTGTGCTTGTCTTAGGGGCGAATGTTTCCGCTCTTGGGCTGGGTGATTGTGGCCCTTCCGTATTCTTCCGCTGCTGGTTGGTTGAACCTTTGTGGTTTCCCTGCGATTTACCTGCTGGCGTGTCTCGCTCAGTCATTTGTGTATCCTGGGGCTGTGTATTGGGGCTGAGGGCTGATCTGAAAGACGTTCATCCTGGGCAGGCTGTTTCATCGCTATTTTAGGCAATTTTCCTATGCATCATAGTCCCCCGTATTGTTTACAGTCAAACTTTGACCGTGATATCAGTTGTTTTGCAAGATCCATGGCAAAGCAGTACAAAAACCTCCGCTCGATTGTTGTGTTCTTAAAGACTGTATTCGATGAAATTTGGACACACAAAATAGGTCACCAAAAATTTCCCTTGAGCCCGATTCTTTTCAAACTTTCTGGAAATAAAGTACTACTAAATGGTTAAGTTTTGAAATCATTGGTTTATTGAACCTCTTCTCCCAACCCAAATGCCCGCACCTTTGCCTTGACCCCTTGCATCAAATTTTGGGCAATGATAGGACCGACTTGCTTACTTACTTTTAATCACACTTTCTTTAGTTCAAGTTCATTTTCTATCAGTTTTGGAGTTTTAACGAGCTTTGCCTTCATGATTGCCCAAAATTTTTCATTTGGGCGAAGTTCCGGAGTGTTTGGAGGGTTGACGTCTTTTGGTACAAAAACTACATTATTATCTTTGTACCAGTCTAAGACGGGCCGGGCATAGTGGCAAGATGCCAAATCAGGCCAAAACAGTGTCGGGCCATCGTGTGATTTCAAGAAGGGCAGAAGTCGTTTTTGGAGGCATTCGTCCTTGTAGATTTGTCCGTTGACGGTCCCAGAAGTGATGAAGGGCTGACTCATTTTGCCATATCCGCAGATCGCTTGCTAGACAAGAAATTTTTTGGCGAATTTCGACAGTTTCTTCTTCCGTACACTCTCCGGAACGGCCAACTTAGAGGTGGCGACGTAGTGTTCCTGTCCTGGCATTTGTTTGGTGTCGGCTTTAATGTAGGTCTCATCGTCCATCACAATGCAGAACGGTTTTATGAGCCACTCCCTGTACAGTTTTCTTGCACGAGTTTTGGAGTTTTGGGAAATCCAGAATGTTTCATTGTTTTCTGCACAAAACAAACTGAAACTTTCGCCTTTTTCGCAACATCCCTGATCGAAATGTTGGGATAACGGCCTTCTCCGGATTTGATGTGCCACGTTTTTTGCCACTACCATTTTTCCGCTTGGTTGTCTTACGGTCCTTGAACGTTTTGATCACATGAGATACGGTTGAATGTGCGATTCCGAGCTGTTTTTTGATCCATCGATGAGAAGCGTTTGGGTTTTCGAAGTGAGTGCCCAAAATTTGTTGGCGCACTGTTTCTTCATTCGAAGCCATCACTGAAATCACTCGACCGATTTTCACGAAACTCATTACACAATTGACACAACACAATGAAATACATTCAGTTAAAATTTCAATAATTTTTACCCACACGCTAAAAAGTTACGAACAATTGCGTGTGTCCAAATTTCATCGAATACAGTCTTTACTACCACCTGCACCCCAGGGCAAAGAAATCCGCCAAGTTCTTCGATTCTCAATCCACGATCATCGCTGGAGTTGGTGAGAGCAGGGTTCAACATTATCGACGCATCAAAAGGAAAATGAACTTTCTACGCAATCGTTTCGATTCGAGCAAGATCATTTTCATATATTCCATTTTGATTCTTGCTATCGAGTCAAGATGCATATTTTTCCTGTCAAACATGACTTGCTTGTCGGTCATTTTCGTTCTTTATGTTCATCAGTTCATTTGATTTTCAGCACATACTTGCGTCAATTGACGTAACGAACTAAAGGGTGATACGGTCAAAATTTGGTCAAGGGAAAACGCGTGTAAATCGGTGAAATCGTTTATTTAAAAAATCAAATTAAATTTCTTTTTCAGGTTCAATTAGTATAAAATTCAGGAAAAATATTCAGTTAGGCTTCCGTTTTTCCAAATCCGAATTGCCGGGACTTACGCTTGACCCCTGCCATCAGATTTTGTACAGCCACCTTGTCCACCTTCTTCGCCGCAGAAAGCCAGTTTGCCTTGAACTGCTGCTCGTCCTTAGCAGTTTTTTTGGTCTTCTTTAGGTTCCGCTTGACAATAGCCCAGTATTTCTCAATTGGGCGGAGCTCTGGCGTGTTGGGAGGGTTCTTGTCCTTGGGAACCACCTGCACGTTGTTGGCGGCGTACCACTCCATGGCCTTTTTACCGTAATGGCAAGATGCCAAATCCGGCCAAAACAGTACGGAACAACCGTGTTTCTTTAGGAAAGGCAGCAGACGTTTATTCAAACACTCTTTCACGTAAATTTCTTGGTTGACAGTCCCGGAAGCTATGAAAATGCTGCTTTTCAAGCCACAGGTACAGATGGCTTGTCAAACCAGATATTTCTTTGCGAACTTTGACAGTTTCGTGTGCTTGAAAATATCTGCTACCTTTCCCCTTCCTTTTGCCGTATAAAACTCCTGTCCCGGAAGCTGCTTGTAGTCGGCTTTGATGTAGGTTTCGTCGTCCATTACCACGCAGTCAAACTTCGTCAGCATCGTCGTGTACAGCCTCCGGGATCGCGCTTTGGCCGTCGTATTTTGTTTATCATCGCGATTTGGAGTCACTACCTTCTTGTAAGTCGATAGTCCGGCTCGTTTTTTGGCTCGATGCACGGTTGTAGACGATACACCCAGCTTATTTGCGGCATCTCGGAGAGATAGGTTAGGGTTTCGCTTGAAACTACCGGCAACCTCTTTGTCGTCTCAGCGGCTTCCGGTTTTCGATTTCCCCCCGATCCAGACTTCCTGGCTGTCGACAAACGTTCCCCAAACACTTTAATTACATTTGTAACGGTTGATTTGGCAACTTTTAGCGATTTTGCCAACTTTGCGTGCGAGTAGCTCGGATTTTCGCGATGCGCGAGCAAAATTTTGATACGCTGCTCTTCTTGCTTGGACGGCATTTTGACAACTGAAGAGTGAATTCCAAAATCAAAATAGGAGCAACATTCTACACACACACACACCTTCAAAATGAGGGGTGTTCAGGTTTTTTAAATGCAAAATTGAAAGAAATACGTCAAGTTGATATTGACCAAATTTTGACCGTATCGCCCTTTACTATCTGTTTTTTTTTCACTTCTCGCCCCCCCACCCACCATTGTCCCCCTCCTTTTCCCAAAACTCCCCCACCCCCCCACTTATATCTTTTTCCTTTAAACTTGGTCATTTTTCACAGTGGTTTTCTTTTTCCTTCCGACACCGCTAATGTTAACCTTCCCCCGGTTTTTAAGAAAACTGACACATAAGACATCAGGGTCAATATTGACCTGGATTCCAACCCTTTCTAGAATTATGAAATTTCAACCTAGACACAATGCTGCACCCCATTGGAGAGGTTATGGTCTCAAAAATGCATTGGTGGTGGAAAAATCTGGTTCCAGTAACATTGGCCACCGGGAATCTGCTACAAAGGGAAGGAGGTTTTGATTTCTATGTGTGAGCAGAATTACATACAAAACATTCCAAACTTGTTGTAGAGAGTTGCCGTCTTCGTCAGTATGTCATTTTTCGTCTTTTGACATCATCATATTAGTTCCAGATCAGGCCGCAAAGATGGCGCTGCAGTTTATCTTGCTAAATGAAGCGCTAGAGTGTTGCCGCCTCGAGCAAAGCTTCTTATTATATCATTTTTCGTGTTTTGTCTTTATCAGATAAGTTCCAGATCTTGCCGCTGAGATGGCGCTGCAGTCTATATTTTCCAATCGAAGCGCTAGAGAGTGCCCGTCTTGAGCAAAGTTTTACAGTATGTAATTTGTCGTCTTGTGAGATTATCATATTAATCCCAGATCTTGCCGCAGAGATGGCGCTGCAGTCTATCTTTGACAAATGAAGCTCTAGAGAGTTGTCATCGTAGGCATAGTTTTTCATTGTGACATTTGTCGTCTTTTGACGAAATCATATTAGTTCCAGATCTTTCAGCACAGATGGCGCTGCAGTCTATCTTTAACAATTGAAACTCTAGAGAGTTGCCATCTACGGCAAAGTTTCTCATTGTGACATTTGTCGTAATCATATTAGTTCCAGATCTTTCAACAGAGATGGAGCTGTAGTCTATGATTGTCAATTGAAGCTTGTGAGCTTTGCTGTCTTAGTTTTTTGGTATGTAATATGTCGCCTTTTGTCATTATCATGTTCTCAGAGTTCGCCGCAGAGATGGTGCTTCAGTTTATCAATGCCAAATGAAGCTCTAGAGGGTAGCCGTCTTGGGCAAAGTTGTTCAGTATACAAATTAAGTAATTTGGAGGCGTTAGAGTTTTTTCAACGAGGTTATAACGTATTTTGATTAGAATTCGTTCACAGTTTTTTGAAGACATTTTGTTCTAACTTCTGTACTGGAACTAATCTGATGATGTCAAAAGACGAAAAATGGCATACTAAATTTTTTTTTCCGGAGACGGCAGCTCTCTAAAGCTTCAACACCTTGCTATCGGCAAGATCTGGAATTAATATACTAATGACAAAAGACGAAAAGTTACATACTGAGAGACTTTGCTCAAGACGATAATTCTCCAGAGCTTCATTTGACAAAGGTTGACTGCAGTGCAATATCTGTGGTAAGATCTGAAACTAAAAAAATGCCACATAACATACTGGGAAACTTTATCCAAGACGGCATCTCTCTAGAGCTTCATTTAGCAAAGATAGACTGCAGCGCCATCTATGCGGTACGATCTGGAAGTAATGCGTTTATTTTAAATGCCTTGATTTTACGTTCTCAACAATTTGGCTCAAGACGGCAACTCTCTAGAGCCTCATTTGGCAAAGATAGACTGCAGCACTATCTTTGCGGCGCAATTTTGAACTAATCTGATAATCTCAAGTGACTACATTTTACATTTGCAACAACTTTACTTAAGACGGCAAGTCTCTAAAGCTTAATTTGACAAAGATAGACTGCTGCGCCATCTCTGTGGCATAATCTGGAACTAATATGATAGTGTAAAATGACTACGTTTTATATTACAAACAACTTTTCCGAAGACGGTTGCTCTCTAGAGCTTCATTTGGCAGCTACGACCACCTTATACTGTTCACCGTGAGAGTCGCGAAAAGTAATCGATGATGTTGTGTACCGATCCATCGGCAGTAAGGACACTGTGAAATTCATAAATGTCAAATGCGCTTGTGTTGTGCTTGTGCAAATGGTGCTGTTTCTTTTGCCCATACGAGGGTAACGGGTTGGCAACTAAAATTTTGGAATTTATTTCTCAAGCTGTCAAAAAAAAACAAACATACTTCAAGAAGATCAAGAAATTAGAGATACATTATCCATTGTTGAAAAAAAATAGTGAACATTTGAAAACGGTCCGTAATCGGCTGTTCGGCGAAGCTTCCGTTTTGATGTCGGAACAGGAGCGGGGCTTTGCATCTTTTGATTCTACGAATCAACTGGTGGAATTCGTGGTTCTCCAGTTATTTTTGTACACCAAGGAGCTCAAAACCCCGAAGAAATCTTGGATTGGGCGACACTGAGGCTGATTTGTCGGGTTGTGGTTTTTGAGTACAAATGGGATCGAATGGGTACTAAGGAAGATGATACCCCGTTTGGCATAAAGACGTTTGGCATACGGACGTTTGGCATACGGATGTTTGGCCGAATGGACGTTTGGCCGAATGTTCTATTAGTCTATTAGCATAAATGTATTGCAGAGAAAAGGAAATAAGAATCTAATAAAGTATTTTCAAACGCATTAGATCTAAGATGGCAAGAACACAACCGAACAATGAAATGATTAATTTACAGTTTACAAAAGCATGACACTCTTAGCACGAACATTTTCGATCATTCAAAAGTCTATTTCATTCCAAACAGAAAAATGTTTCCACGACAACTATGAACTGTGGACGTAGTGTTAGAGCACAAAATTTGGAATTTTCTTGAAATGAATAATCCACTAGAGCAACTCTCAAAAATATATCGGGAAAATCAATATTCGACAGATATTCTTTTCACAGTTCAAGATGTTTGCAGTCCAGCCTACAAGTGGCCGAAATATATCAAGAATATTATCGTATCCCGGACCTTTTGTTATGCGGAGAGAATCAAGCTAACAACCTTTTTTTGGGTCAACGGATACCGGGATTGTGACGGTTGGCTCGAGTTTTTGGTGCGCATCAAAGGACTTTCTTTCAGTCGTTATGAACCAGAGCATAAACTCTCGTTCAGTTTACTATGCGCGAGGTGAAGTGCAGAAAAAATATTTCTCGTTTTGTCTAATGCATGGCAGGTATGAGTTTTTAGGTGGATCTGATCGTGATATTGAAATAAAATAGGTCAATGTATATTTACAGGGTGCAGCAGAAAATAATGCGAAAATTTGTTCTCTTTCTTTCAAATCCCATTTTCAACTAATTCAAGCAATAATATCAACATTTTCGAGTGCAGTTATCTTTATAAATCCAAGTCCTTTTAAACAAATGTATTCAATGTGTCCTCCATTTTTATTAATAACATCCTCGAGCCGACGCCGGAAGCCAGAGCATGCCTTTCGGACGTAGTCCTCCGACATTGACTGCCATTTACGTGTTATGGTTGACTGCAGGGTTATCACACTAGGGTGTGATCTTTTGCAGGCTCGTGCTTCAACATATGCCCAAATCGAATAATCAAACGGATTAAGATCTGGACTGCTAGGCGGCCACAAATCCTTCGGCCAAAACTTCATGTTATCGTTCAACCATTGTTGGGTTCGATTGGACGTGTGATACGGCGCTCCATCCTGCTGTAGGGCAACGTTTTGGTCCTCGGAGAAGTTGGCCTTCACCCAGGGAAGCACTTAGTCCTTCAAAATACCAATATACACTTCGGTATTTATTTTAACTCCAGCATCAATGAAAACAGGCGGCATTTTCAAACCGTTGGACGCCACCAAGCCAAACATCATGACACCAGCCGGATGTTTGGTTTGAAATTTGAATTTCACTTTTTCCGGAACGTTCTTCATTTTCTGCGGTGAAATGAACCGGTCTGTGCGGCTGTTGGCCACATCATCGATGCTGAAAAGCTTTTCGTCGGAGAACAGGATTATCATTTTTTCCTTCTTCAACAAGGAAAGCAACGAGTCACTCGTAGTTCCTTGACCCGGTCTGTAATCAAGTGGCGTTTCACTCTGGCTCTGGAAGATGCATGAAGGCCTTCTTTGATGATTCTCCGCATGAATTTCTCCGAAATATTGGCTTCCTTTGCAAGTTTTCTTATGTAACGCACCGGGTTGCGAGCAATTTTTGCACGGACCGATTTGATCACGTTTGGAGTGCGTGCAAAGCGTCACTAGCTACATGAATTAACCCAATACTCAAGTTTGAACATTTTCGCATTATTTTCTGCCGCAGCCTGTAATGAATTGTCGCACAATATTAGTAAACATGTGAATAGGCCATACGACAGGTCCAAAGAAGATCGATCAAACATGGACCATTTAAAATCTGTCCTTTTTAGGACGACCAATTTGATTTTTCCAGCTGAATAGTTTGTTTGGATTGGAATATATCTAACATACCGTTCCAAATTATTGTTGGGCTGCAAAATGGTGAGTAGACACCTGGGATGGAGCGTGCGTCCCCGCAACATAGCTATGGTCCTCACAAGTTCCTACCTCATGCTTCCACGGGTCAAGAGATGACAAAGACCACCAGCTAAGGGTTGCGTACTTAGCTGCTAGTGCAGCCTGGGCACTGTTGTCCTTCTGACTTCAGCTAGATTGAGGAGGCGCGTGCCGAGCGTCTGTCCACCAAGGAGGTGCGGCTCAAACAGCGTCTGTCCGGGCATCCAGCGGTTAAGTAAGAAACTCAGTATCGCGTCAACTATACATTAGGTGGCAGCCGCACCAAAGCGATGTAGGCAGTGTGACCCCGGTAAAGTAGTATGCTGAAATCTTACCCTACCACGAAAAATGGAAGTATTCTTTATACCGTATATAATTTCAGATAATCCATGGCATTCCCAAGTATTGTATAATAATTTTGAATTGTTCTCTTCCCTCGTGGCTATGATAATGCAAGTCCTTCTACAATTGCAGCAGGATCAGCAGACATGCAGACATTACAAATATAATTGTTATTATCATTTTATATTATAGCATCCCTTCACAATATTTGTTTATGCTATTTTCAGCTTCGAATTTGCATCGTTGTAAGTTATAACTCACGTTATGTATTTGAAAAGATATGATAGTTTTTTACATTTTTTTTAGAGAGAGGATTATATACGACAAATACTACAAACAAAAATCTTCGTCCTAAATAGTAAATTCAAAAACTTACATTGTTTACGATCCTACATTTTCTATTTTACAGACATAAAGAACCATTTCTGGGCCCAGTAGGTAAAAGGAGTTATCGAAGAATTTCCTGTCATTCATTTTTATTTTTTTTGCTTTAGATTTATTGAGTTTCCGTTTTTGGGCAGTAATCATACTCATATGAAATTTATTTGCCTAAATTTTCTTTGCTATTTGGCTAGGATGCCAGGTGATCAACTTTATTTCATTATATCACGTTGGAATTTTCGCTATTTTAGAGTTTCAATCATCTAACATCGCAGCGGAAAAGGCAAATAGCGGCATTTAATTATTATATGTACATTATGTAGTATTTCTTTACAACATCGTATTATTTCCATCATATCATGACCTTCACATTTTCATACAACAAACCTGATTTAGGCGGTATCTTGCTTAAACACGAAACACAACTTCAATTTATGACATCTAGCATTCCCTAAATGTCCAGTATATAACGCAGAAAATTACAGCTGTGGTAGGCTTTTGAAAATTACGGAATATGTGGTAGGCTTTTGCACTTATATATAAATAAAAATGAGTTGGGGTTTACTTTGTCACGATTTAACTCGGAGACTGCTGAGCCGTTCGGCGTGAAAATTTGTATGCAGGGTTTTTTGGAGCCGGGGAAGGTTCTTAAGACAGTAAGAGACCCCTCCCTCCTCTGAAAAGGGGGGCTCCCATACACATGAAACACATATTTCTGCAAAACTCGAGAATTAATCAAGCATATGGAACCGAATTTGGCAAGTGGAGGTTTTTGGAGGAGAGAAATGTTTCTATGGAAGTTTGAGACTCCTCCGCCATCTGAAATGGGGAGAGAGGGGGGTTTCCATACAAATGCAACACAAATTTCTGAATAACTCGAGACCTTATCAAGTTAATGGAACCAAATTTGGCACGTGGAGGTTTTCGAAGGCAAGAAATATTTCTATTGTGATTTGAGACTCCTCCGCTCACTGAAAGAGGGGTCTCTCATACAAAGGAAACACGAATTTCTGCATAACTCGAGAACAAATCAAGCAAATGGAACCAAATTTGGCATGTGGGGGGTTTTGAAGGCAATGATTGTATGGTGGTTTGAGAAACCACCCCGCTCTGGAAGGGAGGGCTCCCATACAAATGAAACACTAATTTTCTACCAAAAATGAGAATTATCCAGGTTACTTAAACACGTGTATTTCTCTGGTAAGAAACATGTTTTGATAGAAGTTTGAACCCCTGCTCAAAAAAAAAAAAAACTCATTTTGAAAAAAACACCATAAACGTGCCAGTTATATTAAATTTTCCTTCATTTAGTTGCAAGCGTAGCAGCGCACGTACCGGGTTCAGCTAGTTACTGAATACATTTTTCATTTCCGTTTTGCAAATGGACTTTTTTTTTTTACCAATTCTGAGCTGATCTGACTCATGCAGCGCTGTGTGCCATTTGGCTAGTGTTTGATTTTACATTTCAATTTTTGTTATTACATCATCATAATTGACAATATCATTATATTTGGTAATATTGTTTTATTGATTTTACTTCAGAGATAATTTAAACATTACTTATTGTTTTTTTGCACATTTATCGTTAACTCCCTTCCACTTAAATCTTCCCATTCCTAATTCGATGGCAATAACTATTATGTCAGCAAAAATAAAAGCAGATTGCTGTTATAAAATCAGCAACAAATAGCAAATAGTGACCATGGCAACAGTAAATTAAAATGTATGAATGTTAGTTTTGTGAAATTTCAATAGATTTATTAAACTTTTTCAGGATACCTCAAATCAAGATTTTGGTGAAATGCTGCTATCGCTGAAAACGAACGAAAACGTGCACAAGCGCGAACCACAGAACTCTACACTTTAACATTTTAGAAAATTTGTTGCATTTCAGGATCAACCGAATGAAGATCATTTATTATAGATACCAATGCTTGTAGTATTTTTCATTCGCATACATATATACACTATTATATAAATATTTCATGGGAATGGGAGGGACCATCAGGGCACCCGATTGAAGCACTCTGGATGGGGAGAGTGGGAGTGCCAACTTCCCATTGCTAACAGTTTGTGAATAGAGGGCGGGCTCATCTCCCCGCCCATTGGGGCATCCTCATGTTAGATAGCTCGCTCTTTTGACCAATTGTTCAATCTTGTTGTTGAAAGGAGATTCTTTATATCCCTGTGGATACGTATAAGTGATGTTGCATATCGATCCACCCAACCCCTTTTTGGCCCTTCATACAATGGCATGATTAGGATAATCAGTGGTTATTTAAGCTTGATCAAGTCTAACTTAATTTCCGTGCTACAATGGGTGGTAGTACATATCATACATCATACATCATACATACCGTTCCAAATTCTTGTCAATCGGAAGCCAGTGGTGGCTAAACAAGTTTCAGCTTTCCCTTCGCCGCATATCTTAAATGTTTTGTACAATTTCAAACACGGCTCGGAAATTTAAACGGTCTCTATATTATTTCGAAGCTCAAATATAAAGCAAGCTTATGCAGCATGCCAAATAGAAATTTTACAAAAGGCGACCGTCAGGAAATATTGAAACAAATGATTATAACACTCATTACACATTGCAACGTAGTCCTTCCTTCATCTTTGCGTACAACCTCATTGGGCTGTCCCTAGTAGTTTTTTAAGAGCATTAAGAAGGTTTAGAACATTGTACACTATATTTTGATTTCTTCCCAGAGTTTGCTAATGATGTTAGCGTCAACAGCGTAAATGTACAAGACATTAGAGAAGCATTGAATAAATTAGATGTATCGAAAAGGATGTGGACCTGACGGAATTCCACCCGTATTTTTAAAAAACTTAGCGTTAGAATTCGCAACTCCATTGTTTTGGCTTTTCAATATGTCGCTTGAATCTGGCATTTTTCCCAAATCATGGAAGAGTTCCTAGCTAGTACCAATATTTAAAAACGGCAAAAAATCTGACATACGCAATTACCGTGGAATTGCCATTATTTCATGCATTCCCAAGCTTTTTGAAGCAATAGTTAATGAAAAGCTGTTCTATCAAATCAACAACAGGATTACTAACAATCAACATGGGTTCTACAAAGGACGTTCAACTAATACAAATTTACTAGAATTCGTTAACTACATGTTGATTGCAATGGATAGCGGAAACCACGTAGAAGCTCTAATTGTGAAGCTTGTAATTTGAATAGAAGCATTCCCATGCTACTATTCAAATTACAAAAACTGGGTCTTCTCAAATGGCTCAAATGTTACCTAACTAATCGACAGCAAAAAGTAAGATTTAAAGGAAAGGAATCAAATCCTATTCAAGTCCCATCTAGGCCCTCTTTTGTTTATTCTTTTCGTAAACGATATTTCATTCATTCTTAAAACTGTAAAAGTCTTAATATATGCCGACGATATAAAGCTCTTCCTAGAAGTAAGAAACAAAGAAGATTACAAGATATTTCAAGAAGAAATACATATTTTCTATACCTGGTGTAACAAAAGCCTTTTACAATTAAATGTTCAAAAATGTAATGCGATAGCATTTAGCAGAAAACAAGACACTCCTGACATTATGATCACTCTAGGAAATCAGTCTGTAGGAAAGTGCACAAGAATTCGTGATTTAGGAGTTATGCTGGATTCTAAGCTAACATTCATTGACCATTATCTATATAATAAAAATGAGTTGGGGTTTCCTTTGTCACGATTTAACTCGCTTTTTAGGGCCGGAGAATAATCTTATGATGGTTTGAGACCCCTCCCTTTACTGGAAAGGGGGGCTCCCATACAAATGAAACACAAATTTCTACACAACTCGAGAATTAATCAAGCAAAAGAAACCAAATTTAGCATGTGTGAGTTTTTGAAAGCAAAAAAGGTTTTTATGGTAGCTTGAGACCCCTCCCCTCTCTAGAAAGGGAGGCTCCCATACAAATGAAACACATATTTCTGTATAATTCGAGAACTGATCAAGCAAAGAAACTCAAATTTAGCATGCGGAAGTTTTTAAAGGCAAAAAATGTTTTTATGGTAGTTTGAGACCCCTCCCCTCTCTAGAAAGGGAGGCTCCCATACAAATGAAACACGTATTTCTGTATAACTCGAGAACTGATCAAGCAAAGAAACCCAAATTTAGCATGCGGAAGTTTTTGGAGGCAAGAAATGTTTTTATGGTAGTTTGAGACCCCTCCCCTCTCTATAAAGGGAGGCTCCCATACAAATGAAACACAAGTTTCTGCATAACTCTAGAACTAATCAAGTTAATGGAACCAAATTTGGCAGGTAGAGGTTTTTGAAGGCAAGAAATGTTTCTAAAGTAGGGGGGCTCTCATGCTAATGAAACACAAATTTGTGCATAACTCGAGAACCAATCAAGCATATGGAACCAAATTTGGCATGTGGAGGTTTTTGGAGGAGAGAAATGTTTCCATGGAAGTTTGAGACTCCTACGCCATCTGGAAGGGGGAGGTAGGGGGGGTGTTTACATACAAATGCAACACAAATTTCTGCATAACTCGAGAACTAATCAAGCAAATGAAACCAACTTTGGCATGTTGAGGTTTTTGGAGGCAAGAATCGTTTCTATAGCAGTTCAATACCCCTCCCCATTTTGAAGGGGAGGGGGGCTCCCATACAAATAAAAAGCAAATTTCTGCATGACTCGAGAACTAATCAAGTAAATGAAACCACTTTTAGCATATGGAGTTTTTTGGAGGCTAGATATCTTTATACATAAAAATGAATTTCTGTCTGTCAGACCCTTATAGACACGGCAAGTTCTGAACCGACCAACGTGAAAATTTATATGAAGGGGTTTTTGGGGCTGGGGAAGGTTCTTATGATTGTTTGAGACCCCTTCTCTCTCAGGAAGGGGCGCTCTCTTACAAATGAGACACAAATTTCATCATAACCCGAGACCTAATCAAGCAAATCGAATCAAATTTAGCATGTGGGGGGTTTTGAAGGCAAGAATGTTTCTATGGTAGTTCAAGACCCCTCCCTTTCTGAGGGGGGGGGGGGGGCTTCAATCAAATGAAACTCACATTTTTATTATAATCGATGAGCCCAGTGTGATGATTCGAGAACTAATTAAGCAAATGGAACCAAATTTGGCATGTGGAGGGTTTTGAAGTCAATGATTGTATGGTGGTTTGAGAAACCACCCCCCTCTGGAAGGGAGGGCTCCCATACAAATGAAACACAAATTTCAACCAAAAATGAGAATTATCCAGGTTACTTAAACACAAACCGTGTATTTCTCGGGTAAGAAGCATGTTTTGATAGAAGTTTGAACCCCTGCTTATTCAAGAAGAAAAAAACTCATTCCGAAAAAAAACCACAAACGTGCCAGTTATATTAAATTTTCCTTCATTTAGTTGCAAGCGTAGCAGCGCACGCACCAGGTTCAGCTAGTAATACAATAATTAACAGAGCTAATAACATGCTGGCATTTATAAAACGCTTTAGTCATAGTTTTAACGACCCTTACACAATTAAAACATTATACATTGCTTATGTGAGGTCAATACTGGAATTTGTAGTGTAGTCTGGTCACCTTTTTTCAGTCATCCATGAAGAGCGAATAGAGTCTGTACAAAAACAGTTTCTATTGTTTGCATTACGTAAATTAGGTTGGGAAAGATTTCCTCTCCCACTCTATGAAGCTCGTTGTAGGCTTATCAGCATGCAAACACTAAAAAAACGTCGAGAGTTTGCAAAAGTTTCGTTTGTTAATAGCATTGTTTCGCATCGCATTGATTCAGCAGAGCTGTTATCAAAATTAAATTTTTACATACCCTCCCGGCAACCGCGCAATCGGAATATTTGTATCACAAATCATTATCGCACAAATTACGCTAAATTTGAACCTCTGAATCAGATGATGGCAACCGACAATTTACATAGCGATGCAATCGACTTTACAATTACAAAATCCAAATTGAAGCAATACTTCAATGCTATACGCTGAAGAAGAACACACCATATGAATATCGTAAACCAGGCGCTGATTAGTCTAATGTTGTGTATTTTATAACCTCGATTATAACTAAAGGGCGATACAAGCAGCTTCCGGGACAGGAGTTTTATACGGCAAAAGGAAGGGGAAAGGTAGCAGATATTTTCAAGCACACGAAACTGTCAAAGTTCGCAAAGAAATATCTGGTTTGGCAAGCCATCTGTACCTGTGGCTTGAAAAGCAGCATTTTCATAGCTTCCGGGACTGTCAACCAAGAAATTTACGTGAAAGAGTGTTTGAATAAACGTCTGCTGCCTTTCCTGAAGAAACACGGTTGTTCCGTACTGTTTTGGCCGGATTTGGCATCTTGCCATTACGGTAAAAAGGCCATGGAGTGGTACGCCGCCAACAACGTGCAGGTGGTTCCCAAGGACAAGCACCCTCCCAACACGCCAGAGCTCCGCCCAATTGAGAAATACTGGGCTATTGTCAAGCGGAACCTAAAGAAGACCAAAAAAACTGCTAAGGACGAGCAGCAGTTCAAGGCAAACTGGCTTTCTGCGGCGAAGAAGGTGGACAAGGTGGCTGTACAAAATCTGATGGCAGGGGTCAAGCGTAAGGCCCGGCAATTCGGATTTGGAAAAGCGGAAGCCTAACTGAATATTTTTCCTGAATTTTATACTAATTGAACTTGAAAAAGAAATTTAATTTGATTTTTTTAATAAACGATTTCACCGATTTACACGCGTTTTCCCTTGACCAAATTTTGTCCGTATCACCCTTTAGAATTAGGAACAAAATGTAACAAACGGTCTACTTATGATTGACGACGATAAATAAATAAAGTATATATTTACCAGTTTCAATGATTTTGCGATTTATCAAGCTGGCCACATCGGATTTTGACGTGGGTTTCCCATCATCGCGGTTCGACCAACAGTCTTAAAACATCTTGCGACCTCCAATCTTTAACCTTGGTTTGGTTCGCAAATGGAGGTTTCAGTGTATTTAATCAGAACTACAATCATTTTCGATTCAAGCGCAGTTATTCCTAGAATTGAATAACGATTCATCTCGTTCAACTACGAAGAATCAACTTTGCAGTAGTTTTGTGAAAATGAAAACGATTATTTCCCAAGGTTCAGTGGTGATGACGTTGGAATAAAATATTCACCACCTTTCTCACAAAAGAACCATCATCATCTTTCCTCTGTTGCACCTTGTCGTCTACAATTCTACTCCGAACCGTTGTCCTAGCGACGCGCTACTGCGCTGTAATGGTATCCATCTCTGTTAAATTTATTACCACGATTTGCATAATTTTACAATCCTCTTCCTCATGAACCATGCAGTGCTCGTTCTGGTGTCCCAACCGAGCGGATCTCCCGGATCTTGATGCTAGACTCTAAATTACCATCTATCCAGTGCCCATCCGGACCCGCTTCCAGGTAGTTGTTTCACCTTATTACAATCGAGAACCCTCATCTGCAAACGTGTCAGGAAGATGCAACGACGATGCGGTGTCCTAGATGAGGGTAAACAATGCGTGCTACGTGCCCATCCTCGCCTCCTTCCTCGTCCACTTCCAGCTGATGCTGGACACCGTCGTGATAAAAGCGGGCCTTGAATTATACGCGCCAAAGCCTACTACCTACCTACTGTTGTCCTTCGAATTTTGATGATCACTCAAAATACATTCCGCTGAAAGAAATCGAATGCTCCGTTTTCCTCTCGTCGTGTTTCTGCTGACAACTTCCGTTTTCCTGCCCTGCGCCGACCGTGCCAACCGCCAACCTATACCTACATTCACGAGAGTTAAAGCCCCGTTCTACTCGAGTATCATTTTTACGGCCGCGCCGCCACGTTTTTTTTTATGACTTTATGGTCACAAAGCGCAAACAACCGTCCTTCGGTGTCTGTCTAAATATCCACCAGGCCAAGGCACAGCAGAAACAGAGCAGATGGGCGCGTTTCTCGGCGCATTGCTGGGCAGCTATCAGACACTTTTCTCAGTTTTTTTTTCTTTTTGTGTAAACATCATCACTTTAGGCGAAAGATGATCCGTTCGTCGAACTGGACCAGTCCAAATATCATCGTATTCAGTGGGGCTCGTCTAGCGTCGCGAGAGAAAAAGTACCAATCCAAACAGAAAAGACGCTTCGGGAAGGCATCGTAACCGTAGGAAGAGTAATCACTGAGTAAATACACCATCCCGGAACGGAACCTTAAACGAAAATCGAAGTTGGCCATGCCCGGAAAAGGTGAGTCTCGAGACGAGATAGCCGAGGGTGGCTATGACGTATGCACGTGTCTACACGGCGATGGATGCATCATCCCAAGTTAAATAAACATTTTCCGACCGAACGAGCGGGGAACTTCGACTGTTCTTGTTTATTCAATATACTTTTGCTTATCACTGGTTCGAAGGAAAGTAAGAAAAAGAGCCTTCGCTTCGATCGAATCCAAATCTGCGCCTACTAAGGGTGCGGGTTCGTTGCTCTTCAGCCCACATGGTTCAAGAAAGAAATTGAGATCACGCGCCAAAAAAGGCGACCCTCTTGTCTTCGGCGAGGACAAAAAAAAAATCGTTATCTGCTACAATTTCTTCACGCTCCGCTGCATCTCCTCCTCTGTCCTGGCGGTAAACTAAGGACGCCTCATGTTAAACCGTGTATCCTTATTTTGCGGAGAAAGCCAACAAACAACATATGCTTCTCTTTGCCGTTCGGAAGGCGCGTGCTCACCACCGTGAAGAAAAAGTGAGGAATGGACGTTTTTTAAATGTTCCACATTTCTTCCAAGTGGCACGACAGATGAATGCTGGCAAAATTGTAATTATTGGAATTTCTTCTCCACATATCCTTGAACGAGGGAACGCTGTATGTAGCGTTATTCCCGCCGGAGGTATCCTAACGGTCACTCGGCGGCTCCAATTGTCCGTATTTTTTCACCAACCGGGAGAGAATGGAATATTTTCCAATCCTAATTAGATCAACGGCAACCCTCTTAATTTAATATATGCAAGCAGAGCAGCTATTTTTTCTTCGTTAGCAGGACCTGGTTCTTAATCCTATTCAACCTTTGTCAAAAGGGATCTAGCGGAAACTGACCATTGGTCAAGCGGGAGAGTGCACGGTCGAGGCCTAGGGCAGTTCGAATTCCCGCCTTTTGCTTCCTTGCACTGGATTTGCTGTTTGTTTCTGGCCTCTTATTTACTGTCGCTCTACAGGAAAGATGCCCTACTTTAAAGGACTGAATGTATATAAAGGGATGGCTCGAGCATATGCCGCATACGAGGACATGCAATGATGTAAGATACACGCACATAAATGACAGTGAACCTAGCTTCATAATCACAAGGCCAACACCGAGTTCATTGAGGTAAAATAGAACAATTTTGATGAGCGTTTTAAGGTTTATTGAGAGCGTCTGATTAGGATGACAGTTCAGGATGACGCTAGTTGGCGTAGCCTGAGCAATGTTGTCAATTAGAATGCGAAAGCGAAAGCGAAGTGAGGGGGTGCGACTGAAGATCGTGTATCTGGAAATCACATTGTACTCAAGTAACCAAAAGAATCATATTATTGCACTTATTCAACCCAAAATCAACATCATTAATGCGGGATCACTTCAATTCAACAGTTGTCAAAACATTTTATCAAAAATTATTTCACAAGAAATACCTCTGAAGAAAAACCGACGTCACAAAAACTAAATATCCAATCTGGTATAACAGACAAATAAAACATCTAATTAATCGCAAGCAAAAAGCTCATAAAACCTACAAAAAACAAAATTACAGTGAAAATTTAGCGAACTATTTGGACATATGCGATCAATTGAATTTTGCCACCAATAATGCATTTGAAGAGTATAATTCAAAAACAGAGCTTGAAATAAAATCTTGCCCAAAGAACTTTTTTAATTACGTAAACACCAAATTAAAATCCAACAGTTTTCCCTCAAAAATGCATCTTGAAGGAAATGTTGGGAATAGCTCGGAAGAAAATTGTAACCTATTTGCAATTTTTTTCCAAGAAATCTGTACAACATTTTCTGAAGAAGATCGCGACCGCGATAACTTTGCATTTTATTCAGAATTGCCAAGGGACAATGGCGTCAATCAGCTTCAAGTGCAGGATATTTTACAGACTCTAAATAATTTAGACGCCTCGAAAGGCCCTGGACCAGACGGGATTCCTCCAGTATTTATGAAAAATGCAAAAATTGCAATGGAACTTACTGCTCCACTGTTTTGGATTTTTAATATGTCGTTAAACGTTAATTGGAATCTGGAAACTTCCCAAAAATATGGAAAAACTCATTTTCAGTCCCTATCTTTAAATCTGGAAGGAAATCAGACGTACGTAATTATCGTGGTATAGCCATTATCTCATGTATTCCAAAACTTTTCGAGGCAATTGTCAACGAAAAATTATTTCAACAAATCAAAAATAGAATAAAGACTGTATTCGATGAAATTTGGACTTAACTTTTTAGCGTGTGAAAAATTATTGAAATTTTAACTGAATGTATTTCATTGTGTTGTGTCAATTGTGTAATGAGGTTTCAGTGATGGCTTCGAATGAAGAAATAGTGCGCCAACAAATTTTGGGCACTCACTTCGAAAACCCAAACGCTTCTCATCGATGGATCGGAAAACAGCTCGGAATCGCACATTCAACCGTATCTCATGTGATCAAAACGTTCAAGGACCATAAGACAACCAAGCGAAAAAATGGTAGTGGCAAAAAACGTGGCACATCAAATCCGGAGAAGGCCAGGATGGTATTGAACCAATTTAAGCGTTATCCCAACATTTCGATCAGGGATGTTGCGAAAAAGGCGAAAGTTTCAGTTTGTATTGTGCAGAAAACAATGAAACGTTCTGGATTACATGTGTACAAGGTCCAGAAGGCACCGAACCGGAGCGATAAACAGAACTCGGTGGCCAAAACTCGTGCAAGAAAACTGTACAGGGAGTGGCTCACAAAACCGTTCTGCATTGTGATGGACGATGAGACCTACATTAAAGCCGACACCAAACAAATGCCAGGACAGGAACACTACGTCGCCACCTCTTAGTTGGCCGTTCCGGAGAGTGTACGGAAGAAGAAACTGTCGAAATTCGCCAAAAAATTTCTTGTCTCGCAAGCGACCTGCGGATGTGGCAAAATGAGTCAGCCCTTCATCACCTCTGGGACCGTCAACGGACAAATCTACAAGGACGAATGCCTCCAAATACGACTTCTGCCCTTCTTGAGATCTCACGATGGTTCGACACTGTTTTGGCCGGATTTGGCATCTTGTCACTATGCCCGGCCCGTCTTAGACTGGTACAAAGATAATAATGTAGGTTTTGTACCAAAAGACGTCAACCCTCCAAACACTCCGGAACTTCGCCCAATTGAAAAATTTTGGGCAATCATGAAGGCAAAGCTCGTTAAAACTCAAAAACTGATAGAAAATGAACTTGAACTAAAGAAAGTGTAGTGAAAGGTAAGTAAGCAAGTCGGTCCTATGATTGCCCAAAATTTGATGAAAGGGGTCAAGGCAAAGGTGCGGGCATTTGGGTTGGGAGAAGAGGTTCAATAAACCAATGATGTCAAAACTTAACCATTTAGTAGTACTTTATTTCCAGAAAGTTTGAAAAGAATCGGGCTCAAGGAAAATTTTTGGTGACCTATTTTGTGTGTCCAAATTTCATCGAATACAGTCTTTAACTGACAAGCAACACGGCTTCTTTAAAGGTCGTTCGATCTCAACAAATTTGCTTGAATTCATAGACTACTCATAAAATGCGATGGATAATGGATACCATGTAGAAGCTCTTTATACAGACTTTAGCAAGGCATTTGACCGCATTGACATACCAATGTTACTCTTTAAATTTCACAAAATGGGAATTGAGGCAGGACTTCTGAAATGGCTTGAATCATACTTAACAAATCGCCAACAAATATTAAAACTTAACGGAAAGAAATCCTAATCAAGTCACTTCGGGGCAAACAATATGTTAGGCTTCATCAAGCGATTTTGCTATAACTTTTAGGACCCCTATACAATTAAAACACTTTATGTTGCCTATGTCAGGTCAATACTGGAATATCGCAGCATTGTATGGTCTCCTTTTTCAATCACGCACGTAGGAAGAATATAATCAGTACAAAAGCAATTTTTATTATATGCCCTTTGTAAACTAGGTTGGACTTCATTTCCTCTTCCATCTCATATGACGCTGCTTGCTTATAATCATCCAGACATTAAAAGAGCGCCGTGAATATGCAATGGTTTCATTTGTAAACGATATTGTTTCGCAGCGCATTGACTCAGCGGTACTTTTGTCAAAATTAAATTTCTATGCGCCTACTCGACAACTAGGAAATCGAAATTTATTTTCCATAAACCATCATCGCACAAATTATGACAAATTTGGGCCACTAAGTCGAATGATGGCCTCTTACAATCAATACTGCGAAACCATTGACTTTACAATGTCTAGGCATGAACTTAAACAATATTTTAACACTATTCGGAATCACAACTCCTGGGAAGAAATAATAGAAACGCAGACACTACTTAGTTTTTATTTCTTTTCCCATAATTCTAAGCCAAAAATGTAATTTTACTTTTTTTAAAAACAAGAAAGATGAAAATACTGCAACTGTATATGTACTTGTCTAAGTTCGGTTGACGAAATCAATAAATAAATTATGAAGCGTTAGATTAAAGCTCGATTCAAAGTAAATCTGGACGTACGGTTTAATACACCACCGCGTCCCTGGTGGTTGGAACAAAAAACATTTGACAGGCATTTGTTGAAGTTTCATTGACAAAGAAACTGGTGACAAGATTTTCTCGATTGATTGACGATTCTCGAAATTACGGATCATGGAACTTGAGAAAAGAAAATTAATTGTGCACAAACATCTAGAGAATGCTTCGTGGTCTGCCTAAAAAATATCAACGGTGTGTCTTGTAATCGAACGTTACAAGGATACTCTGAGTGTGGATAAAGCACAGCGCATCTATCATAAAAGTGGCACTAGGGACAAAGAGCTGAGGAGAAGGGTGTTGAGGTACGTGAAAGGCAACCCAGGTGTCTCCATACGTGATTTGGCAAAGAAATACGATTCCAACTGTTCCACCGTGCGTAACATCATTTCAAGAGAAGAATATAAATCTTTTTGTGCCAGTAAACATCCGAATCGCTCCCAGAAACAAAATTTAGTGGTCAAAAAGCGAGCACGATTACTATACGAACGAGTTTTGACGAAAGTTGATGGCTACATTTTAATGGATGACAAAACATATATCAAAATGGATTATAAACCAATCCCCGGACAAAAATTGGAAACTGGTCGTGGGGATGTATCTTCCAGGTATAAATTTGCTTTTGCTGATAAGTTTGCTCGGAAACTTATGATTTGGCAAGGAATCTGCAGTTGTGGCCTTAAAACCAAGGTTTTCATCACATCTCACACAATGACGTCGAAGGTTTACATTAAAGAGTGTCTGAAAAAGCGGATTTTACCCTTCATTCGGCAACACAAGACCAACGTTATGTTTTGGCCGGATCTAGCCAGCTGCCACTACTCTAAGGAGGTACTAGAATGGTATACTGCAAATAATGTCAATTTCGTCGCCAAAGAAATTAATCCTCCGAATTGCCCTGAGTTCAGACCGATCGAAAAATATTGGGCAATTGTCAAGCGAAAACTTCGAGGATGCGGTAAAGAAGTGACAAATGCACAACAAATGCGTTTAAAGTGGAATAAGTTAACCGATATGTCAGTTTTCTCATGCCAAGATTCCCAGCTAACTATATGAGTTTTCAGTTTAACCCAAACCGAGATTATCGGTTAACATAAAAAAAAAGCCGAGATCGATACTGAGAGGTCGGTTGTGCGGATCTCGGTTTCAGAAAGCCGAGACTCGGTATATGATTCTAAGTGCGTCTATCATTGATAAATAAAATATATAAAAAGTTACAAATTGCATCAAATTAGTGGCTGTTGATCGTCCTTTAACAAAACCATGCTGCTTATTAGAAATTAAAGTCTTCACCTGCAAAAATATATTATCATTTATTATAGATTCAAAAAGTTTCGGAATGCTTGATAATATAGTAACCCCACGATAAATTTTAATATCAGATTCTTTTCCACTTTTAAAAATTGGGATCAAAAAAGATTCCTTCCAAACAGCAGGAACAGGGTGGCCACTCAATTTTCATTTTCAAATTCCCGATTTTCTCGGACCAAATGTTAAAAATTTCGATGTTTAAGATTGGTTTCCAGGTCAAGAAGAGCGTCAGGAGATTTGTGCGCCTGTGTGTTTTAAATAGAGCTCGGGATTTGAATTCCCGTGGCAGGAATTAAGTCTTCACAAAAATTACGGTTTTCTTGAAGTGTAAACCCAACTGCGGGGTTAACTCTGGGAAATAAAATTCACTTCTACACACTACGCGAGAGATTAATAATTAGGTTTTCTGATGCCTAATCCCCTTTCTTTCAAACGCATAAGACAAATACCCGCTAAGAAAAAAGTACACAACGGAGCAGTTAAGTGTGGGAAGCCAAAATTGGGTATATTGTTTACCTACCGTTGGGTACAAATTACTTACTATAAGGTAGAATTTCACCCAAAAGTAAGTTATTTGTGCCCAACGGTAGGTAAACATAACTATACCCAATTTTGGCTTCCCACACTTAACTGCTCCGTTGGGTACTTTTTTCTTAGCGGGTATGTTTTGTTTTCATACACTTCCTCCAGTACTTAGTACCCACCTTGGAAATAAGTGGACTAACCCACAAGGTGGGTAAAAGCGTTTTACCCATAAATGGGCACAACGTCTGTACGTCAAAATGGATGTTCACTTTCCACCCATCTTCTTGAAGCCAGAAATATTTTTTGATGGGTTAAAAGTACCCATCTAAGTCAAAGTCGATTAAAAACTATTTTCAAAAATTGTACAGGAAAATCTGCAGAAATTTAGAAAGAAATTAGCACATTGTATTTAATATATAATAATATTAATAATACATCGAGTAAAAATCAAACATTTATGTTCTACGCATTTATAAAAATGTGTTTCTAAAAATCCAAAATCCCTTTCCTGCTAGCTTTCGGAAATATTCTGGGTCTAACGGGTGTCCACGATGAAATTGCCACACTATGAAATTGCTCAAAACTCGCGGAAATGGAGTCGAAAGAACAGCTCGTGCGTGATAAAATCTTGCGCATTCATCACGAGAACAAGGATCTCTCGCATCGTTCCATCGCTAAAACGTTGGGAATCGCGAATTCCACGGTGTCGCGAGTGATTAAGCGGTTCGAGGAACGGTTGACCACCGATCGGAAGCCCAGAAGTGAAGGAAAAAGTATTCCGTACAACACCAAAAATCACAACCGCGTAGTTGGGGCCTTCAACCGAAATCCGAACGCCTCCGTTCGGGATGTGGCTAAGAAGCTGCACCTAAGCCGAAGTTTTGTCCAGAAGGCCATAACTAAGGCTGGGCTTCGAACGTTCAAGGTACAAAAGGCCCCTAATCACGACGAGAAGCAGAACAAGTCCGCCAAAACCCGTGCCAGGAAGTTGTACCTCAACATGCTGACGAAAGTTGAATGCTGCATCATGGACGACGAAACATATGTGAAGGCCGACTTCAAACAGATCCCCGGCAACCTGTTTTTCACGGCCAAGGATAAGTTCAGCGTTCCGGAGCATGTCCGCACTCAGAAGATGTCCAAATTTGCGAAGAAATTCCTGGTTTGGCAAGCCATCTGCACGTGCGGGAAGCGGAGTGCACCTTTCGTGACCCAGGACACGATGAACGGACAGGTGTACATAAAAGAGTGTCTCCAGAAGCGGCTGCTTCCTCTCCTGAAGGCCCACAACGTCCCAACAATCTTCTGGCCGGATTTGGCCTCATGCCACTACTCCAAGGACGTGCTGAAGTGGTATGCGGACAATAAGGTCAATTTCGTGCCGAAAATGTTCAACCCTCCCAACACTCCGGAGCTCCGCCCCATCGAGAAGTACTGGGCGATTATGAAGCAGCACCTTCTTAAACGACCTAAGGTAGTGAAGACAGTCGAGGAACTGAAGAAAGTATGGTTTTACATGCAAAAAACGGTTGATTCACAGGTTGTGCAGAATCTTATGGCCGGGGTTAAGGCCAGGGTGCGGGCATTTGCGTATGGACTGTAAATAAAATACGAGTAAAATGGTAAAATGAAGTTTAATAGTTATTGCTCAATCCCTGAAAATTTGATGGCAATCGGATGAAAACTCGAATTTTGCGAATCAATTTTGTGTGTGGCAATTTCATCGTGAACACCCTTTAGTTTATCCTGTATCACATCTATGCTTGAAATTGTAATCCCACAATCAGAGCTAAAAATAAAATTAAGCACCAAAGCGAGGTGCAGCGGTAGAAGACTCTGAAGGATGTCAAATTTTTACGAAGTAAATTTTCACCCATATAAAAGTGAAAAACACCCACATCTGGAACTACATGAAGCTGTTTCAAGGTGGATACTTTTAACTCACATTGTGTTTTTTGAAATCACCCATCTTTTTGACAGCTTCATATAGCTGCCAAAGGTGATTGATTTTTAAACACAAAATGTGTAATCTCGAATCTCCGTGATAGGGAAACGTTTGCCTGACAGCAAGTCCTATACTTTCTACGCGCTTGAGAAAAGAGATTAGACGTCAGAACACACGTTGCTACACACTTCACGAATGAGCCAAGATATGTATAGATCATTGCACGGAATGTATTAACCTCACTTTTTTCACTTTTTTAACAGTCCAGGGAGCTTGTTTACAAGGTGTTAGAATTTGAACCGCTCAAACGAAATTTTTCATTGGCTTTTTTCGGATTTTGTACGATTAGATTCAGGAAATGATGTAAACATAAGCACTGAGGTCTGTTCTCCGGCAAGTTTACTTCAATTGAATAAATTTAGAGCACAAATTCTCAAACCGATCTTACCGAAAATATTCTAAGTCCACGTAAACAAGCTCCCTGAACTGTCAAAACTGCATTGATGACGCCATCGTGCAATGATCTATAGAAGATAAATTAATTGACACACTCTAAAATTTCACAGATCGTTATGGATGAACACGCTAAGATATTTAGAGGTCGATGATAGTCACACACAATCTATATTATAAATAATCATGTGAACATAAATTCCCGGTTTTCCCGGTTCTGTGGCCACCCTGCAGGAAAAACGCTGGACTCCAAAATAAAGGTTTAACTAGCTCCTTTGAAAGAGATTTTAAAAATATAGGTTGTAAGCCATCTGGTTCAGCACCCTTTGAAGCATCCAACGTTTCAAGAGCATGTAAGATTTCCCTGACAGATAAATTTTCAACTGAAATAATCCCCGTCATTGGCTCAGGGAGGTACGAGAAATATTGCAAGTCACGCTCATTATCGTCATCAGAAGTATAGATGTTCTGGAAGAAATCAGCGAATGATTTGCTAATGTCATTTGTTGTGTTACCGGTCCTGTTGTTTAAATGCATTTTTGACGGAAAGTTCTTAGACTTATGTTTTCTTTAACATAGCTTAAAAAAGATTTAGGGTCTGACTTAATATTATTCTCAACCCGGGTGTTATGCTCTTGAAATGCATTTAATAATTCTAAACTCAGTTGATCTCATATGGCCAGATATATCGATAGATTTTCATCAGTTTTATTTCTTTTGTATGCTTTATCAGCTTTTTGTTTCCTATTTTTGAGTATAGTAACCAGTCTATTATACCATACTGGGGATTTGAGACTAGATTTTCTCTTTTATTTCATAGGCCCTGTTTGTTCTAACATATCATACACAATTTGGTAGAACGCGTTCACTGCTTGACCTACACGGTGTTCAATAAGTTCGAATACAAGTTTTCATCATTGCGTAGGTATGCGCCATGTACATATTCTGCATTGGTATTGGTGTCAGCTTTAGCTTCATTCATACGCTACCGAATGTGCGCGGTGTTGACATTCTGTTAGTTGTTGTTTGTTTGTTACGCGCGATGAAAGAGTATCGGGACTTCGTAATTAAGCGTTTTTTGAACGGTGAGCGACCCGGCGATATATTCCGGCTGCTGAAATCGCATGGGGTCAAGCGGAACTTTGTCTACACGACCATCAGGCGATACCGGGAGACGTCCTCGACCAATGACCGTGCGAGATCCGGTCGGCCGCGTTCAGCGAGGACGCCACGGGTCATCAAGATCGTGAGGGAGCGAATTCGGCGCAAAAAGAACCGCTCAATCCGGAAAACGGCTGCAGATCTCAACGTTTCCATTGGAACCGCTCACACCATACTCACCAAGGACCTTGGTTTCAGGCCTTACAAAAAACGTAAGGTCCATGGCGTTTCGGAGGCTACCAGCAAAAAGCGGTTGGATCGAGCTAAGAGGATCCTCTCTCGGCACGCTGGTCAGGAGTTTGTTTTTTCGGACGAGAAACTGTTCGTGCTGCAGCAGCCGCACAATGTGCAAAATGACCGGGTGTGGGCGCCATCGAGGGACAGCATTCCTGAATCCAATATAAACATCCCTCGGTTCCAAAGTGCCGCGTCGGTGATGGTTTGGGGGGCAGTATGCAAACGTGGTAAGCTACCCTTGGTGTTTATTGAAAAAAACGTCAAAATCAACGCGGCGTACTACAAAACTGAGGTTTTGGAAAAGGTTGTTGCCCCCAGTCTCCGAAGCCTCTACGGCGATGAGCACTACGTGTTCCAGCAGGACGGTGCACCAGCCCATACGGCAAATGTGGTTCAAGCCTGGTGTCGGGACAATTTAACCGACTTTCTGGACAAAACTTTGTGGCCTCCCAGCTCCCCGGACTTGAATCCTCTCGACTTTTTTGTTTGGTCCTATATGATGGCGAAGCTGAACGAATACAAGGTCAGCACTTTGGATCATTTCAAGACGGTAATTCTCAAAATCTGGGACGAAATGCCCATGCAGTCCGTGCGTGCCGCCTGCGACGCGTTCGAGAAACGTTTGGAGCTCGTTAAGGAGTACAAAGGGGGGGTCATTCCAAGAGAAATGTTGTAAACGTTCCTTGTAAACATAGCTTTCAATAACATAAATCCAAAAAATAAAAAAACATGTTTTCATTTTTTTAACAAATTTTGAAAGTGTATCCGAACTTATTGAACACCGTGTACATCATGATCACGTAATACAGTTTGTCAGTCAATACAATTCAATTTTTCTTTGATAAGTACATAATTAGCCCTACTAAAATCATAGTATGGTTCGGACAAATTATTATCCATCATTGTGGTTATGTCATGCACGAATATGGAGTATTCAATTGCAGTGTAGAACACTTCATTTTTCCAAAGAGGAGTAGGTGACTCTGAAACGCAAAAATCATCGGTCATATTACTGAACGTCAAATCTAAGTAGTAATTATTTTTCACGTGATTTACTTGATTGAGCCCGATTTCAGAACTTTTGTCAAATAGAGTACGGAGCGTTTCATTCTCCCCTGCAATTAGAATCAAAAAGGACTCATTTTCATTGTCAATAATAAAATTGGCTGCCCTCTGGTTAAAATCACCTTAAATGTGAACATTTGCTTCGGGCTCAAACTTTGAAATGATATTACCGGCAATACTAAGAAATAGTTCAAAAAAATCTTTTCTCGCATATTCTGGAGGAAAATAAACTGCTACAAAATGGTCAAATTCTTCACATTTGCAAGATTCAATTTGTTTGCAATCATAATCAACACTAACTGCTATAAGAACACCTCCACCACATTTTTTGTTAGATAAAAATTTATCGCGATCATCCCTAAAAACATTGAAACGATCACCGAAAACTTCTTCATTGTTAACGCTAGCGTCCCAACTCGTTTCTGTTCCTAAAATCACAGGAAAGCTACATGCAGCCACCTGCTTATAAATTTCATTAACTTTAACGGCACTTTTCACCCTGTTAAAGTTCTGGCAATACACTAGTAACTCTTTACTTTTAATGTTATTATCAAGCTGCAATGCCTGTGAACGATCTAAACAATTTAAACTAATTACCTCTCCTTCCTCATGTTGAGAGCTCCTTAAATCCATAAAATCGTCTGCAGAGAGCGTTAATTTGGACGAAAAAACGAATGTCTATGTGCACACGCTTCGCACGATGTTAAAGAGTTTCCTGGAAACTCCTCGGAACAGTCTATATAGCCTCGTGATTAGTTGGGTATATGTTCCATTCTCATCCAATTAACGATTTCAGCACGCATTAAGGCGATCTCTGCCTAACAATTATCAGTGTCGAATAACCGCTTCTTCAAACAAATTGGGAGAAGTTATTCAGCTTTCAAGAAGGAAAAGCTGAACAACTTCTCCAAACTTGTTTGAACAACCAGTTATGCAGCATTGATGTTTGTTGGGTGCATTTCAAAACCATTTATCTTCAGAGCATGAAGCAACATGACAAGCATTATAAGCTCAAATTGTTTTTCAGTATTTCAGCATAACATTTACATTAACTTCTGAACTTCAACTAATATATCCATAGAAGACTGACATGCCCCTCTATGCAGTATAGGATTATGTTTAAATATTTCTGTTTAGTGGTAATTATAAATACTTAGTTTAAGATTCAACCGTGAATCACCTTCTCATTTATTTCCCAAATCTCGATAGCTTCTATCCGAGCTTATCTCGTTATGTGCAAGCGTGTATGTTATCGAAAATATTGTCAAATAGTATTGCGCGAATCCGCAACCAACAGATCATATCATAGATAGACTGCAGTGCCATCTCAGAGGCAAGATCTGGAACTAATTTGATAATGACAAAAGACAACAAATAATATAATTAGAAACTTTTTCCATGCCGGCAACTCTCTAGCGCGTCATTTGGCAAAGATAGACTGCAGCACCATCTTTGCGGCGCAATTTGAAACTAATATAATATAGTCAAAAGACGACAAATGATATTGAGAAACTTTGTCCAAGACGGCAACTCTCTACAACTAGTCTGGCATGTTTTGTATGCAATTCTGTTCACACATCAAAATCAAAACCTCCTTCCCTTTGTAGCAGATTCCCGGTCACCAATGTTACTGGAACCAGGTTTTCTCTATCCTCAATGCATTTTTGAGACCATAACCTTTTAAATGGGGTTTAAACATTGTGTCTAGGTTGAATTTTCATAAATCTAGAAAGGGTTGAAATCCGGGTCAATATTGACCCTAATGTCTTATGTGTCAGTTTTTTCTAATACCGCCCGTTGACAAACTTGGATAAGGGAAGTAGGTGATCTTCGACAACAAGGGTTGAACTTGCGTGAAACAGGCATCAGTATTGGAAGGAGCAAGGATGTGGTCCATAGTTTCCTTCCTTCCAAAGCAGCGATATGGTCGTCCATCCACCTTGACACCGCGCATCAAACGGGGAATAAAACGGATGACGACCTACGAGAAGCTGTCATCGGCAAACATTAGGATGGAAATGAGTCAATATCTGCCCGTCGGATTCGTCAAGTTTTAAACGAGGATCCCAATGTTTCGTTTGTATCAGTGACGCCTGCACCTGCATCGCCTCGTCACAAAAAAAATCCCGTTTTTCTTTCGCCGAGAAATACCGGTTTTGGGACGACGAATGGTCAAACGTGGTTTTTAGGAATGAGAAGAAGTTCAACCTTGATGGAACCTCATGGTTTTAGTAGCTATTGGCACGATAACAGGCAAAAGATACCAAGATATGAGAAACGAAACTTTGGTGGAAGAATGGTAATGATCTGCGGATGAACTCTGAAAGGTATTGCAGGTTGTTGGAAAAAGTTGTTATCTCAGCTTCCAAAAATATTAAGCTTGAGAACATCATTTTCCAACAGGACAATGCTGTCTGTCATGTTTCCAAATTGTTTTATTTTTGAAGCACCACGACATCCCTCTATTGGAGTAGCCAGCCTGCAGCTTGGAGCTAAATCCAATTGAAAACGTTTGGGGGTTACTTTTTCATGAGGTTTTCAATCATGGTAGGAGTTATGGAACGGCTGGCCAATTGAAACGGGTAATTTAAGATGAATGGTCTAAGATGGATCCGAATATATTGAAGAACTTAAGTAACAAATTCAATTTTAAGGTACACTTGAAGAAGTTCTCAAGAATCATTTGATAAAACCACGCATAAAACTAGATATTCTACAAAACATCGATAAAACAGCCATAAAACCCTCATAAGTTCAAAAAGGCCCATACTACAGGAGGTTTTCAAGACTATTTCCCAAGATGCGCTTAAAACTTGATAGTTTTATCGGTACATACTTGTAATGACATGCAGGACATGCTTAAAACTATGATAAAACTACCACAAGTTTTGGTAGTTTTATGATTTTCCTCTTTAAGAACACTTCCAGTCCGTCACAAATATGTTTCGAAGATTTCATTTTTGGATTCGTTCTGCTGAAAGAGAAAAAAAAACATCGATAGACATATGATGTTTCTTTTCCAAAGTGGATACGTATGTAAATTAATTGTAAAATTGACCATAAATGCATGAGTTTTTTGCCTGCAATTGATACATTTTTCATGCGACGTTCAGTTTATTGGTGTTTTATAACATAAAAGCTCGAAAATTTTAATGCGCCACGGAATCATTGCTAGACCATTGATTTATTTGAAAAATAAAAAATACTTGAAAATTCAACAATTAGGTGACAAGGCTGATAAATTGTTAGATCTTGAATAAATTGTGTCTACAATCCATGTTAAGTTTAAAAATGTATTTTAAACAGCAGAAATTGTTCGTAGCATTGGAAAAACGAGAGTTTTTTTTTGCATACATATGCAAATGGCTACCATTCTGAGGGAATCCAGAATAGCCACGCTCGCCATTTTTTCAATGGTTTTATCTAAAACTACCATAAAACGCATATAAAACTAATATTTCTTGCACAAGACTAACAAGATTTTTTTAGGAGCGCGATAAGTTCATCTTTACTTGTTCTATTCTTGAAAAAGAGGAGTAACGCTTGAATAAAACTTGTTTGAATTGCTCAAGGTAAACAAGTCTTTCGTAAGATAGCCATAAAATCAGTGTGGAGAAGGCACATCATAAACAAAGAAAATGTGAACGTGCAAATCAAAAGTGCCTATGCATAATTGTTGTTCATAACTAAAGCTTATAATTTATTGTTTTTAATCACCAGCGTAAGGCGATTAAAACATTAAAAAAAAAACTCTAACTTGAATATGCTAACAATGGATTTGGGAAGAAGAACAGATAATAATATTGCGTCGATGGCTGAAACATCAGTTGAGCGAAAGGTGATTTTTCTCTTGATCTGTACGCTGAACCTAGCGTTGGAAAAAGTGCACTGTGTAGTGGATCACTGAGCGATTCCAGCGCACTACTTCCAACTTTGGATTAAACGTGCGGATCATGGGAAAAATCGATTTTCGCTCAGATGATATACTAATTTTTACTTGCAACGAGTATAAATATTGTGTAGCCTACTGGGAACTGAAATGCACGACTCGGGAGAATTCAACATTAACATAACATTTTACAATCGTAGTGCACATTAAAGCTTACGTCAAAAGTACTGCGCTGTATTTCCACGGTGGTGCGCCATATAACGCACTACCTGAGACGTTAGGTTTAACTTGCACAACTGGCAGAAAATCAAATATCATGAGTTAGGCATTTCGGTTTTCAACTGGCGACACATTGCACCATTTTATTTTATTTGTTTTACGCTTAACGCATAGACCCTTTTGATAAGTTAGTCTCAGTAGGCTGCGAATCCAATGGAATGGTCAAAAAAAAAATTGTCGTTGGTGGCCGAGATGAAGGAGTGTTCAATATATTGGATAGGTTTTTATTGAATTTCCGCTTGAAGGATCCGCTAGTTTTTCATTTCTTCCACCTGTGGGCGTCCATTGGGACAGTTTGTTTATTTTTCACATAATGTGCTTTCTCAAGAATATGTGCTCTTATTTAAAATCAAATGGTTCTAAGAGAGTTTTATGGCAGCATTTCCAAGATACATTCATCTTACAGAAGAATGTCATAAAACTTTTACAAAACTTTTATCAGGTTTTATGCAAGTTGCGAAACGATGTCTTGAGAGGGGGATCAAGTATCTTATAAAACTACTGATAAGGTGAATTACACTTATAAATGATGTAGTTTTATGGAGGTTTCTTCAAGTGTTCTTTAATCACTCTTAAGAACTGTTAATGAATTAAAACCACCTTAACTTGGAAAATGCCCTGATAAAACCGGATGAACTCCATAATGCTTTGATAAAACTACCATAAAACATGAATAAAACCAATTTGCATTTGAATTGCTACTTGGGTTCTTTCGCGTGTTTTCTTATAATTTTATGTACAAATTCTTCATCGTAGCCATTTAATTCCGCCGCACAATACATTTTCTTCCGCTCCGCTTCAAATTCTTGTTTTTTCATTGGTATATTAAAAAGCCGATGACACATTGAGAGAAACGCGGCCTGGTTTTGAGCACCAAAATGGTTGGAATCTGATGTTATATACCGATCTGTGGATGTCGGTTTTCGGTAGATACCAAATTTCAGGGAGTTGTTATCTTTCTTGTTATCATCAAATCCAGGAAAGGAAGTTTGCCATCCATTTCTTTCTCAACCGTGAATTTTATTGTGCTGTGCCGTGAATTCAACAGCTCAAGAACTTGTGGTAGATGGCGTTCTTTCACTGTTGCAAGAATGTCGTCAACATAGCGCCTCCAAACTCGGGGAAACAATTTTTGTTTTTCGAGTTCTATTTCAAAATCGCACATGAAAATATCGGCTAAAAGAGGTGCAATCTTGCGGCCCATACTGAGTCCAAACGTTTGTTTATAAAACTTACCTCTGAACAAGAAGTAGTTTTGGCTCATACACATTTCAGCCACAGTAGTGTATGCTTCAATGTGGTTCGGTGGGACGCGCCAACGTTCCAAATGTTTGCGCAAACTACAGAGAGCTTCAGTAACTGGCACGTTTGGAAAAAGTGCAGTAACGTCGAAAGAAACAAGTATCTCACCCCGTCGCATCTCGACATCTTTCAAATTGTTTACCAAATCGATTGAATTTTTCACACTTTTTCCATGCTTCACAGGGTACTTACTCATTTCGTCCACTAACACTAACGGTAAATTACGCTGTTGATGGTACCCGTTTTGATGCACGGTTTACCCAATTTACCGCATTGGCATATGGCCTGCCAGAGCAAGTATTTTTTGGCGAATTTGTCCACTTTCTTTTTCCTTATGTCTTCCGGAACATCAAACCGTGATTTGGCAACGTAGAACTCCAGCCCGGTATCTGCTTTGCGTCTACCTTGATGTAGGTTTTGTCATTACTTAACTTACTTCGTCATTACTTTTGTTTTACTTAACACAACATTTCACAAAACAAACTAAAATAAAACTGCCTCGAAACACTTAAGTGATGTTCATTTATGATTTATCAGCCATTCAATGATGAAAACATTATAATTCACTCTACAATGATTTTGCTCCTTCGGTTTATATGTAGATGAGCCACTTTAATGTAAACAACCGCAAACTCATGCATTTCCACTTAAAATTTTACCTATAACAGCCTCTTTACTACGTTATTGATACAACAGGCCATAGTTGGGAACATACAAAAATATATGTCCCCAACATTGGGTCTACGATTTTCTTGTAAAATCATTGTTATTTTCGCTATGTGAACAGTAAGTTTGTAACGTGTAACTATTTTCTGTGCATGCAGACTGCATTACTCGGTTCAATTTAGCCCAATTTAGATCATTCGAAGATCGTGTAGATAATCTGTTCAGCTAACCAGTGAAATCACAATGCCCCCGCTAAATTAATGACATATTTGGCACATAGGCCGAATGAAGGTGATAGGCTAACATTACATCCCGTTACCCTATTTCTAAAAAAAAAATACGTTAGATTAGAGGTGTACCCATACAGGGTGTTCAATAAGTTCGAATACAACTTTTCAGCGTTGTGTAGGTGCGCACCAAGTGCACTTTGTTAATTGGTATTGGTGTCAGCTTTAGCCTCATATATAGACTAATGCACAGAAAAAGCTACCTCATTTTTTATCATGAGAGTGTAAAAGATAGAAACAGCCATCGTGTTCTCCATCCTTTTTTCTCACACACGAATTTCTGAACACAAGGGCACCAGTACCTGTCAAATCTGAGGTGTGACGTCACTGTGATTTGCCTGCTGCTGGCCTGGATGTGTGGATCGGGACTACCCACGCTATCGTGACGAAGGACCTGGGATACAAGCCGTACAAGAAACGCAAGATTTTTTATTTTTTATTTTATAAAATATTGTTTATTTAGTTTGAGTTTAAATAAAATATTATACTAGACCATCAATCAACTAGCCTCAAAATGAAGTCCAGTTCACCAACATCGATTCTATTATTTACATTGAAATTAACAAAGCTGATGTATTTGATAAACATTTTAAGAATTTCAACTTTTCTCGCTGGTGCTATGTTTGCCAAAATGGGTCGCAGAAGATCGTCGAAGGTTAGCTGCTGCCACCCGCCAAGAATCATCGTCACCTTTCGTTGGATCCGTGCCCATGCTGCAGCTACTCGAGGGCACCCGCTGAATTTGTGTTGTAGAGATTCGACGATGGGCACCTGACAAAACTGGCAATAAGGATCACTTGCACGACCGATTTTATTGAGCAACCTACGATGATCCGTCTTCTCATTAGTTAATAAATACAGGTCCATGCGCAGGTTGGACGGTAGCTTTCGTGCCGATATCATCTTCCACTCGATGCCTGGATGGTTTCTTTCCACTTTGGGTAGCTCCGTTTGTTACAAATAGAACTGATGTATGAGATCACTGGAGGGGTTTTGTTGGATGTTGAATGGAAGTAAGGGAATTTGCTGAGAGAGGAGTTTGAGGCAAGGAAGATCGGCGGGGGGAGGAATATTTTGGGCGAGAAGGGATTGATAATGGGGAAGGGAATTGATCTCTTGAAGGTGTCGGTTGATAAGAAGCGCTTTGCACTTGATTGCTGGCAGTTGCAGCTTCAGTCCTCCATGCTCCTTGCTACGCGCTAATTGCTGCATAGGGACGCATGCAGCTATTCCACGAAACAAGAAGGTCCTCTTCGTCGATGTTAGCTTTGCTGTGTGGATGCATTGCGGTGGTAATATTGACGGCAGGTACCACATCTTCGCCGTGATGAACGTATTCAGCAGGATAATTTTCTGCTGCAGGGAAAGGGAGCGCATGTTGTGTAGGAATATCATCTGCCGAATTTTACCCACTAGTGTGTCCCAGTTTAGCTTTGCCATCAGCCGCACTGAGTTGGCAAAAATAACGCCCAGCACCTTCACCTCTTCAGCAGTATAAAGCCTTGGTATCGACAGTGTAGCTCCATCGGTGGATCCAACGTCGATCGCTACTGTTTTGTGCCGATTGAGTTTTGCCCCGACTCGAAGCAGTCAAACAGCTGGAAAACTCGTTCGGCCGTTTGTGATGAGGTTGCAATCACCGTCATGTCGTCAGCATATGCAACGCAAAGCTTCACGGGGTAAAGGAGGCTACAACGAAGAAAAAAAAATAATCACACCCCCGGGAGAAGATGATTTCTTTTTTTATATTAAAAATTTTTTTTCCACCACCCCCCCACAACCACAAAAAAAACAACGTGTGGGCCCCGCCGCCCCCCCCCCCCACCCCCCCCCCCCCCCCCCCCCCCCCCCCGCCCCCGATATAGGGGGGGGCCCCCCCCCGGGGGGGGCTCCCCCCGTTGTTTTTTTAAAAAAAAAAAAAAAAAAAAACGCCGCACAATACAACACAGATGCTGGAGAGGGGGGGGGGCCCGGCCCTTTGGGGCCCCCCCCCCACTACCTCTTTCCACAAGGCCCCCCCCCCGCCCTCACCGCGAAAAACCCCCCAACGGGGGTTCCGGGGAAATTTGGTTGATTTTTCGGGGAAAGTTTTTGGGCCCCCCAGCCCCCCGACCCTAAACCCCCGGACTTTTCTTCCCACTCAGGGAGAGGAGGAGTGGCCATCGCTCTACGGCTCAACATCAGCTGCCGTTCGCTGCCCAGTTTCGGGCTGAAGGTCATCGAAGCTATTGGAGTTGAAGTGGACACTCCCGCCGGCCCAATCACCATCATCGCGGCCTACTGCCCCAAGCAAACAAACACCAGCGACGGCTCGGCAGAGGCTCTACGGCAAGATATCATCAAGCTAACTCGGCGGCGGGGGCAATTCATCATTGCCGACCCCAATGGTACCATCGTCCAGCAAGAATTTGAGAAAGGACACTACACCATCTTGAGCCCGGATTCTCCCTCCCGTTTGAATCGTTCCGGTGCTCATTCTATCATCGATATCTTCCTGACCAACATGACGAACATCTCGGATCCTGTTGTCCATCAGGAACTCAGCTCGGACCACTATCCGGTGGTGGCCGAAGTAGGTTCCTCTGCCAACCGTTTTCAAGCGTTCCGGCGCAACTTCCATGGTGCTGATTGGGCGCGATTTCAGCAGTGCGTCGACTCATCCGTCGATTACGGCTCTCAGCCGGAGTCATGTGAAGACATAGACCAGTGCCTGCAGCAAATCGACGAGGCGATATCCCAGGCCCGGGATCAACACGTGCCAGCATCCAGATTGGTGAGTAACTTTCTGAACCTAGACAGATCTACCAAACATCTCATTCGACTCCGTAATATTATTCGACGCCAATACCAACGTTCTGGCCCCCCTTACCTGAAGACCAACATTAATCGTCTTAAAAAAATCATCCAAGCCAGGTTGATGGATCAAAGAAATCGAGAATTTGCTAACCATCTTCGCTCACTCCCTGACTGTGCAAAGCCATTCTGGAAGATGACTAAAATCCTTAAAAATAAGCCGAGACCTATACCTCCCCTTTCCTCTCCCGTTCAAAATACAGACCCTTCGCTATTACTAACACCTGTTGAAAAAGCCAATGCTCTTGGCCAGCACTTTGTGGATTCCCATAACCTAGGTCGTGCCATGGCTAGTCCGCATGAGCCTGCCGTTCTTGAGGCAATGTCTAGAGTCGCTGAATCTCCCATAGTTGTTCCTGATGAGATAAGAATAACTGCTGATGAGGTGATAGCAGCCATCAAATCAACCAAAAATATGAAGGCCGCTGGTGTCAACGAAGTACTCAACCTTGAGTTGAAAAACTTAAGCATCGCCTTTTTTGTCCACCTGGCCGCGGTCTTCAACAAATGCTTGGAGCTTGGCTACTTCCCGTTCCGTTGGAAGTTAGCTAAAGTTATCCCAATCCACAAACCTGGCAAAGATCCCACCGGTGCAAAAAGCTATCGCCCCATCAGCTTATTATCCTCCATCTCGAAGCTATTCGAAAAGCTGATCCTCAGCCGGTTGCTGGAATTCTCAAACCAGAATAACATATTCCTCCCAGAGCAGTTCGGATTTAGGAGAGGTTATTCCACAGTCCACCAGTTGTCAAGGGTTACTAACATCTTAAGGCGGGACAAGTCCGTTTCAAAAACATCTGCCATGGCATTGTTGGACGTCGCGAAGGCGTTCGACAATGTCTGGCATGATGGTCTTGTGTATAAGCTGCATCGATTCAACTTCCCGATCTTCCTCGTGAAAATCATTAAAAACTACCTAGCGGATAGACAATTCCAGGTCTTCCTGAGTGGTTCCTATTCCGATGCGTTCAATGTTGACGCTGGGGTCCCCCAAGGGAGCCTCCTAGGTCCCATATTGTTCAACATCTTCACGTCAGATGCTCCTCCCCTACCAGGTGGTGGTATTTTGTCTATGTTCGCAGATGACACTGCCATCATCTACAAGGGTCGAGTGATTCGAGCTCTGACACGCAAACTTCAGGAAGGCCTGGATGTTCTATCCGACTACTTCAACAGCTGGAAGATTTGCATCAATGCAGCAAAAACACAGACCATCCTGTTTCCACAATCAAAATCACATCGGCTTGTTCCGCCTGGTAATGTGAAAGTCCACCTCGGTAGTACTCCCATCGAATGGTCGAGTGAAGTTATTTATCTCGGTCTCACCCTTGATAGCAAATTGCTATTTAGATCCCATGTTAACAAAATATCCACAAAGTGCTCCATCCTCAAGAGGTCACTATACCCTCTCATCAACAGAAGGTCCTCCCTTTCCCTCAAAAATAGGCTTGCTATCCACAAGCAAATCATCCTACCAGTGATTGAATACGCTTTGCCAGTCTGGGAGTCATGCGCCAATTCCCACCATGCTAAACTACAGATCATTCAGAATAATCTTCTGAGAATGATTCTGAACAGTCTTCCGAGGACTAGAAACTCCGAGATCCATCGCCTGGCAGGTCTTCAGATGTTGGAAGCACGGAACACATCAACCCTGGCTAGGTTCAGAGAGTCCTGTGCCAGATCTTCTCACCAGATTATCCGTGATCTCACACGTTAGTTTTAAGTTTGTAAAAAGTAGTTAGGTAGGTTATCAAATTCTTTATTAATTCAAAATCAAACGCTCCCTCTTGAGGGTCAAATGTAATTAATTGGTCTAACCAAAACTAAATTTAAATCTCATATAGATAAGGTAGTAAATGAAGCTGACGGGCCCTTCTGGCTTACCACTTAAAATGTAAAATATGTATACAAAACATTATTATCGTAAATAAAGACAATTTAAGCTAAAAGAATAAGTTTTTTTTTTTTTTTTTTAAAATATTTTTAAATTTTTATCAAACTTATTTAACACCCCTAAGTGTACAAAACAGTAAAAAAAAATAAGAGTAATAAAAAATTGAAAAATCCACTCTCCACCCCCCCCCACACCCAACAAAAAAAAAAAATAAAAAAAAAAAAAAAAAAAAAAAAAACCAACACAACCCCCCCCAGCCCCAACAAATTGGCCACCACGCCCCCCTTAAAAAAAATATAAAACCCAAAAAAAAAAAATTAGTTTCCTAATTATTGTTTTTTTTAGCCCCCCCCGCTACCCCCCCACCCCCCATAATATTATACGAGATATTTCAACTTCATTCAACTGTCAAACTGTCACCCAACTAATGGCCCCAATCAAAACAAGCCAAAAAAAGCAAAAAAAAAAAAAAAAAAAACAAAAAGTGCCCCCCCCAGATTCCATCAGCCCAAACAATAACGCGCGTACGCTTCTGAATGAAAACATTTGCGCTAATCACATTCATAAAACGCGCAGACGTGATCCTCATTTCGGTAGCCATCACGGGGGAGGGTCAAATCTGGGTAGCGGTCGGGAGGAGGCACAAATTTCTCCTCACAAACCCTTTGCGCGTGCCCCAAACCTCAAACTAGCCGAGTAAATATTTATGAAAATCTGTGTCTCTTGTCCGAAATGTGTCGCCGGCCAGCTTGATTTCAGCTCACGTTATTGACTCTCTCCATCTCTTTCGCCACGCTCGGTCTATGTGTGATAAAAACACTTTTGCATAGCAAGCATGTGCGGCTTGGCGGTCGAGGAGTTCCAGATCATGCCAAAGATGTGGTTTCGGGTTGCGTAATTTCCAACTGTCAAAAAAACAACAAACAGACCACGTAACGCAGAGCAACAGCATGGCCTTCTACTTCTTCTGATTTGGGAAGAAGGAGAGATTAAACTCTTCGACTCCGGATTCGCCAACTGTGTTTACTACACGCGATTATTTCGGGGTAATGTTTCTAGTAATGTTTGCACGAGTTTTTGTTTTTACGTTTTTGACGTAAGTTCGGAGTAGACGCGAACGCCCAGTGCATGCTAATCAGCGTTAACAGTAGTCAGTTTGCGCTCGTTGGAGGTTATGTTGCAACGACGCATGACGGCCGAAGCAGATTAATAGCTGTCCGGCTCTGTCTGCTGGCCGGTGATGCAACTCCTGACTGACTACCGCGCCGCCGGACCAAAGTAGAAGCAAAATCGATCACCGTCTCTGTCACATTCACCGTCGCGCGTAGACCGTGCAGAGCATCTCCGAGCCTGCTGCCTCGAGCAGGTGACACATATCGCACTATGAATTGTACTCGCGACCGGAGGAAAAAGATGCTCATAACAACAAACGGTCAGACGACCGTTGCGCTACTGTTGCTGGATGCTTTAAATCGCACACATTCGGATCGTGCCGGGAATCGCTAAATGGCCACCGCCGACCATGCAAATATGTTCCAATGCTACTGCTGCTGCGATCTCTCGGATCGCGGTCAGACGGTGAGCGTGGTCGCGCGGATTTCGATGAGTTAATCTGATTTGGAAGCATCGAATGACGACGACGACGACGACGCGGTCAAACGCATTGAGACAATTTCGAGAGATGGTCATCGCTGGTGTTTTGCATAATTTGCGACGATTAGTCAGCCCGAGCCCGTTCGTCTTTGATGGGACTTTTGTGCTTGTTTTTAGGACGTGCGAGGTCAACTCGGAGCTGTGCCGGTGTACTCAGGTCACGTGCCCGTGTGGTGGAGGGCGGAAGGCAAATTGCGTGCATCCTCCCAGCTTTCCATCCCTGGTAGGATATTCTCAATTAAATCTACTCACCGTGCCCCCTAATCTTATAGCCTCTTATTTCGGTACGGAGAAGAGGGTGGATGGTTAACAGGCGATGATGATGTTCTAAAGTGAGTTCATTACCACATGATGAGTCGGCTTCATGTTTCGATTTGATGCGGTACTTTACACCCTCCTCGTCGATGTGTTCGAAGGGAATTTGAGGACGAGACGGTAGCAGTAGGCTATGGTTTTCCAGTCAACTGACGTTTTGTTTGCAGTTTGGTTGCGTGAAACCATATGATGGGATTAAAAAGTCGAAAAGTTATTATTGAGAGTGGATTTTGTACCGTTCAGTGAGGAGATCTGGTAACGTATTGCACTGATGTCGGTTTCCTCAAAAAAGACCTGAGCAATTTAGTAGCAGTTAACGTGGAAAAGATTAGATTGTTGGTGGCTTTCCACCACCAAGTACTACTAAACACGTTTAGGATATAGAGGGTGAACAAACATAAAATATTAGGTATCATGTAAGTAAGAAATTAATTTAAAACTTCCAGATTTAATAAAACGCAAACTCACATGTTCAAGATTATTGGTGGTTCAATGTGTGTGCAAGTAAAATCTCCGATGACAATTTATTCATCATATATCACACCCATCCAAATCCAAATCCAAATCCAAATCTGCCGGCTTGCATCGAAAGCACCCGCTCTCAGAGGCCCCAGACGGCAGAGCTACTTTCTTCCGAGGTCCATCTTTGGACATCCACCGGGGAGCGGTGGCGACATTACGGCGGACCCTTTTTCGGGAGTTTGCATGTGCTCACTTGTCGTGATGAACCGTTGTGGAATATTAAACGGAAGAATGGAGCATTCATTGATCGATTCGCAGTTGCACCGATCGAAGCTGCGTTGCACGCCCATCGATCGATAAGGAAGTGAATGCAAATTTCTCCACCCATTCATTGGGCGATGATGCAGCGATGTGAATGGGTTTGGATTCCGTGCATTGATTTCGTTGCACCTGTCCGCGAATGAGTAATCAACGATCCCGTCGCCAGATGGATGATGGAATATTACCAATCGCACGAACGTTGGTCCTTACTTTCGACTTTCTCACGCATTCGTCGTCCGCAGGACGAAAAACGTGACCTTCACCGGGTACAACCCTTCTTAGGACAAAGGCAGATATCCCAAATGCAATCCGATGACCTGCAACATTAACCGGGATCTCGAAGCAATCCTTTCGTCGCTTGGAAGCACAAAAGGACACCAGTCATCATCGCTGCCTGGCTGCTGTGACCCTTTTCGGACCGGTTCTCCTTTTCGGTAATTGATGTTGGTGTGACCCTTCTTCGTCCTAAAATAGAAAATTATGCAGCATCCTTTTGTAACAGAGCCGCGGTGGCGCGGCACACCCTTCCGAAAAAAATATCATCATTAGCCAAGCTTCCGACGACTATCCTTTGTCCTGTATTTTCCCCGAGCTGGTACGATTTATGGCTCGCGTTTTTATTTCGGGCCACACCTGGACCTCACACGCCACGTTTTCCCTCTCTTTATGTGTACGGAAATGGACCATCCGTCCACAAATGCCTACTCAGTTGGAACCAAAGCCAATCAGTCATATGTTCGATCCGCGCTCGTTCTCTAAAGGGAAGAAAGCATCATCGAAGCAGACTTTTATCTCTTCGAACTGATCGAGTAGACATTAATTAAAGTCGAATGCACGTTAAAAAACACCCTCCTTTTAAGAAGAGCTCTTGCATCGCGTCTTGGATCGTTGGTTCGGTCCTTGTTGCAAGATGCAGGGAAAATAAAAGAAAGGGGGAATTCCGGCGGTGACTGTAAACATCTGGTTGCCCTACGGGTTTCCTCGTTGTTGTTTTTGTTGTCGTGGTATCAACAGAAGTCAATTATCGATTCGATGTGGGTGTTGATTCGCTACCAAATTCAACGGGCAGAGACTTGGATGTTAAGAATGAAAATAATGGATCAGAAACAAAAGCGTCCCGCGAAATGTCCCGCGTTCGTCCTAAGCCAGCGAAATGTCCCGCGATTTGGTATTCATTAATATGCTTTTCGCTTTATCAAGGTCATGCCAAAAAGCTTCAACATAAGCAATGTTAGTTCAAAGCACTGTTCACATCTCTTTATTATATTTTCAAAAACTTGTGACATCTCTATATGCGTTTGACAGCTACTGTCATGGATTGACCTCACGAACACTATCGTGTCATCTAGAAATCCATCTTCCTATTCTTCATTAGTTGAAACAGCAGTTGTCTTTTTTTAACCTGCATAAGCGATGTGTTTGTGAAAAAGAGCTCGTGAGGATGATTAGTCAGTGTGTTTACTTTTTCAACTGGTGCAAATCTGTCAAAAGTTATCCTTGTTTGTATCAAGTGCAGCAAGACTGCGGCAACAGTTTTAGTAATTTCAGTGCGATATTACGAATTCAGCAAGGAAAACTAGAGAAATTGTTATTGATTGTGCAAGGTATGTACATGAAACTTGATATTGTGAAATTTTGATTAGAATACGGTTCTGTAGGCAATCTCTCAGCGACTTCAACCATGTCGAAAAAACGCCAGTGCTTGTTTTCGGACGACCTGAAAAAGGAATTTCCTTTCCTGAAAAAGGCGAAGACCGTCGGCAGCGTTTACTGCGAAACCTGCAGCAGCGAGTTTTTCATCGGATCAGGAGGTAAAACCGATGTTAAAAGGCACACGGCAATGGAGAAACATAAGCGCGCCCTACACGCCAAGATGAGAATACCTAAAATTAGGTATTTATTTTACCTAAAATTAGGTATGGTTGACAATACCTAAAATATCGGTAAAATTAATCGATAATAAACAGTAATTTTTACCGACATTTGGGTATTGTTCGTTTTCCAATATTTGATGTTATAATTTACCCAAAATTGAATAAATGTTTCGTCACTGATCGACAGAAGCATCGCGGTCGCCATATTTTTCTAAGAGAAAACGTAATTATTTTTCTAATCAAACTTTGACTATCGTGAGGCTCGAGTTTCTCAGTTTGACGAGGTTATTTGTTTTAAATGGGTGGACCTTTAAACCAGCATTGATTGTGAGGCAGTACAAACGTGTTTTGCATATGTCCGTAAATTTGATGATTCTGGCAAATCGGTTGATGCCGACAAAGAAGAAGTATCGTATGCAAAACAATATGTAAGTAATGAAAAAATTTCTCCGTGGAATGAAAATAAGACTGAAATCGAGGATAGGTGGATTGAGATCTTTAAACATTTTGAAGTGAATAACATTCCGTTTCAAAACTTAAAAAAAGTTGTAGAATTTGCGTTATGTTTGCCCGGTACAAATGCTGTAACGGGGAGGGTGTTTTCAGTCGTTAACAAAGTTTGGACCACGGAAAAATCTCAGTTGAGCGTCGATACACTGAAGGGGTAGTTGCAGGTCAGGTTTAATTTTCAGGACACATGCGAGGAATTCAGCAAAAATGTTGCCGAAGATGTTTCATTCCTACATAAGGCACACAGCGCAGAAAAGTATGTTTGACACGTACAGCATTGAATTAGATTTGTGATTCCTAAGGATGGATAAATGGATGTAAATAAAACCTGTGAAAAACTATGTTGACCATATACTTTTATAATTCCTCGAAATATCTATTTAAGAAACAAAAAACCCTTACCACCCAAACCAACCCCCCTCCCCACTTCTATAAATTAATAATACACGGTGTTCAATAAGTTCGGATACACTTTCAAAATTTGTTAAAAAAATGAAAACATGTTTTTTTATTTTTTGGATTTATGTTATTGAAAGCTATGTTTACAAGGAACGTTTACAACATTTCTCTTGGAATGACCCCCCCTTTGTACTCCTTAACGAGCTTCAAACGTTTCTCGAACGCGTCGCAGGCGGCACGCACGGACTGCATGGGCATTTCGTCCCAGATTTTGAGAATTACCGTCTTGAAATGATCCAAAGTGCTGACCTTGTATTCGTTCAGCTTCGCCATCATATAGGACCAAACAAAAAAGTCGAGAGGATTCAAGTCCGGGGAGCTGGGAGGCCACAAAGTTTTGTCCAGAAAGTCGGTTAAATTGTCCCGACACCAGGCTTGAACCACATTTGCCGTATGGGCTGGTGCACCGTCCTGCTGGAACACGTAGTGCTCATCGCCGTAGAGGCTTCGGAGACTGGGGGCAACAACCTTTTCCAAAACCTCAGTTTTGTAGTACGCCGCGTTGATTTTGACGTTTTTTTCAATAAACACCAAGGGTAGCTTACCACGTTTGCATACTGCCCCCCAAACCATCACCGACGCGGCACTTTGGAACCGAGGGATGTTTATATTGGATTCAGGAATGCTGTCCCTCGATGGCGCCCACACCCGGTCATTTTGCACATTGTGCGGCTGCTGCAGCACGAACAGTTTCTCGTCCGAAAAAACAAACTCCTGACCAGCGTGCCGAGAGAGGATCCTCTTAGCTCGATCCAACCGCTTTTTGCTGGTAGCCTCCGAAACGCCATGGACCTTACGTTTTTTGTAAGGCCTGAAACCAAGGTCCTTGGTGAGTATGGTGTGAGCGGTTCCAATGGAAACGTTGAGATCTGCAGCCGTTTTCCGGATTGAGCGGTTCTTTTTGCGCCGAATTCGCTCCCTCACGATCTTGATGACCCGTGGCGTCCTCGCTGAACGCGGCCGACCGGATCTCGCACGGTCATTGGTCGAGGACGTCTCCCGGTATCGCCTGATGGTCGTGTAGACAAAGTTCCGCTTGACCCCATGCGATTTCAGCAGCCGGAATATATCGCCGGGTCGCTCACCGTTCAAAAAACGCTTAATTACGAAGTCCCGATACTCTTTCATCGCGCGTAACAAACAAACAACAACTAACAGAATGTCAACACCGCGCACATTCGGTAGCGTATGAATGAAGCTAAAGCTGACACCAATACCAATGCAGAATATGTACATGGCGCATACCTACGCAATGATGAAAACTTGTATTCGAACTTATTGAACACCGTGTATGTCCCGCGTTGAAGCGCGAGCCATCTGGTCACTTTAGTGTTGAGAAATTTACGTTTGAATCTTACTTGCCCTCTTTGTTTACAAAAAAAGTACTCGAGATATGTTCACATTGAACAGTATTTTCACCTTCGATATGAAAAGCTGAGTTGCATCGGTATATATCCGAGTAGCACATTCAAGTAGTACATTGTGCCTTGCTGGGAGTAACACTTTACCATTAGCGAACATGACCCCCCAAAAATACCCGACCGTACATGTCAGCCATGTGTCGGATCAAGGTCCAGATGATTAGAAGTCGAACCAAAGAGGGTTATTCCGAGAGTTGAAGTGACTTTTGTCACTTGATGAAGTGAGAAAAGTCACTTGAAGTGACGTGACTCTTCTGTGCAAATCAACTGGAAAGTCACGTCACTGCTGGTCACGTTTCTCACTGCAACAAGTGACAAAAGTCACTTGTTCTCTGGGAAGAACCCCCAATGACTACTTGATGTCGGGTCAAATTTAGGTCCATATCAGGTCAAATGTCAACACCGAGTCCGAATGGAGTCAATTCGGTGTCTCAGTTGGACTATGATTTTCAATAATGACGAGCCAACGGCTGAAAGTCTCTCAAATAAAGATTATTCATTTATTCATTCATTCAATAATGTCAAAATGATCTCCTTAGGACAAATCAGTAGGGTCATGTACGCCTTCATGGAGTGGCTAATTTTACTAAAATTAGGTAACTGGCTGTGCACACTGATGATGATCCACGAACGCTGCCAGCGCTAGAAAAAATGAGCATCAGCCCAATGTACACAGAGCTCAGTATGTCGACTCCAGAAACATTTGAAATTTGTGCTAGAAAGAGTCGAGAGATGTTCCGTGTTGTAACAAATGTGATGTGATGTGATATGATAGGAAGCCATCACCAGTGCAGGACTTGCCATGGCGTACAGTTCCTCCTAATGGCCAGATCAAACTATACATACCTGTAATCCTCACTATTCCGTTGCATGAAGGGCCAAAAGGGGGGTGTGGACCCGTAAGCAGAAGCACTTACACGAAACCCACGGAAAGGATAGAGAGTCTCCTTCCAACGAAACGCTCTTATTACAGGAAATGAACAGTGAGCAATGCACATTAGGATTTCCGTCTGATGGTTTTTTAAAAATAGGTCGGAAGATAATTAGACCTTCGTTGATCTCGATCTGATGATCTCCATCAAGGAAGGCATAATTGTCATCCATGACTTGGGCCAGATCACCGCGAATCCCTCATGCAGCCTAAACTTCGTTTGGCACCCTGTATCCCCCCCCCCCCTGAACCTTTGATATCTAATGCATATATGTAATTTACGTTATAGAATATAATATATGTGATGTGATGTGATGTGATAAGAACCCACCATCAGTGCAAGGATTACCTATGTCTGTAGGACTATCTTCAGCAGGTTGCCCTGAAAATATAGCCTACGTGATGGCTTGGTGTAGCAGGGCCAGCCGATCTCAATGAAGACCTTCGGAAGACTATGGCCAGAAGGCCGCGTGTCTTCTCATGACAAGGGACTGGCGACTCCACGGACCCTTGTCCAGTCAACCAATCCTTCGACTGCCTTTCTGAAATAAATGGCTTATCTTATCATAATACTACTAAATAAAATATTTAAATATTATCCTTTACCGCTTAAATATAAGCGCATGCCAGTCTTTTATGAATATAGTAGTTGTCAACTCACCATTTGAAGCCCTACGTAATAGAATATTATATATGTATTTACAAAATATATCTAACATCTATTGGATTGTTACAGCAAAATAAAAATTAGATATGTATTAATATCTTAATAGTCCTGGAAATCAGTCCAATCAACGAAGACAAAATTTAAATGAAAAGATATTTAATTTGATTTTTTTTTTTAAAGAATCAACAGACTATTCTCTAAGTCGAAGAAAGCAGTTTGAGAGCCCGGTTCATAGGCGTAGCCAGGATTGCGAATAGGGGGGGGGGGCAAGCTTATTTTTTTTTATAGACAGAGAGAGAGAGAGAGAGAGAGAGAGAGAGAGAGAGAGAGAGAGAGAGAGAGAGAGAGAGAGAGAGAGAGAGAGAGAGAGAGAGAGAGAGAGTTAGAGTGAGAGAGAGAGAGAGAATTACACTGTCTTCAACCAGTTGCTGCACAGACTGAACACTTAACATTATACAACGGACAACACAACGCCCGGACCCATATACTAAGGACATTATCGGGTTCCATCAGCTGAAGCGGGAATCGAGCCCTTAGTTTGTGACAATCCACCTGAACGACGGCTGGATTAACTTTTCTGCTCTCACCCAAAGTGTTGTACAATAGCCGTGCGATTTTGGCAACAAGATTAAACTATTGCAGTCTTGATCTGGAATGAAATAAAAAGATTTTAAGAACTCTCGATTTTCCCCAAGTTTCAAAATCGAATCCCATTAAATAGGAACCATGCTGAAATCTAACGGGTACTAAAATGTGTCAAAATATTCATTTTACAGTCATGTTGAATTTTTGTATACGACAACCACGGAGTTTGTAAACAGTTTTCCCTGAAAATTTACTTTTCCTCGCGACCCGCTCGTCCACACTGAAAATTAAATTTCGTTTTTATTACGAAATCGAATGTAGAACTAACAAATCTATTCGTTGTTTTCTACAACGAAATTGATTTGTACTTTTCAAGAAACTACCTTCGTATTCAATGCCACATGCTGTTACATAACTGTTAAAAGCACGAAGCATTAGTTGACACAGAAAGAACACTCGTTCATTGTACGAAAACAATACAAAATGCTACGAATATTTTGTTATCAATAAGAATGCATGGTTACATGATTGACTGACAGAACTTCTATATCGACTCAGTATGTAATTGAAAAAAAGCGCAAACCACGAGGAGTTTTTCAGAAATTTTTTAATATTTCTGAAATGAGGTTTGAACCTGTATTTTTGGGAAGATTTGTTATTGAGTCCGTGGTTGATCTCATTAGAAATTAGAAAATGGTGACTCGTTAGAAGTTAGTTGATTAATGAGTATGGACTTATAACTCTCGATAGCGCTTTAATTTTTATTTTGAGATAAATCAGTGATTCCAGCCCACCCAAGCAGCAAAACCAACATATATGAGTACGATTGAAGAAAAGCAGTGATACGTTGGCCTTCACAAAATTCATTTCGTGAATTGTACAAAAAGGAGTAATGACAGCATTTCACCAGATGACAAGCATAAGGGATGTGCCATACAAATTACGAGACATTTATTCTATGAACAAAATTCATGTTTACGAAACAAGGGAAAGCTAATTCACGAAAATAAATTTTCAGTGCATATACTGACAAAGCAACACCGCAAAAACATCGTTTTTTCGCTCACCTTGCTCACACCGTTTCAATAGATTTTTATTTAATGGCTGTTCAAATAATAAGTGATTAGCTCTTAACAAACACACATTTTGAGTTTTGGGGGTTTATAGCTTGTGGTTTGTGTCTTCTTAACTTACCTTCAGTTTAATTATTTTCTCTATTTTATCTAAACAGGAAAATCATGCATAACTTTACAAACTGACGTAAGTTGCGATTGTAAGCAAGCTGTGATTTTTGTGATAAATTGTTGCCACTTGTATTCTTAATGCACGAGTAATAAGAAACAATTTAGGAAGTTTTGTTCATCAATGACAAAAAGGAAGTCATATGCGTTCTATCTGCTACTCCTCAATATTTTTAAAATAGTTCAGATACACTGGTGCATCTGAGTTTTGAAATTTGAACCAATTTATCTGATATAATCCAAGTGAAACACGATCTGTCGAAACGGTATAGTGTCGATGGTATAGTATCGTCGTATCAAGTGGAGTGTATCTAAGTAGTTTAAAACAAAAACGGTGTATTATTGAATGTTATTAAAATTGTTGTTCAAATTCAAGAATAATCATCATTTGGCATAATTTTTTCTTCGTGGTTATTGCAGCGGCATTTGTTTAGTTTTGTTCGTTTGTTTCTTTTAATAACATTTATGGTACTACTAGGTAACAATAAATCAAAGAACTGCTAATAATTTACAAAACTCATTACGCAATTCACACAATGTGCACTCACCAGCAGAGCACTTTTCCGAAATCAAATTTAGAATGAGAAGTAATGTTTTCCCCCCAACCAACCACCTTTTTCCCCTTATATAAAACCCCCCCCCCACCCACAATATATATTTAAAAAAAAAACACTAAACCCCCCCTTTGTCTAAACGGATGAGCCTGGACATCAATAGAAGCATAAATGTTGTAACGGGGCGAAGCACGAAGCAGAGCACGGGGCGTAATCCCAAGAATCACGACGGAGGCGTAGAAAATATAATCGCGGACTTCCAATTTCGGGACGAGTAGAAACACGTGTTTACTCTTTAGCTCGTTTATTACTATCTGACAGATGGGGTACAATGTTCATGTATATCAAGGTAAGGACATTTTTGGATTATCATGGATATGCTATGGAAGGTATAGCATGAAAGGTACAACATCTCTCCCCTTTGTGAAAAATGCAAACTTGGATACAATGCAAAAACAAATTAAAGATTTAGTCTTTGGGGAGCTCGAACTGTCCTCGTGGAACGCCTTAGGGGCTGATTTACATCATTTCTCTCTAGTATCGGGGGTACAATATTCTGCGACGTCTCCGGTTGGATCGGTTGATCCGTTGATTGCGAGTTTCCATCATTCACCGAATCGGTTGGAGCAGGAACTACCGGATACTCACCATCAGTATTACGGCCTTCGGAAGATGGAGCTACAGTTGTAGGTACCGTTGGTGCTGTCGATGACTCAGGATCGAAGCGATGTGGTTCATACGCTGCCGTTTGGTTACTCCTTGGTGATACCAATTCCGTGCCGACCACCACGATATGATCGATGTGTCTTTCCCATATCCTTCCATCGTCGAGCTTCACCGCGTAACGAAGTCTTCCAAGCCTTGAGGTCACTCGTCCGAACTGCCATTTGTGACTGGAGAGGAAATCCCGAATGCGAACTCGTTCGCCGTTCTTCAATTCACGCACTGCTGAAGTGGAAGGTGATTCCTCGGTAGCCTTCGGTTGCATCAAGTCTAGTCGCGAACGAATTTGTCGACCAAACATCATCATCGATGGAGATTTACCGGTCGCTGGATGTACCATCTTCCTATACGTCAACAGAATGTTTGACAATTCGACGTTCAACTGCGATTTTGGACATTTCAGGGCTTTCAACTTTTGTTTGAATGTTTGAACGTAACGTTCCGCTTGTCCGTTCGTCGAGGGATGATACGGAGCTCCCATTTTGTGGACAATTCCATTACGCTTCAGAAACAACTGGAAAGACTCTGCCGTGAACTGCACCCCGTGGTCACTAACGAATACTGTTGGAATGCCGAAGGTGCTGAAAATGTCGCGACACATGCTTTCTGTACTTTCTGCTGTGATGGACCGGCAAACCCTTATTTCTGGCCACTTCGTGTAGGCATCTATCAGGATGAAGAAGTAGCAGTCCATGAACGGACCGGCGAAGTCCGCATGGACTCGTTGAAACGGCTCCGTAGCAGGTTCCCAGAAGTGTGGTTGAACTTTAGCAGGCATTGACCGAACGGACTGGCATTTGGCGCAGTTGGCGATCATCTCCTCGATTTCCTTATCCATACCATTCCACCAACAGTAGCCTCTGGCGAGTGATTTTGTTCTGGATGTTCCAAAATGCGTGGAATGAAGTTCCGCCAGTACGCGCTTGCGGAGCACTTCCGGCACGTAGACACGGATTCCACGAAGAAGACAACCTTTCTGCAAGGCAAACTCGGATTGGTCGATTCCAAATCGGTACTTCCCGTCGACGTTCTGTCCGTATTTCAATCCCTGGACCAGCGTACTCACGGACTTATCCACAGCTGTGGCTTCAGACAGTTCAGCAGCGGTCAACGGCAAGGTGTCAATTTGGTTGATTTCTACGGCATCGGACTCCTCAATCACGTTATCAGGATCCTTATGTTGCAATGGCATTCGGGAAAGGGCATCAGCATTCGCATGATCCGCCGACTTACGGAAACGAATTTCATAGTCGAAGGATTGCAAATAAGTGGCGTAATGCTGCATGCGAAGTGCAGACATCACTGCAAGGCCCTTATTCTCATTGAATATCTTCGAAATGGCTTGGTTGTCGGTTAACAAAACGAATTTTCGACCGTACAGGTATTGGAAGAATTTCCTTACTCCGAACACGATTGCATATGCTTCCTTATCGACCTGCATATACCGTTGCTGGGTATGATTCAACGTCTGCGAAGCAAATTGTATAGGTCGCTCGGTGCCGTCCGGAAAAACGTGACTCAACACGGCTCCCACGCCGTAGGGAGACGCATCTGTAGCGAGAATCAGCGGTAGATCTGAAGAATAGTGTACTAGGCAGTTGTCCTTCTGCATGCGCTCCTTCACGGATCGAAACGCCTTCTCGCAGTCCTTGGTCCAGATGAACTCCACGTCGTTCTTCAGGAGATTATTCAGCGGGTACAACACAGTGCTGAGGTTTTCGTAGAACCGGCCGTAGTAGTTGACAAGCCCAACCAGCGAACGTACCTCGTCTTTGTTCTTCGGACGGGGCATGTTGACAATAGCATCCACTTTTTGTTGAACCTTGTGTATACCTTCACGATCTACTACGTAGCCACAGTACTCGATTTTGTCCGTGAAGAATTCGCACTGCTTCCGATTCACACGAATACCATAGTAACTCAGTCTACGCATCACTTCTTCCAACCGTCGCAAGTGGATTGCATCAGTGGGCCCAGTTATCTTGATATCATCGAGGAATACACTTACACCGTCGATGCCTTGTAGGATTATTTCGATTTGGCGCTGCCAAATTGCAGGAGCAGATGCTACGCCGTACATCAACCGGTTTGGTCGATATAGCCCACGATGCGTATTTAGTGTAAGCATCTCGCGATCCTCCTCAGCAACTTCCATCTGAAGATATGCTTGCACGAGATCAATTTTAGTAAACTTCTGTCCACCCGCAAGCGACGCAAACAGCTCATCGATAGTTGGCAGGGGGTGCTGATCCACTTTTAGGTGAAGATTTACCGTTTGCTTATAATCCCCACATATACGCACTCGGTTGTCACTTTTCTTCACTGGCACGATCGGTGTTGCCCAGTTGCTGTGGGCCACTTTCGTCAGCACTGCTTTATCCACGATGGCGCGCATGTTGAACGGGATCTTCCGGGCTTTCAGGAACACCGCTTGAGCATTCGGCTTCAAATATAGTTTCGCCTGCACAGCTGAAATTTTCCCGATGGAATCTTCGAAAACCGTCGCATACTTCACAAAAATCTGTTTCAGGTAGTCAGCAGTATCGTGGGAATCGATCGCACGATCGATGGCGTTCACCGGATCTAACTTCTTCAGGATTGCATTCCAGTTCACGTTCAGCATTTTGAGCCACTCTCTTCCAAGCAGCGGATGTTTCGAAGAATCCACCACATACAACGGTAAGTTGGCTCGCACCCCTCGGTAATCAACGGTCGCATCAAGGACTCCCAATACATGAATGTCGGTACCACAATAGCTAACGAGATTTAGTGAACACTCACGCAGGTGGCACTCCTCGAAGTAGCGATGGAAAAGCTGCGAGTTAATGATGCTAACGGGACTGCCCGTATCGATCTCGAACCGAATCGCTACACCGTTAATCATCAATGTCGTCCACAGCTTCGCCGCTCTCGAACTACTATTCAACGTACAAATCTCGCCGATCATAACTTCAATCGTATCGACATCCTCCGTAGAACTATTCCGCTGATCGATCGCTTTCACTGCACTGGGTTTTGCTCCGGATCCTCCGGCCTGGGGCTTGCCCGCCGAAGACTTCCGCATGCACACTCGTTCCAGGTGCCCTTTAATGTTGCAGTACGAGCACACAGTATTTTGATGCTTGCATGCTTTAGCAAGGTGCGATTTGTCGCCGCACCGGTAGCAATATTTTTCTCCCGCAGATTTGCCAGCAGACGGAGATTTTCCACCCACTTTCTTATCGGTAGCCTTACCTCGTCGGTGGTGTACAGCGTTTACCTCCGATTTCGAAAGCGCACTGGCAATCTCCGCGCCACCCTTCTGTGACAGCTCCATGCTGACAGCGATGTCGCGAGCATCCTGCAGCGTCAAGTTCCTTCGTTCCAAAAGACGTCCTCGAATATCGTTCCGCTTCAAACCGAACACAAGTTGGTTCCTCAGCGCTGTGCCCAAGTAGTTACCGAAGTTGCAGGTAACAGCGATACGACGAAGAGCAACAATATATTCGTCGATGGTTTCGTCCGGGGAAGGAGCATCCTTGTCGCCCTGACGACGGCACTTAAATCGAAAATTTTCGGATATTTCCAGCGGCCGAGGGTCGAAATGTTGTTCGAGTGTATCGACGATTTCTTGAAACGTGTTCGCTCTGGGATTGTTCGGGGCAATCTTGTCACACAACGTTTCGTACGTTTCCGCTCCCATCAAATGGAGAAGTAGATTCCGTCGAAGATCCGCATCCACTACGGCGTAGATGGTAAAAGCAGTCTCGAGTCGTTCTACCCATCTCGACCAGCGCGTTTTCCTCCGGTCGTACGCATCGATGTGGAAATTTGGTGGCAGATTTCCAGCAGCAGCAGCATTAACTTGAGGTAGACCTCCACCAGCAGCAGCAACAACTTGAGGCAGATCTCCATCGTAAGCATTTGCATTCGCCATCCTCGTCGCCAAAACTGTTGTAACGGGGCGAAGCACGAAGCAGAGCACGGGGCGTAATCCCAAGAATCACGACGGAGGCGTAGAAAATATAATCGCGGACTTCCAATTTCGGGACGAGTAGAAACACGTGTTTACTCTTTAGCTCGTTTATTACTATCTGACAGATGGGGTACAATGTTCATGTATATCAAGGTAAGGACATTTTTGAATCATCATGGATATGCTATGGAAGGTATAGCATGAAAGGTACAACAATAAAGTTACCAGAAGGCACGAAATGCATCAACGCACTCTTATTTTTACCAAATCCCTCAATCGCAAATTTAAATGGATTAGCATAGATTGTTTTTAAGAAGCCTCTACTTGTTTGATACAGTTGTAAAAATTGAAAGTTTATGAAAAAGAGTATGCTTCGGGCATCGGCTGTGAGAGGTTGTGTCGATGCTTAATTACGCACTATTTTGTTATAGGGCATGGCGCGTTTCGTATTGTTTCGATTATCTTTAATTCAGCGAAGCGAGTGATCGAGTGAGCATAAAAAAAGAAAACTACAAAAATGGTAAGTTGTGGTGGTTCGCCGGGCTGGTGGACCGGTGGTGAGGATCACAATTAATTTTCATCCATAATATTGGTTTGCCATACTTGCCGTGTCACTTGAAGAAAGTAAGCCACTATACCTTTTTGTGAGTGGCTCCAATACCATCCTTACTATTGGTTTAAATCGGTTCAAATCGGATTTCCAGCATTATGGAGAATCTTTTTGTTTTTCCAATGAAAAACCACCACCACACTTTGTGAGTGGCCCCAATAGCATCCTAACTGTTGGTTTACATAGGTTCAAATCAGAAATCGGTACTAATATTTAAATATTTCACTAAACGCCGCGTGAATTCAGCTTATCGTTTACCAAAAAGAATCCTGCTGCCACCCAATTCTGTTATCCAACATCCCAGTGGAAGTGCAGTTGCGGTCTCGGTTTCCAATAAAACGAGTATCACGTCGACACATTCCTACCCAGTATTGCCCTAGTTTGGGACGACCAGTTTTTACACATTGAGGATGTATGCTAGTCTCAATCATCATCTGTTGGTTCTCTGTGTTATAACAACTGATCTGGCAGCAACGGAGTAGCAAACTTGGGCGGTCAATCATGCTCATTATCTTGCTCATGCTCATAGAAAGGGATAAAATCTTTGAATAGGATAAGACCACTGCAACTTCTCGCACTGATTAGCATGCTGTCTTGCTTTATCACACGCTTATCAAATTACTGCAAAAGGGTGTTCCGTGTTGTAACAAATTTCTTCAAATCGCATTCACCATGTGTTTGCATTTGAAGCGTGCATTAAAAAAAGTGACTAAATGTTCCGATTTTTCATGCGATTACCCTGCCACCTAGTGGTTGGTCCACCGGTCAGTGGTCAATATAACATGTGTAACATAAGTCCTGGGAATACTTTCAGGCGGTTATTTGACAGCATTAACAAACACACAGATGTCAACCAATGTACTTGTCACGTTCATTAGTGTTCCTACTGAACTGTCAAACTCAAATTGCGCAGTAGTTTCCATTAAAAATGTCGTACAAGCTGGATTTACGAGCACAGTGTGAAATTTTGAGCGTGTTCAAAGACGAGCCAATATCAAAATCAACAATATATCGTGTTTTGAAAGATTGTCGTGATGGTAAAGAACCGGAAAATAAAAAGAAAAGTGGTCGCCCAACAAAATTGAGTGCCAGAACAACGAAAAAACTGCTGTCAAGCGCTGAAAACAAGGTTGACCTATCAACACGCAAATTAGCACGAACATTTCAGGTTTCAAACATGACAGTCCATCGGATTTTGAGAAAACATAACGTAATCTATCGGAAACGTCAGCGTGCACCAAAATATACACAGCAACAACTCGAAAAAATACCAAAATTCTGCCGTGCACTTCGTCGCGAGCATTTTGCAAATGGAAAGTGCATCATTTTGGATGATGAATCTTACTTCACGTTTTCGCACCATGAATTGAGTGGCAACGATGGTTTCTATACTGCTAACATTAAAACAACACCAGACGATGTTAAATATGCCAGCAAATCGAAATATGAGCCAAAGGTGTTAGTGTGGGCAGCCATGTCATCGAAAGGTATCTCGGCGCCTTTGATACGCCCAAACAAGGTCAAAGCTGTCAATTCTGACGTGTATATCAGCGAATGCTTGCCGAAATTGAAGCAATTCATCAACAAATATCACGCTGACGAAGAAATCATGTTTTGGCCGGACCTTGCAAGCTGTCATTACGCGAAAAAACATTAGATTGGCTAACTGAGCAAAACATACCATTTGTACCGAAAATGGACAATCCACCTAACGTGCCTCAGGCTCGTCCAATTGAAATTTTTTGGAGTGTTCTCAAACGTATGGTGTACGACAATGGCTGGGAAGCTAACAATGAGCAACAATTGGTTAATCGAATCAAGCGGAAGATGGAAGAAATAGACATGGACACCGTCCAGAACCTGATTCAACATGTTCGCCGTACACTGCGCAAAATCGAAGATAATGGTCCATTGAGCGTACTGTAAATATATTTTTCAACAATTTATTAATAGAATAAAATACTCTGAAGAGCATTTTAAAATCCGATTGTTTGATTTCAAGTACCATGCTTTTGAATTTTTCCCAGGACTTATGTTACATATGTTATACTAGTTGCCGATATACTGTGACAATTTGACAGCTCCATCAGTTTGTTTACGGTAGCTACGGCGAGAACAGTGAAACAACTCCGATCTATGGTTTGTTCGTACCGCCTGCTCCATCCGGGCAAAAACAAAAAAGTCGGCCATTGTGACCCACCTCGTGTTGGCTGGATACGATCGCGAAAACATCTACAAGATTCTGGTACTTCTGGAGAAGGGAGAGTCCGTCGAGCCGAGGCCTGGTTCCGGCCGTCCGACCGTTTTAAGCGACCGGAGGATTCAACAGAAGCTCAAACGGAAGACGGAAGGCAAGGTGGTCACTTCTTTCCGTGCGTTGGGCCGGGAGGTCGGTGCGACCACCCGGGAGTTCAAGAAGTATTTGACCAAAATGGATATCCGCATTCGGAAGCGTCAGTCCAAGTCGTGCCGGAGAACCAAGCGGAAACCCAGAAACAACGGCTGAAGATTCTGGTCAAAGAAATCTCCCCGGAGAAGCGAGACGTGCAGAAGCATGCCTGCCCTCCCAACGTGCCCCAGCTCTGCCCAATCGAGAAGTTCTGGGCCAATTTGAAGAGGAGAGTATTATCAAATAATTTCGTGGCCAAAACGACGTATGATTTAACCAAAAAGGCGACCAAGGAACTGAAGAATATGCCTACAAGCTTTTTTTTTCAGCTATGGCTAAAATTCCGGCTAACTGCCGCAAGGCGGCGCGGCAGGAAGTAGAACTATTTTTGTGAATTTTTCAATTTCTTTATAAATAAAATGCAATTTGGTTTGATAAAATAATTTCTTCCGTTCTTTCTACCATCCATCCGAAAATAGTCGGTGGAACTCTCTCTCTCTCTCTCTCTCTCTCTCTCTCTCTCTCTCTCTCTCTCTCTTTTTCTCTCTCTCTCTCTCCCCCCCCCCCCCCCCCCCCTACACACACACTCACGAAAATAGTCGCTGCAATGCAATCATTACACACGATTGAATTTCTTTGTGATCCCATATATCCAGTTGGGTGCTTTTAAAAATAAACTTCGGTAGTAGTCATTGGCCCATTCGGTAGCTATGGACAGAGAAAGAAGTGACACATAGATCAAAGTTCAGGGAAGTTCTTCAGAGAAATTCAGAGAAGTTCTACAAAGAACTTCACGGAACTTCTTTGGAGAAGTTCGGGGAAGTTATTCGGGGAATTTCTATTCAAATAAGTTCTTCAGAGAAGTTCCAGGAAATTCTTCAAAGAAGTTTAGGAAAATTCTACAGAAAAGTTCAGGAAAGTTCTTCAGAAAAGTTCAGGGCATCTCATCAGAAAACTTCAGATAAGTTTTTCAGAGGAACTTCAGGAAAGTTCTTCAGAGGAACTTCAGGGAAGATCTTCCGAGAAACTTTTAGGAAGTTCTTCAGAGATATTTTGGGAAACTCTTCGAAGAACTCCGGGGAAGTTCTTTAGAGAACTTCTGGGAAGTTATTAAGAGAAGTCCAGGGAAGTTCTCTTCAAAGAAGTTCAGGGAAGTTCTTCATAGAAGTTTAAGAAAGTCCTCCAAAGAAATTCATGGAAATTCTTTAAGTTCAGGGAAGTTTTTCAGAACTGTTCAGGGAAGTTCTTCAGAGAACTTCAGAGAAGTTCGGGAAAGTTCGAAAAGTCAGAAAGCACGTTAGTATAAAAGCCCCTGCAAAGAGCCTCAACGATTTTTTCAATTACAAAAAAGCTGTTCAACCCTTCAGGGGCTATTCATAATTCACGTAGACTTTTCTGAGAGTAAAAGTCTATTTCCATACAAAATTTGAAAAAAGTTTTTGGAGAAAAGCCTACGAGGGGGAAGGGGGAGGGGGGTCTGAGATTTTCAAAATGAATTTACGTGGTTTATGAACAGGCCCTCACCGAGGCCACTTTTCCCGAGGACCAATATTTTCGCTGATGACACTTTTTCGCTTCATCAACTCGTAGTGAATTCATATTCGTGTGGAATCCACAGCGAAGACGAAAGAGTGTTTCACTACAGGTTGTCCCGAGAGAGAAGAATTGTGGAAAATGCTTTCAGAATTGCATCGACTCTGTTCCTTCAGATAGAGTGTCTTTAATAGTCCGCACAGTGTGTGTCCTTCATATTTTATTGTTGCTTTTCTGAGAGAGTTGTAAATTGTACGCTCCTCCGGGAACTATTGACTCACAGACAATAGCTGATGGAAGCTGGCGAAGAGAGGCCGGGGAGGTCCTGTGTCTAATTCAACCGACTGCACGAAGAGGCTCCAACGGGGCAAGCACGATTCGAGAGGAATTCACAGAATACTTCTGTAATGAATGGAAAGTTCTATGCCATGTATTGTTGCAGTAATTGCATTGTTTTGTTTCACAATGATCATTTTAATCTTTCATAAACTAACTTAAGAACTAAGCTATTTAAGTACAATAGAATTATAATGAATTCAAAGAAAACTTTGTGTTTATAAATCAAAGGAAGAAAACAAGTTTCAAGTCGTTATGTGTCGGGAATTTTGGAGTTGATTATCAACAGTGAAAAAAAAATATCTCCATTAAAAATTAACACATATCCCAAGTAACATTGCCAAAACCATCCTGCTTTATTAAGTTTTATTAAGATTTTATCAAAGCCACAAGAAATCAATTTGGTTTTATTATGACACCAAGAGTTGCCAATAGGTTTCATATTTAGTCAGGTTTATGGAAACCTACACAGCTTGTTTAAAGCGATCTTAAAACCTCGTTTTCTCAAATTCCTTTTACTCCTATCAAAGGTTTTATTTTGACTTTATGAACTCATAAAATGCTGTTTTGAAATGCCGTTTTAGGACTCATTCATATTATCTTATTATGGTCAGTTGAAAAAGCATTTTAAAACCATTTTGCATCCAGTAAATGCATTAAACGGCAAATTGGCATTCAGGGAAGCCACCAAATAACCAAATAGTTTTAAAGTAGTCATTGCGAAGATAATTTGGTTTTAGGCCAGAATTGTGATTTTTTTTCCAATCACCATATTGAAATTTACGAAATAATTGAAATAGGGAAAAATAAATGCACCAAATTCTAAATGTTATGCAAATGAACTGTGGATCGGAGACCAATTTCTGCATTTTTTTAGATAACTTCATTGAATTTCATCAATTTTCAAGAAATTCATGATTAATTTATCGAATATATTTGTATTAATTTTATGTTTCTGTTGTGAACTCGCATAATTTCCGAGGCGCATTGATTTTCGGCTCTTATCGTGCCAATATTCACCACAAAATTAAATGCGCATTTAATTTGGAGCATGATACGCTGTAAAAAAAACTCAATTTGCTTTGGATATTTTGCTATCAAACAAAATTTCCCGCATCACTTGACCTTTTTTCTTCGATATTATTTACTGCTAAATGAAACAGAAGAGCAGAGAATCGAACAAAGCAGAACAACCAAAACCAACCACGATATCACAGTTAAGTTTGACATTTGTGGCCATTTGGCCGCATGCTGGTTTTCATGGCAGCCAAAAGGTTTTATGAAGGTTCTCAAGTGGTCATAGTATCTATCACTAGAATATATTCAAAATCTTTATGGACTTATAAAGGTTTTATTAACTTGTTTTCACAACCGTCTATAGAGTGGGCCACTTTGTACACATTTTGGCTTTAAAGAAGCATAGAGGAGTTGTTGGTAGACAAAACAGTTTTGAATGGAGTTTTATCAACAAAGCCGGGAGGAATGCTATACGGCTGGAATAAAACTAAAATTGTTACTTGGGATGGCCGAGAAAATAGAATAAGGATTACCTATAATTCAGTCTGACTTGTACACTTAAACTCAATATTTAGGTGCTTCTCTACTAATTATTCAATTCATTAATTCATTAATTTATTTATTATCATAATTTATTTTCTTGGTCCATTTTTGGTTTAAAAATACCGCGAAAACACAAACTAGCAAAAAATTCAACCGAAGTGTCAAAATGCTTCGACCAACAAGCCACTATTCCAAACGAAAAGATTAGTTCATAGTCTACTACTATAATATAGAAACGAGTGCTAGAGTATACACATGACAACGGGCATGTTTCTATATCATAGCGTCAAACTATCGCTAGTCATAATTACAATTAGGAAACGCCTGTGTTCCAGCCCGGGAAAGCGGACAACAAAGGAGTACATTAATTTTCTTAGCTTCGCCACTCTCAATGACCTATGTACATATAAATATAAAGGGTGTCCACAGTTAAATTGCATCACTTTCAATAAACGAAATTTTGGTTGAAATTACCTCAACGTGTATTGTTTACACTGCGTGAGTTTCATTGTGAAATGTGTCGTAGTTTCGAAAATGGAGTCGAAGGAACAGCAAGTGCGCGAGAACATTTTGCACACGCACCTCGACAACCCACTTCATTCGCACCGAGCCATCCGAAAGATGTTGAAAGTTCACCAGTCTACCGTGTCTCGTGTCATAAAACGTTTCGGGGAACGTTTAACTGTCGATCGGAAGAAGGTGAATGGTAGATAAAGTGTTCCGTACTATGTGAAGGATCACAGGCGAGAGGTTAAGGCACCAAACTCGACTGTTCCATTCGGGATGTCGCGAAAAAGCTGCACTTGACCAAAAGTTTCGTGCAGAAAGCCAAGAAACGAACCGGGCTCCGTTCATTCAATGTTCAGAAAGCTCCAAACCGCAATGAAAAACAGAATAGAACAGCTAAAACACGTGCGCGTAAGATGTACACACAAATGTTGACGAAACCAAACTGCCGCTTCATGGACGATGAAACACACGTAAAAGCGGACTTTAAACAAATTCCCGGCAACCAGTATGTGACTGCAAAGGACAAGTTCCAGAGTCTCTCACTAAACAGCAAGTGATTTGGCAGGGGATTAGTTCGTGTGGTAAACGGAGCAAGCCTTTCGTGACAACTTCAACTGTAAATGGTCAAGTATACATGAATGCCTGAAAAAACGACTGCTTCCGTTTCTCAAAACACACAACGTTCCTACATTTTTTTTGGCCGGACCTATCCTCTTGTCACTACTCCAAGGATGTTCTGGAGTGGTACAAGACGAATGGTGTCAATTTCGTGCCGAAGGATCTTAATCCCCCAATCTCTCCAGAGTTGCGGCCAATTGAAAAATATTGGGATATAATGAAGCACGAACTTTGATGCTGCACGTGAGATGCTTCTGGTGACCCCCTGTTGTACTACGTTAGAGCCGAAAGAGAGAAGAGAAGTTAGTTGAAATAAAGGTTTTGTTCCGTACACACGCGTTTTTTTTAATTTGGATCACCAGCGAATCTTCCGAAAACCAATTCTGTGTACATTTTCCGACAACATTTTGGTCCATTCGAGCCAGATGAACATTTGTGATGGTTTTTCGTTGATTTGTGGTGATATTCTGGCGAGATTTTGAGATTTCCACCGGTCACTACAGAACAGGAAATGTCGAAGTCATGGTTGAAAGCGGAAAAAATGTCGGTTCAAGCGTTGTACAAAATCTTATGCGTGGTATTAAGAAGAAAGTTCGGGTTTTTGGATTTGGTAAAGAAATATAGTGCAATAAAAATACCTTAACCAAGATTCTACATTGCATTTTATTCCCTGAATATTTCATCACAATCGGTTGAGAGACTTATTTTTGAGGACGAGTTTAAAGTGCTGCAATTTAACTGTGGACACCCTTTAAAAATGCTTTCTCGCCAAGGAAAGCCTCCCGTAACAAACCCATCCAACTTCCAACTCCAGATGTCTATGAAGGTAGCATGAGTTCTCAGCATCTTCTTAAGTAGGCATCTAATCAACACTTCCATCCCATCCCTTGCTGATCATAAGGACCTGGCCAGGTGTTGTGCAAAGAAATCGATGGATGAAGAGCCTGCCACGCCCGAGGCAGCTCTTCTGGCGCTTCCATCGTCTCTACAACAAAAGTCTTTAGAAAAAAAAAGCACAAGATACAAGAATTCCAAAATAGGAACATTTAAAAATTCTCTTCAAAAATTTCTTTTGTTTTTTCAAGACAATTTCAGATCGGAATTCGGCTGCTCAACTAAGCTTTTGTATTGATTTTCATTTCCTGGAAGTTTCATGACAATCGGACTTATTTTTGACGAGTAGTTCTAAGTGATGCAATGACTCGTAACGCTGGTAGATCACGTTTTCGTGATGCATTATGGGGTATCAGATCTACTAGCGAACCCTAGTCCATATTAAAGACTGTATTCGATGAAATTTGGACACACGCAATTGTTCGTAACTTTTTAGCGTGTGGGTAAAAATTATTGAAATTTTAACTGAATGTATTTCATTGTGTTGTGTCAATTGTGTAATGAGTTTCGTGAAAATCGGTCGAGTGATTTCAGTGCACACTGGGCCAGGAGACGAAATTAGCAAGACAAAACCTCTAGCGCTTTGAGCATGCATTTTATCAAGATGATTGCTTGAGCATTGTTGCTCAGTTTTATCTGCGCCACAATTTGGCGCTGCGATACTAACTTTTTTATTTCGCCTTCTAGCGGTTTGATGTCTTGGGCAAAGTTGTAGAGCATAAAATAATAAGAAAGTTTGCCGAAGACATCAAAGTTCTATATCTACAAATAACAAAGTTACGATTAGTTTTGTAAAACTTAACTGAAATTTGCGTTTTTTCTACTAATTTTCATATTTTCGTCAAATATATTATTTTTGATACCGTTTATGTGTTGAACCTTATCATTCGCGAATGTTTTGGAAGAGTTCGTATAGTTTTGGGACATAACAAGCGAAATATTAGCCAAAACTTTGAAAAATATCATGAATTTCAAAATTAATTTTCTCAAAAAATTGCAAGTTGTTGCAAAAAATTACTCATGTTTCAGAAAGTACCATATGTGACCTTTCAATTCTGAAATTATGCCCGATACATATTTTGATATATTTGAGATATCTGGATTAATTATAATTAATATTTTTGATCTAGCAACTATTTTTTATTTTATATTTACTATTATTTCAACAGGTTTTGTACGGATTCTGGAAATTGATTTTTATCGGTTTGAGGAAACTGTTTTGTGAGTGTCATCACGGGGTCAGAGGTTAGCAAAAGTCTTCTAAATACATCTTCGATGTTCGCCAGGCGACTGAATTGTCGAGAATGGTGCTCCCGAAATTTTCTGATCGATTTGTTCCGACGCTCTTGTGCTTCTTCCGACAATAGTCCAATAGGAATTTCGCAATGACTTATTATTTCAGATCCATGTACCAAGATCCTGTGAACTGAAGGCGAAAGGGGATAATAATCATAATAATGGACATATAACTTTCTAGTTTCTTCTGCATAGGTTTCGAATGATTTGACGTCGATTTCTAATTTCGATGATAGCGCGCAAAGAAGTGTAGCGACTCGACGAACGATGTCCACCTCAAGTCCTGTAATTCTTGCCGTTGTTTCTGGATCTTGAAAGAATCTTCTAGCAGTGTTGCCATCATTTGTGTGAAAAAATAAAGATAAAGGGATCTACTTCCCGATAAAGAAGAAAAATGCAGTTACCTCCGGATGGCAAAGGTTCACTTATTCTCAGCCCAATCTTCTTAAATTCTTCTCTAATTGCACGTTGCCGTTCAAGAAAGGTTTCGTTTCCTCTATTTATACGCCATTTTTTGAGTGGGATTCTGTACGAAACATTAAGCAGAAGCTCCATACTTCTTATGTAAGCATGCAAAACAGGAATGGTTTCAATTTTATTGCGATCGTCACATATTTGGGCTTCGATGGGATTACTGAGTTTTTGCCTGATGCTCCGCAAAGATTGCACGCCTGGGAACTTGTTCCTGTGAAGCTGTTAATAACTTTGCCATCGACCATACTCAAAATTAACTCAGAAGAAACATCTACAGAAATCCTATTTATCGTCAATGTGGTTGCTTTCAAATTTTGTATTTGTAACATCATACTCTCCACTTCTCGTTTGATAAGATCAGCAGATTCTTTTTGAAAAACCATTTTGATGGGGTGGCACAAATTGATGGATGATGGACTGTTGTTGCTCCAAACTTCTTGTCGTTCGCCGGAGACTGCGTTGAAATATATTCGCAAAGGAACCAGGCAAATCAAAAAAATATGCGAGTCATTACATGATATAACATCATCGCCAACTTCTTCAAAAAATGTCATTTTATACCGTGAGTGGTTGCTTGAACCATCCAATCCCCATTGTAAAATAACACATAACTTTCCCTGTTCATGAATGTACGGTTCAATATATTTATTCAGTGTCATGAAGAGACGCTCTACCGTATGGTCAACAAGATTTTGAGGAGGAACTTCTGCGCATGATGGCCGAATGGAAATATCTGAAATACGTTCAAACATGCAAACTTTTAAAACTTTATTGTAAAGGTTATTATCATTTGCGTGCCCAATATAGTTTGCAAATAAACTTTGATACAGCTCACATTCCGCCATGAAACAGCTTCCAATCAATTGGGAATTGTTCCAATTTTTAAATTTTTTGGTTTTATTAAAAATAATTTCGAAACTTTTGAGGAAATATTTTTTTTTTTCAATTGGAGAGTTAAAGTAATTTTGAAATAATTTAGAATTATTAAAAAAGCGACTCAAAACCACCACAAAATCCAAAACTTGAAAGAATTATCGATCTATTGGAAGCTGTTTAGACAAGAACATAATTAAATGAATTTGTGCTTACCACGTGGATAACAAGTACTTTTACTATCGCGGATGTCATTGTATGCTGGATAAATGTCATATCCTTTTTTTTTTAGCGTCATGTTCCTTATGTTTTGTTAGATCGTTTTCACATAAAAACCTCAATGCATCGTCGACTGTAAAACGTTTCATCTCTGGTTCAACAGATAGAGCAAGTTTTTTGAAACGGGAAGCTTTCTCAGGAAATGCAAATAGGTGCTCGACAACCCAAGCAACGGAACGATATCCATCAGTCCTTAATGCCGTTACCGTGGCTGAAACCAATTCTGCTGTGGTGTATTTTTCTCGCAAATCTTTGGTTTTACGGAGCCTGGTCCTAGGGGTTTCTGCACCAAAAGATATTTTCTTCCTTCCACCAACATTTTTCTTCGGAATATTATTCAAAATTTTAAAGTTCGAATCCAGCCATTTTGAATGTTTCAGGAAAAACAAACTCTTTATGGGGTGGCACTTTGCGTATCGTGATTCAATATTTGATAGTAGCAAACGTAGTGAGTTTTGAACGGAATCAGAAAACATTTTATTATCAGGACATGTTATTTTCTTCTTCACATACGATGCCACATCACCAAGTGGAAGATTCTGTAGGAATAATTCTACTATTTCTCGTACGCGAATACTGCACGCTAATAATAAAATTACTTGAATGAATTCCTACTGGATTAATTAAAATAACCTACCTTGAGCCATAGTCATCTGTAGAAAGCACCAACCACAAACTAGAAGTAATATGCCGAAAGAACCAAAAGGGTAAACCAGCGCTTCCAAACGGTTGATAACTACACAATTATTATGACATTTGACGTTTGAGATTTGAAGTTTTGAGGCGTATTCAAATGTAATGGGGAAAGTCGTGGTTGCTTTGATATTTCATCAACATCCGTGCACTTATGGACATAGAAAAAATTACTGTGAGGCACGTTTTCAATATTCTCGTGGAAATGAGTGAGGCAACACCAAAACACGGCTAACAGTAATATCAAAAAGGCAATAGAATTATGGCAGCGTGCACAGGCTCATGCTTCAACATTTGCTTCGATGATGACCCCTTGGTTTTGACAGTGAAGTAAACAAGTATGTGTGTCAGCGATCAATCGTATTCGTCGACACACGAATACAAGTGCAGAGGAATACTTATTTTCAATTGACTTTTATAGCACACTATCTTTTACAGATTAAAAATAAAGATATTCGAGGTGAAAAAATAATTCCATTTGACATGTTGACATGAAAACATATCAGATTTTGTACAATGGAATGCATATGTATGGATACGCAAAAAGCAATCAATTATAGCATTGAGTTCGGGCTAAAATCATCAAAAGTTTAAAATACGATATCTCAAATATATCAAAATATGTATCGGGCATAATTTCAGAATTGAAAGGTCACATATGGTACTTTCTGAAACATGAGTAATTTTTTGCAACAACTTGCAATTTTTTGAGAAAATTAATTTTGAAATTCATGATATTTTTCAAAGTTTTGGCTAATATTTCGCTTGTTATGTCCCAAAACTATACGAACTCTTCCAAAACATTCGCGAATGATAAGGTTCAACACATAAACGGTATCAAAAATAATATATTTGACGAAAATATGAAAATTAGTAGAAAAAACGCAAATTTCAGTTAAATTTTACAAAACTAATCGTAACTTTGTTATTTGTAGATATAGAACTTTGATGTTTGCGGCAAACTTTCTTATTATTTTATGCTCTACAACTTTGCCCAAGACATCAAACCGCTAGAAGGCGAAATAAAAAAGTTAGTATCGCAGCGCCGCCCTTGCGGTGAAAATTGGAACTAATTTTTATTACCAAATTGTGGCGCAGATAAAACTGAGCAACAATGCTGAAGTAATCATCTTGATAAAATGCATGCTCAAAGCGCTAGAGGTTTTGTCTTGCTAATTTCGTCTCCTGGCCCACTGTGCAGTGATGGCTTCGAATGAAGAAATAGTGCGCCAACAAATTTTGGGCACTCACTTCGAAAACCCAAACGCTTCTCATCGACGGATCGGAAAACAGCTCGGAATCGCACATTCAACCGTATCTCATCTGATCAAAACGTTCAAGGACCGTAAGACAACCAAGCGGAAAAATGGTAGTGGCAAAAAACTTGGCACATCAAATCCGGAGAAGGCCAGGATGGTATTGAACCAATTTAAGCAGTTTGTTTTGTGCAGAAAACAATGAAACGTTCTGGATTACATGTGTACAAGGTCCAGAAGGCACCGAACCGGAGCGATAAACAGAACTCGGTGGCCAAAACTCGTGCAAGAAAACTGTACAGGGAGTGGCTCACAAAACCGTTCTGCATTGTGATGGACGATGAGACCTACATTAAAGCCGACACCAAACAAATGCCAGGACAGGAACACTACGTCGCCACCTCTAAGTTGGCCGTTCCGGAGAGTGTACGGAAGAAGAAACTGTCGAAATTCGCCAAAAAATTCCTTGTCTGGCAGGCGATCTGCGGATGTGGCAAAATGAGTCAGCCATTCATCACCTCTGGGACCGTCAACGGACAAATATACAAGGACGAATGCCTCCAAAAACGACTTCTGCCCTTCTTGAGATCTCACGATGGCCCGAAACTGTTTTGGCCGGATTTGGCATCTTGCCACTATGCCCAGCCCGTCTTAGACTGGTACAAAGATAATAATGTAGTTTTTGTACCAAAAGACGTCAACCCTCCAAACATTCCGGAACTTCGCCCAATTGAAAATTTTTTGGGCAATCATGAAGGCAAAGCTCGTTAAAACTCCAAAACTGATAGAAAATGAACTTGAACTAAAGAAAGTGTGGTTAAAAGTAAGTAAGCAAGTCGGTCCTATCATTGCCCAAAATTTGATGAAAGGGGTCAAGGCAAAGGTGCGGGCATTTGGGTTGGAAGAAGAGGTTCAATAAACCAATGATGTCAAAACTTAACCATTTAGTAGTACTTTATTTCCAGAAAGTTTGAAAAGAATCGGGCTCAAGGAAAATTTTTGGTGACCTATTTTGTGTGTCCAAATTTCATCGAATACAGTCTTTACATTTTATGCCTTATGAAAAGAGACGATACTCGGATTGAGCCACCGAGGATGAGCTTGGATTAAGGATAACATGGTTAGTGTTCATTTATGTGAATTCCCATTTTCTATTTGATGTTCTATAGTATGAATTGGTTATGACTAGGGTTCTGATGCATGGTCAGTATCGGAGTCATTATTTGTTTTCTCTGCAATGAACCCGGTTTTGACTGATAAAGGGGCGCGCTTTTGAAGAGTGCTCTCACTCCTCAAAGGTTTTAAACAGCGGAAACTTTAAATAAAACTCGATTCGTTGCCAACAAAACAAACAATGACAACTGTAACAACACCGCATAACTCGACATGCACTAAACAAAGGATGCGGGATATACTACAATAGATCAAATTACTGGTCGCAGTGGTTTATGTCCCGAACAGAGGAAAAAAAGTGATGTAATTATAACGTGAACACCCATTATTTCCCAAGAAACTCATAAAAGCGCATCCCATAAAAGCTTTCTGACAAGAGCAGACAAAAATTAACTTAAATCAAGATCAATTGTGTATATCTTGCGGCCATAGAAACTCCTTCCATGTTTTTTCTTCGTCGTTTGCCGAGTTATGGTTACTCAGTTGATAGCCTTACATCAATAACCCGAAATTCCAAGAGCCCAGCTGGAAAGCTCTTGAACAATAATTATTTTTACACAGCAAACGTGCACGCGCCAAAACATCCAATTTTCCAATCTGCATAACATTATTTAATCAAACAAGTTGCCAAAGCAAAAAAAAAAGGCAAAAGGAATGTCATGTTTTATTAATTCTGTCACACCAGCAGAGTCCAGTGCAGTGCGCCGCCGTCAACATCAAAATTGAAAACCCCAAATGACGATAGGCAGGTTGATCGAAAACCACACACACACACACATACACAGACACAAACACGCCATCTAATTGAGCCACATTGATCGCACAACCGTCAGGTGCTATCCAGCAGCGCACAATTTTACGATTCATCTTCTCTCTGCTCTCCGCACATCGTTGTCCGCGATAATAGCTAATGATTATATTTTGTAACAAAATTTATTCATCTTTAATTTGTGTTCTCATTCCCGTCGCGCTTTCGGGCGATCAAGAAGGATCACAAAGTCGACGGACAGCAGCAGCAGCCGGCTGCGCTTATAAATGATCGTTCATTGAGAAGGTCCACGGAACGAGAGTGAAGAGAAGAGGGCGATCTTCGCTTCAAGGATACTCATCCGCGGCAACTGCTGAACTGCGGTCATTCTCCTTCTGGCGTTGGCGAGCAGGATATTCGTTGTCATAGGGATGGTTGCCGCGATGAAGCCGAAGTTCAAACAAAGTCGATCCGAACTATGACAGCCGACTCTATTGCTCAGCTGACGTCCTTCTGTTCTTCCCAATGCGAGTTCATCGACAAACCGGTTCCTCCCTCAAGGATACTGTCTCTTTTTCGATGTTACATCAAGTGCACACCAAACACTTGTATTCAAATATTAATGAAATTTTAACTGACGAATACGCAGAATCATTTGTACTAGCTTGCTACGATCTGTTACGAAGTAACGTCAAAATCACATGCTCAAATTGCCAGACCGCGATGCGAGCACGCGCTCAACTCGTCCCGCAGCAGTCTGCCGATGCCGATGACGGAGAAAACCACCTGCTCTGGTTAAAGTTCTTTTCACTTTTTTTTTGTTTGCTTTCGTTCGTTGCAGCCAGCCAGCGTTTCATTCTCTTATTTGATCGGCGATCTTCACCTTTCCGCTGATCGTATGCACTCTTTGTTGTTTGTTATTTTTGTTCTCGACCATCAGCTGATGATCCTGAGGACGTGGCACGCGTTCGGTTTATAGTTTTTTTTATTGTTCTGTATCACTTTTTTTTTTTTGAGTTTGCTGCTCCTTCTGCTGTCTGATCTTTGACTCTGTCTGATCTTAAATTTATGTGGTCGTGGTGGGTTTTCGGATTCCGAATGAGGACGTCGACTTCCGCACCGTTAGCGAGCTCGGATGCAACGGTTAGTGGAACATGTGCATTTCGAAGCAGGAACTTTTAATTTTTAAGTTTGCAGGTTGACGGGAATCGATCGTTGGATTGTTGGTGTTAGGTCAGTGCGATTGTTAACGATGAATATATGTGACAGTTGAGGTTATAGACCAGCCTTTGATTTTTGTATGTTCAAATCATTCAATAGTAAATTAATTACAAGTTCAAACAACGAATAATCTTGGGCAAACCTGCTAGGAAGAAGAGGTGTTTCCTCATAAATCTCATTATTCCAATATTAATCCTACGTTGAATTAATAGACTGAGAAAAAAATAATTCTTTTTTGTAATAACGTTTGATTTCGTTTTATACACATACAAACATTACAAATCAACTTTGGCATGCTTCATTTCTATGCTAAGGTGCGCATTAAAAAAAGCGATTCTTTTCGGATGGATGAAAAAAAAAGAACGGAAAATGATATTTTAACAAACCAAATTGCATTCGATTCATTAAGAAATTAAAAACTTCACAAAAATACTTCTACTCCCTTGCGGCAGTTAGCCGGAACTTTGCCCATAGGTGAAAAAAAGAAGCTTTTAGGCATATTATTCAGTTCCTTGGTTGCCGTTTTGGTCAAATCATCCGTCGTTTTGGCCATGAAATTATTTGAATATACTCTCCTCTTCAAATTGGCCCAGAACTTCTCGATTGGGCAGAGCTGGGGCACGTTGGGAGGGCTGGCATGCTTCCGCACGGTTCGCTTCGCCCGGAAGATCTCTTTGATTAAAATCTTCAGCCGTTATTTCTGGTTTACCGCTTGGTTCTCCGACGCGGCTGGCTTGTACTGACGCTTCCACATCTGGATATCCATTTTGACCAAATACTTCTTGACCGTTTGGCCGGTCGCACCGACCTCCCGGCCAAACGCATGATAAGAAGTGGCCACCTTGCCTACCGTCTTTCGTTTAAGCTTCTGTTTTCGAATGACATTTAAAGTTTTATGACTTCCTGACAGTTAAAAACAGTTTGGAAACTATATGTAAACTAAAATAAAAGCAATGTGACATCTATAAAAGCCTCTTTTGTGCCACTTCCACTAGACGCTTGTCAAAACAGCTCAAAACAGTTTATTCATATTATAATCGTATTCATAAATTTTATTCACTCTCAACAAATTAATTTCGACAAAAATAACTCCGATTGAAGAAAAAATGTACCCGCGTCAAATAAAACGTTAGTCAGTGGAATATTTATCTCAGCTTGATTGATCATATTTTATCATTAGTTTCAACCTATAATGCTCAAAATTTAAGTGCCAGTTTAACCCTTAAATGTGCAATGTTGCTTTAAAACAACATACCGGAAAACGCTTAAAAATAAATTAAATCTATTCCTTTTGGGGAAATAATCCAGTGAAATTGTTATATAAACTTGATGAACTCGCACCTTCTAACTTTTTTAAGTTTAACACCATATCCATTGTGTCAAATATTCTCGTTGTGTACCTAAAAACATAAGATAACCTTTGACGAGTGATACACCCGCTATTCTCTCACTATGCAACAATGATATGTTGTAGCTTGAATTTATTGCAACAAAACACGAAGAAAACAACAAAATGTTGTATCGATGATGGGAAAGAGACAAGTTGCTGTAAGAAAATGTTGTGATTCGCACACATGTTGCAACGACCTTGTTTTCATGTAACAGCGACAAAATAACGTTTTGTCATTATTGCAACACACTACCAATAGCAACAATGCTTTATCAGCAACATGAAAAATAGCGACAATCAGTTGTTGCTGTCATACTAATACTCTAAATAATTATAAAATTTGTAGTGGAGAGTTTTCCACCTGAAAAAAAATGCCTGTATGAAATCACACTCAGAACAAAAACGAACACTATCTTTGGCAAACTTGTTGAAAATTGACTATTTTATCAGGGCAAAATAAAAAATATGGTGCAATTGTTTATTTAGTCTTCTGGAAGATCTCAGATTTAAGATCAACTGGGATGTTCTAGGTTGTCTAAACAGTCAGGAGCACAGAACTGAGAATCCACATTGTAACGATAGTTATTTCGGCTATAAAAAGTTACGACCTGACAAAGAAAGAGTCTACGGATTGTAACTATAGTTTTTCAACTGATTACACAAAGTTACGATATCTATTCTACCATGTATTAAAGTTTAGTCTTCTGGAAGATCAACAGATATAATGAGATAATCTGGGATGTTCTAGATCAATCACCTCCAAACAGTCCTGGAGCTCAGATCTTGGGATCAACAGTTGTCAAAAAAAACTGTAGTTTCATGCGGCTAGTCAAATTTACAAATATGTATTCAACCATATTCAATGGATCTTCTGGAAGTTCCACCAACATTGTGATGAAATCTGGCATGTTCTGCGGCATAGCAGGCTGTTCATTAGTTCAAGATTAGAATCTACAATTGAAACTGTAGCTTTTTCAGATGTACAAATGTACGATATGTATTCAACTATGTTCATTGGATCTTCTGAAAGGGCAACCAACATTATGAGATAATCTGTGATGTTCTATGTCATGCAACCTGCCCTGGAGTTCTGAACATAGGATAGTTAATTGTAACTGTACCTTTCTCGGCTACGCAAAGTTATGATACGTTTTCAACCATGTTTATTGAGTCTTCTGGAAGGTCAGCAGACATCATGAGATGATCTGGGATGTTCTTTATCAGCCATACAGTTCTGGAGCTCAAAAATTAGGAGCTGAAATATTAACTGTAGCTTTTTAGGCTATACAAATATACGGTATGTATTCAACCATGTTCAGTGGATCTTCTTTTAGGTCAACCGAAATTACTGGCTAATCAATCCTCACAGAGTACTTTTTTTTGGTGCATTATGGAGATGAATCACTCAAATTGGTTGTTGGTTATAGACTTCAAGAATGCATCATGAAATTGAAAAGTTCTGATTAAATATGTCGAACAAAGCTGATGATTCTCGATAGGCTCGATTTTTAGCGCCTTCATTTAACTGTATCGTTTTTAGCTGCAAGGCTTACTTAGAATGACCAATATTATCTAATATTATCCCACAATATCTTTTGACTTTCCCGAAGATTCAATGAACGTGGTTGAAAGCATATCGTAACTCTGTATTGTTGAATTATCTACAGATACAAATGTAGATTCTAGGTTTTGAGCTGAAGAGAAATATAAAAATACAGTACATTTACCATCACTGACCCGGATCGTGTCCAGATGTGGCCAATGTGGTTCTTGACACTCGATGCTACTACTATTGCACTGATATGATATGTTCTGGTCCAAGTAAAAAAATAGGCTTTTCCCCGGATGTATCTAGAACATGCCAATACGGTATTGGGCAATTGATGCCAGCACTATTGCATTTATTTACACATTTTAATGTAATTTGAGGTGTCGCATGGTATGTTATGGTCCAAATAAAATACTGGCCACTTCTCTGGTTTACCTGGAATATGCCCTGATGTGGCCAAGGTTTTGGGCATTTAATTTTGCACTTTTGCACTTAGTATCGAATTTTAATGTAATTAGAGGTGTCGTATGGTATGTTTTGGTTCCGATCAAAAACTGGTCACTTCTCCATATTGTACCCGCAACATGCGCGGATGTGGCCAGCGTTCTCCTGAGCACTCTGTATGGGTACCATTCATCTTGTAATCGAATCTTCATGTGATTTGACGCGTCTCATGATAGATTGGCAATATTTTAGATAATATCTTCAAAAGTAACCCATACCCACAGGCCGTATCGCTGAAACCTGTAAACCGGTATAAAAAAAAGGTAATAACAATAAATTGGATAATAGTACCGTCCATTTGGCGGTTGTTCCGTCGAATTCGGTCAAGAGGTAGCCGAGAAACGTGAGTTTATTCATTTCCACACACACACACACACACACACACACACACACACACACACACACACACACACACACACACACACACACACACACACACACACACACACACACACACACACACACACACACACACACACACACACACACACACACACACACACACAGAGAGAAAGAGAGAGAGAGAGAGAAAGAGAGAGAAAGAGAGAGACGCGCGCGCAAGCGCACCTATTTTCTTTTCTAGTCGAGCTAAGTCTATTGGTATATGACACTCGGCCCTCCGAGCTTTGGAAAAGGTAGATTTTCCAAGCGATTTTTAAACCATTCTTTGTAACAAGGGTAAAACAGGTTGTATCTTAAACCTGATAAACTTTGACTTAGTAACAACCCCAAACATCGGTATCAGATCAAACCCACAAATTTGGAGAAGTTATTCAGCCTTCTAGAAGGAAAAGCTGAACAACTTCTCCAAATTTGTTTGAACAAGCGGTTATGTTTGTTGGGAAGGGCGATCAAACCACAGGTGGATAAATTCGGGTTTTTATTTCCAAAACCGATATTGATCTTATGCGGTTTGTTGGATAAAGAAAGATCGCGTTTAGTATCATACGGGCGTAACTGCAATTATCGATGTATTTTCTAATTATTACGGCAAATTGAATGATTTTACGGGATAATAAAGGTTGATAAACTCGATAAAGAGAAATCGCTCTCAGCAGTTCGTGATTCAAAGCACGAAAGTGTGAAACAGTTTTATAAACAATTCCCAATTTTAGACTAATAGTACAGAGACTCTTAGAACAATTGGACGTGTAATATAACGAAGCAATTTACAGGAAAAAAAAACAAATGCGGTTTATCAAATCGTTTATTGAAAATAGGAAAACAATCAAAATGAATTGTCATTCCATGTTTCGTTATTTGAATAAATTTCAAAGTCTACAAATATTGAAAAATAACGTCGAAATAAAACTAAATAAAGCTTGAGGAATTAGAAGAAAAGGATATCGAAGCATAAACCAGGCATATAATCAATGAATTTAACTTATTTGCGATTGAACTGAATCACGGATGGCATGATCTACAAGGTCTTTGTTTAGTTTAATTTTAAGCACATTTTCAGTTGTTTCATCAGCTAATCGATTCCTTACGCTTGTTCGAACTTTTTCGGACACATTAGAGTCCCTTTTTTTTTTCAAAATTGCCCAACGCAACAAAATGCTTTCAAGAAATGCCACAAGGAACGGAAATTACTGATCGATCGAATATTGGAAGAACAGCACTAGTCGGGATTGCACAAGCTTTGATGAAACGTATGCAATAAATAGGAGAATGTCGCTAGAAAGAGACCATGGTTGAAAAGATGAACACTAGCTGTTGCAAATCAAATTATTTTAGAGATAAATATGAAAAATAGATGTAGATGATATGAAAACTACTTGCATGATATGCTTCAGTTCATGTTAACAGAACAAAGTATAATTTATTGCAATCGTATGTTTTTCATTAAAGCAGTAGGTATCCATCTTCCATCTTTATCAACTATCCCCTATCACTCGACACAATTTTTGAGAGAGAAAGAGGGATAAAACCAAACATTGTCTCTTTTCGATCGATGCAACATGTGACATGATTGAACTTATTTTTGTTGCATACAAAGCACTTTACTTAAAACGCTATGCCTCTTTCCGGAGCAACAATCAGATGTTATGAAACATTATTGTTACTATTACATTATTACTTTGCATTTTATCCAGACCAAGGACATTGGCGTTAATCAGCTTCAAGTGCAGGATATTTTACAGGCTTTAAATAATTTAGACGCATCGAAAGGCCCTGGACCAGACGGAATTCCTCTAGTATTTATGAAAAATCTAGCAATGGAACTTACTGCTCCACTGTTTTGGATTTTTAATGTGTCATTGGAATCAGGAAACTTCCCAAAAATATGGAAAAACTCATTTTTAGTCCCTATCTTTAAATCTGGAAGGAAATCAGACGTACATAATTATCGTGGTATAGCCATTATCTCATACATTCCAAAACTTTTCGAGGCAAGAGTTAGGGATTTAGGAAGTATCTTAGATTCCAAATTTACGTTCATTGACCATTACAACACAATAATTCACAGGGCAAACAATATGTTAGGCTTCATCAAGCGATTTTGATATAACTTTCAGGACCCCTATACAATTAAAACACTTTATGTTGCTTATGTGAGGTCAATACTGGAATATTACAGCATTGTATGGTCTCCTTTTTCAATCACGCACGAAGGAAGAATATAATCAGTACAAAAGCAATTTTTATTATATGCCCTTTGTAAATTAGGTTGGGCTTCATTTCCTCTTCCATCTCATATGACGCTGCATGCTTATAAACATCCAGACATTAAAAGAGCGCCGTGAATATGCAATGGTTTCATTTGTAAACGATATTGTTTCGCAGCGCATTGACTCAGCGGTACTTTTGTCAAAATTAAATTTCTATGCGCCTATTCGACAACTAAGAAATCGAAATTTATTTTCCATAAACCATCATCGCACAAATTATGACAAATTTGGGCCACTAAATCGAATGATGGCCTCTTACAATCAATACTGCGAAACCGTTAACTTTACAATGTCTAGGATAAACTTCAACAATATTTTATCACCATTCGGAATCACAACTCCTAGGAAGAAATAAAAGAAAAGCAGACACTACTTAGTTTTTATTTCTTTTCCCATAATTCTAAGCCAAAAATGTATTTTTTTTTATAAAAACAAGAAAGAAGAAAATACTGTAACTGTATATTGTCTAAGTTCGGTTGACGAAATAAATAAATAAATAAATAAATAAACACACACTCACACACACATACACACACACACACACACACACACACACACACACACACACACACACACACACACACACACACACACACACACACACACACACACACACCACTTTTGACATATTTAGGTAAGTCCCAAGAATCATCTGTTACTTTTCTGTGAGATCATGGCATGACCTGGCAATAACGGAGTAGCAACCTTGTTCAGTCAATCATGCTCATGGTCATGCTCACACAGGAGTATGTCGAGGAGTTAAAAGGATAATGGCCAAGTCGTGAATTGTTTTACTGTCCAATGACAACGCAGACAAAAAATCAGTCCTCAGCTTTCTCTATTCATCCCAAGGAAATTAAATAAATCGTTTCAAAGGTTCCATTCAAGAAGAAAAAATCAGTTTTTCGATTTCAGATTCAGCTATTGTTTATTCATTCAAGCAATTTTTGTATGAATCGTCTCAATATCAAAAACACTCTTATCTAACGTACTGAATTATCTACGACAGCATAGATTCTGAATTTTCGAAAATTTCCGTCACTTTATTCACACTTCGATGAATAACCATTGAATTGTGAACGAAGAAAACTTATTGTTTTCCGATTCCGCAAAACTTAATAAAACATCGCAAATGCCGCAGAATTTGTAATAACATCTAGTATGGTTTCCTTTCCTTACCTGAAATCAGTGATGTCATTTGTTCTATTTTTTTAAGGTAATAAGCCGGGGGTGAAATATGGGGCTACTTGAAAATCCGTGACTCAAATCCGTATGATTCCGCACAAGTAATCAAACTTCCGTGGAATTTTTCTACGGATCCGTATTTCCGCAGATCAACGGGAAACATGGCAACGCTGGCTGAAACCGAAGTAGTCATTGATTGATAACAACCGAACAATTGCTCGTTTATAATACATGCAATTGGGTTATGGGAAAAATCCAGCCAAACCAGTTTACTGCAATTAACTACCGACCGAGTGACAGACTGATAGGAAAAGCTTGGCCTCCTGTGGCGGAAAGGCGCTAATCATCATTCGTCCGCCATCCCTAGCAAATGTCATGTCACCTTCCCACCAACCCGATGGTGACGGATCTAGGCCATCAACACGTCTCCACATTCTCCTCCTCGCGTGTTTCAATTCGCCTTCATTTGGCGATCGGTCTGTGACTTAAAAACAGACGCCTAAACGACGGGTTTGGCAACGACAAATACACTTTTTTTTAATTACCTTGCTCTGCCTGAACTGCCAGGCACGGGCTATCTTATTTCGAATCGGTTTGCGTATTGCGCACCTTCTTTAGTTTTTGTTTTTTATTATCTTCGCATGGTGAAAATCACCTATTGTTATTCGTAGTTTGGGACAATACCGCGAAGAAAGCGACGCTGATTCGATGGCCCCCATGTATGAGTAATGGGCCAATCAAGTCCTCTAAGTTGTCGAATGGCGAACACCTGCAAATAGACATTCGGCAAACATTGATTTTTTTCGCGTTTTATTGAGTTTCGAGTATCGCAATAATTAGTGGAAATGTTGCGCAAATTCGACCCCAATTGATATGGGGTTCGGTTTTACTGCGTCTTCACGGTGGAGAATTAGATCTGGGTCAGAACGTCACAGAACTAGAACGAACTTGCTGAATTTATGTTTGCCGAAAACACTCTGCTTTCGCACCGATAAGAATGATTGAAATTTTGACTAGCACCGCGTGACGGTAAAGCTGAAAAAGACCAACAAGGATGCAACCATAACCTCCTCCCTCCACAGTTTCCCGCGCAAAGAGCAATTCCGAAGGGAGATGATTCCACGGTCCACACCCAGCAGCAGACACACGGGTAGATGAGTGCAATGAGCAGATTTTCCAAGGTGCGGTCGGATGGTACCATTGTTGCGATGATGACGCCGATGACTTTTAAAAGCCCCATCCGAGTAGGCGTTCGGGGAAAATTTGATCACGCGTCTGCAGGGCGTTTTGTTTGCCGTTTCCGACAAGGGGGTGGTGGCAGTGAAGAAGCGAAAGGTCATGTAGCAATAATACTAACAACGAAGGTGCGGCGAGGATGCTTGGCATTACGCTTGGGACGCAAATTACGACCGAACAGGGGTGAGATGAGTCTGTTATTAAATGCTAAACGGAAGATAAATTTGTGATGAGAACGTTCCTCAATTAGGAGCGGCAAATGTCAGTTTATTAATTTGATCTGGTGCCGTTCTGCTTCGTTCGGAGTTCAATTTTCCCGCGCAGCATGCATCGTTGCCACCGCTCGAGTATTCAAACGCTCGCGCGTACTCGCCGAGAGCAACGAACGGACCCTCGGAAAGTTACATTGAACCGGAAATTAAGATAGACAGGTGTAATTTATGTGTAAGGCCTCTTGTATCAAACTTTTATTTTATTTTTTCGTGCGCTTTCGTCTGTTTCCACTTTGGATCGATAGAACTGAGCATGATCTCCTTGTTCTCGCTTCAACAAAAAAAAAAAACGACGTCTCACATTTGTATGTATCAAAGGTATCAACGCTTTTCCCGAGATCGATTCCGAACCGAGACAGGAGGGTACCTGTCTTTCTTTCACCGTCGCTCGTCAGGATAAAACGAGGGCTGAATGTAAAAAAAAAACGAAAAAGTTATGCGGAACATGTGCTCATATATTGCATGTTTTATGCTTCGTCCCCCTCGTTCGGTTTTTGGTTTAGATTCGGCCTTTTGTTTCAACCTGGCGACGAGGATAACGCGAACCAACCGGACCGGCCAGTGAGTGACTCCCCCGACCGATTATTTGCTGGAAGTTGCTTTTCCTGTGTTGTCCTGCTGCCCAGGGAATGGGAAGGAAATTACACACGCAAATTCCACACACAAATAGTGGGAAGTCTAGAGAAGAGGGAGAATCGATTGCGCACACCAGCGGAAGAGGTGAACGGAACATATGCTCTTTTGCGGGATCTCCGGAAATGACCCGAGACCGAGACGACGAGGCTTAGGGGTGGGTGAATTTGCTCTCCCCCACACCGGTTGGTCCTATGGGCGAATGCATACGGAGCCAGACAACGGAGAAGCACGTGATCAATTTTCCTCATTTCCACACGTTTGTTGCCCTTTGCGTAGTAGGCCAGGTGAGCGCTTGACAAGAATCAGAGGGAGAGAAGCCCTAGGAAAAAGTGATTCATCGATCCGAGAAGGATGCTCGGATTTTTTCGAGACTTTCCACCGGTGGCGGAGTAGCTTCTTCTACAGCTGTCAAATCGTTACGTTTGACTAAAACATAACATACACACTCAGATTTTTTTTACAGAAATCTGTAAAATTTTACCGAATTCTCAACAGCTGAACGTTTGGTAATCCAATTTAACGGATTTCGGTAAAATTTCACCGAAATCCGTTAAATTGGATTACCGAACGTTCAGCTGTTAAGAATTCGGTAAAATTTTCCAGATTTCTGAAAAAAAAATCTAAGTTAGTACATTTTCAATTTTTTCCCAGGTTTTGAGTTTGTGTTTGTAAGAGTAAAGCAAAAAAAAATAGAAAAGGGAAAATGGTGCGAGGATCACAATCCTGAATTGGTTTTTTATCTACACAAAAAATGAGTATTAAAAAAAAATTTTTTTTTAAAAAAAAAAAGGAACAAGTGGCTAACAAAATTTTAAGTCAAAAAAAGTCAAAACCCCAAAAAACGGAAGAGCTCCCAAACAGGCTTGACGGTTAATGCGAAATTTTTTATATGATCACAACACTCATAGAGCACATAAAAACACAGTGAAAAAGGTGGTATATATATAAAAAAAAAATTTTTTTACTTTTTTCATTTAAAAAAAATGGACAAAAAAATGGCCTTCACCCGCAACGACAAAACTACCCATGCAGCATCAATCATAGTAACCCATGAGTCAGCAGACAAAATTTGACAGCTCTATCAGTCGAACTCTAACCGTGATGGCAAAAACAGTGAAGCAACTCATTTCAGAAGTGTGCGCGTTCAAAGAACGGCAACACGCCGCGTCGAAAACGGACATCGTGCGGCACTTTGTGGACGCCGGATACGCCCGTTCCGGCATCTACAACATCTTGGCACTATTAGACAACAATCAGAGCATCGAAAGAAAGCCCGGTTCCGGACGGTCGACGACCCTGAGCGACAAGAAGCTCCAAAGGATGTTGAAGAGGAAGACCGAGGGAAAAGTGGCTACATCGCGGCGTGCGCTTGGAGCTCGGTTCAACTGGCCAAACAGTGAAAAAGTACCTGGCGAACATGAACATACATGTCAGGAGGCGGAAGTCGGGTCCACTGGTTTCGGAGCTGCAGGCAATGACGCAGCGGCAGCGGCTGAATAAGATGGTCAACTCGATTTTCCCGGTGAATCGCGCCGTGGCGGTGATGATGGACGACGAGATCTATCTCACCCTGGATGGCAACGACTGGCAGGGTACTTCGTATTTTACTTCCCCCACGAAGGAAGTGAGCTCCAAGGTGAAGTTCATTTCACACATCAAGTTCCCCAAGAAGGTGCTGCTGTGGCTGACAATCAGCGAGAAGGGGATGTCAAAGCCGCTCTTCTTTCGCTCCGGACTGGCCATGAACCGGGAAATTTATAGTACGAAATGCCTGCCGGAAATTGCGTCGTTCGTCAAGAAATACCATAAGGGCGAAGACGCGGTGTTCTTGCCGGGTCTGGCGTCGGCCCACTACTCGAAGCGATCGTTGGAGGACATGGAGCGGCTGAATATCGATGTGGTACCCAAGTCGGCGAGCCCGCCCAACGTCCCCCAACTGCGTCCCATCGAGAATTTCTGGGCCAACCTGAAGCGTAAGATCTACTCCAACAATTTTGTCGCGAAAACTGAGGACGTATTGATAAATAAAACGAAGAAAGAACTCAAAAACATGCCTGTACGCATGTTTTCGTCCGCCACGGCGAATGTTCTGGTTAACTGCCGGAAGGTCGCTCGCAAGGGCGTTGAATTTTTTTGCAACTAAGCTTAAATAATTACCTTCCATGGGAAATTAATCAAAAGCAATTTTCTGTCATAGCTTTTTTCTTATCACCATCAAAAGTCCATTTTTTTAATGCCAACGTAAGTATTTTCTTATTGTCAATTAGTTGCTTTTCAATTATTGACACGTACAGCTTGCTTAACCACTTCTTTTATAAAACCATTTTCCTAGAAAACTTGAAGTTTATTCTCAATCTTGTCTGCAAATATTCCGAATTATTACACAATTTCATGGGATATCAAATCGTTCAAATTATGTGCATTCACTTTTCTGTGGCATTATTACTCACCAGAATTAATTTCCATAATTGACAAAGTTACGCTCGGCCTGTGCAAAGATTGTTTACAAATTGATAAGGTGAAACTTGGTGGCATGAAGATATCAGCTCATGAGCATTGTTGCCAGCTCAGGAAAGAATATTATTTCTATCAAAAGTGTTGCTCATTGCAGATTATATTACATAGAAAATTAGCAAATATGGTGCTTCCGATTCAATAAATGTATCATAAGACATCGTAAAAAGAACTGGCACAATATGTTTTGTTCATATGTATCTCAGTTATTGAACATACTCATCAGTTAAAAATATCAAGGAGTAAATTTGGCAACTGTCGATGATCGATGATTATCTGGGCACGCTTGAAGCGTAGTGTGTGTGTGCTGTCTAAAGTGTGGCTTATATTGTCGAGCATCTCGAAATTGCAATGCGGTCAAATTGATCGTGAAGTTTTACTTGAGGTGCAAGTGATTTTACGAGTTGCGCTGTTCTTCTAATTGACAATACAGTGGCATGGCTTGTTTCTCGTTTGGGAATTGGGAAGTTTGGGAAGATTACTTATATTAAAGTGCTTGAAGGAACAAAAAGTGATTTTTTTTGGAAAGAAAACCCCAGCACGAGAGCTGTGAATCCTATTAAAAGCTGTGAAAATACGGATAACAACCTAAAGGGCGAACACGAAATTATTGCGACACATTCAACAGGGCATAACTTTTTTACCATTGGGTAAAAATCAACCAAATTTTGCACACTTTCTCATGTGTATTGTTTACATGCTGTCAAACTCGAAGTCGTGTTTTTCGATTCAACGAAAATGGAGGTGAACCAACGCGAGTCGAGAGAACATATTCTTTCCAAACACCTGGAATTTCCTGACCTGTCGCACCGGCAGTTGGGACAATGTTGAACATTCACCATTCAACCGTCTCCAGAGTGTTGAAGCGGTTCCAGGAGCGGTTGACGTTGGACCACGGCAAAGGAGCTGGAAGAAAACCGGGACCGGAGAACAAAAAGAAAGGTGAAGCGGATGATTAAAGCAAATCCCAACGTCTCAAGCCGTGATTTGGCTAAAAAGATCGGCATGTCGCAGAGCTACGTCCAGAATGCAAAGAAGAGAGCTGGACTACATACATACAAGGTACAGAACTTCCCAAACCGCGATGAGCGGCAACAATCGACGGCTAAAACTCGGGCACGGAAGCTCTACGAGAAGATGCTGACAAAATATGGCTGCTGTGTGATGGACGACGAAACGTACGAATCGTGAGGGAGCGAATTCGGCGCAAAAAGAACCGCTCAATCCGGAAAACGGCTGCAGATCTCAACGTTTCCATTGGAACCGCTCACACCATACTCACCAAGGACCTTGGTTTCAGGCCTTACAAAAAACGTAAGGTCCATGGCGTTTCGGAGGCCACCAGCAAAAAGCGGTTGGATCGAGCTAAGAGGATCCTCTCTCGGCACGCTGGTCAGGAGTTTGTTTTTTCGGACGAGAAACTGTTCGTGCTGCAGCAGCCGCACAATGTGCAAAATGACCGGGTGTGGGCGCCATCGAGGGACAGCATTCCTGAATCCAATATAAACATCCCTCGGTTCCAAAGTGCCGCGTCGGTGATGGTTTGGGGGCAGTATGCAAACGTGGTAAGCTACCCTTGGTGTTTATTGAAAAAAACGTCAAAATCAACGCGGCGTACTACAAAACTGAGGTTTTGGAAAAGGTTGTTGCCCCCAGTCTCCGAAGCCTCTACGGCGATGAGCACTACGTGTTCCAGCAGGACGGTGCACCAGCCCATACGGCAAATGTGGTTCAAGCCTGGTGTCGGGACAATTTAACCGACTTTCTGGACAAAACTTTGTGGCCTCCCAGCTCCCCGGACTTGAATCCTCTCGACTTTTTTGTTTGGTCCTATATGATGGCGAAGCTGAACGAATACAAGGTCAGCACTTTGGATCATTTCAAGACGGTAATTCTCAAAATCTGGGACGAAATGCCCATGCAGTCCGTGCGTGCCGCCTGCGACGCGTTCGAGAAACGTTTGGAGCTCGTTAAGGAGTACAAAGGGGGGTCATTCCAAGAGAAATGTTGTAAACGTTCCTTGTAAACATAGCTTTCAATAACATAAATCCAAAAAATAAAAAAACATGTTTTCATTTTTTTAACAAATTTTGAAAGTGTATCCGAACTTATTGAACACCGTGTATATAAAAGCCGATTTTAAGCAAATTCCGGGGTTGGAGTTTTTCACCGGCAAGAGCAAGTTCTATGTGGACGACAAATTTAAGAAGAAGAAAATGTCGAAGTTCGCCTCCAAATATCTCATTTGGCAGGCCATCTGCTCTTGCGGACTGAGGAGTGAGCCTTTCGTGACAAAGGGCACAGTAAATGGCGAGATCTACAAATCTGAGTGCCTCGAGAAGCGCCTTTTGCCGTTCTTGCAGCAGCACGACGAAGCTCCGCTATTTTGGCCAGATTTGGCATCATGCCACTATTCTAAAAGTGTCCTGGAGTGGTATGAGGCCAATTCTGTCCATTTTGTTCCAAAGGACATGAATCCGCCAAACTGTCCGGAGCTGCGCCCGGTGGAGCAGTACTGGGCAATGATGAAGCGGGAACTTCGGAAGAGCAAGAAGACAGTCAAAGACGAGAAGGACATGTTAAGAAAATGGAAAAAAAAACTGAGAAACTGGTACCGGATGACACTGTAAAGACTTTGATGGAGGGCATCAAGCGAAAATGCGTTCAATTTTACACTCAAGGCTCCATCGATTAACTTTTCTTTTGATTTTTGAAGTAAATATATGTATAAAGCTACCCTGAAATTTTGGTTTGATTCTAAGCATTATAAGAAAATTGGCATGACATTTTCGGTGTCGCAATAATTTCGTGTTCGCCCTTTACATGATTTATGGAAACATTAAGTGATGGGTCATTGTAAGTGTTTTAGTTTGAAAAGCAAATGTCGAGTTTGTATTGGTGTATTGTGTTAGCAAACCAGGTTCTTAAACCCGACCAATAGCGCATAACAAAAATATATCTCAATTATATCACCATCTGTTATGAATAACACCTGTTGTTTTAATTTTGTTTTATGCACTTCAAGCTAATGGCGGACGAAAGATAATCAATACATTGGGAACATAAATATAACACAGTTTGGTAGCATTAACATCAAAATTGCTAATGATTCGGCTTTCTTTGTTTTACGGTAATATTTCGGGTTGTAAAAAATCAGTGGGGTTGTGTACAGGGTGCGGCAGAAAATAATGCGAAAATTTATTCTATTTCTTTCAAATTCCATTTTCAACTAATTCAAGCTGTAATATCAACATTTTCGAGTGCAGTTATCTTTATTAAGCCTTTTAAACAAATTTATTCAATGAGTCCTCCATTTTTATTAATCACATCCTCGAGCCGACGCCGGAAGCCAGAGCATGCCTTTCGGACGTAGTCCTCCGACATTGACTGCCATGTGCGTGTTATGGTTGACTTCAGGGTTATCACAGAAGGGTGTGATGTTTTGCAGGCTCGTGCTTCAACATATGCCCAAATCGAATAATCCAACGGATAAAGATCTGGACTGCTAGGGGGCCACAAATCCTTCGGCCAAAACTTCATGTTATCGTTCAACCATTGTTGGGTTCGATTGGACGTGTGACACGGCGCTCCATCCTGCTGTAGGACAACGTTTTGGTCCTCGGAGAAGTTGGCCTTCACCCATGGAAGCACTTGGTCCTTTAAAATACCGATATACACTTCGGTATTGATTTTAACTCCAGCATCAATGAAAACAGGCGGTATTTTCAAACCGTTGGACGCCAACAAGCCTAACATTATGACACCAGCCGGATGTTTGGTTTGAAATTTGAATTTCACTTTTTCCGGAACGTTCTCCATTTTCTGCGGTGAAATGAACCGGTCCGTGCGGCTGTTGGCCACAGCATCGATGCTGAAAAGCTTTTCGTCGGAGAACAGGATTATCATTTTTTCCTTCTTCAACAAGGAAAGCAATCTCTTGGAACGAGTCACTCGTGGTTCCTTGACCCGGTCCGTAATCAAGTGGCGTTTCATTCTGGCTCTGGAAGATGCACGCAGGTCTTCTTTGATGATTCTCCGCATGGATTTCTCCGAAATATTGGCTTCCATTGCAAGTTTTCTTATGGAACGCACCGGGTTGCGAGCAATTTTTGCAAGGACCGATTTGATCACGTTCGGCGTGCGTGCAAAGCGCGGACGTCCGCTTCCCGGCTTCCGTTGCGTAGGACCATCCTGCAGGGACTTTTTTATGCGGTAAACTGTTGCCAAATCGCACCCTGCCACCTTGGCAATCTCTTTCGGCTTCTTCTGGGCGATCAACAAACTGGTGATCACTTCTTTCGCGAACATTTTGACGAATTTGCAATAAAACAAATAGAACCTTTGGATGCAGCACTTGAAAATAAACATAAACAAATACACTTTCGACAGAAATTAGTCACTAGCTACACGAATTAACCCAATACTTAAGTTTGAACATTTTCGCATTATTTTCTGCCGCACCCTGTATAACACACGACCGGTTGACGTAGACTTTGTTAAACCGTTTGATAAGTACTCAGGTACTGTTCTAATTGGACGTAGGTTTAGCATAAGTAAGTGAGAAAGTATGTAAGAACATTCGCTTGATTCGCTTCTTAGTAATTATTTGGCGGCCCTAAAAAGGGACGTTTGATTTGAGTGTTGGTATGATGAACGGCAACAGTGGTGCTGGCTGTAGTGATTGTGTTGATATGATAGACCAGCTGGAGGCCATTATCCTTATCGCGTTATAGATTATTCAGGGTCTGTTTGAGAATTCAAAGTCAACACTTAATTATATTTTCCATAGTTGACAGTCGCGAAAATCTCCAACTGATTGAAGCAAAAATCTCGAAAATCAATCGAGAAATGATTAAGTTATTAGCGTTAACTGTTTCAGTTATTTTCAAATTTTCATTTGACCTCTACCCTTGCCGTAAGGCGTAGTCTGATCAAAAAGTGTGGGTGTGGTCCAAACAGATCGTTAGACCAGCATTCGATAGTAATTATGTTAGAAAATTCTTTTGTACACGCTTTAGAAAGCATTTGGTGAAGAATCAAAACTTTGTCCGTGATAAGGAATTTCTTGATATTTACCGGAACGCAACAAATATATTACACATATATATATTTGTGTAATTTAAATGGCAATCGTTAAATCTTTAGGTTGGTACAAATATCTCAATAGATAAATCAATCAAGAAACGAATTATTAGCGTCCGGTGTTTCAATTTTTTGTGACGGCAGCCATTTGAAAATTGTACATAATTCTCAAGGTATGCAACGAAGAGAAAACTAAAATTATTATAGCCACCGCTGTCTTCCAATTGCTAAGAACTTGGAAAGTAATTTTAGATAAATTCTAATCATACAAACTCTCTCGAAATTGAATTCGTCGTCCTGAAAAGGACGGATTCGAAATGGTCCGCATTTGAATTCAAACCTTCTCGGTCTTTTGATAAATCAGGTTATTTCACCCGTTTTACGTTGCGCCTTACCAAAAGATGGCTAGCAGCAAGATCACACACACACAAGCACCTTATTTCGCTCGTCGTGGCTGCACCCACCGGCTGGCTACAAATAAATCACTGGCTTGGGCCTAGCAAACCATTGCATAATTTATGGCTGCCTAGCAACGGTTGCCTAGCCAACGGCTTGCTAGCAACAGCCTTCAGCGCAATCAGCGCAATCTCCAATGGTTGGTCGCCAGTGCACCTTCTATGGTACTTGCCACATCCACATTAGCGCCTTGCTGCTCAGCACTGCCGAATGCACCCTTCAGGGTACATGCCATCGCCAGCTGCCAATCCATAATGGCTCGTTGCTCCGCACAGCTCCACTACTACTAAACGAATGAGAAAATTTGCGAAGGTTTACCCGTTTTATATCGTTCACTGTTGCATATGAGACCTCCCTTGCTCACATTTGAAATCTGTGATAGGAACGTACTGTGCCTTTAGTAAAATTAGGCTCCAAAGCAAAATTATAAGACATCAACTTTAATTTGCCTTATTTTCAATATTTTAAAATTTTCAACGGATAATTTTTGATAATTGAATTGATACCATTGTAATTGAAATTTCCAACCGATTGGTGTAAACATCTTGAACATCTATTGAGCATGTGTTAATTTGTAACGATATTTCGTGACGGTCGCTAATTTTTAGATTTTCAATTGACACCTTACCCTTGCCATAAGACGTTTCAATTTTTCATGACGGCAGCCATTTGTAAATTGTGCACAATGCTCAAGGTATACAACGAAGAGACAATTAAAATTGTTTTAGCCACCGCAATAGGCCAATTGGTTTCAATTGCTCGTGACGGCAACCATTTATAAATTATGCACAATGCTAAAGAAATCCAACGAACAGAAATCTACAATTGTTTTAGCCACCGTTTTCTGTCAATTGGTAAGATAAATTCAAATTAAACAAACTCTCTCAACATTGGATTGGGCGTCCTGGAAAGGACGGATTTTGAATAATCCGCATAAGAATTGAATTCTTGTCGGTCTTTTTACTAAGCTGCCGTGCACGTTGCGCTATAAATAAAGATGGCTACCAAATGACACACACTCAGGCGCCCACCGGCTGACAACAAATCATCACCAGCTTGGGCAACCGGCTGCCTAGCACACCACTGCACTTTAGTGGCTGCCTAGCAACGGTTGCCTAGCCAAGGGATTGCTAGCAACAGCCTGCAGAGCAATAAGCTACCTGTCCACTGGTTGGTCGCCACTGCACCTTCTATGGTACGTACCACCACCACCTGCCAAATCCAAATTGGCGCTTTGCCGCTCCGCACTAGAGGCTTCGTGCCATCGAGATTGCCTTCAGAGCTCATGCCATCGCCAGCTGCCTATCCTCGATGGTTCGTTGGTCCGCCCAGCTCCAGTACTGCGACACTAATGAGTAAATTTGCGAAGGTGTACCTCTTTTATATCGTTCACTGCTGCACATGAGACATCCCTTGCTTACATTTGAAATCTGTGATAGTAAAATTGAGTGCATTTAGTAAATTTACTCTGAAAAATCGGCATTATAAGACATCACCTCAATTTTTGGTTATTTTCAATAGTTTGAAATTGTTAAAGGATAATGTTTGATAATTGAGTTGATACGCGGGAAAATTTTCAATTGATGGATGTGAACATCTTGAAAATCTATTGAGCATTTATTAAGTTATTAGCGTTTAATTTGTAACAATATTTCGTGACGGTCGCTTATTTTTAGATTTTCAATTGACACCCTATCCTTCCCGTAAGACGTAGTCTACGTCAAAAATTGTGAGATGATAACAATCTTTTAGAGAATTTGGCAACTCGATTATTATTGATTTTTGTTACTGTTGAACAACCGTTTACATTACATTAATCATGTTGTGTTTTGGATTTGCGTACGGAAATTCAATCCAGTTGACATTCTGCATTACCATTCTTTAAAATTTTAACATTAACACCAACTCGCAGAGAATCGTTAATACGGATTAGTTTGTTAAATTCCTGAGTATTCATAAGTATACATATTTTCATAAAGCTTTTGCGTTTTGAGTATTTCCCCAATAATATAAACATTTTCCGCGGAATAAAGCAATATTAGGTGAATTCTCAAAAACATACCACTTAAGGCTAGCCCACAATAGATACGTTTGCGTTCCATTGACGTTAATTTGACAGAAAACCTATGGGAAAACTGTCAAATTCACGCAAACGCATCCGCAACGTATCAATTGTGGGCCAGCCATTAGAAACACAAATGAATCGTCATATTTAAAATTTTTGCATGTGTTCGTAGAACTAAAAACCTCCAAAAACCCCCACATACCGAATTTGGTTCCATTTGCTCGATCAGTGCTCGAGTTATGCAGAAATTTATGTTTCATTTGTATGAAAGCCTCAAACTATCATAAAAACCTTCCCCGGTCTCAAAAAACCTCTCATAACAAATTTTCACACCGATCGGTTTAGTAGTTTCCGAGTCCATAAGGAAAAGACAGACAGACAAATAGAAATTCATTTTTATACTAGCTGAACCCGGTGCGTGCGCTGCTACGCTTGCAACTAAATGAAGGAAAATTGAATATAACTGGCACGTTTATGGTTTTTTTTTTTGAAATGAATTTTTTTTTTCTTGAATAAGCAGGGGTTCAAACTTCTATCAAAACATGCTTCTTACCCGAGAAATACACGGTTTGTGTTTAAGTAACCTGGATAATTTTTGGTTGAAATTTGTGTTTCATTTGTATGGGAGCCCTCCCTTCCAGAGGGGGGTGGTTTCTCAAACCACCATACAATCATTGACTTTAAAACCCTCCACATGCCAAATTTGGTTCCATTTGCTTAATTAGTTCTCGAACCATCACACTGGGCTCATCGATTATAATAAAAACGTGAGTTTCATTTGTTTGAAGCCCCTCCCCCTCAGAGAGGGAGGGGTCTTGAACTACCATAGAAACATTCTTGCCTTCAAAACCCCCCACATGCTAAATTTGATTCGATTTGCTTGATTAGGTCTCGGGTTATGATGAAATTTGTGTCTCATTTGTATGAGAGCGCCCCTTCCTGAGAGAGAAGGGGTCTCAAACAATCATAAGAACCTTCCCCAGCCCCAAAAACCCCTTCATATAAATTTTCACGTTGGTCGGTCCAGAACTTTCCGTGTCTATAAGGGTCTGACAGACAGAAATTCATTTTTATGTATATAGAAATCTAGCCTCCAAAAACCTCCATATGCTAAAAAGGGTTTCATTTACTTGATTAGTTCTTGAGTCATGCAGAAATTTGCTTTTTATTTGTAGGGGGAGCCCTCCCCCCCCTTCAAAATGGGGAGGGGTATTGAACTGCTATAGAAACATTTCTTGCCTCCAAAAACCTCAACATGCCAAATTTGGTTTCATTTGCTTCATTGGCTCTCGAGTTATGCTAAAAATTATGTTTTATTTTTATGGGAGTCTACCCTTCCAGAAGGCGGAGGGGTCTCAAACCACCTTAGAAACATTTCTTGCCTTCGAAAACCTCCAAAAGCCAAATTGGGTTCCATTAACTTGATAAGTTCTCGAGTTATTCCGAAATTTGTGTTTCATTTGTATAAGAGCCCTCCTTTCAGAGAAGGGAGGGGCTCGAGTCAACTTAGAAACATTTCTTGCCTTCCAAAACCTCCACCTGCCAAATGTGGTTCTATTTGCTTGATTAGTTCTCGAGCTATGCAGAAATTTGTGTTGCATTTGTATGTAAACCCCCCCTCCATCCCCCTTCCAGATGGCGTAGGAGTCTCAAACTTCCATGGAAACATTTCTCTCCTCCAAAAACCTCCACATGCCAAATTTGGTTCCATATGCTTGATTGGTTCTCGAGTTATGCAAAAAATTGTGTTTCATTAGCATGAGAGCCCCCCTCTTACAGAGGGCGGAGGGGTCTTGAGTTACTTAAGAAACATTTCTTGCCTTCAAAAACCTCTACCTGTCAAATTTGGTTACAGAGGGCGGAGGGGTCTTGAGTTACTTTAGAAACATTTCTTGCCTTCAAAAACCTCTACCTGCCAAATTTGGTTCCATTAACTTGATCAGTTCTCGAGTTATACAGAAATATGTATTTCATTTGTTTGGGAGCCTCCCTTTCTAGAGAGGGGAGGGGTCTCAAACTACCATAAAAACATTTCTTGCCTCCAAAAACTTCCGCATGCTAAATTTGGGTTTCTTTGCTTGATCAATACTCGAGTTATACAGAAATATGTGTTTCATTTGTATGGGGGCCTCCCTTTCTAAAGAGGGGAGGGGTCTCAAGCTACCATAAAAACCTTTTTTGCTTTCAAAAACTCACACATGCTAAATTTGGTTTCTTTTGCTTGATTAGTTTTCAAGTTGTGTAGAAATTTGTGTTTCATTTGTATGGGAGCCCCCCTTTTCAGTGAAAGGAGGGGTCTCAAACCATCATAAGATTATTCTCCGGCCCTAAAAATCTCTGCATACAAAATTTCACGCCGATCGGTCCTTCCGCTCGCGAGTTAAATCAATGTGCAAGCCAACACCAGTCAACACCCGGTTGGTAACGTTGTAGTGGACATTTTGATGAACTGGATCGAATCCGACACCGAAAGCAACCACTATCCCGATGACGGCGGTGTGGCACACGAACCAGCCATGTCCAAACACTACACTGCACGCCGAGCTATTTTTACCACGCTAGCGCGTGTATTGAATTCACCACTTTGACTTCGTGCTTCCAGCCTTACACGCAACGCGGTGGGTACAACACCAATGCCAGTGCTCGTGTTTTGGCTTCAGACATCGTGTATGATGTTTCGGCAAACACCACAGCCGAGTGTTTCCGCTTGTTTCCGATTGCCAAAAACACGCGTGGTTAATTTCTTTTATTTCTACCCATGCCGTGCTTGTTAAACTCAATCAACTTATGCGCCCGTCACCCAACAGCCAAGAAAACAAACCTATAAGTCAAATTATCAAATTTTTAGAATCATCTGACGAGCATTGCTCTATCCGTGGTAACCAGCGTCAAACTGGGTGAATGTTGAGAGTTTTCTTGTGATCGTAACCACTCGGCTCGGGTATTTTCCCATAAAGCAAACACGGTCTCAACAGCAAAACACGAGCTTGTACACTCGTGTCGCGTCCATTGCGTTGCGAGTTTATCTATAAGCACGAAACTAAAGTGGCGAGTTACAGCCACATGGTGGCGTGTTTACAGTCAAGTTCGGCTCTCGAGCAGAACGGTCTGGTGTTTTTACCAAGGCTGGCACGAACCACCGAACTTACGCCCGCTCGAAATCTGCACGTCAAACTGAACCTGGAACTGAACACTATCTGGCTAGGTGGACGCAGTGCGTCTGAACGCGAAAATCCTTGGATATGATGTTTTTTCGGAAATCGAAGGGTTTGCCAAAAAGGAAAAATTAAAGATATTATGCATGAGCTGTGGTCAGAAGGGTTCAGTCACAGATCGGTTACTGGGCGATCATCCAAAAATCATCCTACTGGCTGATAAAATCGTATCTGGTTCGCCAAAAATACCCCTGGAGTCGAACAAAGTGTCCTACATTGAAGGTTACTGTTGAGTTAAAAAGTTCTCCCAAAGCAAAGCATTTTTACAATGTGACGTGACAGATTGATGAACTATTTCAATTGACACTAATCAGTGGATGCCATGTCAAATCGTCAAAAACGCATTGGGTTCGAGGATTCTTAAAAATATTGCTTAGTATAAACACTTGCTCTCTTTTTTTTTCAGATCGCTTAGCAGAGCATCGTCTATATCAAGGTGATTCAGGAGCAGTGGCTACACGCTAAGATGAGAATACCTAAAATTAGGTATTAATTTTACCTAAAATTAGGTATTATTGACAGTACCCAAAATATCGGTAAAATTAAACGATAATAAACAGTAATTTTTACTGAAATTTGGGTAATGTTCATTTGCCAATATTGGACGTTATTATTTATCCAAAATTGAATAATTTTTCAACACTGAGCGGTCGCCATATTTTTCTAAGCGAAAACGGAATAATTTTTCTAATTAATCTTTCATTAAATGTCCTAATGTTTGAAGCAATAACTTTTGCATTCTTTTTTTTTTAGATTCTAGCTCAAACGAGAATCCCGAAGTGCAATCCTGCTTCACTCCGGAGCGAAAAAAGGAATGTGTGTGAACCCAAAATGTTTGGTTGATGCAGAAAAAATATTTCAGTAATGGAGGAATCCAGGTTACGCAAAAAAGAGGTTAAACGTCGTTGATGGCGCTCTTGAACAATACTTTTTCGTGCTGTCCAAGCAGAGTAATTGTTGATATAAAAAAAAGAATATAATCGTCGATAATGACGATACCGAGAAAGTTTTTATCAATTTCAGTTTTCGATACTACGATGTTTAACCTCACTTTAGCTTGGATTCCTCATGGATTCCTCCATACTTTATTGATACTTATTTTTTGAATACAGAAAAAAAATGAGATTTTTATACGTTTGAACATTTAATTGTGTTTCTCCTTATGTTCCGAAATTTAAATACTTATCCGAATGTATAAATTGTTAAATTGTTATATTGAAACATTCTGTAAAATATAACTACAAAATAATACCCAATTTTCAGTAAAAAGTAACGATAAAAAAACGGTAATTTTTAACGTTAATCTTCTTTCGATACTATTACCCAATATTAGGTAATCTGTGTTTACGCATAATTTGGGTATGTGCACTTTTGAGCGATTATCGTTACTTTTTAACGATCTTTAGGTATTCTCATCTTAGCGTGTAGAGTAAAAGCTAAGGAGTGTGGACGGTTGATGACACGCGTAATCGCATACTATGGAAAGAAAGATGGAATTTCTGCAGACTAAAACGGATGCCACTTAATGCTTTTGATCTTTTTGTTGAATGCTAATTTTAAAGAAACAGTAAAGTACTATTTTAATTTTTAAGAGCGGAAATAGTTTTGGTTCGTATGGTTTGATGCGTTTTTGTTAATTATAACCAGTAGTAATTCTCATGTAAGCCAGATATCGCCTAAATCAAGTCTTTCGTATGGGAGATTGCAAACAATTTCGTTGTTTACACTTGTTTTGGCTTGCCAGTAGCGACTCGTTTGTTGAAATTCATTATTTTTTTCTGTACGTTTTATTAGATAATATTGTTGTTTTTGCAACGGAAGACGAAGAACTGACACGACAACACGACTTCATCAAATTCAAACAGAACAAAACAAAAATGCAAGCCGTTAGATGATTCATCATCCAAACAAGCCATAATCATAAACTTCCTTCAACCTACCGAGAGACTATGACCCAGGGAAGTTATGCCAAGAATCCAAAGAGCAAACAATAAATCACCTTCGCTGTTGTGTGACAATCATCGTCAGAACAAAAAACCTTCGGATGTTCCATCTTGGTGAGTGCAGCAAATGCGCATCCGAAACTCGTCCGGCCCGGGAGAGATGGATATCCGGTAATGGTAAACAAACATAAAAATCGAAAACACAACAACAACAAAAAGTACGAGATAACACAAATCAGAAACATCTATTTCGCTCCCATGATGATGATGACACGACAGTTGAGTAGAGCGGACACGAAAGGAACCTACGTGAACTTATTGGTACTTTCGGTGCCCCCATCCGGGTGGGATGGAAGAGAGCAGAGGCCACGCTGAGGTAGATTAAAAAGCAATGAAAAAATCAATATGCACCCTCGTTCGGTCGGTCCATGTCGAAGAGGCGGAATTAAGATAACTTTTGACCGAACTTCCTGCACTGCGTGTGACAACCCGAAGGCAAAACAGTAGCTGTGTTTTAATTGTTTCTTAAGTGAAAATATCCTTCATCTTTCTCCCATCCACATCGAACAAAGAATGCATTGAAAAGTAGATTTTATACCTATGTACAACACAAAGTCCTTTACCATGGCAACGGCGCCACACCTTCGTGGTTCGTGAAGGTGAAGCAGAGAGTAGGCGAAAAAGTGGGAAAACATTCATGATGCCATCTCCGGTGGAAATGATTCTCTGGAAAATCCTCCCCATCATCATCATCATCATCATCATCATCATCATCATCATCGAGCTGGCCTCCATCGAGAGGGGTGCGCAGAGAGTTTGAAAGACAACTCCGATGTTGCACGTAATCATCGTCGTTTGGTTGGTTGGTTGGTTGTCATTTTGAAGTAGATTATGCCCCTGCGACGGAGAAGAGTTGAATAATTTCGGCTAGAATGGAGAAGATAAAATCATAGATTGAACACGCGAATCAGCTTAATGGACTTTCCTATTTGGATGAAACTTTCATGGACTTTCGCTAGCAGAAAATATGAACCATCCACGTCTAAGAAGAAAACGTTTTTTTTTTTCAGGAAATACCAGCATATCGGTCTCAAGCTAAATGATGTGATGTGATGTGATGTGATAGGAAGCCACCACCAGTACAGGACTTGCCATGGTGTACAGTTCCTCCTAATGGCAAGATCAAACTGTACATACTTGTAATCCTTACTATTCCGTTGTATGAAGGGCCAAAAACGGGGGTGTGGACCCGTAAGCCGAAGCACTTACACGTCACCCACGGAAAGGATACACACTTAGAAAAAGTCATGTAAATTTAAGTCTACTTGGATGCACATATGTAGAGGGAGCGGAACATTTAACATAAATTTACGTTTGTTATAAAAATTACATGAAAGTAAAAACTAAAATTGAAAGTTTACATGCCATGACGTAAATGTTAGTTAGGTATGTATGTATGTATGTAAGAAGCCACCATCCTAGCGTGGGCCTTGCCCTGCATGCGGTTCCACTTAACAGAAAGACCATGCTTTGTTACCGTTCTAAATTCAACATATTGCTGTATGAAGGGCCAAAAAGGGATGGGCAGACCCGTAAGCAGAGACACTTACGCGAAACCTGCGGAAATAAAAGAAACTCCTTCCAGCAATATGATTCGATAAAACGAATAACAAAATACGCAATTCATTTAAGCTTTCCACTAGATGGTTTGTTAGAGAAAGGCGCCTCAAATTCCAACAACTTTTGTGGGGGAGGAACCCACCAATAAAAAATAAACACACCCCCCCTAGACTCCGGTTGGCCGTCCACTCCATTGTCCAATTGTAACTTCAATGATGCCCTGATGCACCCTCCCATCCCAGTATTTAAATGTTTTAAATCAATGAAATATAATTAGTTCATGCAATATGTATAATTTATAGAGAATATATAAGGAAATGGCAGAGTAATAAAACATCAATAAAAATGAAAAAAATAGCAATAAAAATATGTGAAATCGCCACTACATTATTGAACACTGTGCCAACGAAAAAATAACAATTCGCACTAGAAAAATATAAAATAGCAATAAAAAATTGATAATTCATTTTCAATTATTCAAAAGTGACCGGTAAAACTTTCAAAAAAAGTAATGGCAATTAGTTTAAACGCAATAATAAACTGATAGTTTTCCGTCATAATAATAAGTTTTAGCGCTATACATGTGACAAAAGTCTTCAAATCTTTCAAATCTTCCAATTGAAACCAAACAAATCGCAATAAAAAATCCAAAATAAAAAAATAAAAATTAAAATAATTTGCTTGGTTTTGATTGGAAAGCTTTGAAAAATTTAAAGACTTTTGTCACATGTATAGCGCTAAAACTTATTATTATGACGGAAAACTATCAGTTTATTATTGCGTTTATACTAATTGCCATTGCTATTTTTGAAAGTTTTACCGGTCACTTTTGAATTATTGAAAATGAATTATCAATTTCTTATTGCTATTTTATGTTTTTCTAGTGCGAATTGTTATTTTTTCGTTGGCACTGTGTTTAATAATTTAGTGGCAATTTTGTAAATTTTCATTGCTAAATTTTCATTAATTAGTGCCAGTATATATTTTAGTCATAAAAAAAAAAAAAAATATGCAGTTTGTAATTTTATTGGGGAAAAGGGGTAGATTGAACTGTATATTGTCATTGATACTGTACTCCTTGAATATCGTCATTTCTTAAATGATGATTTCAGATTGAACGCTGTGAATCCTTTCTGCTGATTCTATGTTATTATGCGCAAGTTGATCACAAAACCTATTAAAAAAAATATTATGAGTATTTTTTAGTAGTTTATATTAAAATGCTGGCCACTAGCTGTCAAGATGCTAAAGATTAGTGACTTCATATGTTAAGCCTGTAAACAGATGTAATAAAACAACAACAAAACAACAAAGACCTAATGAGTACGAATGTCTGCTGGCGATTCAGTTGAAGTCTCATATGGGCAAAGGATAAAAGGATGATAGGACATAATAATAAGTAAACATATAAATCATCTATGGATCTACTGAAACTTATTTACAAAATAATGATAACAACAAAATGATGATGCTATCCGTAACATAGCTGGCCAACCTCTCATCGACAAACTTTAGCTGTTTCATCTATTGTAGTAATAATCTCATATTATTTCATAACATAACATAAAATAATAAAATGATGTAATCAAATCATACCATTAAAAATAATATGAGCAAGACAATAAACGATAATAGAATATACATCCGTAGCTTAACTGGTCATCTGCTCATCGAAGAACTTCAACTGCTGCTGCTTCTGTAGGATTAGGATCTAGTAAAATTAGTATTTGTTTTCACAAAAATCGTAAGAGAACACAATATGCGTATGTACAATATATATTTGCACCCACTTATTTTTCTACTGAAAATAAAAATTAGATATGTATCAATATCCTACTAGTCATGGAAAAGCTGAAACCAGAATTGATCATTCCGAATATCAAGGACACAATTTCAATAAAAGATAAACGATTTTTTCTCAAAAGCAACATATAATTCTATAAGACATGTTTTCAATTGGAGTGATCGAAGAGCCCGATTTGATGATTTCTGAAACAAACGGCTTACAAATATAATCCTATACTCCTTATAAGCGCAGGTTCGATTTTTATGAATATAGTAGTTGAAGTTCAGAAGTGCAATTTTAAAGTAAATGTTATACTGGAATGCTGAAAAAAAAATTGAGCCTCTGATGTTTGTCATGTTTCTCTAGGATCATGAGATGCCGGAAATTTTTGAGAATGCAAAGATGATTCCAAAGCGTGCTGAAATTATTAATTAAATGAGAATGGAAAATAGTAGGCTATGATTTACAGGTATGGGTATACAATAGCCTGGGACACGGATATATGAAAAAAATTATTTTCGTTCCCTATTGATTTTTGGGAGCCTTTTGGTTCCTTTAATAACTGTGCAAAATTTCAACTCGATCGGTGAAACTATATTTTAGCGCTCGCAGTTTTAATTTTCCATAGTATTTTATATGGGAAAACTTACCTTTTCAAAGAAATATCTGGCGAGGTGACCCGTTGTCCTCTAAAAATAAATCAATTCCTTAACTTGCTGGGAAATTTTTCAAGGCAACTTTTCTTAGAAGACCGCAAAGCGATCCGACGCTTGAGGAAAAAGTTATTAAGCTGAAACTGATTGCTATCCAATCGAACGGCTCATTGGACTGTTTTTTCTAGCAGCACAGTTCCTCCATGCAGAGTGAACATAAACAAACACAGTGGTTGCTTCGCGCAGCCAGCAGCAGGTTGCAGGTGGCAGTGCTGCAAGAGAAAACAGTTCAATGAACCGTTCGATTGGATAGCAATCAGTTTCAGCTTAATAACTTTTTCCACAAGCGTCGGATCGCTTTGCTGTCTTGGAAGAAAAGTTGCCTTGAAAAATTTCCCAGGAAATGATTGTATTGATTTATTTTTCAAGGACAATGGATCACCTTGCCAGATTTTTATCTGTAAAAGTTAGTTTTCCCATGGAAAATCCTATGTAAAATTAAAACCACTAGCACTAAAATATAGTTTCACCAAACGAGCTGAAATTTTGCACAGTTATTACAGGGTCCAAAAGACTTCCGAAAATAATTAGGGAACTGGAATTTAAATTTTGTCCCAGGCTAGTATACAATTTGATTTACAGGTACACGATATTCAGTCGCACCCCCTCACTTTGCTATTGTCAAATTGATAACATTGCCCAGGCTACGCCAACCAGCGTCTCCATGTTTCAGCTGGCAGTCTATTGTGATCATATGACTCGTGGAGGCGTGAGGTAGGAACTTGTGAGGACGAGAGGTCGGTCGCACCCTCCTTCGAAGTTGTCAACTCACCATTTGAAGCCCAGCATGACGTAAATGTTAGTTATGATACACAAAATTAGATTTTCGAAATGCACCCATCGTTCACGTAATTTTAAATGCTTTGCTCTGTCTACTATCGATCATAATAAGTTAGATTAATTTAGATTCAACAATCGAGTATCTATCTATATACAGGGTGCGGCAGAAAATAATGCGAAAATGTTTAAACTTGAGTATTGGGTTAATTCGTGTAGCTAGTGACTAATTTCTGTCGAAAGTGTATTTGTTTATGTTTACTTTCAAGTGCTGAATCCAAACATTCTATTTGTTTTATTACAAATTCGTCAAAATGTTCGCGAAAGAAGTGATCACCAGTTTGTTGATCGCCCAGAAGAAGCCGAAAGAGATTGCCAAGATGGAAGGGTGCCATTTGGCAACAGTTTACCGCATAAAAAAGTCCCTACAGGATGGTCCTAAGCAGAAGCCGGAAAGCGGACGTCCGCGCTTTGCACGCACGCCGAACGTGATCAAATCGGTCCGTTCCATAAGAAAACATGCAAAGGAAGCCAATATTTCGGAGAAATCCATGCGGAGAATCATCAAAGAAGACCTGCGTGCATCTTCCAGAGCCAGAGTGAAACGCCACTTGATTACGGACCGGGTCAAGGAACCACGAGTGACTCGTTCCAAGAGATTGCTTTCCTTGTTTAAGAAGGAAAAATCCGCACGGACCGGTTCATTTCACCGCAGAAAATGGAGAACGTTCCGGAAAAAGTGAAATTAAAATTTCAAACCATACATCCGGCTGGTGTCATGATGTTTGGCTAGGTGGCATCCAACGGTTTGAAAATGCCGCCTGTTTTCATTGATGCTGGAGTTAAAATCAATACCGAAGTGTATATCGGTATGTTAAAGGACCAAGTGCTTCCATGGCTGAAGGCCAACTTCTCCGAGGACCAAAACGTTGCCCTACAGCAGGATGGAGCGCCGTGTCACACGTCCAATCGAACCCAACAATGGTTGAACGATAACATGAAGTTTAGGCCGAAGGATTTGTGGCCCCCTAGCAGTCCAGATCTTAATCCGTTGGATTATTCGATTTGGGCATATGTTGAAGCACGAGCCTGCAAAACATCACACCCTAATGTGAAAACCCTGAAGTCAACCATAACACGCACATGGCAGTCAATGTCGGAGGACTACGTCCGAAAGGCATGCTCTGGCTTCCGGTGTCGGCTCGAGGATGTTATTAATAAAAATGGAGGACACATTGAATAAGTTGGTTTAAAAGGACTTTATAAAGATAACTGCACTCGAAAATGTTGATATTATTGCTTGAATTAATTGAAAATGGGATTTGAAGGAAATAGAACAAATTTTCGCATTATTTTCTGCCGCACCCTGTATGCCATGCAAAATCAAAAGGCGTTTTATCCCATTTTTATCAAAGAAGCGGAACTAGAAGTGGCAGAAATGTCGGGGGTAAACACGGATTCCGGCATTGGACAAGTTCCTTTAAAAAAAATCGTAAAAAGGATCGAAAAGTTGAAATTCAGGATATGAACTTCAATTCATACTTCACAACGAATGGTTGGTAGAGAAAAGATATTTTAATCTATTTAAAAACCATGCCATTTTACTAATCATGGATTTTTATTCTCGAAATGTAGATCCCGTTACAAATCCAACAAGCGAAAACACTTCTTCACCATCCCATTCAGCAAACATCCCTCTTGGGCCTGAAGTCATTGTAACCCGCGACGAAGCGTTCCAACAACAACTTCAAGTGACAGAGCAGCAACCAGGAGCAAAAGATCCACCGCAGCAGAGTGATGGGTTTTCCAATATTCATGATTAAGGTCTGTATCCACACTAATCCGGACACCTTCAAATCATTGTAACTTTTGAAATATTTCACGTAGGAATGAAAAATTTCACTGTGGTATAGCTGAGAGTCTATGATGAAAAAGACTATGATTGATGTTTACATTTCATGTTTAGTATTCAAGATGGCGACGAAAGAAAAACAAGTGCGCGAGCGAATTTTGTACGGGCGTACGGCAAATCCTGACTTGTTAATACGGGACCTTGCAAAAACATTGGATTTGCCTAAATCCACTGTTCACGATGTGCTCAAATCATTTTCGGAACGTTTGACGGTGGAAAGTGACGCGCTGATCCTGTCATGGACCGAAATGTGAAAAGGATATTAACGAAAAACCCAAATCTCTCCATTCGAATGGTGGCTCGTAAAATAGGGATGTCGCCTGGTTTTGTCCAAAAATCAAATCAACGTTTGGGACTTAAGTCATATAAAGTAAAAACAGTTCCAAATCGCAACGACAAACAGAACTTGGCAGCAAAATCACGGGCTCGACGATTGTACTGCGAATATTTGACGAAGTTTTCATGCGTTGTTATGGACGATGAAACGTATGTCCTGGAGGATTTCAAGCAGCTTCCAGGGCTGGCTTTTTATTCTGCTATGGCCAGAAATGCTACAGCTGAGCATTTCAGAACGAAGAAGGCATCGAAATTTCCCAAAAAATACCTTGTGTGGCAAGCAATTTGCACGTGTGGCAAAAAGAGTAAATCTTTCGTCACTACAGGCACAATCAACAAGGAGATCTATCAGAAAGAGTGTCTGCAGAAGCGATTGCTACCCTTTATCAAAAGTCACAAAGAAAACCTTTGTTCTGGCCCGATTTGGCATCATGCCACTATGCTAAAACTGTGATGGAGTGGTACCAAGCAAATCAAGTGAACATTGTACCAAAAACCCCAAACCCGCCAAATTGCCCAGAGCTACGACCAATCGAGAGATATTGGGCTCTGATGAAGCGGACGCTTTCTGGAAAGAAGCAAGGAATCAAAGACATCAAACACTTCCAGCAAATTTGGACAAAGACGGCTTCTACGATTTCTGAAGAGTCTGTACAAACCCTAATGGACGGAGTTAAGCGCAAAGTTCGAAAATTTTATGCAAATACCGAATAACTATGTTTTGTCTTCACGAATTATTAAAACACATCCCATGAATCTGAAATAAACAACTACGACGGAAATATAATGCGAAATTTATGTTTCATTCATGTTTTGAGGTGTCCGGATTATTGCGGATACAGACCTTAGTATTGTTGGAAATAGCATGCGTCTTATTTCGCAATTTGCTAAACAAGGCCTATCCTATGAAAATTGTACCAATTTTTTGCGTTAAACATAAACTACTAAGGAACATTTACCAGATTGAATCAATAATTTAAAAAAAAAAAATAACGATGAATTGGTTCTACTGTGCTATGCATATAATTCCAACCAATTTGACAATCATTTGCAATCTTACGAACTGAAGCAGTCCACAGTGGTCAAAAAGTCGATTTTAACGCTCTAAACTCATAGCTCCCTAAATAGTCTAGCTAGAGCAATGGCGTCTATGGCAAAGTTAATGGATATGACAAGTTTCGTATTTTGACGGCATGACTTTTGTGATAAATTCCCCTTAAAGTGAGATAAAAATTTAACTTTTTTAGGAGTTTGAGATGGAGAGTTGCTGTCTCCAGCAAAGTTGTAGAAAAAGTCAATACAAATCACTTTGTTCAAGACATATTATTCGTATGTGTCACCCAATTGGAGATAGAGAACGTTTTATAAGAACTAACCTCCAAAAACACATTTTTCACCGAAACATTTTTGTTTTAATTTAAAGGACAGTATAATGTTCTGCAAAGTTATTTGCAATATAAAAATACAAAACTTTCTAGAACATACTATACCAGCATTATTTCAGTGGGATGAGTTATTGAATTTTCTTCCGTTTTTTTCGTCGTATTTTCGATGACTGTACCAAACTTAGGAGCAATTAGGAGCAGATAGAGTTAAATTGCTTGTAATCAATAGATCTAATGATACTAGAAACCAGTTTAATGTGTTTTTGGAGGTTAGTTCTTATAAAATGCTCTCTATCTTCAATTGGGTGACACATACGAATAATATGCCTTGAGCAAAGTTATTTGTATTGACTTTTTCTACAACTTTGCTAAAGACATCAACTCTGTATCTCAAACTCCTAAAAAAGTTGAATTTTTATCTCACTTTAAGGGGGATTTATCACAAAAGTCATGCCGTCAAAATACGAAGCTTGTCATATCCATTAACTTTGCCAAAGACGTCATTGCTCTAGCTCCACTGTTTAGCTATGAGTTTAAAGAGTTAAAGTTAAAGAGTTAAGTCGATTCAAGCATACAACCAACGATAAACGATTACATACTCGTGTACTTTTCAGAAATCGCAAACGTAATTTGTGATTGACTCTCGATTCCTTTGATTGTATGTATCGTAATTTTTGAGTACATCTTGAATTGTCGGGATTGATGCAAGAGAAACGTCAGTGTGATGCCTGTTTCCAACGTATGTAAAGTACAAGGTATAGTTGCTGCAATGTTTATGTACCCGAGCAGAAGCGAATAACTTGATAACTGGCCTTGGTATTTATGAGCGCTGGATTAAGAGGTAAAATACCTGAGGATAATACTATCAAATTGTTCCCACAATGTCATGCGAATACCGAATTGAGGTAAGACAATACCAAAATAAGATCTCTACCCGAGCAGAACACAAAAGCATATGAATACCTAATTTTGATCTTGATAACTGGCCTTGGTATTAAAGAGCTCAGATTAAGAGGTAAAATACCTATGCAAAATACCTAAGAATTGCAAGCAAAATGTCTCTAGAATAACTAAACTTGATATTCCGGATACCTGGGTAAGTATCTGGTCACCTTAGAGGTATTATTTTGGTATTGTCTTACCTCAATTCGGTATTCGCAAGACATTGTGGGAACAATTTGATGGTATTATCCTCAGGTATTTTACCTCTTAATCTGAGCTCATAAATACCAAGGCCAGTTATCAAGTTATTCGCTTCTGCTCGGGTAAGGTGACCAGATACTTACTCCAGGTATCCGGAATATCAAGTTTAGTTATTCTAGAGACATTTTGCCTGCAATTCTTAGGTATTTTGCTTAGGTATTTTACCTCTTAATCTGAGCTCTTTGATACCAAGGCCAGTTATCAAGATCAAAATTAGGTATTCATATGCTTTTGTGTTCTGCTCGGGTAGTGGTACGAAAAAGACAGAAGCAAAAATAAAGTTATGAAATGTCTTCAGAAATGCATGAAATTTAAGCAGTTTCGATTCAAAAGGCAAAGGGTAAATGCACCCTTCTTTTTGCGGAAATGCTCCTTAAAATTTTGGAAAAACGCTCCTTAGATGCAATCAGAGGTATTAACCTTCTGATTAGAGCTTGCCGGATGTTTTGACGGGTCTTAAGTTTCTTCAAGATTGTATAATTTTGACGGGTCTTAAGTTTCTGAATTTAAGAGTCGTCAAAACGAAATTAAGACCCGTCAAAACGAAATTAAGACTCTTCAAAATGAAATTTAAACCCGTCAAAACTACCTAGAAGATTGCGGAGCGAAGCTCCGCTACACAATCTTGAAGAAACTTAAGACCCGTCAAAACAACCGGCAAGCGCTAACCAGAAGGTTAATACCTCCGATTGCATCTAAGGAGCATTTTTCCAAAGTTTAAGGAGCATTTCCCCAAAAAGAAGGGTGCATTTACTCCTGCTGCCAATTCAAAAGCCAGCCAAACGCAAGTTTCTGGCTTGAATTTCTGCATGTAGGTATTAAGTAACTCTTGTACGTTACTTAAGTATACAAATTGATTGGAAGAATACGTTATTACTGAATATTTTTGAGTCAAATAAGCGCTGATATTTGAGGAGTTCGAAAACGCGATGAAGATTGTTTCCCAATTTCGAGTATCACACTTATTCAGGCATTTTTTCTGAATAATTTTAAGAAAAAGCTTATTTTTTAAATAAAGTTGAAGTAGACCAATTTTATTATTTTAATGAAATCTGCATGCGTACGCAAAACCTCAAGAATTGAATTTTTATCATTATGATTATCGTTAGAACATATTGTTCAATTTCACTTTTAAGCCTGGCTAGAATCACTGTTTCGGGAGAACCCACAACGATTTAAACTCGAAAATTAGATAAAATTTATGCAACTAGAAGGAACTTCGCGCTTTCTCATTACAAACATGGATGTTTGTTTGCCATCCGGTTTCACTCACATTTGAGTAACATTAACACAAAAACGCTAAACCGAACGTACCCTAAATTGAGTTTCATTGCCACAACTCAATTTGAGTAATCCCCGTTTTTTTTATTTTGGTATGAAAACGAGTGTCGGGCCCATTGTTTTTCTAGCATTACTCGAAATAAAAGCTCTTAAAGAATTAACGAGCAAGAAAATATTTTTTTCAAAATGTTCCATAATTCATAAAATGTTTTTTTCCGGTTTATGGCCCAGTATGCAGTTGACAAGTAATTCTTGCCATTTTTACCGAACGGAATATTATTCCACGAGAAAAAGAGACAGCCCCATTTAGTTAACATGAGCAGACGTTACTGACGATATGAAACCGTCTTCAGTTTTCCCTACTTTTCAACTGTAAAAGGAGTGTATCGAAAATAAGCTATCCACAAACTTTCTTTCAAATTTTGTTGAAAACCGATATTTTATTCATACAAAAAATTTATCCTCGTACAATAACTTGAACATAATGAAGACCGGATGAAATTTAAGTTATTCCTTCACGAATTTTCGAACTTTGGATGGAATGCTCTTCATCAAGTTCCGGACAAGTGTTGCATCGAATTTTTTGGACGCTTTAGCCCAAATTTTTTTGAACCCCTCTATGTTCCCAGCTGCCTTACCAGTCTTCTTGAAGACCCTCTTCACGATTGCCCAGTAACGTTCGATGGGTCGAAGCTGAGGGCAATTTGGTGGATTGATATTTTTCTCAACGAAATCTATACCCTTTTCCGCAAGCCAATTGAGAGTGGTTTTGGCATAGTGAGCCGACGCTAAATCCGGCCAAAACAGTGGAGGTGTACTATGCTTCTTATATAAAGGCAACAATCTCTTCTGGAGACACTCAGATCGATAGATTTCCGCATTTATAGTTCCGGTAGTGTAAAAAATGGTTGACTTCAAACCACAGGAACATATTGCTTGCCATACCAGTACCTTTCGACCGAATTTCTCCACTTGAATCGACCTGTCCGCATCGCTCACATCCTCCCCAACGACGGCAGTAAAGTATTGTGGACCTGGAAGGGTTTTTGAGTCCTCCTTTACATAGGTCTCATCGTCCATCAAAACGCATGCATCCGGACGCTGCAAAAGACGCGAATACAATTTCCGGGCCCTTGTTGCTGCTCGCTTCTTCTGTTCTGCACTTTGTTTCGAGATTTTCTGCTTCTTGTAGGTCTTCAGGTGGTTTCGCCTCTTGATACGCTGGATCATTCCGACACTCGTTCCTGCTTTTTTGGCCAAATCACGTATTGACATTGATTTGTTCTTCATGATTAGAGATACCACTTTCTGCTCCAGTTTCGGGTTGGAAGAACCGGGTTTTCTGCCTCTTCCTGGTAGCTCATCCAAAGAATAGTGTTCCCCAAACTTATTAATGATGGTTTTAACACTCGCATGATGAATTCCAAACCGCTTCGCCAATTTTCGCATAGTAATACCCTTCTCACTCAGCCATGTGTCCAGAACCTTAATTTTCACTTCCTTTTCAATACGCGACATTTTGAAAACGCAGAATTTGAACCGCACAAACTAGTAAACAAGAGAAAGCTGACAGTCAAACGCACAGCATGCAGTTTTCAGAGCATAAAAAACCATCACAAATACATGCGTACAACGCAAATGTATGTGGATAGCTTATATTCGATACACTCCTTACAAGGTAAGAAATTTACTAAAAAAAAAGTTCAATTCAGTGGACGCAGTGGTTCTTCACCTCAACAACAACAAAAGAAATCTCGACAGTAAAAGCATTTCTTGACCATTACTTGTCCTATGCTAATGCACATTACTTTTGAGCTGAATACTGGCCTTATCCAAGAAATATTCCTCCACTGTGGAAAATTTTGCAGGATTTTTTTTATGATTATATTTTCTGAATTATTGAGAAAATGTCATTGAAGTTAGGAAAAAATTTGTTCTATGATGAAGCGTTCTTGAGTTATGAATACTTGAACTTAGTGAGGTCCTTGAAAATCGGAAAAATTCAATTTGCGTTTTTCGGACCAAACCTGTACGATAGTAAAAAAATACCCTAATCCTGAAATTTATTCAGTTTCGAGTTGAACTTACTCATAAACATCAAAACAAAAATTTATGAAAATGAGTTTTTTTTATTTCGCCTTTGCTATTTTGCAGTTGATCTTCAGTAATGCCCGAGTATGCTCTGTAATATGTAAGTATAATATGTATATTATGTTTTAATAGTAAAGAGTTGGTGGATCGATTATTACATTTGTAAAATCAAACGACAAGGCAAGGGTGATGAAATGCTTGCTTACCATTTTCAATACCAAGAAATTTAACCACATTGTATAAAAGCCATTTTGCCAATAAGTCTGGTTTCCATTCATACGCCAGCAAGAGTTTCGAAAATGGTTTATCTGTTATGTAATATACTATTAAAAATCCACGAATCCCAGTCAAGATAAAACAGGTTAGCTTTTTTAAGATACGTTTCCGCATCTACAGTGGCTGCTATCTGCTCCATGTCACGACTTGTTATAAATTTTCGAATACGAATTAGATATTAAATTAACTTTCGAAGCCCAAATTGACAAAGACGTTATCCGACCCATTTTATATTATTGAAAAAAAAAATAATATGTAGCTATCTCAAAATTGAGTTTGGCGCCGTTTTCTTGCGTTTTGAATAACAATAAATCAAATTCATAAAATACGACTACTCAGCGTTTAACGTTTTAGAAATGTTTATAAAATTGAGTAAAAGTTACCCAACATTGAGTAAGCTCAAATGAGCGTGTATGTGAGAATAATATGACAGCTGGCAATATGCTCTGCCTTGTTCTCAAGGTACTTTGGTCTTTGTTTGCAGATCGAGGGAATGGCATGAGCATAACAAGATCTGTCAACCCGTTTACTGGGGAGTGCTCATTCGAAAGGAACCGATTTTAATTTTTGAAGAGGACACTGAAATGAAAAAATGTTTGTACCAACTGTTCCATCTTAGCATTCTTCTTTGATACAACAGTTGAATCAACTTGAAATGTATGACTGTTACCATCATGCACATGGGTTATCGAAAAATCAATACAACAATATAGTTGATTTTAGATGATCAATAATATGATTGAATTATACTTTTTTCTCCGTGTCAAAGTGTTTTCAAGAGTTATAAAACTTAAGTGCTCCTTGGGCTGTACCCGGACAGTTTTTCTATGGCCGTGAGAAAAATGAATCAACTTGAGAAGCGGCTACAGAACAACCCGGAGCAACCCGGAACAATCTGAACTACTGGTTTACTTAAATATAAGAAATAGGCGGGGAATACCTCCTCGATCTACCCCTCAAACTGCTCCAATGATCGAATGACAATCTATAGATGGGATGATGACTGTACTTCATTTCTAAGGATTTCGATCTTCATGAATCTAGGCCATCGGTGAAACCGTCTCACTCTACGGGCAACCAAGCAGGCGAATCAAACATAATTTATATGTTTATCGTTGACTCTGATTGATTTCAAGATTCGTGTTTTTTTTTCCACTGCCAGTTAACCATTTTGCCTCGACTTGGCAAGCAATTATTGTATGTACCTGCTGTTTTTTTTTTCATTCACCTTCTTCGTTGTTATTCCACATAACTCCCCAATACAATTCCGAAGACAATTCCGCAGCGGAGAAGACACCACCCCGATGGCGGTTGTTCTGATATTTTTCCGCTGAAATCAGCTCTCATTTCCAAGTGACGACGTCGGTTGGATTCTTTTGTTGTTTTTTTGCGTCCATTTTCTGCGAGTGTTTTACTGGAGCACAGAATAACAAAACAAAAAACAAAACATCAATCGATCCAACTGTGCCCAGGCAGGTGACAAAGACGATTTCAACACCTCCCAAACGGATCGTCCGTCCGGTGGTTCGCCGGTCCGCGGTCATCAGTTATGATTATGAAACGAATCTACCTACATTTTTTTTTTTTTGTAATTGAAATGCTTATCGTTTCATTTTACCGAGCGAATGCGCCTCTCGTAGATGCGATTGACCGGTGAAGAACTTTTGACTCATCAAAAAAAACCGTTGAAAGCTCTTGGTTCGCAGAACGCTGAAACGATCCTGGCTCATCAGCGTTTTAACGCTAGCTGTGAAGGGAAATCATTCATTTTCTGTTCTTATTATCGCCCTTATTTGAGTCGGAATGTCATGCGATACGGAGAGATCCAACGAAGCAATCTTAGAACCGGAGCAGAAACGGTTCGTTTTTATCGCAGTAGCTAGGCGAATAGAGGGGAAAAAATCGATAATCCACCTCAGCCGACTGTCGACTGATGGCAGCAGGCGACGACGACGACGACGACGACGATGCCAACGAGGTGGAGGATTGTGATGAAATTTTATTCCATCCATTTCCGAGAAATGGTGTCGCGTTTTCTTCTCGTCATTCTCTGAAGCAGCGGCGGCGGTGATAACCTGCCGATAATGATGATCGTTGTCACACTCCGGCGATGACGCACACCTATCGGAGGAGAGGCAAACATCAGCCGCCCGGTGATAATACCTACACATTCTCACACCCGCAGAATGTATCTCATCATCACTCCCCATCATTTGGAATCGTCGGAGGCAGCTGAAAGGCACCTTCAAGATATAGGCGCTTTATTTTCCTCCGGCAGACAGCCAGTATATGTATACATAACTACTTTTATCTTCCCCAATCCGACGCGACGCGAGGACTGCAGTGAGGAAGAATATCGAACGCTCGTTCTGAAAAAAAAAACACCTTCACGACTGGCTGCTCCTTAGTCGTTATATTTTTTTGCCTTACTTCATCAACTATCCCCTCTGCCTTTCTAGATGTTTTTTTTTCCAAGCAGAAGAAACAGATGATGATAACGGCCTTCGATGTTTACTTTCAACGTGAGCTCAAAAAGCGCCTCTTATCGCATGCTTGTGAGAAATTTCAGTTTCATTCGAGAAGCCAGAAAAATCAATCAGTTGAGGAAAAATATGTCCCGACGGACGACGTTATCGATTTTGACAGATTCGAAGAGCCGCGCCAATCTAATCACCTTTTAATTGAATCTCGTTCGCCAGCGTCGCAGTAGCCTGGCCGAGATGTTTCTCACCTGTCAACGGATGACAACAGTTCTCATTTTTCTAGGCTCAGTAATAAATTCACAGTTTCGACCTTTGTCCACAAATCGGCGCACACCCCGCGGACTCGCGGATGTGTTTTCGGTTGAGGAAGTCCGTATAATTGAATCGGTGACCACCGACCAGACAGATGTCAATGACGACGAACTTGAATCTCTTTGGATTTTCGGTTGTTTTTTTTTTTTCAAATATTTTGTACGACTTCACTGCATCCGCCGATCGATCCATCATCGTTCCGCCCTTCTCTCTTTATCTAGTCTATGTATCATTTCCACGATGTGTGTGTTGTACTTGAACGTTTTCTGGGTCGATGGGCACAGGAGAACGTGATCGGGTACCTCGGATGTGCGAAGAGGCAGAAGGATGCCGGATCGCGGAGAGCAGAAGGTGATGATCGTATTAATTAAAGAAGAGAACGAGGACGACGAAGTTGCCGAACGAATTGGACCATCACTTCGGTGAGCTTCACTTCCTCTATCCTTCGGAGCAGCGTATTTTTATTGCTGCCACCGAGACGGATGACTACACAGCCTCACTCAATGCTTCGTACTGTTGTTTTGCGGCTGTTGTTGTTAGTGTTGTTGTTGTTGTTGTTGTTGTTGTTGTTTCACAGCAATAGTGAGGAGATCGCTTCTTCCTCTAGTGAAGGCCACCAAAGCACATGTGGTTTTTGGGGGCTTCCTTTTGATAGGAGATGGTGCAGACGGTCGACGAAAAAAAAGTCACACAGCTGATGTTTTACGTTTCTCGATGGGCAGGTTGCGGTGTGGGGACTTTCGAGATGAGACAGAAGCAGACACAGGAAGAAGGACACAACCAAAGGAAGGCGGATATCGAGGATCGGTTTCAGTTTCGATTACTCATCAGAGCACGGTCGATTATCGCCTCATGTGTCTTTTTTTTTTTTGTCAGAAAGGGTTGTGGGAGTCTTGATTTTTATTGGAACTACTACTAAGAAGACTACTCACTTGAGAATTTGAGGGATTTTTTTAGAAGCTCCGATTATTGGAGAAGTGTCTACCTGTGTGCCTGTGTAATAATCTTAAAAACTCACGCAAACGGGTTTTTCTGACGAAAGCAGACGGTGAGTGGAGTAACCTTCGCGAAATGGAGACCACTTCTTCAGTCCTCCCATGATAAATATATCGCTAGGATCCAGGCTAGCGTAAGGAAAAATCCTTCGCTTTTTTGGGATTTTGGTATTTCAGCGTAAAATATGATGAATCTCACGCTCACTCTAATGCGGAAGCCGCTGCCTTCTTTCCTACATTTTTTGAAAATGTGTTAAGCACAGTGTCGCCCGTTCCGCTGTGCTCCACTGTGATTATTGATAAATCTGCCAGCTATTCTTAGATCGACGATTAGGAGGAACTTTTGTCAGAAATTAAGGAAGAGATAAACGTACAACTATGGATGTTCTATAAGTTAAACGTGGGTCGAAAGCTCTCAACTAATAACTGTGGAAGTGCATTTAAGAACACTAAGTTGAGAGCAAGCAATAAGCCAATTGTGAAAGCAATAAGCCTGAAATGCAACGATACAACAACGATAAGTTAAAGTAGTTATTCATGATATTTATGAGTGTTTGGATCTTTCAGTTGAAAAAGTTAGTTCAACGCAGCTCGTTGTTTTTAATGATGATATGTGGCCGAACACTAATCGTGGCATGCCAAGGAAAATGTGTCGATTAAAATATATCTTTTAATTTGTCATTTCTAATTTTTCTTGAACTTTGCACAGTTGTTCCCCTTGACTAATGATGCCATTTTGCCATAGTAGGTCCTCATTTCGGAACACGGCTACTTTTCCAAAAGGGCCTTTGTAAAACAAGTATTGATGATTAAAGAAAATTATAAGACCAAACCGGTTAGTTTGATTAGTATGATTAATATGATTGGCAAAGTTGTATGTAAAGGTTCTACTCGTAAACACAGCAACACTTTCTTCTGTGTGTAACTTTTTATAGCAAGAGTAAAAATTGATGAAATTTTGGGTAAAACTAGTTTAGAGTGTAATGTTTACATACCATAAAATTTCGTACACAATCTGTCAAGTAGTTATCGAGATGGTTTCTAACCAAGCAAGTTGGATCGTGAAACAGTTGGGAATCGACCGTGTCGCGTGTGATAAAATCGCTCAATGAGACCCAGATGATCCAGCGGTGAACGCAATGAAGGTGAGGTATTACCTCAAGCGCAATCCGAACCATACGATTCGGGACGTGGACAAAAAGGTCAATTCTTCCGTCTGGTTCGTCCAGCAGACGATGAAGCCGGCCGGACCTCGTGTCTTCATGGTAAGCAAGGCGCCCAACCGAGCAGATACGGTGGCCAAATCCCGCGCTAGGAAGCTGTACCTCGAGTGGTTGGTGCAGCCGAAATGCATCGTAATGGACAACGAGACGTACATTAAAGCGGACGCCAAGCCAATCCCCGGCCTGGAGATTTTCGTCGGCAAGTCCCACCTGGATGTTCCAGAGAAGTTCCGGAAGAAGAAGGCAAATCCTCCAAATTCACAAGAACTTGGCCCAATAGAAAACTTCTGGGCGATTATGAAGGGTAAGCTCCGGAAAACAGGGAAGGTCCTAAAGAACTACAAGGATTTGAAGAAAGAGTGGATGAAAGTGTATAAGAAAGATGGTGCAAGTGTTGCACAGGATTTGATGGGTAGCGTTATGTCAAAGGTGCGGGCATTAAGCCTAGGAGAGGAGATTGAATAAACCAACTTTGCAAAAACATAGCTCATAACGTTTGCATTTAAAAAAAATGGACAAAAAATGCCGATTTTTCATGGGTTTACCTTCACCCGTACTGACGAAGCTACCCATGTAGCATCAATCATAGTAACCCATGAGTCAGCAGACAACATTTGACAGCTCTATCAGTCGAACTCTAACCGTTATGGCAAAAACAGTGAAACAACTCCGTTCAGAAGTGTGTGCGTTCAAAGACCCCACCGCGTCAGCAACCCGCCGCGTCGAAAACGGACATCGTGCGGCATTTTGTGGACGCCGGATACGCCCGTTCCGGCATCTACAACATCTTGGCACTATTAGACAGCAATCAGAGCATCGAAAGAAAGCCCGGTTCCGGACGGCCGACGACCCAGAGCAATAAGCTCCAAAGGCTGCTGAAGAGGAAGACCGACGGAAAAGTGGCTACATCGCTGCGTGCGCTTGGCCAGGAGGTCGGTTCAACCGGCCAAACAGTGAAAAAGTACCTGACGAACATGAACATACATGTCAGGAAGCGGAAGATGCGTCCACTGGTTTCGGAGCTGCGGGCAATGACGCAGCGGCAGCGGCTGAATAAGCTGGTCAACTCGATTTTCCCGGCGAATCACGACGTGACGGTGGTGATGGACGACGAGACCTATCTCACCCTGGATGGCAACGACTGGCAGGGCACTTCGTATTTTACTTCCCCCACGAAGGAAGTGAGCTCCGAGGTGAAGTTCATTTCACACACCAAGTTCCCCAAGAAGGTACTGCTGTGGCTGACAATCAGCGAGAAGGGGATGTCAAAGCCACTCTTCTTTCGCTCCGGACTGGCCCCGTGAACGGGGAAATTTAAAGTACAAAATGCCTGCCGGAAGTTGCGTCGTTCATCAAGAAATACCATAAGGGCGAAGACGCGGTGTTCTGGCCGGATCTGGCGTCGGCCCACTACTCGAAGCGATCGTTGGAGGAGATGGAGCGGCTGAATATCGATGTGGTACCCAAGTCGGCAAACCCGCCCAACGTCCCCCAGCTGCGTCCCATCGAGAATTTCTGGGCCAACCAGAAGCGTAAGATCGACTCCAACAATTTTGTCGCGAAAACTGAGGAGGAATTGATAAATAAAACGAAGAAAGAACTAAAAAACATGCCTACACGCATGTTTTCGTCCGCCATGGCGAATGTTCCGGTTAACTGCCGGATGGCCGCTCGCAAGGGCGTAGAATTTTTTTACAAGTAAGCTTAAATAATTACCTTCCATGGTAAATTTATCAAAAGCAATTATCTGTCTTAGGTTATTTTTTCTCACCATCTGAAAAAAGTACATTTTTTTAAATCGGTCCTCAAACTCGCTATTTTAACATTATTTTGTAATCAATTCAAATGAACCATTTATACGTGAGAGTGGCCCCACCAGCATCCCTACTGTTGGTTTAAATCGAGAGCGCGCGCGCGCGCGTGTGTGTGTGTTATGTGTGTGTGTGTGACCCATTTCAAGAATGCCTGTTCATACACGTACGTTCTGAGGTCATCGTTATGTACAATAAGCCCGGCATGAAAATCTTCACATATCAAATGGATATGTGACGAGTTTTCACATTCTTAATCCTGGCCATTTCTGCGTTTATTTTCAACACAAAAGATCGAAACGAAAAATCAAATATAGTTTGTCATAGCCTATCAGGAGTTTCGTATTTGAGAACACAATTTGATTGGAAGCTCATAATGACTTTTGAAAAAATTCCAAAATAGGTGATTTTAGTGGGGGGGGGGGGGGGTTTGTGGATTAGTTTAAACTCATTTGTAGTTTTATTCATCAAATCGAATTCACATTTCAAAAATCAACAATAAACAATAGTTAATACATCGTTTGCTTTCCGTTTTTCTGAATAGTTTCAAAAATTCTGTTCGGCATTGATTTCACCAGCTTCTGCAGAGTTTTATCAGGCATCAAGCTCCAGGCTTCTCTTACGGCTGACTCAAGTTCACGAACTGTTTTAAACTGCATTCCGCCTTTGTAAACCTGTTGTGCCAGGATGCCCCACAAGTTCTCGATAGGATTTAGATCCGGACTACGAGCTGGCCAATCCAGAAGACTGATGTCTCGTTCTGAAAACCGTTTCAAAGATTGCTTGCTGACATGAATTGCTGCATTATCCTGTTGAAATACGAAATTTTCCGGCATAACGTCTTCAGTAAACGGGATCAAAACATCTTCCAGAAGCTCCAAGTACTTTTCCGAATTCATCCTGGTCGAAATGGTGGCAATAGGGGTCTTTCCATGGATCGAAAAAGCGGCCCAATTAGAGTGCCACCTCTAAAGTTCCTGCTCAACTTAACCTGCGGAGGTTTCCTCAAATCGTGCCTATAATATGCGGTGCAGTCTGGGCCATCCAAATTGAATTTCTTCTCGTCAGAAAAAACAACATTGTCCCATTCCGTAGTCCACGACATGTATTTTTTTTTAGCGAAATTCAATCTAGCGTTAATGTGAGCCGGTTGAAGATTGGTTTTTTTTTTTGCTCTTTTGAGTACTTTAAGTGGCCACATCCATCAAGAATCTGCCGTACAAGCCTCTTAGAAATGGAAAGACCCAAATCAAGCAAGAAATGGGTCTTTCCATTTCTTGCTTGATTTGCGCAGCAGAGAAGTTTCCAGAGTCACCCATTTGTATAATTTGGTTCCGGACACGATTGGTAATCTTCGAATTTCCCGTTGTTTTCTTTTTTACGCCATACTTCTTGCCTATTTTCAGCAGGTTCCTGATTGCTGCTTCCGATCTGTGGATCACACGTGCAATTTCGCGATTACTCTCACCGCGACTTTTGAGTTCTCGAACCAGTATTTGCTATCGACTGTCTTAAATACTTTCCTATACCCATTTTGCCGAAAACAAGCAACGTAAATTCAAACTCCTGTTTATGGCGGACGAGGGCTGTACAGTGTAAATATGACAGATTCGCAAGATAACAGTAGCATAGGTACGCTCAATGCGGCTTTACGTTAGTGTGCGTTTAAACGAATTTCTCTCTAAAATCACCTTTTTTGGCTTTTTTCAGAGATCACAAATTGTGTTCTCAAAAACGTAGCTACTGATAGGCTTTAGTAAACTATATTTGACTTTTTGTTTCGATTTTTTGTATTGGAAATAAACCCAAAAATGACCTTGCGTTTAAACGAATTTCCCCCACTGTATAGTTAAGGTATAATTTTGATAACATATAATGAAGTCACCAATGTTCCTTATCTGATGCTGGAAAGCTCGCCCGGATGCGGGAGCGGGGCACTAAAAAACAAAAAAAAAAAAAACCAAAAAAAAGCACTCGGAGAAACTATAATTTCACCATTATTTATTTCACTAGTGGGATCCCATGGTGTTGAGAAGATATTTCCAATTTTCAAAAACATTACAATTTAATTGGCGCACCGTACGCAATAAAAACATAATTAATTAGTAGTGTATTATTTATTTATTTATTTATTTCCGCGAAAACGACGCAGCACGTCATTTTCAAAGGAATGCTTGCTGCGATCTTTTCATCCCTAGTGTTGATTTAAATCGATGCCAAAACTTTAATGTGCATCTCTGTACACATAATAAAGCAGGAACATAGATATTTGTAAAGCACTTGATACAGAAATATCATCAGCATATGAAAGGTACAATACAAGAGTGGAAAATAATATAAATCCGATCCAAAGGCGTTCTTCCACTTCACGAAGGAAACAATGAAAATGGGTAACTTTCCATCGCGCATGCAGTTTAACCTTCTTTAGATATCGGGGTCAATATGACCCGGAATGGATTTAAAAAATGCTATAACTTTCTAAAATAAGCATATAGACGTTTGAAATTTCTTGACTTTTCCAAAATCATAGGATGTTACGTTTCTGCATCGAACCCAAATTTTTATGACATTTCTGAAGGGCTGTAAAAAAAAAGTTACGAACAAGGTGTTTCGGGTCATATTGACCCGGATTTTAAATTCACATTGCGGAAAATTTACAGTCCATCGCAAAATTGAGTGCACACACCTGCTAGTTCATATTTTTCTAACATTTCCAAGACAAATATCACTATGCATGACAATTTGCCATGGAGTTCAATAAATTAATCTTGCAGCTAGTGATGGGTGCACACATAACATGCAAACTTTTACTCAGTTTTTTAGAATTGTCGAAAATATGATAAATGAGCCATTTTCAATGTCGCAAAATTGAGTGTCCACTTTTGTGTTCGTCAACATATTTCATTTTATGTATTTATCAATTGAAAATTTCCGTGATGTTTTATAACAGTGTCACTATGAGCATCTGTCAGCTGCTAGCAGAGTGGTCAAATTCATTGTTTACTGCAATTCAACTGAGTTCTAATCGAAATGGCTACAAAAAGAAAGGAAACGGATTTTAATACGCGAACTCAGGTAATAAGTCTGTGCTGCCGTGGAAAATCATTGCGGGAAATTGCTGAAATCATTGGTAGACCACATTCGACAGTATTCAAAATTATCAAAAAGTGGAAATGCGAAGGGACTGTGAAAAATCTTGCTGGTAGAGGGCGAAAGCGTATTCTAACACCTAGAGATGAACGGCAAATTGTGAGAACATTACGGAAAAATCCTAGAACAAGCATTCCGAAATTGGCTGTGGAGGTTGCTGAAAACATTAAAAGACCCGTTAGTGCCGATACCATCAGACGCGCGGCGCACAGACATAATTTGCATGGCCGAGTTGCTAGGAAAAAACCACTTCCCTCAAAATCAAACATCAAAAAGTGGCTGGAATTTGCAAAAGAACATGTGGACAAACCTCAGGATTTCTGGAACACAGTAATTTTCACCGATGAAACGAAAGTGAACTTGTTTGGATCGGATGGAAGGCAAATGGTGTGGAGAAAGCCAAGATCGGAGCTGCAATCACAAAATTTGTGCCCAACCGTTAAGCATGGAGGAGGAAGCGTAATGATGTGGGGCTCGATGGCGGCTAGTGGAACCGGCACTATGGAGTTTATAGAAACGACCATGGATAAAATGGGTTATCTCAACATCCTGAAACGAAATCTTCAACCTTCGGTGCAAAAATTGGGATTACCACGGGTTTATACCTTCCAGCAAGATAATGATCCCAAGCATACCTCCTACGTAGTACGTGAGTGGTTGCTCTATAATGTCCTGAAACAACTCAAAACTCCTCCCCAATCACCTGATTTAAATTCTATTGAGCATTTGTGGTGTGAGGTTAAGAATCGACTAAAAAATGTTAACCCAACAAATAAGAAGGATCTCAAATCGGCGATTCAGAACATTTGGGAGAATATTCCATCATCGGTGACTGAAAAGCTAGTGGAGTCGATGCCGCGTCGCTTACAAGCCGTGCTGGAGGGCAAGGGAGGACACACCAAATATTAAATAATTTGTTTTTTTTATGTCTACGGGCATTTAAACTTGTTTTTATTAATAAAAAGTTGACTGTGCACTCAATTTTGCCAGGTGAGAATTGATGTTTTTTTGTAATGAATTCATTTGTTATTGTTTTTATTTTGCCCAACAATCATATGGAAGAGAAATAAAGTTATTGTTAAACTATGATTGATGTCATTTAATTTCTTTTAATCCCTGAAAAACGTTACATTACTAAAAAACAATAGGTGGCCACTAATTTTTCCGCCTATTTTTAAACAAACAAATTTAATTTCTTTGGACTAAATGCTCATAAAAGCCCCAATTTTTAGTTTCTGGTGAGTACTGCTCTTTTTAATTCAATTGGCCCCAAGGGATCTGTGCCCGGAGAGGGAATGTTTTGCCAGGTTCAAGGATGGTTTCAATCGTATCATAAATCATTCGTTTTACGCTCTTCTTTGATTCAATAGATGCACACAATGAGAGGTTCTGCTTTACCTCTCAAACCGAAAACTATTGGGCCATGGTAAACATTGAATGAACATTGCATGAATTTCTTCGCTTGTCAATTGTATGCGTGTTCATCAATGCTTGCTTGTACAATTTGTTGATTCGTTCGTTGGCTTCTGTTGCTGATTCATTTCCGTTTCCTGATTCGATTGTGTGCTTGTGCTCGAAGCTTCCGATCGGATCACTTGGTGATTGTGTGGTGCCGCGTTCAAAGCAAAAAAGAATCAGAAGCCAAAAAGCACAGTGTAGCCAGTAAATACAGCGGAAAAAAAAACAGAAAATATGTAGCAACAAAACGCCAAATGTTAATATTAAGTGACATGTGTTCCTTTAGGCCAGTATTTTCAGTTTCTGGTAGATACTGATGATGGCACAGGTTACCTAGTTGGTAATGGTATGGCATTACCAACCCGGATGCAGTGGAATCCCTGTCCGGTGCAGAAGATTTTCACATGTCACAAAACAAAAATGTATGCATTCTTGTTGGAATAGAAAATAGGCGAATGTTTGTTCAACGAATGATAATCGACGATAAGGATATTAAACACTCTTCAATTGAAATCTCCATAACGATTTTTCTTGCATATTATGTCATATAAAAATAATAAGGTGTGAATAAAACATTGTGTGAATAGAAAAAAATGTCACGACTTATCGGATACGTGTGACAGGAAAATTAAAAAAAATATAATTGAGTAGGCTGATTTTTCCCATACTTAAAAAAAACTTCCAACACTGTAATTCGAACCAAAAGAAAATGAATGATTCTGTTCAAATGAATGCTATCATCTCTCGTCTCGAAACATTATCATCTGGCGATCCTACGGGGTCGTATTTCCTAAGCCACTCAATCAACGAAGAGTGAATCACAAGTAAGCAGAGCTGTTGTCCATTCGACTTGCTTGGTGGAATGGAGTAATCTACAAAACGTCTAATTTTGTTCACTCACTGAGTTCCTGCGTATGCTGCCTTTACTAATACATTTATCGATGTGGTTGTTTCAAGCACGGATAACAATATATATTTTTCGCCGATTTTTTCGGAACATTCTTTTCGACGGCTCAAATTTCATGATTATTCATGAATAGTCTACTTCTAGCCTTGAAATGGACCAATGACCATATTGACCATTCCGGGACAATCCGGATGCCTCGGGGGAACCCTTCAGGAGGAGACAAATGCGGATTTTCGCCGAAACATGCCTTTCGACGGCTCAAACTTCATGATTTTTTTAAGTAGTCTACATCTAGCCTAGTAATGGCCCAATATATATATTGGCCATTCCGGGACAATCCGGATGACCCGGAAGAACCTTTAAAATGGAGACAAAACGGATTTTCATCGAAACATGCTTTTCGACGGCGCAAACTTCATGATTTTTCATGAGTAGTTTATTGAAATGGAACAATGACCGCATACTAGTGTGTAAAAAATGACAATTTTCACTACATTTTTTTCAATTTTTTTATGGGAAGCCAAGGCTTTAAGTTTTCACAGCATATTTACATTTTAACTACACAAATATGGCCACCACAACGGGCCAAAGAAAAATTGGCATCTTCAGCCTAAATTTACTCTAAATTTTTTAATACGATATTTTTGCAAATTTACTATTCTGTCTCCCATTTTCCATTTGCCAAATAGCTTTTCAATTATGTTTCATTAACCGAAAATCGAAAAGATCAAAACAAAAGATGTTCCTTCCGATTTTTCTGATAGGATCATAATCGATTTAACATATCGATAATCGACATCAAAAGGATAGATCTCGTTAAGATCATTTCAAAATCGCCCAATCCTAGTTCATCTGTAAACAAAGGCAACTGAAGCGGCATCTACCTTTATTTGCTTTTGATTAAGTGACATAAAGTTTTATTCTGACCCCTTTGTTTTCCGTTACTTGGTCAAGGCATCTAGTGTGTTAAAGGATGTAACTGGTAAGAAACATATTTTACCCTTTGCTTCAAATCAATTTTTAATTTTTTTGACATTGTTGATGAAATGTTACTAGAATTTTCAAAACATCATGGGTACAAAAAATTCAATCTCCAGCAAAATCTCCTATATAACAGATTATTTTGTTCGTCTAACGACAGTTCCAAATAAACAAAAACATTGAAGATTTCAATATTGTTACCTTATAGCTTAAGCTTCAACTTTTAAAACCGTTCCTGTTTTGATAATTTTTAAAAGGTATGCTTGAAAGTGGGCTTATTGTCTCTACTGTCGACAGCATAACTGCCGGACCTTTACAATTGGCAACCTGCACGGAAGTTTTGTTTCGTGAATTTCCGCTTCTCCAACAATGTTTCTGGTGTAAATCTAATGTAGAATGAAATTTTTAACATTTTCTACCATGAACTACCATTTACTTTGTCGAAACTCACGATACATAACCTCCAAACAGGTTGCCACTAGGGATTTATTCTGAGAATAACTCCGGTTGGAGCTTACCACCTATCTTGATATCAGCAACTATACATCTAGTTTTCACTGGAAATAATGTACATGGCATTTGATATCAAGATACTCTATATCACGTAATATAGGTTGTAGTGTGAACGTACTATTAGTCATTACATTATGTACTTTACCATGAAGACGTGATAATTTTACATCCAGTCGGGAAATGACTTCAGGTGCGGGCGTTGTTTACAAAAAAGACCGCCAACCATAAAGATCCAGTGAATTTTGGTTTATGTGTAATCAATCAAGTTCTCCGGGTGTTTACGCTTGAGCTCATTATTCATAGCGGATGTCATTTCGCACAAAAAAAAAGTCCAAGGAGCAAGGTAGAAGACCATGGTTATGGCCATTGGTAAAACTTATTTGTCTTGGTTGTTCATGCAATTATTGCTGTTTCTTCTGGCCTGAAAAATGGTTCTTCAATGATAACATAAACATATAAATATCAATATAGTTAATCCAGTGGTAAAACTTCAAGCATAATTTAGCCCAAGATGAACATAAGGAAGATGTAACAGCTGTAATAGAAACAGCTGCGTGGGGGAGACGAGTTCATTTCTCAACCAACATTAGAATAGGGCCTCTCAATATTTGTAAACATACGCTTCTGAGCTTTTTTCCTTGCAGAGCCTAGGCCACCACGCAAACCAATACCATTATCATGTAGGGGAAAGTTTCCCCTACACGATGAAGCCGTATGGTTGGTCACCCTAGAACCATTTCAATTATAGCTATAACATCTTCCTTGTGTTCATCTTGGGCCAAATATGCTTGAAGTTTTACCACTGGATTCACTCTGTTGATATCTAAAGGGCGATACGGTCAAAATTTGGTCAATATCAACTTGACGTATTTCTTTCAATTTTGCATTTAAAAAACCTGAACACCCCTCATTTTGAAGGTGTGTGTGTGTAGAATGTTGCTCCTATTTTGATTTTGGAATTCACTCTTCAGTTGTCAGAATGCCGTCCAAGCAAGAAGAGCAGCGTATCAAAATTTTGCTCGCGCATCGCGAAAATCCGAGCTACTCGCACGCAAAGTTGGCAAAATCGCTAAAAGTTGCCAAATCAACCGTTACAAATGTAATTAAAGTGTTTGGGGAACGTTTGTCGACAGCCAGGAAGTCTGGATCGGGGGGAAATCGAAAACCGGAAGCCGCTGAGACGACAAAGAGAGTTGCCGGTAGTTTCAAGCGAAACCCTAACCTATCTCTCCGAGATGCCGCAAATAAGCTGGGTGTATCGTCTACAACCGTGCATCGAGCCAAAAAACGAGCCGGACTATCGACTTACAAGAAGGTAGTGACTCCAAATCGCGATGATAAACAAAATACGACGGCCAAAGCGCGATCCCGGAGGCTGTACACGACGATGCTGACGAAGTTTGACTGCGTGGTAATGGACGACGAAACCTACGTCAAAGCCGACTACAAGCAGCTTCCGGGACAGGAGTTTTATACGGCAAAAGGAAGGGGAAAGGTAGCAGATATTTTCAAGCACACGAAACTGTCAAAGTTCGCAAAGACATATCTGGTTTGGAAAGCCATCTGTACCTGTGGCTTGAAAAGCAGCATTTTCATAGCTTCCGGGACTGTCAACCAAGAAATTTACGTGAAAGAGTGTTTGAATAAACGTCTGCTGCCTTTCCTGAAGAAACACGGTTGTTCCGTACTGTTTTGGCCGGATTTGGCATCTTGCCATTACGGTAAAAAGGCCATGGAGTGGTACGCCGCCAACAACGTGCAGGTGGTTCCCAAGGACAAGAACCCTCCCAACACGCCAGAGCTCCGCCCAATTGAGAAATACTGGGCTATTGTCAAGCGGAACCTAAAGAAGACCAAAAAAACTGCTAAGGACGAGCAGCAGTTCAAGGCAAACTGGCTTTCTGCGGCGAAGAAGGTGGACAAGGTGGCTGTACAAAATCTGATGGCAGGGGTCAAGCGTAAGGCCCGGCAATTCGGATTTGGAAAAGCGGAAGCCTAACTGAATATTTTTCCTGAATTTTATACTAATTGAACTTGAAAAAGAAATTTAATTTGATTTTTTAAATAAACGATTTCACCGATTTACACGCGTTTTTTCTTGACCAAATTTTGACCGTATCACCCTTTATGTGTTCTAAATTATGAATAAAGATAGCGCCATTATGTCCCTAATCCCACTAACAACATGGGATAATGTTCCGTAGACTGACATTAATCAAGAAACAAATAAACTCAAATTGTTGATGTTTTTTTTTTTTTTTTATTATATGCATCTAAATTGAAGAAAAATACATCAAAATGGATTTCGGGTCTTCTGACGACGAGGAAATTTTGTCTGGTTCTGAGGAAAATTTCGTATCGGAATCGGAATCAGACGAAGATGTTGATGATGTTAATGACCCATCGTATACATCAAAAGACGGGATTCGCTGGGAGAAAGCTCCAATTAAAAACAAGAGTATGGCTAGAAAACGCGTGTATGAAATCATGAAAACAGAAACTGGAGTAACTCGTTATGCTACTTCACGTAGCAAGGATGAGATGTCAGCATTTAAGCTAGGCATGCACGAAAATGTTATAGAGTCCTTGATTCAACACACAAATGAAAAAGGTGTGCAGAAAATGGATCAAATATGGAGACCAGATGATGATACGGAATTCGATGCCTTTCTAGGACTCAGTTTTAGTTTTGTCAGCAGTGTTCAAATCCCACAAAGAATCGTTGGATACATTGTGGCATGAGACGTATAGACGTCCTATTTTCTGCGCTACTATGCCTGCACAACGGTTCAAGACTGGTATTAGGTCGGCTGTTACACTCTTTCTCGCCACTCAACTTAGGTGTGTCACATCTTCAGAACAATCTGACGATGGTGGGTACGTTAAAAAATCAGTGGGGTTGTGTACAAGACACGACCGGTTGACGTAGACTACGTTAAACCAAGTGATGCATTATAATGTCAGGGAAATTCTGTGTGGCTATTATTAGCGTTAAAAGGGTTTCAATTATTCATGCCGGTCGCTTACCCTTACCGATAGAAGCAGTTTAAGTCACAATATGACGGGTGCGGCTCTTATGGGACAAAAGACCAGCGTTTTGAAGCCAGTATGTAAGAAAATTCTATTGTACGCTCTTGAGATATTGTTTGGTGGCCCTGAAAAGGGCCGTTTGGTTTTATGAAGTCAGTATGTGGGAAAATTCTCTTGTACACTCTTTATAACTCTTTGGTGGCCCTGAAAAGGGCCATTTGGTATTTAAATGATGACAAGGCCACGGTTGCACGTTTTACGATGGGCTATCTTTAAGGCCTAGAAGATAGTTGAGGATCTGTTAGGGAATATAAAATTATTAAATTAATGATAGTTTAAACTAGTTTTAGTACCTTTATTCTCCAGCGTCATTCTTTGCAATGGGTATGGGAGAAAAGGTTGGTTAATATATAATAAATTCTTATAAATATAAAATAAACACCTGAGAAAATAATCACGCATTAAAATATGTTCAGCGCATTATTTGTATCGATATCATTTGTATGTTCGTATGATGTAAAAGCACGCGGCGCATGTCATATCCAGAATACAATTAATACTTGTTGAAATTTATTATGACAGGGAGCGATAACATAGAGCGATATTCAACTGCTATGATGACATGCACTTTGTCAAATTGATTTAAATTTAATGAATATCAATTTCCTACCTCGAGTTGAAGGACCTTCTCCAGCGTCCCAACTAGTTGTTGGCAACGCATTACCTCTTGCTGCTTTTAATTTCACCCAATAACTACGAGCTCACTCGGCATCGGTGCATGGTCGTTTCGAAAGATTTCCCGAATGTTCGCTCTTTATGCGCTTCCTGAATCTGCGCAAGCGTTCTGGATCAAATCGGTTAGGCATTCTCACTTTCACTATGTTTCTCAAACAGTTTTTCTTCCTAGAGGTAGGACTCTATCCAACGCGAATCGTTAACACAACAGAACAACTGTTTATAACACACTACTAATTGGAATTTACAGAGAATGTTGGTTCGGAATATCATGTTCGACATCGAAAATGGTGTCCGTGATAGGGAATTTGTGTGGTTTAAGGTATGCGACGAAGGGAAAACAAGTTTTGTTGTCCTCAAAAGGACAGATTATCAATTTATGGATTGCGCCAACCAGCTGGGAAAAATTTTTACCGACGGCTCGCCCTCCATCGAGCACCGAACTAAATTTAAGATTAGTTCTTTAATAAACAACTCATTTATTTTAATTTATTGTCCTCAAAAGGACAGATTATTTCCACCTACTGCTGCTCGTCCCCAAGGACGCTTTCCCCCAAACAGCAGCGTTTTCGAAGTCGCGGCGAAACAATCGCCACGATGAGGTAAGATGGCGGCTTGCACAAACCGACGCGATTGTGCGCCCCCCATAATCCGCCATTTTACCTCATCGCGACGATCGCTGTTTGGGAGAGCCTTGGTACTTACCACCACCAGCTGCTACGCGACCACCAGCTGCCTCTGCGACCAGCTCCGCTGCCGGACGAATGAAGCAGCTGCGACCAGCTGCCTGCGACCAGCTACCAGCGACCAGCCCCGCACAGCTTCAATGCTGCCAAACGAATGAGGCAAATTTTTCCTAAGTGTGCGTTTTATACCGTTCTCAGCTGCATGCGAGACGTACATGGAGAGACGAATGACATGATTGGTTAAAGTCCCTCTCTAATACAAAGAAGAAGAAGATGATGCAAGACGTTCCTTGCTTCGATTTGAAAACTGTGATAGGAAATTTGGTAAATTTACTCTGCAAAATGACATTATAAGACATCACCTTATATTTGCGTTATTTTCAATAGTTTACTATTGTTTGAGAATAATGTTTGACAATTGAATTGGAGCGCGGTAAAATTTCCGACCGATTGAGGAAGAAATCATGTAAATCTATCGTGGATTATTTGAGTTATTCGCGTACAAAACGTACGGTTTTTCGTGACGGTCGCAATATTTTAGATTTTCATTTCACACCCTAACCTTGCCGTAAGACGTAGTCTACGTCAAAAACCCCCCCCAAAATGAGCATCCTTTTTTTTAACCTAACACGGAAAGAGGATATGTCCACCCACCCCCCACACCACACCCCCCACCCCCCCCCCTCCCCCCCCAACCACCCCCCCAACCCACCAAACTCAAAACCTTGTTACGGAAACGTTCCACCACACGGCTTTGCGCAAAGAAAAGGGACATTAACAAATCTTATGCCAGTTTTTAAACGAAAGACCCGGCAATTCGCATTCGGTAAAAAGGAAGCTTAGCCAAATATTTCTCCTGTATTCTGTATTAACTGAACTTGAAAAAGAAAAAGAATTTGACTTATTAATAAAAACTTTGATCGACTCACACACATTACTGTTTGACCAAATTTTGATCGGAACGCCCTTTTTTCCTCAAGAAATTCGTTCTGGATCAAACAGTGTATTCTTTGATTACAGAAGTTTCTCAAATAGCGTGGTTGGATGCGATATTGCAAAGTGTGTCCGCATAAATAAAATACGTAGTGTATCAAGTTTGATGATACTGGTTCCAACTCGGTATATATAATAATACTGACCATTTAGACGGCTTCTGTATTCGACAAAAGGGTTCAGTAGATCAAGGACATTTCATTGATTTATCGCTACACGGCACTAGTGTGCGGGTAAATTTCTTAAAAATGCTTCATCTTTAGATTCGGACCAATCTATCCCTATTCCATCTGAAACCATCTATTTTCAGTCTTCGACAAAGTTGTTTAGCAGGTCAAAGTTTTTTGATTGATGAACAGAAGTTCATCAGAAGTTATCTCAATATGTGGTGCTAGTGTGTGAGTAAATCTCCCGAATATGCTATACCTTGGGACCCTGGCCAAATAAAACGTCCATGTCTTGCGATATAGTGTTCAGTGATCATTGGTTCAGAATTCTCTCGCTGCGCGGCGCTAGTGCACAAGTGAGTTTCCTGAACATTATGTACTTTTTAATCTTATCCATATAGAAGGTTCCTGTCTTCTACAAAGTTGTTCAGTAGTTCAGTAGTTAGTCTACTTTTTATCTCCGTCACTTGTCTTCTTTTGTGATTTATATACTTTTTCTAGTATTAAAAGCGAGTATGGTTGCTATGAGTGGGAACAGAGAAGTTTACAGCATAAGGAAAGAGAGGAAGATTGGAAGGAAGATCCACCTGAAAGCTCCATAAAGACCTTTGCAGTGCTCATCGAAAGGGGTGACACAAAGAACACCAAGCCGCCGGTTGTGATTCGAATCCGCAGCTTTACTATAGAAAACTTCCTTCGTCAAAAAAATTTGAAGTTCAATTCTCCACGAAAATCAAGATGAAAGCATCGTTCAGTTTGGAATGCAACGATTACAACTTGTTTATATCCAACAAAGAGCGCGTTTTCTCAAGTTCACATTTCCACTTGATGAGCTTGCTTTTTGAGTAATGTAAAATCATAACTTTCTTTAGCAATTTAACTGCTGCTTTATGAAACCTCCACGTTACCTAACAATAACTTTCATTAATGACAAACAAATCTAGATGCACATTTCAAACGGTCCTAACCGATTTCCTCTTCTGACCACCTCCGCAAATCGCAGACTTTTTGCCACAAAATTACTAAGTGAATGATGTATCTCATTTATCATTTCAAACATCAAACCCGACAGTGACGTTTTATAATATTTGTCTGGAAATTCTTCACCCCTTAAAATCCATTATCACCCAGCAAGGGATGAAGAGGCAAAAAAGACAGGTTGTCTGACGATTTCCATTTCTCCTAAACGGTTTCTTCATTTGCGGTCACATAATTGTCGGATCAACAACACGAACCTTGTTCAAAGGGTGTGTCTCTTCCGAAAGCAGTGCATAGGACAGGAAGAAGGTCAGGGTCGATTTCGGTTCCGAGAAACTGCGCAGGGACCGGGGTGATTAAGAAACGACAACGATTGAAGATAATTGTTATTGTTATTGCTCTATTTGTATTTAGTTTGCTGTCGCTCAGACATTCTGAGCTCTGGTTAGTTAGGCACATTGTGTGGTGTTTCGTTATCTGCTACTTAGTAGAGTCTCTGTGCCAACGATGGTCATGAGTCCGACTTAATGTCAGTATGGTCAGCAGCAGACAAAATGTTCGTGCTCCTTCCTCCGATCTACTGTTAGGAGTTAATTAATAATTTTATTATGAAATCAAATCTTTGTCGATGCTGGGCGGCGCCATTTTTCGGACACAAACGATGTCATAAACGAGACTGTTACGATGACGATGCTAGGCACTAGCGAATGATTATGTTCTACATTAGGAAATATTAGATTCCACCAGTTTGTTTGTCTTTTTCAATTATACACAGATGGATGACAATATCGAACATCTGATTGGTCGAAAAATGATACCTCTGACGAAGAAAACTGTTGGAAAAATATTCGAAAGATACGATATAACACAGGTCAACAGCAGGAGGGTATTTTTGGAAGAAAATAAAAAAAAACCACGAACATTGCTTACCTAATATAATTGGAGCTGAATGATTCCGATATAATGGATGAATTATTCCTGCCATTGAAACTCCAGAAGAGCTTCAGTTTTATGATGTCAGACTACAGGATGGCAACGGTTGCTTGTAAGTAAATTAAATGTTCATAAAAACGCAAGGAAAACTAACAAACGCTTTATTTCTAGTAAACTTACATTTAATTATTAAGAAATTACATGTTGAGCTAGAACTTCTCACCTCTTTGTGTTATGACCAGCCAAATACTGATCAAGAGTTTCCAGAAGGATTCAAGAGTGTGACCTTTTGTGCCTCCAATTTTACTGAGCATGATCCCCATGCAAATAAATCCAAAGGATTGAGATCTGGCGATGAGGCAGGCCATTCTTGTGATTGTATGGAATAGGCCAGCATTTTGTTGACAATGGAAATTTCACAGCATGGAGTTACAAGTAATTCTTCAAAACATGTTCGATGTAGTAAATAATTTTGATTTTAACTTCTGACTCAATGAAAGTAGTGGAAGTTTGTCGTTTTCTGAAATTCCTTCCCTTACCATTGCTCTCGACATATTTTTGAACCACTAAACACAATGCATCTCTGGGAACATTCTGTCATATCATTATCATTCTATTTTATCTTTTTACAACAGAAACATTTTTTCATCGGAAACGAGAATATCACAATCAGTTTTAGGAACACTGTTAACAGTGAATGTGAGTACCCCTCGACCGTTCGGCTAACGGATGAATTGCCAGCAGCTTCAGACTAGGCTTAAAAGGTGTCAACACACACTATCATGCAATAATACCATGTAACAATGCTTTCCTTTATCATTCGCAATTGGTTACTACGATAGAAAACAGTGCGGTGAATAGTGAAAATCTTATTCTGCATTAAACGATAGAAATTACTGCTACTTATATCTATAATGTACAACTAAATATTCATGCCTTATTACTTCTTATACTAGGTTTCCTATATCTTACTAAGCCTAATTGTGTATTTGTTGCTGATCTATTGTTATACGTGGAGACTAAATGTAAGTAAAAATTAGTGTGAAGAGTAGCATATGTAAAATTAAAGAAACTAATATATTACAGCTTCGAGCTAACTATCGAGCCCAAAATCTAGTTTGCTTCGGAGAATCCGAAACGTCAGCAACAATCAGCGTTCCGCTGCATCTTACTTCGAATCACTCGTGCCTTTGTTTTTTCCGTTAATCGTAACTCTGGATCGACGTATGGCAAATATTCACATCCTTGACCGATTGTGTCGGATTCCGGCGAATTCACTTCCTTCCGCGTTTGGTCCTAACTGTTGAATGAGGTCCATGCCTTTGGTTGATTTTGTGCGTACCCGTTTCGCTGTATTTCTTTATGGTGCGGAAGATAAACCTCTCGTTCATAAGCCGTCTCAAGATCTCACACGGTCTAAATTTCTTCAAATATAAATCTACTACCAGCTCTCGTTTTGCATCTATGTTTATAGCGTGACCAAAACAAATAATCATTCAAAACAAATCACATCCCTCGAATGCCAGATGGTTAAAGGGTGTCCACAGTTAAATTGCATCACTTTCAATAAGCTGCAACATTTTGCCCTTTGGGTTGATTTCAACGAAATTTTGGGTGAAATGACCTCAGCGTGTATTGTTTACACTACGTGAGTTTCATTGTGAAATGTGTCGTAGTTTCGAAAATGGAGTCGAAGGGACGGCAAGTGCGCGAGAACATTTTGCACACGCACCTCGACAACCCACTTCTTTCGCATTGAGCCATCGGAAAGATGTGGAAAATTCACCAGTCTACAGTGTCTTGTGTCATAAAACGTTTCGAGGAACGTTTAACTGTCGATCGGAAGAAGGTAAGTGGTAGAAAAAGTGTTCCGTACTGTGTGAAGGATCTCAAGCGAGTGGTTGCTACCTTTAAACCCAACTGTTCCGTTTGGGATGTCGCGAAAAAGCTGCACTTGACCAAACGTTTCGTTCAGAAAGCCAAGAAATGAGCCGGGCTCCGTTCATTCAAAGTTCAGAAAGCTCCAAACCGCAATTAAAAACAGAATAGGACAGCTAAAACACGTACGCGTAAGCTGTACACAAAAATGTTGACGAAACCACACTGCTGCATCATGGACGATGAAACACACGTAAAAGCGGACTTTAAACAAAATCCCGGCAACCAGTAAGTGACTGCGAAAGACAAGTTCAATGTTTCAGAGTCTCTCAGGAAACAGCAAGTGTCAAAGTTCCCCAAAAGATTCATGATTTGGCAGGGGATTTGTTCGTGTGGTAAACGGAGCAAGCCTTTCGTGACAACTTCAACTGTAAATGGTCAAGTATACATGAATGAAAGCCTGGACAAAATGACTAAAATTTAAAGCAATTTTGATTGAATAAGTTTGTTTGTAGTTTTTGAAATGATTTCAAATGTTTCAGCAAAGTTATCTTGCTATTGATTCTAGAGCAATAAAAGAAACAACTTTTGATGTGCTGAAATGGTAGATATCGTATGCAAACAAAAATTATTATGGTTTTTGTAAAAAATAGGCTTTAAATTTTCTAATCTACAACTTTTCCGAAGGATACATGCCTTTATTTCCGCAAATAAAAAAGTTAGATTTCGTTAAGGAAAATTTCTCGATTCCCTGGGCATAGGGTATAATTAGTAGTTGCCATCATACTAATGTAAAAATTGTACCTGACATCGAAAGCTCTTAATTAATAACTGTGGAAGTGCATTTAGAACACTAAGTTGAGAGCAAGCAATAAACTTATTGTGAAAGCAGTAAGCTTGAAACACTAAGAAAGAAAAAAGTTAGATTTCGATTTCTCTGAAAATAAGGACCACCCTAGTTTTCATTCACACCAAAATAAGGGCTGTATTATCATCAACAGCTTTGTAGAAGACAATTTTGTTGCAAAACATCAAACTTAGGCTGAAAATGTATCTCTCCAGCTAAATTTGCATTCTGGACCACTGTGCATTAATCTACTATCTACAGGGACAACCTTGGGTAGTTCAGCTACTCTAGTCATTGCTCATGTTATAACAAAGATTGTGAAAATTTACAAAATATACAAATTTACAAAACCGATGGCCTTTTCAATCGACGTTGTTATTAATTTAGGAAGGGATTGGTAGGGATTTTGGGATAAGGGAGCGAGAGGAGGAACAGGTATTACTCACCAGTCTGGAAGCTAGCACATGTTTAACCCGGGCCAGAGATATCGTAACCTAACTGCCCTGGAGTCAACGGTCGATAGTCTCCACTGATTCCGGCGTCAGTTCCGGATTTGTTCCAGCTTCCTGTAGATCATCATAAAGGATTTTGCCGTTCCAGTTCTTGTGGCAACATCCTTGATGACTTGATGTTTGGCGTTTAGTTCATCTTACCACCATCACGACGGTTTTAGGATACCGTTTCCAGGTTCACTGCCGATCCATCTCTTATGTGTGCATGCAGTGGGGCGCGATAATCGTGATTGAGCCGATAGGAGTAAATACTTACACCCCTACAGTTGACGATAGTCCTCATTTTGTAGCAGATATTCTTCATAGGAGCAATGGCACCTCCGCCACCAGAACTGGCTCGATCAAGTCGCGCAAGCCGGAGATCGGGAAGGTAGATTTCCAGCTTCAGGTTTGTTTCGGTGATCCGATGCATCCGATGAAAATGGTGATTCATCGCTTGCAGATGGAGAACCATGTTAACTACAGGCTAGTCTTGGCGAAAGAGGGGCTATCCATTGTCGACTTGTGTTGGCGGAGTGTTTGGCTCTCCAAAACTATTGTTGAATGGATGCGGTAGAAGCACTAGAATCAGCGTATTTCGGGCATGTCCTGCTAGATGAAAAGTGAGCAGCTCCGTAATTTGCACATACTGGAATGGGCTTACAGTAACATATGTAACATAAGTCCTGGGAAAAATTCAAAGGCATGGTACTTGAAATCAAACAATCGGATTTTAAAATGCTCTTCCGGGTATTTTTTATATTAATAAATTGTTGAGAAATATATTTAGAGTACGCTCAATGGACCATTATCTTCGATTTTACGCAATGTACGGCGAACATGTTGAATCAGGTTCTGGCCGGTGTCTATGTCTATTTCTTTCATCTTCCGCTTGATTCGATTGACCAATTGTTGCTCATTGTTAGCTTCTAAGCCATTGTCGTACACCATACGTTTGAGAACACTCCAAAAATGTTCAATTGGACGAGCCTGAGGCACGTTAGGTGGATTGTCCTTTTTCGGTACAAATGGTATGTTTTGCTCAGTTAGCCAATCTAATGTTTTTTTTTTCGCGTAATGACAGCTTGCAAGATCCGGCCAAAACATGGTTTCGTCGTCAGCGTGATATTTGTTGATGAATTGCTTCAATTTCGGCAAGCATTGGCTGATATACACGTCAGAATTGACAGCTTTGGCCTTGTTTGGGCGTATCAAAGGCACCGAGATACCCTTCGATGACATGGCTGCCCACACTAACACCTTTGGCTCATATTTCGATTTGCTGGCATATTTAACATCGTCTGGTGTTGTTTTAATGTGAGCAGTATAGAAACCATCGTTGTCACTCAATTCATGGTGCGAAAACGTGAAGTAAGATTCATCATCTAAAATTATGCACTTTCCATTTGCAAAATGCTCGCGACGAAGTGCACGGCAGCATTTTGGTATTTTTTCGAGTTCAGTGTTTGCCCATTTTGTGTATCACCGAATGGTTCACATGCTTTTTGTTCCTGAACGATAATAGATGAATCACTTAACCCTGTGTGAATTGTCTATTCCAATATGCTACGAATCATCGCACAAAAGGAGACGAGAAGATTTTTTTTCGCCAGTCTTCAGTGATACATACATGGTCAAAGCAAAATCTGCTGCTGAACGTTCTCGATTATGATCATTTCTGTTCTTCTGTATTCGGGTTTCGGTATGTATCGGATCAGTTTGTCTTCATGATACTGTTGTGTCAATACTGTTGCGTATACTGATTGGTTCATATTCAGCTGATGTAAATGAACGTGAACACCTTGGTTCAGTGGCTGCTGCTTTCGGTGAACGGATGAAAGAAAAATGTTTCAACCGAAATCTGGTAGTGTTTAATTTAAATTTGTACTAGCTGTATAGCTTCTCTGCACTATTCGGAATTATATTCAGCAACATGATCGATGCATGAAATGTTTCCGGCAACTTAATTCGGGGCAGAAATTTCTTCGAAGAGAAATGTTTTCCTCTAAGCAACGTATATTAAGAAATGTTTTTCTCTTCGATGCAATTTCTGCACTGAATTATGCTACTGGTCCATGCATTGGTGATATGCCTTCTTACTTCTGGATGATAAATCATGATAAATCATGATGATCACGTGGTCCACGTGATGATAATTTCGAACATCAGTATAAAAAATCTAATTATTTATGTGTATTGATTATCAAGAATTTCTGCCTCGGGCTGGTTCACCTCCCATCTAATCACTTAAACATCTTTTGAATATTTTTGTGACTTGTCCGAAGTGAGATTTGAACTCATGATTATAGAGTGCCTTTCCTCGGATATGTGATCTGGTCGCGATGGGTGGGCCTACCCCAATAGCACTGAGATGGCAACCAAAGACATATTCTGACATGGTGGTATCACATGTTCACTATTTTGATGTAATGCCGCGTCACATATCTGACATTGATGCTCTGATTTTACAGATGTGATGCAACGGACATCCGGTCTGGGAGCCTTGAATGCTGGTGCAGTCTGGTGGGGCTCTTCCCTCAGTGATATTGATGTGGGATTCTTTCTTGGCCACCAAAAAGTGAATCTTACAGCCTACCAAGGCTCAAATAATTATTGTTAGGCTGCACATGCATGTAAGACTATGAAACGATTAAACAACGTAGAGATTAGGATTAGACGAATAAATAGGAGGCAATGAACGGACAAGTAAACGTAAACTTTTCTACAATATAACTATAGAACTTAACTGAATAACGCAGAAATAAAATTGGTAGAATTCAAATATCTCAACCAAATAATGACAACTTTTTATGGTTCAAGAAAACTGCTCAAAATTACTTTCGCTGTTCATAAATGATGAACTAAACTACAAAAGACCGAAGATAACACACTAACATACTAAATAACAAAAATTCGAAACGACTCCATGAAAAGCAGTGGACATGAACATGACTGAGAGAAAAGGGCATCGAATTTGAAAATGTAAAACTTTTTGAGGCAGTTGCAACAGCGTCTCTATGGATGATATGATTCTTGGACGGCTTGTGAAATGCTTCAAAAGGAGTTAAGTTATATCATTCTAACGCCCAAGGAACAATAAAATAGCTTCTTATTTTTGTTTCGAGAAAACTGCTTCTGAAGATTCTCATAGCACATAGGTAAATGACACACTTCACTGACTGAACTACAAAAGACTGAAGAAATTACGAAACGCTGCATTAAACTTGCAAAAGTAACACTGACCAACAAAATAACAAAAAGACAATTGAAAGAAAAAAACAGACGAAACGACTCATCATTCTCCTTCTGAGACATTTGTAACAGCGTCTTCTTGGACGATATGTTCCGTGTACGGCCGGCAAAATAATTCAAAAGATTTACGCAACGATATCATCAAAGGGCTGGCGTGGAGGTTTCTACTCTATTAAGAGTCCCGCCAGTAAACCTTCATGAAAAAAAACATGATTATGCCGTGGCAAGCGGGGCCGTACCCTAAAAAATCATGAATTTGGAGCCATCGAAGCGTAGAACTTCGTGAGATTCCGAGATTTTCCTCTTTAGAAGTGGTCAAATCCCCAAAAAATCATTAATTTTGAGCCACGGACCGGTATATATAAATAAGGTTATAAAATTGTCCTTTTTGAGTCCTACCGCAACCGGTTTCAGAGCATCCAACAAAATCCAAACCCACATGCCACCTTGGCATGAAGTTATAGCGTTATGGGTTTTTTTAAATACAAAATGAGCCATCGAACGGAACCATCATATGAAATACTACAAATGACGCAAGTAACCATGAAGCGGTATATAGATACGTCAATTTTGCATTATATTACGATACACGCGATTAAAGTAGAATTAGATCATTTCCCTGTTACCTTTGTTTAGATGATATTTCATAATAGTGTATAAGCATCTTCATGCAACATTTAAGGGATATATTTTTTAAGCACATATGTGTTTCACCTACATCGGATTCCAACCAAGATTTCTCGCGACTGAACGATGAATGCCGGTTGAGTAAACGCTCTGAGCTAAGAAGAGAGAAATGGAATTTCATATCACAACTGTATAATATAAAGAAAGCATACTCTCTACAGCACATATTTTGTCGTTTTTGAAAAACTTGTACCATGCACTTAATTTTAGATTTTAATTGCTAAATACGTCGTTGAGACTGCGATACCTGAACTTATTGTCGGTTCATACGTCAATCCGTGTCGTATTACAAATGAAAACATGCAAACCGACGTTCATCATTCAACAAGGTTACCCAATGTTGATACCAGGTCCATGCTAAAACTGGGCCAAAAACGAAAACGATATGAGGGTGAAGATTCCTCGTTGAAAAAACAGCAGAGCCCTCTGAATACCATGGCTTCCCATAAGCAGTCATATTTTTTGCTGAAATTTTCAGAACCAAACCTGCTGCTGCAAAGTCCAGAAGAATGAAGATGACGATTCAAGATCTGACTAGCAGCTCAGCTCATTTGTTTATCATTTCCAAAATCAAAGTCGAAAATGTCATCCAGATGATAGAAGCCTTTTTTATGAAATACATACAACACTAATTCTAATGTTCAGGTAGCAATGATGCATTTATTGAGATTATGCAATAATGCATCACTTAATGCGTACTTTATGCTATGTTTTTCTTAGAAACATAGTAATGCATCGTCACATTTTTAATGAAAAAGTAATACTACATCGATTGGGAGTCTCTGAAACAAAATAGGGGATATGGCATTTCTGTTGTTGAAAATTAGTGTTACAATATATGTTATATGGTTACTTGGGGAATACCCGTAGCGATTATAGGTCCGGAACCACTGTTTTGAAAAGTACAGGTCATGGTTATCACTGCCAGTGTAATTTCTGTGCCCAGCTGTCAAAAATTGAAACAAATATTTTTGAGTTTTTAAGAGCAAGTCTAAGTCATGGATCATTTGGCACCCTTTTGTCAAGCGCCACACCTAGAAGTCGTGAACAAGAGTAACAAAGAAAAAGTCAGAAAATTTCAGATCTTCAGCTTATTACGCTAACAAATTAAATCTTTACTGTATTTATTCATCACTTATCATTACAATCTGAAATCCATAAAACAAGTTTTTGAATAAAATCAAAAGTGTTAATCAATGCTTACTTGTTTGAATTTCGAAGGATACATAGTGATGGGATTAATTTACACCCGGATTAACCTGAATGTCCTTCCTCTAAGCCATCCCCCAAAAATTGTTACCCCTTTTAACTTCGAGTAAACTGCGAGTGCACGGTCTGTGTCTTACGAAACGTAGTATTAAGTTACTCATTTTATTTAAAAAAAATGTATAATCGGCTCCGTAAAGCTAATGCGATTAAGCCTCCCAAATAAGCGAAAGAGTTTAAAAAAACTGAATAAAATAAACTAAATAAATGCCCCAGCAACACTGATTCCTCTTCCATATGCTCGAGTCGGTACGCAACGCTAAGCCGGGTAAACTCCAACGTTGCTACGATTCAGTATGTATCATTCATCGCTTTGGGTTTACATGCATCGTTGGCGTGCGTTAGGTAGGAAGAGAAGAAATCGGCGGTTCAGAGTTAACTCGTGCTATTCGGTGCTATGTTCGGTTCACTCATATATACTATAGGTTTTGTTCTCCCTTTTCCTTTATTCATTCGGTGTTACAAAAGTGAATAATCTTGTTCGGCAGAGGTAGCTGATCCTTTGTATCACTCGAAAAATATACTCATGAACAATCAGTAGCCTGACACATGATAATTCAGCAGTGCCATGATAGATGTCGAAACACTGATACAATCATTACTGGTACCATTCGGTGCTATGTTCGGATCGCTCATATATACTGAAGGTTTTGTTCTCCCTTTTCCTTTATTCATTCGGTGTTACAAAGCTGAATACTCCTGTTCGGCAAGGGTAGCTGATCCTTTGTATCACTTGAACAATATGCTCATGAACTATCAGTAGCCTGACACATGAAAGTTCAGTAGTATCATGATAAATTTCCAAACACTGCCCCCACTTTCTTTTCCCCTCCTCTTTTACCCAACCCCTTTTCTTCTTCCCCCCCCCCCCAAACAAAAAAATATCCCCCCCCCCCCTTCCCCTAAAACCACAACCCAATTCAAAATTTTTTTCCCCCTCTTCTTTTTCTTTCTTAAACAAACCACCCCATATTTTTCTTAAATATTTTCCCCCTTGCATTCTGAGCACCAGTTTGCCAATTCAAACCAAACCTGATTTTCCCGGATCGTCTTCTTCTCGTGCGAGAACCATGCATATGTAATCAACCATGCACAACAACACCATCCAAATCGCCAATCTCCAAGCGAACACAAAGCTTTATCCCCTGAAACTAAACATACAATATCATAACCCATGCATATGTGACACCTGTCACGTAGTAACTAATTCCAGCAGTATGATTCTAATTAAGACAATTCCCTCCTGTTTTCACCCCATGTGTTGTTAAGGTAACGTGTGACAAAGGAACATCCCACAACGGAGTAATCCCTAAGCTTTCCGATTGTGTCGTGCTAACGTGATGACGGAAGTCCCCTGCAAGGGAGCAAGCCTAGCGAAATTGAAGAATGTTATGACAACCGCCTTACGCAGAGTCTTAAAGCAGGTAAGTTGTTGTCGTCGTTGGCTGGTTGTTGTGATTATACCGTTAGGGTTGATATGCGTTGCGAAGACGGAATGGGATTTGACATAAATCACTGCCAGACATCGCATGTGGGACATGTTGCTGTCTTTTATATATATGATTTTGCTTCCGACTGCCTAGCTGGCGCGATGCTTGTGATCCCGAGCAGAACACAAAAGCATATGAATACCTAATTTTGATCTTGATAACTGGCCTTGGTATTAAAGAGCTCAGATTAAGAGGTAAAATACCTAAGCAAAATACCTAAGAATTGCAAGCAAAATGTCTCTAGAATAACTAAACTTGATATTCCGGATACCTGGGTAAGTATCTGGTCACCTTAGAGGTATTATTTTGGTATTGTCTTACCTCAATTCGGTATTCGCATGACATTGTGGGAACGATTTGATGGTATTATCCTCAGGTATTTTACCTCTTAATCTGAGCTCATAAATACCAAGGCCAGTTATCAAGTTATTCGCTTCTGCTCGGGATGGCAAAATTATGGCAAAAAAAAAGATCAAAAGTCAAAACTCAACAATCTGAAACTGGCATGGAAGACATTCTACGAACCAAAACAATTAATATTTGTATTACAATTAATGAAACAGCCACGACCCGGTTCACCGTTTATGTTTTAGCTCTTTGTCAGTCTCGCATTTTGTTATAATTAGTTGTCACTTGCTCGATGAAATCTGGGATCAAGCGTGGCTTGCCCAATGAAATAAAGCCACACTAGAAATGGAATACAGGCTTTATCACAGATGGCGGTAGGGGAATAAAGTAACGTCAGTTCGTTTTTTTTTATTTACGTGATTTCAGCCTGACGGACGTCATGGAATAAACATATCGAACCCATAAACACATGAGCCGGGACCAGAAAATCCCAACGGCGCCGACTGAAATTGATACCAGACCGGCTGGGGCTAGAGGCAACCACGCTTACCACTACACCACCGGCGTCGTTATCAGTTCGTTTTAGATGTCATTTTCTACGCCGATTTTATGTTCCATATTCGCGAAAAATCTTTAAAATTCAATTCCTGATTGCTTCGATTCCACGAAAGTGGTGCCAAACAATCTGCAGCGGTGAGATTGAAATTTACGTTGTTCATTCAGCCGCTCCACCGACGGCGAAGCCCGAGGCCCAAAAAGCTCCATGTCAATAATTTATGTCCTTCTGGCAAATTACACCCACTTCTCCTATTTATGTGCTTCTTCGAGCTCCTACTTGTGCTGGAAAGGATCTGTCTGCAGGAGTGCGTTTGTTGGTATGTTGGCCGATGATGGTGGCCGCCAGTTGCAGAAGGGTGTTTCTGTTTCTGATGAATGAAGGACCACCGAAACGATGGCAGGAAATGTGCAGTTTGTCGTTGTCGAGGTGATATTTGATTAAGTGGCACGATTATGCGATGTGGCTAGGGAGTTGAGTTTGTTCCTAAACGTTGCTCGCCAGGCCAGGAGATAATGTGTGTTTATGTTCCAGGATTAGAATGTTTTATTGTTTTATTAAGCTATTTTATTGTTTTATTAAGCTAAGATTTGGAAATCAAACGCTTGACGTATTTTCCAGAGATATTCAGAATTGATGAAACTACGTCTTGGGAATCATCTTCCCCGGAAACAGGATTAGATAAAGATATCTCTCGGGATTTCCCGGGATATCGGTACATAAATCAAAAAATAAACAAAAATCAGTGGAAAGTGCGGCTTCGTTCATTCTACCTTTCCTCGTCCAATCGAATATTATACATCTTTCAATATGTACTGCAGATCCTAAAACTAACCGTTTTTCAATTTTTCATCACAAACTCACACATTTAATGGTAAATTTGAATTACAACTATTTGTCCTCATTTTTATCACTACACGATCTTCGGAATAGCTACTCGGTCGATGAAGATGTCGCAGCTGGGTTCCCGAAGCGCATTTGGACTGCCATAGAAGACATACGATTTTGCCGCGGAAGTTTCAAATCCGACGCTTTTCGACCATTTGTCGACAGTTCTCCCTGCAACTTATAGATCGCGGTACAAAGGTCGCTCCTTATTCCTTCGCACCACCAGTAAAACATCGTCCGCATATAGGAGCACGGTAGTATTATGCGGCACCACTCTGAAGATCGGCTGCAACGAGGAAATACATAACCCAGAGTACTGTCCCTTGAGGAACTCCGTTCTCCAACAGCATTTCACGCGATGACTGTTCTTCAATGTTTACCCGCAACGACCTGCAGGCGAGAAAACAGTTCAATTTGTTGAACATGCACTTAGCAATCCGACATTTCCGCAAAGTGTGCAGAATGCCGTACATCCATGTTATGTCGTAAGCTTTCGACAGATCAAGTGATGCTAGTAAGCAGTGTTCGTCCTGAGTGGGCAGCGTTCTATCCAACTTCGTCTGTATCGACAACTTTCCCAGCGTTAAGAAGTGTTGTCTTTTATCCAGCCGTACGTTTGACTCCAGCTCAGTTGTTTATCTGCGGTTTAGGATGTGCTCGAACTCCTTCGTGATACAGTTGGCCAGTGTTGTAGGCCGGAAAGCTGCCGCTCCTGAGTCGGAAGAATTTGGTTTCAGAATCGACACTTTTATTCAAGTTTGCCAGATGGGGGAGACACACCACTACGCCAGCCTATGTTTAGCAGCTCCAGAAACGCGATCTTGACGGATGCCGGTAGACGTCGAAGCCTTAAGAGACACTTCATCCTCAAGCTGCGATTCAAATAGCATTCCTAATGCTGAAGAAATACCATAAAAATGTCGATCTTCCAGTTGTGCAACGGATATCTGACTGTCTTAGGCTAGTTTATACGCAAGTACCTAACACTGAACCAATTGAATGTGGTATGAACCCGAGCCATATAAAGGCTTAAAATAAATTGGTACGCCCCTCGCGCACCGCTAGCACAGTGATTTGACAGTGATTTGTTTACACTTCTAAAGAGAACAACTGGTGCAAGTTTGATCAATGTAGTCGATAGCGTTCAGAAATAACGTCAAATGGAACTCGAAAGAAGAAAAAATATTGTGCATAAACACCTGCAAAGTCCGTCTCCAAACTGGCTAACGTGCTGAAGATGTCGAAAACAACAGTTTGTCGAGTGCTCAAAACCTACAAGGAAACCCTGAGTGTGGAAAGAAATCAACGGACCTACGAAAAAATTGGATCCACGGATCGTCAGCAGCGCAGCAAGGTTCTGAGGTGCGTAAAACAAACCCCGGTCTTTCGATCCGAGAAGTGGCTAGAAGATACAACGCCAACTTTCAAACAGTGCGGAACATCCTTGCCAGGGAAGGATACAAGTCGTACAAAGCCAGTAAACATCCGAACCGAGACATGAAGCAGAATTCCGTGGCCAAAAAGCGTGCAAGGCTATTGTACGACCGTGTTTTGACGAAACACAACGGCTGCACTTTGATCGATGACGAAACATACGTCAAACTCGATTTTAAGCAGCTTCCTGGTCATAAGTTTTACATCATATTGTAAGGTCTCACGTCTTTTTTTTGCAAATATTTGTCTTATTTGGTTTAGTTAATTGAATTTAAATTGATTGTAAATATAGATTTAGTGTAATTATTGAAACATTTCAACGGTAGATAAAATCGGACCGTTTCTGTGTCGACGTTACAACTTTGCCATAAACGTTCATTTTTTATATCATGGTTGTATGATCTCACACATGCTTACGGGGTGCGCCATGAAGGCCGTCGACATGCGAAATATTTGGCGCAATTATTTGAATAGTCAGGATATTTAGAAAGACGGCCTATTTCAATAGATAAAAGGACATTAGGAATTTTCTTGCTCGCAAAACTATTCTGACTCGTTCATTTTGCTAACGACACGGCTGGTGAACAGAAGTGCGCAGATTTATCTTACGTTCAAGTTCAAGTTAGTTTGATTTTAAAGTTCTGCATTCTGTAAAAAGGTGATAAAACTAGTGAGTGGTTTTGTTTCCAATAGTAGTGTTTAAACGTTTTTTCTTTTTTTTGTTGTACAGTGGACATAAGTCCAAATTAAATTTAAGCGTAGTCTGTTCAGTGAGTTTATTAGTGAAGTTGTACAAAAAAGGTAATTACTTAATTAGCTTAGTTTTTAATTTTTAACCTAATTTGTGTTTTTTGTACGGGCTGGAAATACGTTTTTCATCTGGCTATCGTCAATCGTGTGCCGTACGTCGCCAAAGGCGTACCGCGGTTCGAAATTCCACCTAACAGGAGTGGGGGTTTTATTGCGTCACGGGTTGCGGTCATAGCGGAATCATAGTACGCGAAGCCGTGCGGTGGCAAGTTGGCCTTTCTCCTTGAGGAGCGAATCACCCGCGACCGTAAGACGCATAGTCGTCGCAATAGCTCTTGTGCTCCAAATCGGAAGTCTTCCGTCCAGCCGCCACTCCCTCCGCAACTGTAGTTCGCCATATCGCTCACGGGTCACCTTCCTTCGCTGCTCGTAATCGCCACAGACATCGTTAACATCGTCTGGAAGGTCGTCCGTCGCCGCCATCTTCGAGTCGTCGATCAACAGTCATCGAGTCTCCAGCTCGTCGAGAAAAACCTGCGCAAGTATGTGAGCATGTTTCTTTCATAGCCATGATTTTGCTCTTTTTCCCGTAAACTTGAAGAAATCCAACACGAATGAATGTAAAATATAGTTCTGTAAAGAAAAGTTTGAAGATTAGTTTTTTGTACGTTTGAATGCTACTCCCTGAATAAAACACACTTACTACGTTACGTTCCGTTTTCCTTCCATTTCCGCTCAGTTGAGTAAGCATTCCTTCTCTTCTCGTTCTCCGTTTCGTTTGTTACGTGGGTGAGTCAGAAAGTGTCTACAGCTGTTCAAACCTGCAAAGTTTAGAGACTCGCCGTATCCCTTGAGATTAGTCTTTTTGCCGTTAGTAAACCAACGACCGTTCGAGAGGTCCTCTGAGAGAAAGTCCTATTTTCCGGGCAAAGTTTTAGCACGACCAGTGATCTCTCTTAACCGAAAGTGGCGCTTAAGGCACTGAGTTTAATCAAATCCTCAAAGATATTTCGCGAACGGTTACAATATCTGGACGTGGGGATGTGCCGGAAAGATTCAAGTTCGTGTTTGCATACAATTTTGCGAAGAAGGCCATGATTTGGCAAGCGATATGCAGTTGTGAAGGTGCAGAATGCCTGAAAAAGCGTGTGTTGCCGTTGCAAAGGGGCAAAGTTATATTTTGGCCCGTTTGGCCAGCTGCCACTACTCCAAGGTGGAGGGGTTCTGGAGGGGTATGCTGCCAACAAGATCGATTTTGTCCCAGCTAATGAATCCTCCGAATTTCCCGGAATTTAGACCAATCGAAAAATACTGGGCAATTTTAAGGCAGCGACTTCGACGAAGCGTCGGGGCAGTCAAGGACATCCAGCAAATGCGGGTAAAATGGAAGAAATGCGCTGATTCCATGTCCAATTCCACTGTGCGGGTGCTGATGGGTTCCATCAAGAGGAAGGTTCGAGATTTTGTTCGAACTGGAGAAATGTAACCATCTAATGCTAAAACTTTGAAATTTTAATAAAAGTTCTGTAAAGCAACCATTAATGGACTTTTTAGACTTATTGAATCACGACTTACTGGTCTTTTTGTGAGTACCAATTTACTTTTAGTCAGCCTTAAGTTGCCTGTTTGGTTTGGCTTCTTTATTAAAGAGACTTTCAGCCTGTGGCTGGTTCGTCTCTTATGAGGTAAAACGACGGGAATGGGGGCCTGAAGAACCCTCCTAAAAGGTGGGATTGTAAGTCCCGTTTAAAATGATCTACGTTATATATAGTAGATGAACTGGCTTGTTGCCGTCTCATGCTTTGTCGTGATATTCGGTTTCGTATGACCTTGTCGTGTCCTTTTTCATGCAAGCGTATGGCCGGTTCTTAGAGCGTGGGGGTTGTTGGGATGGTCCGTGGTCAGATCGTTGGGTTGGTTTTGTATGGGTTGAAATGTTGTGGACAAATATTGGATCATTTGGGTTTGAAAACAAAAGGGAGTTGAGAGGTCCATCACCGGCAGAGATGGGATTCCTTAAGGAAGCAGACCACTGCGGTTTCTCTCGTGGGGCCTTCACTGAAGACGTCCTTTATGCTGCCCGACATTCCGAAGAGCTGACGATACTGGAGCAATGGCATAGGAAATATTCTACTGATTGATGCGTGTTACATAAGGTGCAGCTTACGTGGAAGGGTCCGTTTCCGCAGATGTTGTGCGATGCTCTTGTGTGTCCAGAACGAAGGCGCAACAGTATCTGCTGCTATCAGTGATCAGGTAGGGTTTTAAACTACCATAGAAACAATTGTTGCCTGTATTGCCTCCCCCACATGTACAATTTATTTCTATTTGCTTGATTAATTCAAGAGTTATAGATAAATTTGTGTTTCATTTGTATGTGAGCCCCCCTCTCAGTATGGAGAGGGGTCTTGAGTTACCTTAGAAACATTTCTTGCCTTCAAAAACCTCCACCTGCCCAATTTGGTACCATTTGCTTGATCAGTTCTCGAGTTATGCAGAAATTTGCGTTTCATTTGTATGGGAGCCCCCTCCCCCTCCTCTGTTGGAAAAGGTGTCTTCAACCATCATAGAAACATTTCTTGCCTTCAAAAACCTCCACCTGCCCAATTTGGTTCCATTTGCTTGATTAGTTCTCGAGTTATGTAGAAATTTGTGTTTCATTTGTATGGGAGCCCCACCCCCCTTTCAGAGAGGAGAGGGATCTCGAGTTAGCTTAGAAACATTTCTTGCCTTCGAAAACCTCCACATGCCAAATTTGGTTCCATTTGCTTGATTAGTTCTCGATTTATGTAAAAATTTGTCACTTTCACTTTTATAAAAAACACTATTTTTAAAAAACTTTTTGAGCGTATTAGCAGAACTTTTAAGTTTTAAATTCTCCTAGTTTCCCAAATCCCAAATAAAAATTTGTGTTTTATTTGTATGGGAACTTCCTCTTTCAGAAGGCGGAGGGGTTTCAAACCACCATAGGAACATTTTTTGCCTTCAAAAACCTCCACATGCCAGATTTGATTCGATTTTCGTAGTTAATTCTCGAGTTATGCAGAAATTTGTGTTTCATCTGTATGGGAGCCCCCATTTTCAGAGAGAGTAAGGGTCTCAAACTACCATAGAAACATTTTTTGCCTTCAAAAACTTCTACTTGCCAAATTTGATTCCATTTTCTTGATGAGTTCTCGAATTATGAAGAAATGTGTATTTCATTTGTATGGGAGCCCCCCTTTCCAGAGAGGGGATGGGTCTCAAACCGTCATAAGGACCTTTTTTAGCCCCAAAAACGCCTGCAAACAAATTTTCACGCTTATCGGTTCTGTAGTTTCCAAGTCTAAAAGGGTCAGTCAATCAATCAGACAGACAGACAGACAGACAGACAGACAGACAGACAGACAGACAGACAGACAGACAGACAGACAGACAGACAGACAGACAGACAGACAGACAGACAGGCAGACAGACAGACAGACAGACAGACAGACAGACAGACAGACAGACAGACAGACAGACAGACAGACAGACAGACAGACAGACAGACAGACAGACAGACAGACAGACAGACAGACAGACAGACAGACAGACAGACAGACAGACAGACAGACAGACAGACAGACAGACAGGCAGACAGACAGACAGACAGACAGACAGACAGACAGACAGACAGACAGACAGACAGACAGACAGACAGACAGACAGACAGACAGACAGACAGACAGACAGACAGACAGACAGACAGACAGACAGACAGACAGACAGACAGACAGACAGACAGACAGACAGACAGACAGACAGACAGACAGACAGACAGACAGACAGACAGACAGACAGACAGACAGACAGACAGACAGACAGACAGACAGACAGACAGACAGACAGACAGACAGACAGACAGACAGACAGACAGACAGACAGACAGACAGACAGACAGACAGACAGACAGACAGACAGACAGACAGACAGACAGACAGACAGACAGACAGACAGACAGACAGACAGACAGACAGACAGACAGACAGACAGACAGACAGACAGACAGACAGACAGACAGACAGACAGACAGACAGACAGACAGACAGACAGACAGACAGACAGACAGACAGACAGACAGACAGACAGACAGACAGACAGACAGACAGACAGACAGACAGACAGACAGACAGACAGACAGACAGACAGACAGACAGACAGACAGACAGACATTGGACGACTGGACGACTGGATGACTGGGCTGTCGTCTGACATTCTTACGATATGCCCAGCCCACTGTAGTCGACCGGTTTAAGCAGGGTGAATGATGGGAGATTCTCCTAGCAACTGATGCAATTCGTGGTTCATTCGCCTCCTTCACGTTCCTTCTTCAATTTGAAAGAAAAACAAATGGTTTTGGTCTAGAAAAAAGTTCTTTTTCACCGGGACCACACATCCCAAGTAACAATTTTAGTTTTATTCCAGCCGTATAGCACTCCTTCCGGCTTTGTTGATAAAACTACATTCAAAACTGTTTTGTCTACCAACACCTCCTCTATGCTTCTTTAAAGCCAAAATTTGTACAAAATGGCCAATCTATAGACGGTTGTAAAAACAAGTTAATAAAACCTTTATAAGAACATAAAGATTTTGAAAATTTTCTAGTGAAAGATGTTATGACCACTTGAGAACCTTCATAAAACCTATTGGCTGCCATGAAAACCAGAATGTTGCCAAATGGCCACAGCTATGAAATCGAGGTTGTTTTTTTTGTTCTGCTTTGTTCGATTCTCTGCTCTTCTGATTCATATAGCTGTAAAAAAATGTCTAGTGTTACGGGAAATTTCGTTTGATAGAACAACATATACTTTCTCCAAATTATATGCGCATTTATTTTTATGGTGAATATTTGCACGATAAGAGCCGAAAATTAATGCGTCTCGGAAGCTATGCGAATTTACAACAACATAAATCAAATTAAAACAAAAACATTCGATAAATTAATCATGGATTTCCTGAAAAGTGCTTGGATGAGATTATCTAGAAGAATGCCGAAATTAGTCTCTGTTCTACAGTTTATTTGCATATCATTGAAAATTTTATGTATCTATTTTTCCACATTTCAATTATTTCTTATATTTCAATATGGCGATTGGAAAAAAAATCACAGTTTTGCCATAAAGCCAAATATTCTTCGCAATGACTATTATAAAACTATTTGGTCTTATGGTGACTTCCAACAATGCCAATTGGCCGTTTAATGAATTTACTGGCGGCAAAATGGTTTTAAAATGCTTTTTCAACTGACCATAATAAGATAATATCAATGTGTATTAAAACGGATAAAGCAGGATGGTGTTAGCAATGTTACTTGGGATGGAAGTTTTCATGGAAGAAATTCATGAATTGGTCAGCGAATTGCTCTTTCATCCAATCCATTCTCCGGATTCAGCCCCGAATGACATTATTTTGTTCCCAAACCTGAATAAATGGCTCGACTGAAAGATCTTTGACTCCAACGATGAAATCATTTCACAAACAATCTATTTGATTAACTCGGCAAATTTTATTGTTTTAGATGTGATAAAAAAACTGAAGGCACGTTGGACAAAGTGTATGGAGTTCAATGAAGACTTTGTTGAAAAATAAAATACATTTTTTAGCCAAAAACCTGTGTTTCAATCAAAAAGTCACGCCCTCTTAGATATGATATTTCATAGCATGGACGTTTTCCTGTGCATTGAGTGGCATAGGAAACTCTCAATTAATAACTGTAGACGTGAATCCGGAACATCTTTTTCCTGGGTCTTCCTCCTGAGTCAACAATTGAATATCTATCAACCATGATCAAACGAAAACATTCCGTTCCTAATGTTTTGATAAATCAATAAATTTCCCAAACCCCTGTAGCTAAACCAAAAATATAAAAAAAAACGCCCCACATCACACATCTTTCCTGTTTCTTGTGTGCATAAAACCCTTTTCGAATTTTCCAAAGCCGAAAACCCGAAAGCCGGAAAGGATCTATAAAACGTTATCCTTTATGCGTTGTTCATGGTCTGCTCGATGAGTAAATAATTTATCTACCCATCTCTGCGGAACATGTTTCCTTCGGCAAAACCAAAAAAAAAAAACCCTTCCCGCTCGGAAGCCTCGTTTACCCGGTTCAAATCAAAACGAGCACCCATGAGAGGGGACAAATCTCGAAAGGATTCAGGGGAAGTAACCACTTTTCCCATCCGTAGAATTATCATTCAACCGATTTCCACCTTAAACCGAGGAGAGTGATATACCTTGCATGACAGTGCGGGCAAAAAAGGATTTCTCCGAGGGATCAACCGGAATGACTTTGGGAGAAAGGAGAAATGCAAAGGTCGTAAAAAAAATTCCACAACAACGAGAAAAGCGTCAGCTAAATCTTTTATATTTGCGGCTGATCGGCAGCAGTGATGTTTGACTCGATTTTTTACGACCATCAATTTACGATTCAACACACGATGGAGAGGCTGGTTGTTATCTGGTTATCCGCTCGAGACCCGGCAGATTGCTCCACTCGTTAGGGCTGGCTTGGCTCGGATCGACGGGCCAGCAGCTCCGAAACATGGTGTTCATTATCTACGAGAAGGCGTACAGTCGGCTGAATATCCAAATTTAATGATTGATGTTAATCTTATTAGTATACGACCTCGGGTGACGTGACCGTGTGATGGTTTTGCATCAGCATCATCGCATTGAAAAAAAAGTTCTGAAGTTTAGATAGGCCATTTGCGAGCTACGCAGAAGTCGCTCGTTGCAAAGGCGTCTGCATATTCCGTCAAGAAATTGAGATTTTTAAGCTGAAGTTGTCATTTTATTCCATATTTTAGCGATCCTGCTCCAGTGTGCACCGAAAGACAATGCTTCAAATAATCCAAGCTTTGCATATTTTGGCTTAGCCTTTGAGTTTAGAGTGGTTTAGGGTGAACATTCGACTGCAAAAAAAACCTTCAGAGTATTCACCGGCTTTTGATCATATTTGTGTACACATCCAGCAGCATCCATCAGTGTTTCCAAGAAACGCCTTTCACGCAAAGCAATGCCAAAACCTTCATCTCAGCCTATTTCGGTAATCTCTAAATGGGCAACGGTGAACCACATCCTCTCTCTCTCTCTCTCTCACTTTCCGAAATCACCACCGGGAAGCATGAATCAGAACCAAATCTCATTTCGCCGAAGGGCAAATTGTTGTGCTATGTGTGCTTTTCATATTCAACTGCACGGAGCCGGATGTTCAACCTACGCTACATACAGTGGGGTTAGAATTATGGTGATACCATGGTCCAGGCATCCAACAGCGGAGAATTCAAAACGAGCAAAATGGACGTTGAAGATCGAATGGCGAAAACAAAATAAAATTGTTCCAGTTGAAGTAAAGCCGCTCTGCTCTCGGGGCATATTTTTTATAACTGACGTTCCATAAATCTTGCCTTTTTTTCAAGGAAAATCGAGCAGCTTTTGATTGAAAATTTCCATCTATTCAAGCGAATGCTCCATTCCAAACACATCATCAGTAAACTAGATTGCCTTTCAGTCGAAAGGCATTCAATTACAGTTATACATGACGATACCTCCACCGATAGTGATGATAAGTCGAATTGATTACCGTTGAAATGCACGAGTTCTGCATTTTTTTCAGATGAAAATTAATTTTACGACTTGCTGCAAACAGCCAGAGTGCGCAACTTTGATAACATATGACAAGCACGTTCGCAGGTAAAAACAATTTTCATCATCCCTCGTCCGCATGGATTTTAATCAAAAATTCGCAGCCCTACAGCACTGCCCAAAATATTTATTAGGAGAACAAATCAAATGCAGAACAATAAATTCATCCGGATGGACTGGAATACAACCTCGCCTCCGGATCTGGGTGGTGGTGGGAGCTTTTAATCAAAACTCTTCCGTGTGGATCTGGCTCGTGGGTGCACTTACGAGTGCCGTGCACCAACGGTTGAGTACGCTGCTAAACTGTCAGTTTACAGTTTGAAAGTGTAATGAGATGTAAATCGCTTTCGAATTCGGGAATACGGGGAAACAAACCGCGTTGCTCTCGCTGCTGGCTGGAGAACAGAGTGTTCTGCATAGTACAAGCACCAACTTCATGGGTGGAGTCAGTTAGAGCTCCGTTTGAAGGAAACCCTTTACATTTTGAAATTATTAATTTTCACAAGACTTAATTTGAATTTTATTAACGTTAGGATACGTAAGACAACAAAGAAAAAATTTTTTTTTTTTATTAAATCATTTATTTGTACAGGCTCAATCGAATCAACTTTACAGAGCCAAGTTTTCATATTTATATACATCAATTATCTTAAAACTAATGTTAAGGGGATAGAACCGATTACTCGCGGCCGTCTCGAGGTTAATAGGAATAACAATTGTATGGATGGGAAGATAGGCGGGAATTTGAAGTGTGGTTTACAAAGCACGTTTATTTTAAATTCGGAATTGGATAAAAACTTATAACTATACAACTTTAGGTTTTCTTTTGACTTTAACATTTTTGAGAATGAGAAAAAAAAAACACACACACAAACACAGAGAAAAAAAAACTTAAAGTAAACATACAGGTTAAACTAACTACAATCTAAGGCTAATGTTAGTCAAAAACACATAAATGAGTTTCATAAACTCCAGATCACGTATAGCCAAAATATCTCGAACCGGTACATTGGGTTGTCTACCTCGAGCCCGAAGGGAATCATAAAGCTCAGATCTGACTCCACGATGCTCAGCACATGACCAAATAATGTGATCTGCGTCCTGGTAACCTTGTCCACATTCACAGAGATTGCTGTCGCTCAGCCCAACACGGTATAAATGAGCGTTCAAAGAATAATGATTGGACATGAGGCGAGACATCACACGAATGAAGTCTCGACCCACATCCATCCCTCCAAACCAAGATTTCTTCGACACCTTTGGGATGATAGAATGTTGCCATCGCCCCAAATCTCCTTTACTCCATTTATACTGCCAGCTGACGAGTGACTGTTGACGAAAAATAGTAAAAAATTCATTAAAGGCGATTTGTCGATCATTAATATCGCCTTCTATAGCGCCCACCTTTGCCAGCGAGTCCGCTCTCTCATTGCCCAGAATTGAACAATGAGATGGGACCCATACAAAGGTGATGATAAAATAACGCGAAGATAAAGCACTTAGAAGCTCCTGTATTTTCATGAGAAAATACGAGGAGTGCTTTACCGGCCTCAAGGAGCGAATAGACTCTATAGAACTGAGACTATCCGTGAAAATGTAATACTGATCCGGTGTTAGTGAGGCAACAATTTCTAGCGTAAAGTGTATTGCCGCTAATTCAGCGACATATACGGAACAAGGAGCTTGAAGTTTACGATTGGCGCTATAAATTTCATTAAATATACCAAAGCCTGCTGACTCCTCTATCAATGATCCGTCAGTGAAGAACGATTTAGTGGAATTAACTTGGCCAAACTTTGCAGCAAATATTACCGGAGCAATCATAGGACGATGATGCTCTGGGATTCCATGAAGCTCCTGCTTCATGGATAAATCAAAATGAACCGAATTATCGAAATTGGAGAAGCAAACACGATTGGAAATGTTCGGCGAAGGGCTGACATCCTGTGTTATGTACAAATGGTACAAAGTCATGAAGCGAGTTTGAGGATTCAACTCGAGAAGCTTCTCAAAATTTTCGATCACCTGGGGGTTCATTACTTCACACCTGGTGAGGAGCCGGAGAGATAACTCTGTAAACCGATCCGAGAGTGGCAACATGCCGGCCAGCACTTCAAGACTCATGGTGTGAGTCGAGTGCATGCAACCTAACGCGATACGAAGACACCGATATTGAATACGTTCCAGTTTTATGATGTGCGACCGAGCCGCTGACTGAAAACAAAAACTACCGTATTCGATAACCGACAAAATCGTTGTCCGGTACAACGTTAGAAGATCTTGCGGATGCGCTCCCCACCAGGTCCCGGTAATTGTTCGAAGAAAGTTGATCCTTTGCTGGCACTTTCGCTTCAGATACTCAATGTGGGATCTCCAGGTGCACTTTGAATCGAACCAGACCCCAAGATATTTAAAGGACATTGAATGAGTTATCGGCTTACCCCAAATTTGAAGCTTCGGTTGTGCTGGGTTATGCTTCCTTGAAAAAACTACCAACTCTGTTTTCTCCGTAGAGAATTCGATACCTAGCTCTAGAGCCCAAGTAGACAAATTGTCTAAGGTATCCTGTAAAGGTCCTTGCAGATCGACCCCATTGGGTCCCGTGACAGACACTACGCCGTCATCCGCAAGTTGTCTCAACGTACAGTTGTAATTTAGACAACTGTCAATGTCTTTGACATAAACATTATACAAAAGAGGGCTTAAACATGATCCCTGGGGGAGACCCATGTAGCTAAATCGGGAAGCTGTAGAGGTTCCATGAGAGAAGCTCATATGTTTCTCTGACAGCAAATTATACAAAAAATTATTCATTAATGGTGAAAAGCCACAAGCGTGGAGTTTATCTGATAGAACTTCAACAGATACTGAATCAAAAGCCCCCTTTATGTCCAAGAACACAGAAGCCATTTGCTCTTTTTTAGCAAAAGCTAACTGAATATCTGTGGAAAGTAACGCGAGACAGTCGTTCGTTCCCTTACCCCTACGGAAACCATATTGAGTATCTGAAAGCAGGTTATTCGTCTCAACCCATTTGTCCAGACGGAAGAGGATCATTTTCTCCAACAACTTTCGAATACAAGATAACATCGCGATGGGTCGATAGGAGTTGTGGTCGGACGCGGGCTTACCAGGTTTTTGAATTGCAATAACTCTCACCCGTCTCCAATCATCCGGTACAATGTTTAGTTCCAGAAACTGATTAAACAAGTTCAACATGCGCCTCTTAGCGACGTCTGGGAGGTTTTTAAGCAAGTTGAACTTGATCCTATCAGCCCCTGGAGCCGTATTGCCACACGAAAGGAGTGCGAGAGAGAACTCTACCATTGAAAAAGGTTGGCTGTTCTCATCTATCGAATTCGTGGTTTCGCGAGGAATCATCCGTGCCGGCACAGAATCTGGACAAACTTTTCGCGCGAACTTGAGGATCCATTGGTCCGAGTACTCTTCGCTCTCGTTGTTCGTAGTTCGGTTACGCAATCTTCGCGCCGTGTTCCAAAGAGTACTCATCGACGTCTCGCGCGATAGCCCGTCCACGAATCTTCGCCAGTAACCGCGCTTCTTGGCCTTGATGAGACTCTTAAGTTCACGTTCGAGAGCCGTGTATACTTCGAAGTGCTCAGGCATTCCACGTCTACGGAAAACTTTAAACGCGTCGGACTTTTTACGGTAAACCTCGGTGCACTGCTGATCCCACCATGGAGAAGGAGGTTTCCTACGAAATGACGTTCCTGGAACTGGTCGAGTTTGAGCTTGAAGCGCGCTGTCTAAGATCAGGTTGGAGAGGAAGTTATATTCCTCCTGCGGTGGAAGCTCTTCTACCGTCGTTACGGCTTCCTCTACTGCTGTCCTGAACTTTGCCCAATCGATGTAACGGGTAAGATCATACGCGACGTTGATGGATTCCGACGGATTGAACCCGGTGGCAATCGAAATTTTTATGGGCAAGTGATCACTACCGTGGGGATCTTGAATCACATCCCATGTGCAATCCAACGATAATGAATTCGAACAAAGTGTGAGGTCTAATCTACTGCCAAGTGAGGATGGACCAGCCAAACGTGTTACTTCTCCATTGTTAAGAACTGTCATATTGAAGTTATCACAGAGGTCATATAACAAGGAAGACCGGTTGTCGTCGTACAGTTCTCCCCAGCCTGTACCGTGAGAGTTAAAATCTCCCATGATCAACCGCGGAGCAGGAAGAACCGAACAAATATCTGAAAGTTGTTTTTGGTTTATTGAGGCTCTAGGAGGAATATAAACGGAAGCAATGCAAAGGCTTTTATTTTTAATAACAGCCTGACATGCGACAACTTCAATACCTGGAATAGGAGGAAAATTCACTCTATAGAAGGAGTAGCACTTTTTGATCCCCAAAAGTACTCCTCCTCCACGTGAATCCTCACGATCAAGACGAATAATGTTGAAATCATGAAACGGAAGATCGATTTCGGGTGAAAGCCATGTTTCACAAAGAGCAAATGCATCACAACCGGTATTGTGAGCCAAAAATTTGAAAGATTCCAATTTAGGAACAAAACTTCGACAATTCCACTGCAGAACAGTGATCAAATCCCCGACCTCATTTGGAAAATTATCCATCGAAGGAAATGAAAGCTGCAAGGAGGGGCCACTTAATTGTCAATTGCTTCAAGAAAGTCTTCACTGTGGGAAGCATTGCCAATACAATGCTTTTGAGAGGGTCAGAAATTTCAAGGTACTTGAAGATACCTTCGACAATGTTATCAAATGAGAACAGCCCGCTTGAGGAGGGGGCTTCTGTTCTTAAAAGCGGGGCATCAGGGCTTTTGGATGTCCCCGGGAGAGATGGAAAGTCCTGGGTGTAGTTAGTACTACGAAAACCAGGAGGAATTGGATTTTCCTTTTTCCCACCTTTTTTTGAAGTAGGCATGCTGGTCTCGGGCTTCTTTTCAGCAACTTTCCGTGGGTGGACGCGTCTTCGCTTCCGTGGGGCACCTTCCGGAAAACTGCACGATGTTCCCTCTTCAGCCAAATCAAAGTCAGACTCGTCATCTGACAGAGGAGCAAAGGGATTTGTATTGGCATCGGGTGATGGTGTGGCTTTTTTCACCATTTCGGCGAAAGATTGCCTGGAACGCTGTTTTAGCGAGCGTTCCAATTGTTCCCCGCGTTGTTTGTACGCCGGGCACGACGAGAGAGCATGAGGAGGAGTTCCCTTACAGAAAGCGCATTTTGGTGTGCTGTCTGCGCAGGCGCCATCCTCGTGTTTCTCCCCGCAGTTGGAGCAGCGTGCCTTATTGCCGCAATGGGAGGTCGTATGTCCCATCTGCTGGCATTTTTGGCAGGTCATGACCCGAGGTACGAACAACCGCACAGGTAGTCGAAGTTTTCCCAACTCGACGTATTGAGGGAGGGCTGAGCCAGAGAAGGTCACACGAAACGAGTCTGACGGTGTAAACTTCTTTTCACCCTTAGTGATCGATACTGTGCCAAGTCTTATCACATCCAGTATCTTCACTGGAGAAAGCAGGTGGTTCTTAAATCGACCAACCCCCTGTTTCAGCAGGATCTCAGGGTTCACACTCGTTTCGGTGACCACACCTTCAATTTCAATACCCCGAGCTGGGATATACACCCGATACTCGAGTGTAAAAAGCTGAGAGACAGCAATCTCGTTAGCTTGCTTAAGGTTGGACACAACGACCCGAAGTTTATTCGGTCTCACTTTTATTATCTCGGTCACGGCCGAGAATCGCTTTGTCAGATCGTTGGAGATCTGATATACATTAAGAGGTTTCGTTTTGGGCTGAAAGAAGACAACCCATGGACCAGCTGAACCATCTGGATAAGCACGTGATCGGGTAACCTTATGAGCTACCCCATCATTTCGCGCCATAGATGATTCGTCTTCCGACAAATCATCCATGGCTCCCACGTGGGAGTTTATGACGCTCAAACCCTCACGCAATTAAAAATAATCAAAAAACACAGAAAAACAAACTAAAGCTAAAAACACTCTCTCACACACACACGCACTCACTCAAAATTAAATTATAATGTATTCAGGAGAAACAAAAACTTATCTTATATGTATCACTGATCTACTGCAGCCGGTCAACGAATGTGCTACTGCTGCTGAGCGACGATGTGTGGCCGCTTGTACGGGCTAGATGTGGAGCTCAGCGATGATGAAAATGATGACGATGATGAAGACGCTGGTCGGTGGTGGTTGGCAGATGAACGATTGCACGCTACACACGATGGATTGCTGGTGTGCGTGCCGTGAATAGATGCGGAGCAATATGGCTATTCGATTGCTAATTGCAATTAATAGCGTCGTTGCACTGATTAACACACGTTTTCTTCTTCAGAAAAAGCTAAACTCGATATCAACTGCGATGAGGACACTATCGAGAGAAAAAAAATCTGCACTTGGAAACAACGCGTGACAAACTTCCAAAGCAACGGAGAGCGTACACAACGAATCGCACCGTTCGCTTGTTCACTGGACAATGATACGCAACTAGTTACCGGCAACACTGTTAACGGCGAATCGGTGGTGGAACCACTGTCGGATGCCATATTTACAGACATGTCTGTAAATTTGCAGACTTTTCATTTCTGTTGCAGACTTTTTTTTTACGATGCAGACATTTAGCAGACATTTTATTTATGTTGCAGACTTTTACAGATATTTGAAATATTTTTTTAAATTTCAAATAAAGGTATTCTCTGAAGTTTGGATTTAAGACGTACGAGGATCTGAACAGTATAGTAGATACGGTAAGAAGCTTTGTTGAAATATTTTAAAATAGTGTAGGTATAATTTGAGGAAACTAAAGCGGTGGGCCACTCGAAGACACAATGGGCTCGGAGATAAGCAGCGTATAGGCCCTTTCCGAGGGTAACATGGAGTCCCTACTTATGGTAGTGTTCGATCCCATGCGTAAGAGATGGGGTTTATAAATGCAATTTTCTTATCCATCCATCTACCACAAAAAATACAATAATCTTCACTGCTATTGTCACCATGAAGATAACTGTCAAAGCGTTGGTAATATTGGTCAATTGCCATTAAGTCACAACAAAAATCAAGTTTCACAACAATAAAAATCGTATTTGAGAAATTTAATGTAAAAGAGGGGTTGCTGAGTATTTTAACCCCAAAACCCCACTATATATAAAAAAAAAAAAAAAAACACAAATTAAAAAAAATACCACCTCACACAAAACACCCCCCCACGACATCTGTCCCCGTCGTCGGGGCGCCCACGCGACCGCCCCGCCCCACCCCAACACCACCAGCAGGACACCTCACACTTTTTTTTTTATATACCCCCCGTCGAGCATTTTTATAGCACCCACAAAAAGAGGTAACCACCGGCGACCCGCATAATCCCTTCTACGACGAAGCAAGAACAATCCAAAAACTATTAATAAAAAAAAATTAAGAAAAACGAAAAAAAGAGCACTTTTCATTTGCTTGACAATTCTTTCATTGTTGTTTATTTTCTAATTGTCATTGATTAAACATCACTGTTGGTATCATCAATAATTTTATTGTTCGAAAAATGTGATTGTTTTGATCATGATTGTGAGCAACTAATAATATGTCCTGATGTTTCAGGTGCAGACAAATCAAATATATACTATAATTTAAATGTGCGTTCTTTACGACGGCCGTGATCAAAGCACAAACTCTAACAACATCTTATTTAGCTAGGAATCAGACCTTTCGAACTGATCAATGGTCATCGAAAAGTGTTCCTTGGGACAGATGCTGACAATGAATTAAAGGCTAAGGTTTTATGAAAAGAGTAGGACGCGGAGGGTCCGTTTAGACCGGCGAGTAGCCTCGAGGCCATAGAACAATTCTTCTCTATATCGGTAAGCTTTGCTTTAATAGTCTCTTGAATTAAAGTCAAAAAAGATTACCAAATTAGAAACACTTAACAGTTTTTTTTTTTTCAAGAAAAAGGTGGGATCATTCCATATGCAAAATGCCATTTTTTACAAAATACGGCCAAAAAATTGTCCGTTGGCTTCCCAGGTACCCGTTTCAAGCTTTAGTTGGTGGCGGTGGCCTTCTATTCCTGAGTTGTAAGTGTGCATAAGGGCGCCTATGTAATGTTTTGCTGTACCTGTTGTGGACTCCCAGTACCTCCCATTTCCCCAAAATCTTTGAGGATAACTTGTCTTGGGCTCAAAAGTTTTCCTTTTTATTGTATTGGCCTCCATAACAAAAAGGGCACCATTGCAGAGCATATGATTGATCAAATTATTCGCAGTTCTACTCGCCCAACGCCCCCGGTTGGGTGAGGGATAGAGGATGACACACACACACACACACACACACACACACACACACACACACACACACACACACACACACACACACACACACACACACACACACACACACACACACACACACACACACACACACACACACACACACACACACACACACACACCCACAACGAGCATTAGGCTCAGAAAATTTCATAGCCTTGGAATAAAGCTCCCAATTGCAGGGACTTATTTAAAGCATGCGGATTGCTTTCCGATCAAGAAAATGTTTTCTTCAGCTCCGCAATCTGTACATAAACTAACAATATTGTATGAGTGCGATTCCGTGCATATGTGCGAAGGCAAAATGATATAGGCCAGTTCACGATTTGCTGCAAATGTCCATTTCTTCAACCCGCTCCTTCGTTTTACCCATTCGCTCTCCAAAACAATCAACCAAAACATGTCGATTGCTACGATCACAAACTCGTCTACTAGCAGGTTATGGGACAGACGTACACGACCAAACTTTTAGTTTGTCATTGATCTTGGCAATGTGCATTTCTTACTTCATTCACTCTCACGGGAATGTTAGCCAAAGCGACTGTGACGACAAATAAGATGCTTCGTTTAAAAACAAACAACTGTAAGAAGCAGCAGGCTTCACGTTACAATATCGGTACGCTATATCCGTGGTTAACATAGAAAAGAGGAAACATGGGCTCTCTCAAAAGCAACAGTGATGCCATAGCTACCGCTTAACAGCGAAACATATTTTTTCAATGCATATGGTAGTGCCAGATGATGGACAATATAATCATAAGCATAGATCAACCTCAAATGACTGGAAGAAAAAGGAAATAAATAGTGATTTCAGATCATCTAAATATGAAATAAATTTAACTTAATGTTCAACATCACATTCTGGCAACAAGCCTAGATGTGAGAGAGAGCTGATGAAGACATTCCCTCTGGTGCACGCGACCAACTGCAAAATACACAAAGGCAAAATTTGAGCGAACTTCTTCAGCAGGTAGGAAACTGATAATTTTCTAGATGATGTATTTTAAAGGGTGTCCACGATGAAATTGCCACACACAAAATTGATTCGCAAAATTCGAGTTTTCATCCAATTGCCATCAAATTTTCAGGCATTGAGAAATAACTATTAAACTTCATTTTACCATTTTACTCGTATTTAATTTACAGTCCATACGCAAATGCCCGCACCTTGGCCTTAACCCCGGCCATAAGATTCTGCACAACCTGTGAATCAACCGTTTTTTGCATGTAAACCCATACTTTCTTCAGTTCCTCGACTGTCTTCACTACCTTAGGTCCTTTAAGAAGGTGCTGCTTCATAATCGCCCAGTACTTCTCGATGGGGCGGAGCTCCGGAGTGTTGGGAGGGTTGAACATTTTCGGCACGAAATTGACCTTATTGTCCGCATACCACTTCAGCACGTCCTTGGAGTAGTGGCATGAGGCCAAATCCGGCCAGAAGATTGTTGGGATGTTGTGGGTCTTCAGGAGAGGAAGCAGCCGCTTCTGGAGGCACTCTTTTATGTACACCTGTCCGTTCATCGTGTCCTGGGTCACGAAAGGCGCACTCCGCTTCCCGCACGTGCAGATGGCTTGCCAAACCAGGAATTTCTTCGCAAATTTGGACATCTTCTGAGTGCGGACATGCTCCGGAACGCTGAACTTATCCTTGGCCGTGAAAAACAGTTTGCCGGGGATCTGTTTGAAGTCGGCCTTCACATATGTTTCGTCGTCCATGATGCAGCATTCAACTTTCGTCAGCATGTTGAGGTACAACTTCCTGGCACGGGTTTTGGCGGACTTGTTCTGCTTCTCGTCGCGATTAGGGGCCTTTTGTACCTTGAACGTTCGAAGCCCAGCCTTAGTTTTGGCCTTCTGGACAAAACTTCGGCTTAGGTGCAGCTTCTTAGCCACATCCCGAACGGAGGCGTTCGGATTTCGGTTGAAGGCCCCAACTACGCGGTTGTGATTTTTGGTGTTGTACGGAATACTTTTTCCTTCACTTATGGGCTTCCGATTGGTGGTCAACCGTTCCTCGAACCGCTTAATCACTCGCGACACTGTGGAATTCGCAATTCCTAACGTTTTAGCGATGGAACGATGCGAGAGATCCTTGTTCTCGTGATGAATGCGCAAGATTTTATCACGCACGAGCTGTTCTTTCGACTCCATTTCCGCGAGTTTTGATCACAGGACTTTAAAACTTGCAGGATGTAAATAATGAACGATGCGAGAGATCCTTGTTCTCGTGATGAATGCGCAAGATTTTATCACGCACGAGCTGTTCTTTCGACTCCATTTCCGCGAGTTTTGATCACAGGACTTTAAAACTTGCAGGATGTAAATAATGCACTATGAACTAAATCCACCCAAATTTGCATTACATTCTACCCAACGGTTAAAAAGTTAGAGCAATCTCATAGTGTGGCAATTTCATCGTGGACACCCTTTAAATCTTCAAAATGACAGTAATACATTTTTAATCAATCATGATTTATACATCGAATCATTAGCCCGATAGCTAGAGCTTATGTTCGTATCATTTAAAGTGAAATAATTTGGAAAATGAAGGAGTTTTAGACCTATTTCCTAATAAGCCGTTCCCTACCCTAACAAAAAAAATTTAAACAAATATATAAAATTTACCTTTTTAAAACCGAGGGATTAATCGAAGATACGCAAGTTGACAGCCACTCTACTTAAACTACAAAAAAAAATCCTTTTTACCCAAACATTTTTTTTAATAACAAAAAATTAATTTAAATTGTTTTTTTTATAAAAAAAAAAAAAAAAAAAAAATAAAAAAAATTTAATTAATTTATTTAAAAAAAAAAGAAGTCAGTAATTATTATTAAATAATTATTTTTTATTAAAAAAAAAAAAAAACCCCGAAGATTTTAAAAAAAAAAAAAAAAATTTAAAATTTAAAAAAAAAACAGAAAAAAAAATAATGGGGAAAACAAAACTAAAGAAAATTGTGACATCTATGCGAAGGCTACAAGCTTAAGTGCTACTTTTAAAATATGAAACAATAGTGTAAGATTGCATACAATCCAAAGAAGAGATGCACAGATGTTTACATAATCCATATATAAGGAGTGTATCGAATATAAGCTATCCACATACATTTGCGTTGTACGCATGTATTTGTGATGGTTTTTTTATGCTCTGAACACTGCATGCTGCGCGTTTGACTGTCAGCTTTCTTTTGTTTACTTGTTTGTGCGGTTCAAATTCTGCGTTTTCAAAATGTCGCGTATTGAAAAGGAAGTGAAAATTAAGGTTCTGGACACATGGTTAAGTGAGAAGGGTATTACTATGCGAAAATTGGCGAAGCGGTTTGGAATTCATCATGTGAGTGTTAAAACCATCATTAATAAGTTTGGAGAACACTATTCTTTGGATGAGCTACCAGGAAGAGGCAGAAAACCCGGTTCTTCCAACCCGAAACTGGAGCAGAAAGTGGTATCTCTAATCATGAAGAACAAATCAATGTCAATACGTGATTTGGCCAAAAAGGCAGGAACGAGTGTCGGAATGATCCAGCGTATCAAAAGGCGAAACCACCTGAAGACCTACAAGAAGCAGAAAATCTCGAAACAAAGTGCAGAACAGAAGAAGCGAGCAGCAACAAGGGCCCGGAAGTTGTATTCGTGTCTTTTGCAGCGTCCAAATGCATGCGTTTTGATGGACGATGAGACCTATGTAAAGGAGGACTCAAAAACCCTTCCAGGTCCACAATACTTTACTGCCGTCGTTGGGGAGGATGTGAGCGATGCGGACAGGTCGATTCAAGTGGAGAAATTCGGTCGAAAGGTACTGGTATGGCAAGCAATATGTTCCTGTGGTTTGAAGTCAACCATTTTTTACACTACCGGAACTATAAATGCGGAAATCTATCGATCTTAGTGTCTCCAGAAGAGATTGTTGCCTTTATATAAGAAGCATAGTACACCCCCACTGTTTTGGCCGGATTTAGCGTCGGCTCACTATGCCAAAACCACTCTCAATTGGCTTGCGGAAAAGGGTATATATTTCGTTGAAAAAAATATCAATCCACCAAATTGCCCTCAGCTTCGACCAATCGAACGTTACTGGGCAATCGTGAAGAGGGTCTTCAAGAAGACTGGTAAGGCAGCTGGGAACATGCAGGAGTTCAAAAAATTTGGGCTCAAGCGTCCAAAAAATGCGATGCAACACTTGTCCGGAACTTGATGAAGAGCATTCGATCCAAAGTTCGAAAATTCGTGAAGGAATAACTTAAATTTCATCCGGTCTTCATTATGTTCAAGTTTAACCTCGTACAATAAAAGATCATTTTTTTGTATGAATAAAATATCGGTTTTCAACATAATTTGAAAGAAAGTTTGTGGATAGCTTATTTTCGATACACTCCTTAAAAAACAAACCAAACTTAATATAAAATTCCAACAAAAAATAAAAAACAAAAAAAAAAATAAAAAAAAAAAACCCAAACCGCCTTAAATCACCCCCCCCAAAAAATTTCCCCCCCCCGGGGGAGGGGGGTTTTTCCCCCCCCAATAAAAAGGCGACAAACACCACACCAAAAACTATCATGCGATCACCATCCTTAATGCCGCCTATAAAATGCCTATAAATTTCATAGCATCTCCCAGAGACTACCATCGCTAACAAATAGATTCTTATGAAATTATCAGGCAGGCTTCATCGAAGGACGGTCTACAATGAACCAAAGCCCCTACGCATCATCTATGCATCAACTTCAAAGCCGCATATGATACAGTTAACCAAAAAGAGTTCTGAAAAATCATGAACGAGCACGGCTTTCCTGGAAAACTGACCCGACTGATCAAGGCTACGATCGAAGGAACACACACTTGTTACTGTGGACTATGATAACAGCCTTGAGATTCTGGGGCGTATTATCAGTGGAAGTCACTGAGTCAAGTCGGGCTTCACAACAAGAGGTCAAACAGACTTAGCTCCTGTACAAAGTGTATCCTGTACAAAACGCCGGTTGTTCCCAACTGGCATGAGACGTGGACAATGCTTGAGGAGGACTTGCGAGCAGAGTTTCTGAGCGTCGGGTGTTAAGAACCATCTTTGACGGAGTGCAGAAGGACGGAGTCTTATGGCGAAGGATAAACCATGAGCTCGTGCAATTCGCTGGCGAACCCAGTATTCATAAGGTTGTCAAATGCCGGACAACTATCCTGCAAAAATGGAGTTCAATGGGAATCCGGTTGGTAGAAAACTACGAGGGGCACAACGATCAAGATGGTCAGACCAAGTTAGATCAAGGTGCCCACGGGATTGGAGAGGAGCTGCCATGAAACGAGAATGTTGGAGGGATATTGTGTATCAAGTAAGGATATAAATTACGTTACGTCCAGATAATAAATAATAACAATTTACTCAGCTGAGCATGACTGCAAAATGTCTGTGCCTGATAGAAAAGGTTAGCAGCGTCCTTGGCTAACCGTGCAATCTGCTCCCCATTCTCATTCATACACTCTTAGAAGAAAAGAAAATGTAAATGAAAGTCTACTTTAACACACATACATATAGACTGTCCCAGAAAACAAGGGCACACTTTTCTAACGCTGCCATTTGAACAAACATTTTTATTCGGGTAGTCTGTCGGCTCCATCTCATTGTTTACACCCAAACGTCAAACCGAACACAACTCAAAGCAAAGTTTTACACGTATTTCGAGATATGCGAAAGATTTCCGTTGAGAAACGCCGTGCCATCGTGCACAAGTGGAGCACTATTCCAGGATTATCACAAAGAAAGTTGGCAAAACTGAAAAATGTTAGCGTGAAAGCGGTGCGTGTTGCGATCCGGAAGTTCGGGGAGGAGTATTCCCTTACGGACCTGCCATGAAATGGACAAAAAAAAGAGCGTTGAACCCCAAATTGGACAGCAAAATCGGACGAGATTTTTCTAAGGCCTGGGGCCGCAGTTCGCGATTTGGTCAAAAAGCTGAACAACTCGAAGTCCAACGTTCAATTAACCAAAAAGAGGTTCAAGCTGAAGACGTACCAGAAGCAGTAGCAGCCAAAAAAAATCCTACACAAGCAGCCAGCGTCATGATGGACGACGAAACGTATTCGAAGTTGAACTATATATCGTTGCCGGGATCGTAATATTACAAGATTCGTGAAGATGATGTCGTTGACAAGGTGGACACATCAGTTTTCACTGAACAATTTGGCAAAAAGGCGATCGTCTGGCAGCCAGAGGCCCGACCTTGCTTCGTGTCATTGCGCTAAGTTGAACATGGACTGGTACTAATCTGAAAACGTGATAATTGTACCTAAGCACATGAATCCCCCAAATTGCCCAGCGAACGATTTTCGGCTCTGGTCAAGATTCGTACACATGTTCAGCGGTTCAGCCAGCTGTTATATTTCTATACATGTTCAGCCAGCTGATACAGTGGAAAAGTTCAAAAAAGATTGGACAAGAGCGTCTAAAATCGTTGCTTAACAATTTGTGCAGAACCTTATGAAGAAGGATAGAGGAAAAGTTCGAGAACTTGCGTACACATGAAAAAGTCATCAACAATTCTTCATGAACTGTTGATAAACAATGTTGAGAAACCATATGTAAGATTAAAAGTTGACATATATAAAAATACACATGTTTTTAACAAACTGAAGGTGTGCCCTTTATTTCAAGGACGGACTATACTAATACGCTTATGAAGGTGTTTTCCATAGTTTAAGAAGAAATGCATTGAATAAAACAGAATTGAAAAAAATAAATAGATAAAGCAGTTTTCATCGCAGTTTTATACGATTTTCCTACCACCTGGTTATGAATCCACCCATTTATCGCCAATCATAGTATCCCTATTGTTAATATTTGACTACGATATCAGTGGTTTTGCTGAAATCACTGCGACAGCAGTAAAAAAACTTCTGTTCAATGGTATGTTCTTACTAGTGATGGGTGATTAGGCTGAAAAAAGAAAAAAACAGTCAAGAAGACTCGTCGATTTTTTGTCCCAAGGATTAGGAGATTGAGACTAAGCTCAATCTACAAAAATACATGTTAGCAAATCAAAAATTTGGAAATACGAAATACCTGCTCATAGTTCTAGTTAAGTTCTTATATTGTAAGTGTTTAAATTAGAAAGAACTGCTCATGATGAAGAACGCAAAAATCTTATTGCTTCAAATCCTAAAAAAAAAAAAAATCAAAAATACTAAATTCTTTCTATAACTATCGGTAGATGACGAGATTTCAAATGAGAAAGAACAGATAACAATTAAAAGAAAATAAAATCTCCCATTAAAGTTCGTTGGTTTCATGTCAAAAAACTTTCGAGAAATACTAAATTTCATCTTTCACAGATTGAAAGTTTTGAAATAAAAAGACCTGCTAGATACTTGAATTGAATGAACATTCATTCTTTATTTAAATCATGCTGGATCTAATTTCAATGCTCTGTTCATAATTTCAAGAAGGAATAACCTCCCATGAATGTTTATTAGAAAAGGTTTCAGGAAATCTTCGTTCCTGAATTCGGCCTAAGAACGCATTCGGGATAATGACTTTCGGCCTACTGGCCCGTTCAACCTGCTGGCTTTCGGCCTAATGGCCTTACGTCGTTCTTACTACCGCTTGCATCCCAGGGCGAAGAAATCCGCCATCGTGCGGTACTTGGTATCGATGAGATACAGCATCATCCAAGATCATCACCTTACTGGACGAAGGAAAGAGTATCAAGCGGAAACCTGGTTCCGGTCGTCCGACGGTCTTGCGCGACCGAAACATCCAGCAGAACCTGAAGCGTATAACCGAGGTGAACGTGGTGAAATCCTCCCGTACTTTGGGTCGAGCAGTTGGTGCAGCCGGAAAAACTAATCTAATCTTATCTAATCTAATAAACGGTGTTCCGATCAAAATTTGGTCAAACAGTAATGTGTGTGAGTCGATCAAAGTTTTTATTAATAAGTCAAATTCTTTTTCTTTTTCAAGTTCAGTTAATACAGAATACAGGAGAAATATTCAGCTAAGCTGCCTTTTTACCGAATGCGAATTGCCGGGTCTTTCGTTTAATACCTGCCATAAGATTTTGTACAGTGCACTTTATTCGCCGCAGAACGCCAGTTTGCCTTGAACTGTTTCTCGCTCACAACAGCTTTTTGAGTCTTCTTAAGGATCCGCTTGACAATGGCTCAATGTTGTTCGATTGGGCGGAGCCACTTGAACGTTGTTGGCAGCATACCACTCCATGGCCTTTTTTCCGTAATGGAAAGATGCCAAATCCGGCCAAAATAGAACGGAACAATTGTGTCGCTTCAGGAAAGGCAGTAGACGTTTTTGTAGGCACTCGCTCAGATAAATTTCCTGGTTGATGGTTCCGGTCGCAATGTAAACGTTGCTCTTCAAGCCACAGGTACAGATAGCCTGCCCCACCAGATATTTCTTCGCGAACTTTGACAGTTTAATGTGCTTGAAAATATCTGCCACCTTTCCCCGTCCGGTTGCCGTATAAAGTTCATGTCCAGGAAGTTGTTTAAAGTCTGACTTGACGTAAGCTTCATGTACCACGCAATCAAACTTCGTCAGCATCGTCGTGTACAACTTTCGCGATCGTGCTTTGGCCGACGTGTTTTTTTATCGTCGCGATTTGGAGTCACCACTTTCTTGTAAGTCTACAGTCCAGCTCGTTTTTTAGCTCTATCCATGGTTGAAGGCTCCATTCCTAGCTTCTTTGCGACACCTCCGTTGGAGAGCTTGGGGTTCCGCTCGAAACAGCGGGCAACTCTTTTTGTCGTCGCTGTGGCTTTCGATTTCCCCCCGATCCAGCTTTCCTGGCTGTCGACAAACGTTCACCGAACACTTTTAATACGTTGGTAACAGTTGATTTAGCCACATTCAACAATTTCGCCAACTTTGCGTGAAAGTAGTTTGGATTTTCGCCATGCACGTACAAAGTTTTGATGCGTTGCTTCTCCTCCTTCGACGACATTTTGATAACTGAAGTGCTAATCTCAAAATTAAAATAGAGGCATGATGCTACACGCACACATCTTCAAAATGACGGATGTGCAAAATGTTTTAATGCACGTTGAAAGGAAATGCGTCATGTTTAAGTCGACCAAATTTTGATCGAAACACCAAACGCAGCCAGTACGAGAAATATTTGGGTTAGATGACGCCCAATTTTTTTTTGTCAATATTGATGCTTGCAGCATATCAAAGACATGATACAAGCGTCAAAGCAGCCAGGCCTACTGCGTTGCATTAACCGCAAATGATGATTGTGTAAAATGAGTTTAATTCAAATGAATAGATTGGAACCACAACGTATTTTTTTAATCTGCAGGGGAGGCAGGATGCGTGGACATACCGTACCATACGCTCCGATGAGCAGTCGGTGCAATCGGACAAACCGTCAAAAAGTACCTTCAGTCTATGGATATCGTCATGCGGAAGCGCAGGTCCAAGTGGGCAGCTTCGGAGCAGCAGGGCTTTAACCAGAAGCAGAGGCTGAAGATAATGGTCAAGGAAATTTGATGGACGATGAGTTATATCTGACTTTGGATGGCAATGACTGGCAGAAGACCGGGTAATTCACGTCCCATATCTCCCACACCCAATTTCCGAAGAAAATTCCCATGTAACTGACCAACAGTTTGTCAAACCCACTGTTGCTCGGGACTTGATGCCTACCAAATGCCTACCGGAAGTGGTCGCCTTCATCCGGAAGCACCATGCAGGAGAGGATGTGATATTTTTTTTTCTGGATATGACATTGGTCCACTACGCCAAAAGGTCGTTGGAAGAGATGGACCGCCTTAACGTCTCTGTTTTATCGAAGAACTAAAACCCTCCAAACGTGCCCCAACTGCGGTCAATCAAAAGTTTCTGGACCAACCTCAAACGCAGGATCTATTCCAAGAATGTTGTGGCCAAATTCGAGAAGCAGCTGATTGAAAAAGCTAAGAAAGAGCTGAAGAATATTCCAACACCGTCCTTTTCTACGGCTATGGCCAAGGTCCCGGCTAACTGCCGTGTGGAATTTTTGTAAAATTATCAATCAATGGAGGATTTTAAGGAAATTTATTTCATGTAATTTTGGTTGTTGTTTTCCAGCTCCTTCCGAAAACTGTCTTTTTTAATTAATGCAGACGTTATGAGTTGTGATTTTGAATGGCTTTGAAAGTTGCAGTTGGCAGCAGAAGGGTACAGTAGGCGTAATTTAGGTTAGACACGCATATAGCTTTTGTTTGTTAGGATAATTTCCAAGTATCTGGTTTGAGCACTAGCCCTACCGTGCCCTCCCACTATCTTCTTCTGTGGATCTGACATATCCCGTGAACTCATCTGAACATAAATCACTTGCTATGACAAATCCCAGAATACCCCTAGATACGTCGTATTCAGTACCAGTAGCCTACATGACTGACTACCGAAGTCAACCAATGAAACGACGTTGGAAGAGACTCCTCGCTGAAGGCCCGGATGGACGGGAGATGGAACTAAATTACAAGCCACGACGTGAAATATAAGTTGTATACAGGCATTAACGCGTGAAAAGCGACTCCAGAGCAAGCCAGCACAGCTACTTTGGAACAAAAACACCCGTTCCTTCTCAACATTCACACAACGATAAACCAACCGAGAAACTTTGCCGACTAGGAACAAATCAAGATAGAGCTAGAAGAAGGGCCTATCTGTTTTGATCGACTGTTTTCAAATTTCCTTATAATCGAAATATCGATGTGATTGACATTTAATACAACCAATTTGAGCCAACATATATTTGCCTTATTGATAACGAGAATCATTCAAAGTAGATAGGCCCCTTTTTTGGCTCTGTATAGAAATGGCTGAATTTGATGCATCCTGACCCGGCTGCAAAGTTCCATCTGTGTGTGTTCCTTTCTGACACGTCCGGTTTCCGTTCCTCTTGAGCAAATGTTAGCGACGACGGCGGCGTGTTTGCCTTTTAGGAGAACTATGAATTTAGTTTTGCATACGAGCTTCAACCCTGCTTCCGTGAGTGCCCTCTTTGCGATGATGCAAGGATGCTACTCCCGTTGCTGCATCTAATGCAAACAACTGCTAGTTCGGAAACATCATAAACTACCATTAATATAACTTGGTTATATGCTTTGGCTTGCTCCCCTCGCTTGCGTTCGCTTTAGCTGATGGTGAACTATTTGGTTCACATGAACACGCTCCGAGACTGATGCTGTGATGATGAATTTTATTCTGTTGGGTAAAGTTTATCACAAATAGAGCTGCGAAGTCCAACTGTGTAAATAACTTTATTGTTACATTTACACGATAGCGCCGCCATCACTCTACTGGATCCATTTCGAAGAATCTATTTTGAAAGTAGAAGCATATTCCCAACCCATTCCCCTTCATAACTAAAGTATAATCTCTCGGATGAAGATTTCGCCCACATAACTGACCCACTTTTAATTATCAACAGCAACATCATTGCCAGCTTCATCACACTCAACTGTGCCATCATCAGAAAACCATGACGGCTATTAAGGACTACAAATACCGAAAAGCTAAGCTAGGATGAAGTTTGGAGCTGACCTCAAATAAGGCATCTGATGAGTAAACCATCTTCTCTGGACGTGTCTCTAACCTAGAAGAGTGAAATGAATGGCTAAAGTTTGCTAACTGAGTTAACAGATTAATTCATTATCCTACTGCGAGGTCTAGAACCGTTCTTTTCTATCTTCTTGGCCATCGAATGGTCGTTGGGTGGGATCAGAAGGATTATTATTCGATTATGCAACTCCAGAACAGTTGGTTGATGAATTCAAATGTGAGAGCGGGTAATTTTCTTCAGTCGGTTGAATTTGGCAGAATTTTCTTTTAGATTGGAGTAACGCTTCAAAATCTTGTGTTATTCATTACCACCTCCCAATGTTTGAAGCACAAATCTCAAGAGGCAACAAATAACTGCTATCTTTTTATTTAAGCTTTACTGCACAGGAGCAAACTTAAAAAAACGACTAATATTTGCAGAGGTTTGTGACTTTGAAAGTCGACTTTGAGCCGCTTCAACTGAAGCAGTCGCTAAGAAACACATTCCCTCAAATGAAGAAGAGGAGAAGAGAATGTGAGGCGAAACTATTGGGCTGAGCTAGCATGTTAAATAAAATGGCAAATTAAGCAAATAAAATAGCAAACACGCAAATTTAGCTTTGATAACGAAAAGAAACTATATTTATTTAACGTTTGTAGGTATACTGCTTGAACGTGGAAATGATAATAATAAGAAATGGCATATCGTAGTAGACCGTGCGATTTGAGATTAAAAAAAATCTCTCATTTTCTTTTGTGCTTCCGAAACGGCAGCAAGCTAACAGAATTTACGCTGCTGGGTACGGCCAATGGGAGGGTTGGCAATGGAGTTCGGTAATTGCTGCCACCCTAATACTGCTCCTCAACGCTTGTCAGAAGCAAGACTAAGCATCGAAGGAAACTTCATCAACTTGATCCTTCCCAACGGCTTGGTAAACAGGTAGCTACCATCTCTTCTATCGAGAAGTAGACCAAATGAAACATCTTCTCGTTGCACAACTCCCGGTCGTAATTCTCCCTTGTCTCGATATGCTTCAAGCGATGACTACTTCGTTCGAATTTGACCAACTTGATGCAACTCTCCAGCCTCCGAAGCTAGATCGCTTCTTGACATTCTTCGCATAACGCAACGTACTGGATGATAGAGTCACGCAGTGCTGCAAACGACTTGCCAACGACACTGCCGAACAAGCATAAAGAAGCCATACGGATCACCATAGTGCAGGCGCAAACTCTTCGTCGCCTTCCAGTATCGGACCAGCTCCAACAAATCTTCTATATTTCGTCCTTAAGAAGTGGACTCGAATCCTTAGCCTTTGAAAAACCCTCCTCAGTTGGAGTCTTCGCAACTTTAGCGTAAAGGTCATTGTAGTCTTCAAGAAAAATGCTGTTCTTCCCGTTCAGTCTGGACCGCAAATTTACCTCCAGACCCAGAAGGTAGTTCAAATCACCCAGATCAGTCATCTCGAACTCCTTTCTCAGAACACTTTTGATGTTCTCTATTCCTGCATCGCTCTCGCTGCCCAACATAATGTCGTCCACAAAAACGAGCACTTGGATGTGGACTGTAATTTCACCGTGTCACCGACCGACCCATCCGGATACCTCCTGGATTAGTCTGTGGGTCCACCGACCTTTGGTGAAGTTATTCCATTCCCTCTGCCACTTGACCATTGATGCTGCTCTACTTAGAGGTCTTACGGATATCTCTCGTACCTCTTTGGTCAAAGCACTCTACGTTCTCCTTTATGATGATGCCAATGGGCATCATCCTCGCTAAGACGCAGATTGCGTCGCGTGACACAGTACGGTATGCGCGGACCACTCTAAGGCACATTAGCCTGTGCGCACTTTCGAGCCTAAGTAGTGTAGCTGGTAGAGGTTTTACTAATTGCTTCCGCTTTATTCGAGGTCTCGAGGTCTAATGTATAACAATCATTGGTTACTAACTGACTAACCTAAACAAAGTCTACTGTGATCTCACCTACAGCTCCGCCATCCTGACAATCACATCGCCCTTGATGTGCATTATGATAAATCAGATTTCGTTTCCCATAATTTCATGTCTACCGGATCAAAAATACCCGTAAAAGGTAAACGTGTTAGCTGAATCACTCACAACATATCGATTATTAGAAAGCGTTTTTTAACAATGTATGGACCTTTGAATTGTGCTTGTAATTTTGAAGAGCTTCCAGGAATAATATGATGCGGAATGTAAACCAAGTCACCTTCATTGTACTGTGTATAAACTTTACATTTTAAGTCGTATTGATTTTTATTGTAAATTTGAATTGCTCTATTTATTGCAATTGCTTTTTCTCTTATTTTAGTCAAATCTCTTTTATATTCAACATTATCTTTTAAGGCTTTTTCAACTATGCTATTGGATGTTCTTTTTTGATTCATCCCAAATAGCACTTGAGAAGATGTGTTTCCTAAAGATCTATAGAAAGTATTGTTAATAAAATGTTCAGTATCTAATAAAATTGAACTAAGCCCTTTGTTAGGATTGGTATCCGTTAATTTTGCTACTACTGGAGTCAATATTCTATTAAATCGTTCAACTTGACCTTTTGCCTTAGGACAACCTGTAGCAGTAAAAATATGCTTCACTTCATGTTCATTACAAAATTCTTTCAAGCTATTTGAGGTGAAACAACTGCCACGATCTAAGACCACTTGAAATTGAATTGAATAAGCATTAAAATAATGTTTTAAATGTTTCATAACTTCACTTGTGTTTGTAGTTTTGCAAGGATATAATTTTAAAAATTTTGAAAATGCATCAACGATTACAAAAATATATTTAAAATTACAATTTTTGAGTGCCAAAGAACCATAATGGTCGATATGTATTGTATGAAAAGGTGTTGTACCTTTGTCTATAAATTTTAAATTGCCATCTTTTTTGAAATTTTTCTTTGAATAAACAATGCATTTTAAACAGTTTTTAATGTAGATTTTAATCTTCTCCTTTATGTTAGCAAACCAATAAGATTCGGAAACCAATTCATAAACTTTTTCGACAACCACAAAAACCCCATTCATCTACATCTACATTATCCGTTTTATCTTTATCTTTTTCGGCACAAAATAAAAAAATTTTTTTATCTTGTTTTTTTCTATACACACCTCCCCCCCTCAATTCGAAATGTTTATCGTCTCTTCTCTTCTAATCGATTTCTAATGACTTCAATTTCTGAATCTAACATTTGACTAGCAAGTAAAGCTCTTTCAAAATTATTATTTTCGTTTCCTATGGTACAAATATTAGGCATTCGAGATAATCAACGTGCTTCATATTTAGTAAACTTCGGTGAATAATCTCATAATTATATTCAGATAGGAATAATTCCCATCTAGCAATTTTTGCATTAATATTTTTCTTATTTAACGTTTCTTTCGCAGCAATGCAATTCGTTACTATGGTAAATTTAATTCCTTGTAAATAAATATGAAATCGTTTTATACTATGGATACTGCAAGAGTTTTAAGCTCAAATGAGTGCAATTTTGATTCGTGGCTATCTGTTCTTTTACTAAAATACATTACTGGATGTAAAACTCCATCCGACTGTTCTTGCAGAAGAACGCCTCCAAATCCTATTGTACCTGCATCCGGAGAATTACTTTCTTTTACTACTCCTTCTTTTAATTGTGGTACTCCGGATCAAGAATAACTTGTAACACAGTAATAATGAAACACGTCTTACTCTTCCAGATGCACAATTTATTCTACCCCAAACTTACAAATCTAAAGCATAGCCTACTGCTATTGATAGCACATCTCCATTTTTCTAGGATTTATGATGATCTTTTAAATAATTTAAATAACCTTTACTTCTATATAACTTACTAACAATAATTTTCACTTGTCATGGAAATCTTCATTTTGTAAAATTTAAGTATCAACACCAGGCATGAGAGCTTCACATTCTTCCTCGGTAAATCCCGCAAAATCTTCTTCGTACGCTGAAGTATTCCGGGTTTCTAAAGAGTCAGATTTATCAGAGCTGTCCAAGGATTTCTGAAGAGGTGAATTCGAGTTACTACGTAGCTTTTTCAGATGCGCCAGGTTCCTTTCGTAGATTCTACCGGAATCAAAATCTTTGACCAAAGCTCTGGGACCCGATCGATCTAAAACAGTATACTTTGTGCTCTTGAATGTGGTCGATAGTTTATTCCCAGGAGTAAGATTTTCCATGAGTACTGTATCGCCTTCCGCAATGTTCGACTCCTTCGCATGACGTCTGGTATCCTCTCTTTCTTTACCTTTTTGTTTGTTTATAAAATCTAGATCACGATAATCAGAGGATGGAGGTGCAGTTTCAATGTCATCAATAGCTGGTAACTTGGACCTTATTGTCCTTCCGAAGCATAACTCTGTCGGCGTCTTTCCAGTCGTAGAATGTGGAGTCGTGTAGTACATAATCAAATAATCTTTCAAATCTTTTTTCCAGTCCCTGCCGAGCCCGTGGCTAATCTGTAACCTCTTCAAGAGTGATCTATTCTGACGCTCCACTAGGCCATTCTCCTGTGGCCAGTACGGTGCAGAATGGTTGAGAACGATTCCGTGTATTTTGCTGTATACTTCCAATTCTTTACCAATGAACTGTTTTGCATTGTCAAGTGTAATAGTTCTGGGATACCCTAAACGGGTAAAAATTTTACTCAAGCGTTCAACAGTTTCATGAGCGGTTATGCGAGACATGATTTCGACTTCTTTGTACCTACTGAAGTAGTCTATAATTACCAAAAGGTATTCGCCAGAAGGAAGAGGACCCATAAAGTCAATAGCGATATCAACCCACGGCTTTGTTGGCAATTGTCTGCGGTGCATTGGGACAGGTCGGCTGGGAAGTCCAACTAGTTGACATCCTTCACATATTGCACAGAATTCCTTTGTGTCTCGATCCATTGATGGCCACCATGCTCGGTCTCGCAGTCGTTTTTTCATAACAGATTCACCCGGATGCCCTTCATGAGCAAGTAGTAACATACGTTGTCGTAGTCGCTTAGGAACAACAAGTTTATTTCCCCTAATCATGGTGTCTCCAATGAATCCCAACTCATTTCGAAATGGTTCAAACGGTTTTGCTAGTATGCTACCCCAGCTGCCAGACCGCAGACATTCTCTAACAGCTGTTATCTCTGGATCATCGCGTGCTGCGTCTTCAATTTCGTCAACATCAATCGCCACAGACTCCTGGATAGCTAGTACCATAAATTTGTTATCCTTCTCGAAGTCTTTAGCTTCATCAGAATGAACTAATCGGGATAAAGAATCTGCGATATTTCCGCTTCCTTTACGATACTTAACCTTGAACGTAAAGGATTGTAGTCTCAAGACCCAACGTTCAATGCGAGCGCATGGTGTGGAAGACGGAGAGAAAATAACTTCGAGAGGTTTATGGTCTGTTTCTAATTCGAACTCACGACCAATCAAATATAACGAAAATTTTTCTACTGACCATACTAAAGCAAGTGCCTCTTTTTCCGTTTGGCAATAGCGCTTTTCAGTACTGGTTAGACTTTTGCTGGCATAGCATATTATACGAGGATCATTGTCGGTATCGTCTGCAAATTGAACCAAGACAGCACCCAACGCAACGGGAGATGCGTCTGCTACGACCCTAGTGCGCAAGGCATTGTCAAAGAAAGCGAGAGTATTGGAATTTGATATCATTTGTTTCAGTTGCTCGAAGCTGCGTTGGTGATCCTTCGTCCAGGTGAACCTATTGCCACTGCATATCAGTTCCCGTAAAGGCGCCGTAATTGTTGCTAAATTTGGGATAAACTTCCCAACGTACGTGACGAGACCCAAAAAACTTCTAACTTCGTCTGGAAAACGAGGTTCACGAAATTTCTGTAGTGCTTGCACCTTTGACTCCGTTGGTTGTATTCCGTTAGCAGAAATAATATGTCCCAAAAACTCTATTTGGCGTGCTTTAAAGATACATTTATCTTTGTTTAGCATAATATTATGATCTTTCAAAACTGAAAGAACTTTGTTCAAAGCCGCATTATGTTCGTCTTCAGTTTCTCCAGATACTACTATATCATCAATATAATTAATGACATTATCACAGCCGGCAAGAATCTGTTCCATGACTTTTTGAAACATTTCGGGGGCACATGACATACCAAACATTAGCCTTTTATATCTGTACAATCCTTTATGACAAATAAAGGTTGTAATAGATCGAGATGCTTCATCCAGTTCAATCTGTATTTTAGGTTTATAATTATCATTATTATTATTTCACAATTAAACTCATTTATTTCAGTATTGCTGATTTACCTGATGAAATGCGTCTTTAATATCCAAACGGCTGAAGAAAGTGGATGACTTGAATCGTGGCAGAAAACTCTCGAAAGTGGGCATCATGTGATGTTCTCTCATGATGGCCTGATTAGCACGTCGCATGTCGACACACAGGCGAAGTTCTCCATCATCTTTGACAATGATTACCAAAGGTGAGACCCATGGTGTTGCTCCTACCACTGGTTCGATGATGTCAGCCATTAAAAGTTGATCCAATTTTTCTTCGATTCGACTGAGGAGCGCGATTGGAGGCCGTCTAACACGTTGAGCTACAGGATGCACGTCGAGGTTCACTGGGATTTTCAGTTGCACGTTCTTCATCTTTGGGAAAGGTCTTCCCCCTAGGGACGTGATTCTGTTGACAGCCGGATCCAAGGCAGAAAGTCCAATCTTCAGCACACCTAAGAGAACTGCTGTATCTTTTCCAAGCAATGGTTGAGAACCTCCTTTGACAACGTAAAATACGACTGTTTCTTGCTTACGATTTCCTCCATTCCCAACAGCAATCATTGATGCGAACACATGAGACACGACGAATGGCTTTGCATCTCGACCGTAACCTCGCAGAACTGTATTTGGAACGTTTCTTGGCGTCCAGCATATGACTCCTTGCGCTAGCATGCTTTGCCAAGTGGTATCATCGATAATATTTTTACTGCTGCCAGAATCTATCAACACACTTCGTATTAAAAAAATTGGGCTACTCGTGTTAAATAAAGTATCACATTCAGTATAAAAATTAGTGAACCTAACGAGACAACTAAAACAAACATTTTCTATACTGACCCTACCTCTGAAATCTACTCTACCTCGAGTTTGCTCTTCATTATCTGCCGCCAACATCTCGGTTTGGGTAACGTCCAAACCTTGAATGGTATTTCTTCGTCGATTGATACGGTCTTGATTCCGCAAGACTTCATTTCTTGGTCCCAAAGTTGTTTGAAACAGCTGATCTTGACTGGTACTTTCACGTCTTCCTATACGCCCTTCGCCCCGCCAAACTTCATGTTGTGCACCAACATTTGTTTCAAATTGCCGGTCTTCTCTCTTGAAGATGTTGCACTTTCTCGCAATATGGCCACGTTGTCCGCAATTGAAGCAATTCGAGATTCTCACACGCATTTGATCATGCAAAAATCTCAATGATCCACATGAAACTGAACTCCTCATTTCCAATGGATTCTTGTACCGAAAAATGGCATTCAGTACCTTCTCTATCGAGTCGCGTCCTGCAGTACTTAGCACCATTTGCAATTGTGGATTCGAGATACCGTTGATAATGTATTTGATCGTTGCCGCTTCACTGAAATTCGCCAATCTTGCCTTCGATACGACGTCGTGAACAAAATTTTCGTACGTTTCTTCTGGTAATTTCATCCTTTTGCCCAAAGAACTATGAACATCAGCTTCATCAAACCTCGATGGAAATGCACGAATATTCTGCTGCTTGAAATCAGTCCAGCCGCAAATGAATTCTTCAACGCCTTCAAACCAGATCTTTGGCACTGGTTCCAGTCTAACCGTAGCATAATGGAAAACTGCTCTGTTCTCCCAGCCGTACATTTCTTTCAGAATTTCGATTTTTCGTAGCCATTTAGTAACCGTAGTTTTTGCTGGATAAAAGTCTGATACCTAGCTGCGAATATCCTCGGTATGCAAAAGAATTGGAGCACGACGAACAGGAACAGCTGCCACTTCATGATCCGTGGTACACCTCGAAAAATTTATTTCAGCATCATTAACTCCGCGATCACCAACAACCTTTTCTTTGGTTTCGGTACGCGTTCCGTCTCCAATTTCTTCAACATTAATTTCTCTTGAAACGTTCGATCTGTTGTCCAGTTGCCTTGAACTTCTGCTTGCATCAGAAAGACTCTCCACCTCAATTGGCCGATTCGGAAGCCCACTTCTGAAAATGAGTAGCTTTTAGATGTTTTACTAATTGCTTCCGCTTCATACGAGGTCTCGAGGTCTAATATATATCAAACATTGATTACTAACTGTCTACAGTAGCTCTTAGTATTCAGGGCGGTGGCCCACGCCGGCCGGCCATACCATGGGCATGTATGGGCATGGCAAAACTGGCCAGGAGCTTTCGCTTGCTCCCTTGTATCGCTGAACTATTCGACATCATACGGGATTTGGTGTCACTCTTTTGAGTTTGGGTTAAGAATCATCTTTATTCAAGAAATCATTTAGTTTTATTCACTTAAGACATATTCAGATTATGTGTAAAATAGTAGGCGTTGCTAGATGACAACTATTATTCAGATGTATTTTCTAATTGGTCTCGGTTGGATCGACTAAGTCATTGTCAAGGTAAATTTGAAAATATTCTAATAAGAACGAAGGGAGAAAGAGTATGACATATATGGAAAAGTGGTGAGATACTGTACGTTATATGTTATTTAAGTCGGTCTCACTCTCAGTCAACTTTTGAATTACCATCGCTTTGTAACTGGTCCATATTACAGTGACGTCACACCTCAGATTTGACAGGTACTGATGGCCTTGTGTTCAGAAACCCGTGTTTGAGAAAAAAGGACGGAGAATACGACGGCTGTTTCTATCTTTTATAATCTTATGGTGAAAAGTGAGGTTATGTTTTTCCGTGCAACAGCTTATAAGTTGATGAAGTTTGTCAGAAGTAGATAATTTATCATCACCATGCGAAGCGCTAGGAGTGGACGGTAATTTATTGCTAGAACGAAATAGACATGAAGAGAAAGTGTATTGATAGTTCCGTATAGGGCAACGGCAGGCTTTGAAAATTGAAAGCTCAAGTTTAAAAACGAGCGGAGGGCTAATTGAACGGTAGTATCCGATCAGGCACATAACCCTTTACCATACTACCCCATGCAGGATAGGCAAGAGGAGGAAATCCCTTATAAGTTATTGAGAAACTATGTCATCCTGGGAATGGTACGATAAGCAGAATTACTATTTCATTTCAATAGAGGTATCGTTCTAGTTTAAGTGGTTCTTGAGTATGGTGTGGAAAGACGAAGAGCGGATCAATATGCGCTCTGACGATGAGAATTTGCTCCCTGTTGTTGACTACAGTAATCTCCGTTTTGTGATAGGGTAACTCCAGTTTTCTGGAGCGAATTTATCCCTCGACTATGTACAAGGAGTGTGTAGCCGTTTACTCCACCTTTTCTACATATGGACTCTCCATAGACTTCTAGGGTGATACCGTCTGCAGAGCCGACAATCCTTACCCCATTAGTAAACTTCAATCTCAACACGCCGCCACACATCATGTTCCATAGCACCAGGCCCAGGATTGAACCTTGCGGAACTCCTGCGGTGACTTTAACACGTTCCTGACCCGCCTTTGTGTTATTTACCAGTACCTGATTCTGGAAGTAGTTTCCCAGAACCCTGTACAGGAACCCAGGAACCCGGAGACATTGGAGCGAGTTTGCAATAGCCTCCCAACTGGCACTATTGAACGCGTTTCTCTCATCCAGTAGTGAACTCCCCGCCTCTTACGTTGGATTGTCACCCGACGGACATGATGGCATCCACCGTTGACTTCCCTTTACGGAAGCCAAACTGATTCAAGGACAGACAGTCCGTACCCTCCGTGTACTTTGACAACCTGTTGAGGATTAACCTCTCCAGCACCTTCCCCGTCGTATCCTACAAGCATATCGGACGGTGGTTTCCCTGTCTTCGGCAGCAATACTATCGTCCGGTGTTCCCAGGCGTCCAGGAAGATGCCCTCGTCCAAACATCTTTGCATCAGCACCCTGAACATTTCGAGAGCCATCGCATTGATGGCCAAGTTCGGTAAGCCATCTGGCCTGGTGCTTTGTTCAGAGGTTAACAGGTTAAATACCTGACGATAATACCATGAAAATGTTCCCACAATGTTATGCGAATACCAAATTGAGGTAAGACAATACCAAAATAGTACCTCTCAGTTATTCCCAGGTATCCCTAATAACTATACCTCATCCCTAGGTTTGGCCTTCCTAGGCTTTGTTGCATCACACACACGTGTTATTACCCGAGCAAAGGCTTATAGCAAAGTGATAACAAGTTCTAATATCTGATTATCACTTTTTGATCACTAAATATGTTATCATTCAGGCTGAATAAACCGCCAAAATAACAAAAAAGATAACAAATTAATATTCGTTGGATAACACAACGTGATGTGATCAAATTACTTGAGATAATATCAAGTTATGTTATGAACATGATATCAAATTCATATACTTATAACTGAAGTAGTGAATCTGATGAATACCTCAATATCATATTCATGACATGCTGGTAATATTCAGCATTCGTCAGCATGCTGGTAGCATTCAGTAACGTTCATCAAAAATCGTCTTTAAAAATTGATAACAGACAATAACAACATTAGTCAATGTTGATAACTAAATTTGTTATGCAATAACAGGTGTGTTCAAAATGATATCTGTGATAACAAAACTTGTTACTTATTTAAGGGGTTTTTTTCATTTTCAAAAAATCGAAAAAAAATTTATTGTTTTGTCTTGAAGAACAACTTCTTGAGAAATTTTCCAAAATTTAGAGATAGAGAAATAGAGATTTGAGCAGAAGAAAGAAAGTTACAGCGCTCCTAGCCCCGCGCCTCGTCCCAGCCCCAAACTAAACTTGAAACTTTAAACGCGAATATCTCGAAATGGTGTTTTTTGCAAAATGACTTTGCGGTGATATGGATTGGCAAAAAACTACTGAACCGATTTTCTTCAAATTTTTTTTAAAATGTTCGTAATGAATTTTGTGTGTGCTTGAATGATCCATTTTTCATGGACACATTTTTATTTCGCCGAAATAAATTTTTTAGTAAACCTCTAGCGACCGAAAAATTCAATTTTTGCATAAAACGTTCCCGTATGCACAACAAAAAAAAATTATATAAACGATCGTTCAGATACACGGAATTACTCTAAACTAATGATTTATTTTTTTATTTTTATGGTTTCAGTTGACCTGTTCGACCTGGGGAGCTATCACCGCCTCAATTAGGATCTAGCCCCTTGTTAAGGCGAATCCCCCACTCCAGCGCCCAGGCGTTGAAGTCTCCCACTATAACCAACGGGTTTCGGCCGGTTAGCTCCGTTGTCGGCGTCCTGACCCACGAGCTTTGCGGCACCACGCATCGCTTTGAGAACCTCGGAGTACTTAGACTCTTCGGTTTTCAGTATGAGGGCCTCACCGCCGTTCCGTTTCCGTAACAGGTTCCGGATTTCCTTTTCTTTTTTGGGTCTATTTAACTTTTTTTCTGATTCAGGGATTATCTCTACCCCGCGAAGGGCCGTTGTTAGTACCCTTCTAAGTACTCCGCCGAGTACTGGGGTCGCCGTGAAACTTGAGCCACCCTCGGCGTTTGGGGCTTCTCTCACCGACGAACTGTTTCCAGCGGTTTTGGTACCGGGGCAAAGCAGTACGGAATAAGCTTTAAATGGTAGAAGAAGAATGAAGAAGATTATCACGGATCTGAACAATCGTAAACCGAACGTATCAGGGAGAGAGAGGGAAAGAGAGAGAAAGAAAGAGAGAGAGAGAGAGAGAGAGAGAGAGAGAGAGAGAGAGAGAGAGAGAGAGAGAGGGAGACATACTAATAGGAAGTGATAAGATAGCCTGATAACATATCGGTCTGGCTCACTTTCAGTTGAGGGAAATTACAATTAAATTTTAATGGGGTTCTAAATTCATTATACATATTTGAAATAGACAATGTTCACTTTTAACGATTTCCAACAACTCCCAAAGCTACAAACTATCATCTCCTTGCCTTTGACTTCGAATCCAGTTGGCTGCTTCATGTACAGGGTGCGCCACAAAATAATGTGAAAATTTGTTCTATTTTTTTCACGTCCATGTGCGTGTTATGGTTGACTTCAGGGTTTTCACACTAGGGTGTGATGTTTTGTAGGCTCGTGCTTCAACATATGTCCAAATCGAATAATCCAACGGATTAAGATCTGGACTGCTAGGGGGCCACAAATCCTTCGGCCAAAACTTCATGTTATCGTTCAGCCATTGTTGGGTTCGATTGGACATGTGTGTGACACGGCGCTCTATCCTGCTGTAGGACAACGTTTTGGTCCTCGGAGAAGTTGGCCTTCACTTGGTCCTTTAAAATACACCAGCCGGATGTTTGGTTTGAAATTTGAATTTCACTTTTTCCGGAACGTTCTCCATTTTCTGCGGTGAAATGAACTGGTCCGTGCGGCTGTTGGCCACAGCATCTATGCTGAAAAGCTTTTCGTCGGAGAACAGGATTATCATTTTTTCCTTCTTCAACAAGGAGAGCAATCTCTTGGAACGAGTCACTCGTAGTTCCTTGACCCGGTCCGTAATCAAGTGGCGTTTCACTCTGGCTCTGGAAAATGCATGCAGGTCTTCTTTGATGATTCTCCGCATGGATTTCTCCGAAATATTGGCTTCCTTTGCAAGTTTGCTTATGGAACGCACCGGGTTGCGAGCAATTTTTGCACGGACCGATTTGATCAAGTTCGGCGTGCGTGCAAAGCGCGGACGTCTGCTTCCCGGCTTCCGCTGCTTAGGACCATCCTGCAGGGACTTTTTTATGCGGTAAACTGTTGTCAAATGGCACCCTACCACCTTGGCAATCTCTTTCGGCTTCTTCTGGGCGATCAACAAACTGGTGATCACTTCTTTCGCGAACATTTTGACGAATTTGCAATAAAACAAATAGAATGTTTGGATGCAGCACTTGAAGGCGAACATAAACAAATACACTTTCGACAGAAATTATTCACTAGCTACACGAATTAACCCAATACTCAAGTTTGAACATTTTCGCATTATTTTCTGCCGCACCCTATACAGCTCCTCTTCAAGTTCCCCGTACAGATAGTATAGTAAATACTGGTGTGTCTGGTTTCGCATGTTACTTTTGACTAAACCCCTATGCCACCAATCGCGCCTTGTATTTCACCATTTCGTTAGTTGCGTTTCGCTTCAGGTTATTCGCCCATCGGTGTTTGACAAGCTTCCGACCTTCGGGTAACATCACAAGCTCCCACGCTCCTTTCATCGCATGTGATTCAATTTCGTCTTCCATAGCACATTTTCGCTAGGTAAGTTGCTTGCAGGTGACCGCTTCCTTCTAGCTGCTTGGCTCCAACTCCTTGGACGTAAGATCACCGACTGCAAAGATCGCTTCGATCAGTCATTTCGGAGCAACTCCTTTGTTCGAACTTGTTGAATACTCGTTGCAAGCTCGTCCAGAGGGAAACCTTCAACTGCCGATTCAAGGCATTCTCGTATAACGTGTTGTCCAACTCCGTGGTTGTATCCTCCCTATCGCCGTGATCCGATTCTGAATCTGTTACGGTGTCCATACCCCCGGCGCCGAGGTCGTTCGTGCTGGACGACGAAAGTTACTTTCCGCTCTCGAAGACTCACATTCCAGGAAATGCCAGCTACTATTCCAGCGACAAGCCGGCCACACCCCCCGAAGTAAAATATAGGTTTAAGCATAAATTTGAAGAAAAAAAAACGTTATGCTATACATCGCCATATCGGACGGAGGGATTTCAAAGACGTGCTTCAAGCCGAGCGGTCTGGCCATCAATCAACAAGTGTACCAGGAGGAGTGTCTTGAGAAAATTCATGCTGGGCATCATGCGGATGGGAAGTACGTCTTCTGGCCGGACAAGGCGTCTTCCCATTACGCCAAGAAGTCGCGGGAGTATCTTCAGAAAAAGATACCATACGTGCCGAAAGAAAGGAACCCGACCAACTTGCCCCAGTGTCGTCCCATTGAGGATTTTTTCGGCTGCCTCAGTGCCCTAGTGTACAAAAATAATTGGCGGGCCAAGGATACGAAGCAGTTGACCACGAGGATCCGGATTTCTATCCGGAAGATGGACGTCAGTGCCGTCCAGCGCTCTTGTGAGAGCATCGCGACAAGTTGCGTCGTACGGCTGACCAGGGCCCCTTCTCCAAAATTCATTGTCGTTTTTTTGAAGAATAAACATTATGTTTTTATTAAAAAAATACTGAATTCGTTGAAAAAAAAATTATTTTTTAGTATATGAGTGAAAAAAATCTCATCTTTTATTGAACACCCGTTATGGCACCCAAAATCACGGTTAACTTCTTTAATATTTACTCGAGTCATTGTCATCACCATCCTCAACATTTTATAAGTAACCTCAAACGTGGAATTATGAAAAACTTTATATGTTTTGTAATTATTAGAAACGATCAAATCATATGTAGTACAAAGGAAATTCACCATGCTCTTTGGACATCTCTAGTTTGCTGTGACTTCGCTTAAAGTCCTATGGTTAAGTCATTTGCTCTTATTCATACGACCTGTAGCACAAATTCCGAGAAAATCTTCCTATAAAGTTGTGAGAAAATGAACGCAAACCTGATAACAATGCAGCAGCACCAGCGCTAAGTCGTCCCACATGCAGCCATATATATGCTAATTAGATTCCAACCCCCCTGAGACAAGCCATGATGCTGTCTTCGACGTTGCTTCTGTTGCTGCTGACTGGAAAAATCCCTAGCTTCGCATGCAGCACGGATCTTGCTCCGCTCCTCCGCATCGTAGCTACATTCCGGTGTCTGATGGCGTATGCATTTCCACCCACCACCAACATTATTCATCTTCATTGGAGATATTCTGCTGACGACGACGACGATGGTGATCATCATTTTGCTCAATTTGGAAAATTCAAAGGAACAAAATTACACACATTTTGTAGGCTAATGGAACGAACACGGCTGTGATAGAATCACTTGCTGAGCGAAGGAAATTTCCGGCAGGATTAATTTTCATATAAATATTCAATGTTTATTAGACTCTTTGCTGGCTTGCATTGCAGAGGCAGGATCGATGGTTTTACCTATGTCTCCCCTTCAGTTCGCAAATGTTAAATATACTGCTAAATTGGTTCGAAAACCGGTTGAAAATAAATGACTAACGTTACTTTTTGCTATTAAAATTTTCAGTTGGTTTTAAAGTTCAATTCATTCATTTAACAACAATTTACTTTATCTAATTTTTTGGTATGGTTTGGTAAAATCGCACTAACTTTTCTGAATTCTTCGTTTGCTATTTTGAACCGTGTTGGATTTTTTTCTCCTCCAATCAACAAATGCAGCCTGTTTTTTGTGAATTCTGCTTGCGGGTACTACCTATCGGTCGCAGAACTCGTGGAATTCTGATGTGTATTAACATGCTTAATGAGTAAGTGCAGATTTCATTTCTTTCGGCAAGCGATCTATTCATAGTTTTGACTTAGAGGAAACTTAGTATGATTGGATAATTTTGTTTTATTAAAAAACGGAATCACATTCTCGACGTATCGCGTACCTAGTTTACAGATTACCGCATGACACCAATTTATTTTCTTAACTCGACACAATTTTATGTAAAGTTAGAAAAATTCCTGTTAACCAAATGATTGCACAGTTTTAGCTCGACTATTTTCGATCGCTCGAATCTTCGCGGATGGAAGCTTGCTGGACAACACACTCCGCAAAAACTCCATCAACTACAGAGAGGGAGAGAGAGTCTTATCCTGAGAGAGAGTCAGACGGGGTACGATCGGGTGACGGTGGAAACGGTCGGGACTTATCCTATATAATTGAAGACGGCACAAAGTTGAATCTTACTTGATGGGGTTGCGATTACTACTGTTCGGAAGTTTCCTGGATCACTTCGCGATCGCTGGAAACATCCGGTATAGTAAGATCGTCTGGTGGGGGAGGAAGGTCATCTTCCGGCTGTGGTTCGTGTTCTTGCTCTTCGGGAATGCTGTGTCGTTCAGTTGCTCGTCGTATCAATCGGAGGCATATCGAACCACGGATGATCCGAAGAAGGTTGATAATTTGTGCCGTGGACATCTCCTCCACGGCTTCGTCATTGACCTAAGATAAAAGGCATTGGTTTGCTAAAACTACAAGATGATTCAATCAAGAACTAACCATCAAAAGTTGATCACCGACTCTCAGTCTACCATCCTTAGCAGCAACGCTTTCGCTGTAGATTGCGCTAATCACAGTTCGATTGGTTTCTGGATCCTGCTGCAAGCTGAATCCCAACCGGCTGTTCCATCCTTTGTTCAATTCAACAGTGAAAATCTATTTGGACACAAATAAAATCATGAAAACTTTGTCCAGCAAACCCGTTCAATTGATCCCCACCTTGTTTCCTTCGCTGTCGATGCCACATCCGTTGAAGTCCAACTCCCGCTCGGTGGTCGGCGTAGTTGTACTGGTTCCGAAGGTGGCAGCCAGGCTTGATTCCGGCGTATCGCTGGTTATGGTTCCGGAAAAGGACGGCGAGGTTCCGTCATCGAGGCTCGCTGAGTAACCGTGACTAGGTGTTTCGTCCTCGTCCGACGTCAGGACGGCGCCTTTCCACTTCATGAGACTCTTTTTGCCTGGATTCGATGAAAGAAAGAAGTTGATGGGTTAATAGACGGTAAAAGTAGATTGAAAGAAATAGGAAGTGCTTTGTAATAGTTTGGGGTTTTAGAGAAACTGGGATAAATGGTGAGTTAATTATTATTGCAACACTTTAGATTGAATGGTAAATCGTCTGTAGGTATTGAAATTAAACTACATCTTAAGATCTCTCTTAAGTACCGAGGCCTTCTCTGAAGTTCAGTGAATTAATCAAAAAATCCGAGGACTTCTCTGAAGTTCCGTGAATTCCTTTGAAGTTTCGTGAGGTTCTTTGAAGTTTCGTAAACTTCTCTGAAGGGGGGACGTGAAAGAGCTCGGGACGGTCGGTGTTGATGTAGGTTCGCTCGCAACTATTTTCGCAGAAATTGACGTGTTTTCGATCAAAATTGAAATCCAAAGTGCATAAAAAGTTTTGCTAAACGTGTTCTGTTTGCTTGTGTGAAAAAAAGTGCATTCCCGATCGATTTTCGGTGGAAATTTTGTATCCAAAGATTGCTCAACGAGTTCTTTTTTTTTCTTTTCGTCCGACGACGACGGGTTACGCAAGAGTGACGTTCTCTTGGATCTATTTCTATGCACGGGTGTGTTTTCTCAATCAAGGTATGTTAGTGTGCTTGGTTGGAGATCGAAACCGCACACCAACTCAAAGGCTCGAGAAGAATCCCGGAGTGTCCCAACACAAACGTGAAATGATGAAAGCATATGATTGTGTTTGTGTGGAGAAGTGAATCAGCTTAAATTTGTATAGAGTGAGATCAGAGCTCGAGTTTCGAGATGCGGCTCGATTGTTTTGTTTTGATTTGCTCGAAGCACTATCGCCAGCGAGTGATAAAGATCAATCTCACTTGAAGTGAGCGGTTAATTTGTGTGGCCCAAGCTTGTGACCGCAGCAAAGGCACCAGTGGCAGTGTTTTATTTTTAACGATGTTGCAGAACTGTAGCTGGTGATGAGGGTATGTGATGCGTTTTGAGAATGGCAACAACGAATAACCGAAGCCGGAGAGGAGCCGGTGAAGGTCTTATCGAAGCTGTCTTGTTTACGGTCTTGCTGTGGGGATTTTTTCGGATGCTTGCTAAGACTGCGGTTTAGCCCAGAGGAGCTCGAATAACGCTACAAATCTCGAGAGGTAGATAAGTTTCTGGAGAAGGATAAACAAGCTTTTAGGAGACAGGCAACAAATAATTTATTTCTACCTTATTTTGAAGATAAAACCTAATATCTAGTATATTTTATCTATTTTGTTTTGTTTTTCGTTATGCATGTCTCTTTTCAGTCACATTGGATCGGTCCATTGCTTTTGGCGGATAGTGCTACATACTTTCAGCGTATCGTTAACCAAAACGAACGAAAGGATTTCTCGGCTTCCTTCAAAGCGAGTATCATGTCAACACCTCCCAACAAACATCGTTGTTGAATTAGAGCTTGTTCAAACAAATTTGGAGAAGCTATTCAGCTATTCTAGAAGAAACAGCTGAATAGTTTCTCCAAATTTGCTTGAACAAGCTCTAATTCAACACCGATGTTTGTTGGGCTTCCTTCCCATTCCCTACTTGACCAGCATTCGGGCACGGCCGGCACTGGTATTGCTGCATAATGGGTCACCAGTTTTTACACATTGAAGATGTATGTTATTCCCTAACATCATCTGTTGGTTCTTTGTGTAAATACAGCTGATCTTGCAATACCGGAATTGCATCTGTGGGCGGTCAATCATGCTCATGCTCAGTTTCGTAAATATCTCTGAAGTTCCATGAACTTTCCTTAAGTTCCATGAACTTTTCTGAAGTTTCAAAGACTTTATTAAAGATCACGTTTATGACGTGACCGTTTATGACGTTCCGAGGATTTCTCTGAAATTCCGTGAACTTCTCTGAAATTCTGTGAACTTCTCTGAAGTTCTGTGAACTTCTCTGAAGTTCTGTGAACTTCTCTGAAGTTCTGTGAACTTCTCTGAAGTTCTGTGAACTTCTCTATAGTACCGTGAGCTTCTCTAAATTAACGCGAACTTCTTTAAGGTACCATTAACTTCTCTGAATTTCCAAGGACTTCTCTAAAGTTTTGTGTACTTCTCTGAATAACTGAGAACTTCTCGGAAATTCTGCGAATTTTTCTAAAATTCTCTCGTAAGGTCTGTAAAAATCTCTCTGAAGCTTCAAGAGATTTTCTCCGTAATCTTATCTGAAGTTTCAATGATTTTTCTGAAATTCATTGAGCTTCTCTGAAGTTCCGTGATCTTTTGTAAAATTCAGTGAACTTCTCTAAAATGCCGTGAATTTCGTAACATTTCGTGAACTTTTTTGAAATTATATAAGCCCCCCTGAAACTGAAAATCCGTGAACTTCTCTGAAATTCCGTGAGCTCCTTTGAAGTTTCGTGAACTTATCTGAAGTTTCGAGAACTTCTCTGAAGTTTTGAGAGCATTTCTGAAGTTCCGAGGATGTATCTGTAATTCCGCGAACTCCTCTATGGTACCAGCGGCCGGATAGTCGTGAAGAAAATGGATCAAAGTCTTCTTTCAATTTTCACACGCTAAACGGAACTATCAATACTTTCTCTTCAATTCTCTTCGTTCTAGCAATAAATTACTGTCCACTACTAGAGCCTCTCATGTTGATGGGAAATTAACTGCTTCTGACAAATTTCATCAAAGATCGTTACTCCGCGCATTTGGAGAATACAAAAAATCAACAAATGGATATAGTTTTTGGCTCAGGAAGTACCAGCAAATCGGTCCAAGCTCGGTCTCAAGCTTAATGATTCGCCCCTAATAACGTAACTCAAACCAACATACCCTCAAATATTGTGTCAAAATAACATAGCGAATTAAAACAAACACAATGATACTAGTACCGAAAAGCGCAAGACTGTGTTTTGCAAGGTACAGACAACAAGGTGAACTTCGGACCTAGGGGCTCTACTACAGTGAACCAATGTAAAATCGCTAGTTTCATATTGATTTTTGATAGTACCGTGAGATTCTCTAAATTACCGAGAACTTCTTTAAGATTCCGTGAACTTTTTTGAACTTATCTGAGGAATGTATCTTAAACTTTTCTCGTAAGATGCAAGGACTTTTTTGAAAATCTGAAGTCTTCTCGAAGTTCCAAGGATTTCTCTTAAGCTCCGAAGACTTATCTGAAGACCCGGGAATATCTTTGAAGTTCCCTGAATTTCTCTATAGTTTATCTCTTAATGTTATTCGATGACTTCTCTGAAGTTCCTTGAACTAATCTGAAGTTCTGAGGACTTCACTAAAGTTTCTTTGAATTTCTCTGAAGTTTCGAGGAGTTCTCTGCAGTTTCGAGGACTTCTGTGTAGTTGCAAGGACTTCTCAAAAGCTCCGAAGGCTTTTCTGAAGATTCGTGAACTACTCTTGTGTTTCTTTCTTAAGTTCACACTTACACACACTCGAATTACCCATGCGCATCTAATTAGCAATGACGCTCTACCTTTTTGTATCTGCTGTGGTATACAGCTGACAGTGGATCATTTTTTGGTCGAATGTAGAAGATTAGAACAAACCAGGAAGTGTAGCGGTATCAGTGGATCTCTGCCTGAAATATTGGCTTGCAACCCCGGAAAAGAAAAGGAAGTTATTCAGTTTTTAAGAGACTGTAATTAGTTCAATGAAAGTTGACTTTTAATGTGCACTCATAACTAAGCTAGCTAAAATTACTTTCTTATCCGACACAAATGCCACCAACGCACAGTGGTCAAAAAGCCGATTTTAACGCTCTCAACTCATAGCTCCCTAAATAGTGGAGCTAGATCGATGGCGTCTTTGGCAAAGTTGATGGATATGACAAGCTTCATATTTTGACGGCATGATTTTTGTGATCACCTAAAAGTGAGATAAAAATTCAACTTTTTCAGGATTCTAAGATAGAGAGTTGATGTTTCCAGCAAAATTGTAGAAAAAGTCAATACAAACAACTTTGCTGAAGACATATAAATCGTATGTAAGGACAATATAATGTTCTACAAAGTTATTTGCAATATCAAAATACGAAATTTTCTGGAACATACTATACCTGTATTATTTCAGTGTGATGAGTTATTGAACTTTTTTCAGTTTTTTTTCGTCGTATTTTCGACGGCTGTACCACACTTAGGAGCAGATAGAGTTGATTACATCTAATAGTACATTATAAGAGCTTTCAAGTGGTGGTTACTTAGCCCGTCCACGACCGTCTGCTGGGGAGTTATGCTCAAAACAAATATCGATGGTTTTACTATATTTCATGATTCAAACAGTACAAAAATTTGCGTTGTCATGGTAACCACACCTTCAAACTAATTATTTTCAGCTGAATTTTACATTTTATTTTTAGTCAATATTTTTTATTCATTATATGTTTTGATAATTAGATTTCTGTTTCAATTATTATTAAACATTTATATTTTCATTGCCGTTTTCAATTTGAATCGCTTCTTTTGCTAACAGCTATTTATCATCTCTGGATTTCAATTAAATTGTCGGAACTGCTCTGACGTTCAAGTTCACGGTAGATATTAAAAATATGACGATCTAAAGCAAGTATATAATCGTTTCACATGGAAGTCGGAATAATCTCCACCTAATAATTGATTTTTCTCTCGTTCTGTACGTTAAGCCGGAAATGTCCTTATGGTCAAAACACTGAATTCCATCTAATGAGACTTCTACAAGATGAGCTGAGATGTTTTCCCACAAACGTAATTACGTCCAAATCACAAATCATTTCGAAATTTACAGTCGAAATCAACATACCTTAAAAATTCACCTTTCATACCCAGATATACGGCAGCCAGCACCTCGAGAATAATTTCTGAAAAGGTTGGCTGCGGGATTCAGAAAAGGCACTGAAGTGACTTGAAGCTCTCGCAGTTGTCGGATACCGCACAGTTAATAACAGTTCTTCCCCAACTGGAATCGTTATCCTCATATAAATGGTGCACCATTATCAAAAGCCACACTAACTCAAATTGCTCTTACTTTTGATCCGTTGGGTAAAATTAATTGAAATTTTGCGTGGACATAGTTTAATGTGTATGTTAGTTGATTTCACCAGAATACCAAAACTCGAGCTGGACGCGTGTTTGTGTGTGTGTGTGTGTGTGTTTTTTTTTTTTTTTTTTTTTTTTTTTTTTTTTTTTTTTTTGTGTTTTTCCACGGGTCTAACCGATGATATCAGACCGCCATTCATAGTTGCTGGTAGCGTAGCCTGCGCAATGTCACTGCAATAAATTCATCAGCTTTCTTTTACAGGGTACGGCAGAAAATAATGCGAAAATTTGTTCTATTTCTTTAAAATCGCATTTTCAACTAATTCAAGCAATAATATCAACATTTTCGAGTGCAGTTATCTTTATAAAGTCCTTTTAAACAAATTTATTCAATGTGTCCTCCATTTTTATTAACAACATCCTCGAGCCGACGCCGGAAGCCAGAGCATGCCTTTCGGACCTAGTCCTCCGACATTGACTGCCATGTGCGTGTTATGGTTGACTTCAGGGTTTTCACACTAGGGTGTGATGTTTTGCAGGCTCGTGCTTCAACATATGCCCAAATCGAATAATCCAACGGATTAAGATCTTGGCTGCTAGGGGGCCACAAATCCTTCAGCCAAAACTTCATGTTATCGTTCAACCATTGTTGGGTTCGATTGGACGTGTGACACGGCGCTCCATTCTGCTGTAGGACAACGTTTTGGTCCTCGGAGAAGTTGGCCTTCACCCAGGGAAGCACTTGGTCCTTTAAAATACCGATATACACTTCGGTATTGATTTTAACTCCAGCATCAATGAAAACAGGCAGCATTTCAAACCGTTAGACGCCAACAAGCCAAACGTCATGACACCAGCCGGATGTGCCGGATTTGAATTTCACTTTTTCCGGAGCATTTTCCATTTTCTGCGGTGAAATGACCGGTCCGTGCGGCTGTTGGCCACAGCATCGATGCTGAAAAGCTTTTCGTCGGAGAACAGGATTATCATTTTTCCTTCTACAACAAGGAAAGCAATCTCTTGGAACGAGTCACTCGTAGTTCCTTGACCCGGTCCGTAATCAAGTGGCGTTTCACTCTGGCTCTGGAAGATGCATGCAGGTCTTTTTTGATGATTCTCCGCATGGATTTCTCCGAAATATTGGCTTCCTTTGCAAGTTTTCTTACGGAACGCACCGGGTTTCGAGCAATTTTTGCACGGACCGATTTGATCACGTTCGGCGTGCATGCAAAGCACGAACGTCTGCTTCCCGGCTTCCGCTGCTTAGGATCATCCTGCAGGGACTTTTTTATGCGGTAAACTGTTGCCAAATGACACCCTACCACCTTGGCAATCTCTTTCGGCTTCTTCTGGGCGAGCAACAAACTAGTGATCACTTCTTTCGCGAACATTTTGACGAATTTGCAATAAAACAAATAGAATGTTTGGATGCAGCACTTGAAAGTAAACATAATAAAATACACTTTCGACAGAAATTATTCACTAGCTACACGAATTAACCCAATACTCAAATTTGAACATTTTCGCATTATTTTCTGCCGCACCCTGTATTACAGAGATAGCGAAGTGAAGAGGTGCGATGATTGTAAGGAATGGAAAACAGGGTGACACTTATCATATTCATTGTGCTCATAATTAATACAAATATAATCGAACTAATAAGGGAGCGCCGTGAATTTGCATTAGTTTCATTCGTTAATGCTATTGTTTCGCAACGCGTTGATTCAGTAGAACTTTTTTCTAAGCTTAATTTTTACATTCCATCCCAGCAATTTCGACATAGAAATATATTTACTACAAGCCATCATCGCACAAATTACGCCAAATTTGGACTTCTAAATCAGATGATGGCAACTGACAATAAACACGGAGAAAATGTTGACTTTAATATGACAAAAACAAAACTGAAGCAATACTTCAATTCAATTAGATAATCTAATTATTAAAAATGTAAACCTGATAGGTAAGTTTTCTAAGGCTTACTATATATTTAAGAAGTGAAACATAAAATGTTACTTTCATTTCAACAAAACGGTCTACTACTGATTGAAGACAAATAAATGAATAAAGAACCAAGACATAAACGCTGACAACCATTCGAAGCACACCGCCGACGGCAAACATTCCCACAGCATAGGAAACTTACCCATGCGACAATATATAGTACTTTTCCATTCCGTGCGAACTAGCAAAGATCGATCAATTAGAAGCGACGCCTCTAACTCTCTCTCTGATAGATACCCATCTCAAGTCTACAATAATGAAGTACTACAATAACCAGAAACTGTTTGAAATAAAGAACTACAGAGAGTTTTACATGCATCTTGAGGAAACTTGAACGTGTTTCTGTTCTAGAAAGATGATCACAACTCTTGAAAAGACAACGTGGTGTAATGAATGGTGATCAAGTTAAACAGTGTTCCAAATACTCAAAATGAACAATGAGCGGTGATTGGAAAATTCAAAGTAATAAATTAATGAGAAGCTCAAATTTCCCAAAAGAAGATAAACAATATTTTCAAAGAAGCTATAATAAAACTCAAGCCAAACTCCTGCTCTGTGACAAACAAACTGAACGAGGTGACAAAGATTCGACAATTTGGATCAAACAACCGGAATTAAAAATGAATAAAAATTGGTGATTTAAATAAACAAAATATGACATTCACACGCATTACTGTTCGACACAATTTTCATACTTACACCCTTTAAATTGGCCTGCACTGAATTAAATTGCAACTGTGGCATTTGAAAATAATAATTTATTCTGTTTTTGGTTGCACCTGTACCCATACATATATAAAAAAAAGAGAAAAAAATCAACTAAAATTTTGTTCATAAAACCAACAATGACGTAATGATGTTTGCAAAAATTATAAGAAATTTCAAAGTATTTAAATATTGTAATTGACACAAAAGACTCTTTTTCAACTTCTTTACTCCGCCATATCAGTAGATTTCACCCAACAGGCAATTTCAATCAAGTCATCGTCAGGTCGAAAATCTCCAGCTAAACGAAGCATCATCCATTCAGCAAATCGTTATCAAAGTTTCCAGCAGACCGCATCTTCATTTCCATTCCCGTCTTCCCAAGGAAACTGGCAAAAGTTTTCCTCCCCTCATCGCACATTATCTTCCGCTCACTCAACAACCTACGAACTAAGGCACCAGGATGATCTGCCGATCATCGGTCGCGGTTACTTTGGGCAAACTGTAATTACAATTATCACACCCCTCACTCCACCATGCTGAAATCAGAGTCAACTGTCCCGTCTCAAAGATGCAAAAAAAAAGATGAACTTTCTTACCTCCCAAAACCACCCCGGAGGCAACAACCTGCCTATATCCGCTCGATTTCATCTCTCACGGTCGGCCACCGGCGACCCACTTCCTGCCTACCTACTGCATCTTGTCGGAAGTGAGCCAGGAAGTGCGAAAACTTTGCAAAAATTTTCGCCCAACATAAAAGACGACATCATTTAAATAAATTTACAATCCCCACACCAACACCTCCGAACGCACCCAATGGAGTAGGAATTTTGCCTCACCGACAATAAAAGCGAGGGGTAAACCTTTTTCCTCTATTCCTGTCGTCGTTGGAGCGCAGGAATGGGTGCACCGAGGATACTTCCGGAGATAGTTTTCTGAAGAATAAATCGATGCAGAAAAAGTTTTGACCCCAAAGTTTTCCAGCCGGTTGGGTGACCAGTACGAATGGAGGAAGATCTACACCCAGTATCAGCAATAATGATTGGAATTTGCCAAGATGGTCTTCTGCCGATGCCCGGAAACCATGGAATACTTTTTAATGAGTTTATTTCCAAAACGAAAAAGGTAAGTTTCTGAACTATCAAAATAGGACAAATGGGTTGACTATGAATTGAAAGTTTTACGCTGGCCTGCCCAAGGCGTTCCGACCCGGTAGCTGACTGATAGCCTTAATTGAAACCCATAAAACTAAACCAAGGACATATTACTTTGGATACTGACCTCCTTTCTCCACGGCATCCACCACCTCGCTGACGTTCCCGTCGGTTTCCTTCATAGGCACGTTCACCGAAGAATACAGCGGAGATTTGTGAGCGAAGTGTTTTACATAGATGGCATCGGTCGAGTCGGCATTTAGGTCGTTTTCGGTTTTACATGCCACCAGGAATGTTTCGCAGGGAAGGCTAATGAATTGGTCACTGCCGGGATGTGCCCCGTTGGTCCCAATCGGATCGCCGTTCAGGGCATACATCGTCGGAGCATCCAGGGCATCGTTGTCCAGGTTGTTCAGCTCGTAGGCGTTCGCATTCGCGACTGCTCGGAATCGGAAAGATGGTGGTGAAATAATTATTTTCGGATTGATAGCTTCAACACACTTACCAGAAAATTGAAACCTCGGCTTTCGGGAAGACATTGGAGTACTCCCGCTCTCACCCGCAAGGTTAAGAAAGTTAGGCCTTTTCTGCTGTCCGTCGTCGTTTTCATATAAACTTTCGATATCAATCTCATCATCACAGTAGTATGACTCGTCCAAATTCTCCTGAACCATCGCATTGCCCGCCCCGCCGCAAGATCTACACGAACCGTTATGGAACAGTCCTCCGGGAACCATCTGCATCGAACCACCCTGGCTGATAATTGTTGACGTTTCTGAATCCGAATAGTTGGACATTTCACCTCCGGAATGTTGATAGCCGTGATTGTCGAAGGTTCGCTGTTGTTGCTGGGGTAATCCCCTCCGTAGTCTTCGTGGCGATGCGTTACTCGACTTAACCGACGAGCTCGTCGATCCACTACCTCCACCTGAATTGATCGTCGCTATCGACTGCTTTCGATAAGCTATATCCGTCAGAAGGTTCAGCGCTTCGGGTCTTAGATTTGGTTTCGGTTTCCCCGTTCCGCCGACCGTGGAAGTGGAGTCCGATTTTGTCAGCATATTCTCTCCATCCATTCGCCGTTCGCCGAGCGTGGGTGACTGGGCGGAAAGTGGGGTCTGGGCTTGGTCCCGATACAGGCGTAGCTTGACTACTTCAGCTGCCTGTCGGAGGAATATCACAGCCTCTTCGTGGGTCATCTGCGAGATAGGAACATCGTTCACGGCCATAATTTTGTCACCCGGTTTGATGCGGCCATCATTGAGCGCCGGGTCTCGCACCAAAGCGCGGACACAGTGCCCCAGTATGGACTCGTCTTCCTTGCGAAGGGTGAATCCTAGCGAGCCCTGCTGCTTGGTGAGGATGATTTCGAACTCCTGTGGAAAGGGATAATGAAAGAGGAATTGTGAATGGGGACTCTTTTATAGTGAAATTAAGTAATGGCGCATGAAAGTCGAAAAGAATTACGAAAATGATACTTTTGCATTCTGTATGCTCGAGAAGTGTAAATATGTAATGGCAGTGGCATTGGAATCTGACTAGTTGATGTTGCTAGGATGGTTTCCAATTTACGGGCAGTGGCTGTGACTGTCAAATCATTTACGTGCTTTTTTTTACTTCTTGTGGAATCGAGGGTTTTGCCTTGAAAATAATTGTTGTGTGTGTTGTTTGGGAAGGTCCATTAAGGGTCCATTAGGGTATGGGAAAACGTGGCAATCCATAAAAACAATTTGAAGGTCTATACAAAAAACGTGACAAGGGGGGTGGGGGTGGGGTTCCCTTTCTAGATTATCGAGATTTTCAGTCTCGGCCTGGTTCGTCTCCCGTCGTAGTCACTCAAACACCGCTTTTGGGCATTTTCGTTACTTGTCCGGAGGTGAGACTCGAACTCGTGACTTTGGCGTGAGAGGTATGGATGCTAACCACTACGCCGGAGTCGCCCCCGAAACAATAATTGATAATGTCGTCAAAATCGAAAAAAATTAAATGTATAGTTGTCACTTGCAGAAAGTAAGACAGGGATAAAGGTCGTGTCAGGGTGTACGTAACTAGAACATTTAGATTACTGCATTGATGGTTGGTTACCTATTGAACACATCCCAATAAAGGAAATCGAGTTTAAAATTCTGGAAACCAATTTCCAATAGTGAACTCTTTTGCTATTTGCTATTAATTTTCAATATTAAATTTAAACAATTTTTCCATCGTCGGCTGGCTATTTCGTCTCTCTAATATCTTTTGCACATCGGATAGCCATCTTAATTCATTTAGGATTCAAGCCACTTCCGATTTTTTACTGATTTGTATTTTTAAATTTATACTATCTGATAATTCAAAATATCACAATATTTTTTTTTATTTTTATTTTACGTCGGCCTATTTCCTCACATGGTGACAATCACCGACGCCAGGAAGACGACTCCACCACCTGGACCCTACTTAACGACTCATGAATATGAGCCGGGACCAACGACTTTAGTTCCCTTCCGAAGGAAGACGTGACCAAATTTTTTCGCCCCCGAAAAACCACCGACGTCGACTGGGATTGAACCCAGACCCACTGAGGTGCCAAGTAGCAGTCACGCTTACCACTACACCACCGATGCCGGCTAAATATCACAACATGAAAATATCAAAATATCAAAAAATATCAAAATATCAAAATATCAAAATATCAAAATATCAAAATATCAAAATATCAAAATATCAAAATATCAAAATATCAAAATATCAAAATATCAAAATATCAAAATATCAAAATATCAAAATATCAAAATATCAAAATATCAAAATATCAAAATATCAAAATATCAAAATATCAAAATATCAAAATATCAAAATATCAAAATATCAAAATATCAAAATATCAAAATATCAAAATATCAAAATATCAAAATATCAAAATATCAAAATATCAAAATATCAAAATATCAAAATATCAAAATATCAAAATATCAAAATATCAAAATATCAAAATATCAAAATATCAAAATATCAAAATATCAAAATATCAAAATATCAAAATATCAAAATATCAAAATATCAAAATATCAAAATATCAAAATATCAAAATATCAAAATATCAAAATATCAAAATATCAAAATATCAAAATATCAAAATATCAAAATATCAAAATATCAAAATATCAAAATATCAAAATATCAAAATATCAAAATATCAAAATATCAAAATATCAAAATATCAAAATATCAAAATATCAAAATATCAAAATATCAAAATATCAAAATATCAAAATATCAAAATATCAAAATATCAAAATATCAAAATATCAAAATATCAAAATATCAAAATATCAAAATATCAAAATATCAAAATATCAATATATCAAAATATCAAAATATCAAAATATCAGTATATCAAAATATCAAAATATTAAAATATCAAAATATCAAAATATCAAAATATCAAAATTTCAAAATTTCAAAATTTCAAAATTTCAAAATTTCAAAATTTCAAAATTTCAAAATATTAAAATATCAAAATATCAAAATATATATTAAAACATCAAAATCACAATCTAACAAAATATCACAAGTCTTTCTCCAGGATCTAGAATCCAGAATGCCGATTCTCGTTTTTCATTTGAAATCCTATTTTTCATGTATTTCCAATGGCCCATTCGACAACTTCCAGTTGTCATTTTGCATTTCGAATTTTCTATATCACAAATCTTTTCTGATACCTCATTTCCAGTTTCTCATGATTCATTTCTCATTTTCCATTGAACTTTTCCTATTTCATTTGTTACATTCATCCCATTTCTCATTTCCCATTTCTTATTTTCCATAGCCCACTATCCACTTCCCATTTCCTATTTCCCGTTTTCCATTTCGCAAGCCCCATTTATCATATCCCATTTCTTATTTCTTATCACCTATTTTCCATTTTCTCATTTTGAGAAACATTTCCTATGTGCCAGCTCCATTCTGAGAAACAATACCCACTTTCCTATGATTTAACGAATTGTTACGTACAATTCAAACAAAGCGAAGTGTAAAGAAATGCCAAATTTCAACTTCTTAATTAAAAATTCCACCAACTTCTCCCAATTTTATCAAATGCCTCCAAGTTCTTTCAAATGTCCGCTAATTCCAAAAAACTCCATCATATTCCACCGGATTCCAAAAATTTCTCATTTCTTCTTTCTCGTTTCCTATTTCACATTATCTTTTCTCATTTTGTGAAACATTCCTCGCGTCCCATTTCCATTTTCAAAAACAATGCCAATTTTCGTAATCGCTGTTTTAAGTTTTATGAGTTGTTACTTACAATTAAAAAAATAAGCAAAGTAGACAGTTTCAAATTTCTCGTTCCAAATTTAATCTAATCTCTCCAAATTCGATCAAATTCTCAACATTTTTTAAAATTCCACAAAGTTTCACCAAATTCCAAAACATTTCACCAAATTCCACAAAGTTCTTCCAAATTCCACCAAATTCTTCATAATTCCACGAAATTCCATCGAATTCCATCAATTACGTTGAATTCTACAAAATTGCACCAAATTCTTCAAAATACCAAAAATACACCATTTTTTTGAAATTCCACAAAATCCCATCAAATTTCACCACATTTTTCGAATCGAACATATACTACCAAATTCCATAAACTTTTCGATTTCCATTTCCCAAACCACATTTACCATTTTTCATTTATTATTTCCCATTTCCTAGATTTTCCTTTTTTTCATTTTGGGAAACAGTTTAGAAATTTTGACCTCCGAATTCGAAAACCCACCTTACTCCTCCTAATTCCATCAAATTCAATCAAGTTTTTCCAAATTCCTACAAATTCTACCCAATTCCACAAAATTACAACAAATTTCACAACATTTCACAAATTTTCTCAAAATTCTTCCAAGTTCCAAATGTTACAAAAGTTTACTAAATTTCACCAAATTTTAGCGAATTATATGTTCCATCGAATTTTATAAAAAATAGCCAAAAAAAATAATTCTACCAAGTTTCTCCATATGCCAACAAATTCTTTCATTTTCCACCAAATTTATAATATCACCAAATTCACAAAAACTCGCAAAAATGCCCCCGAATTCCCCAGAATTCCCCCAAATCCCATCAAATTCCATCATATATCATCAAATTTCACACATATCCACCAAATTCTACGGAAGTGAACAAATTCTAAATGCCATCAATTTCTAAATAGCACCAAATTACATCAAATTGTATTAGATTCGATCCAATTTCACCAATTCAAAAAATTCGATTAAAAATCCACCATATTCCAGCAATTTACACAATATTTCTCCAAATTCCATCAGAGTTCCCCAAGTTCCCGCAATTCCACAAAATTCCTATAAATTTCAACAAATTTCACGAAATTTTCCGCGATTCCACCAAATTCCAACCAATTTCATCAAATTTCACCACATTTCACAGAATTTCACATTTAATTTCTAAGTTCCAAGTTCCTTGTACCGAATTTCCCCAAGTTCGAAGTAGCATAGCATTTTCCGACCATACACAATCCTGGGTTGGCTGTTGTAGAACGATGGAAGCGCCAGAAGAAGTGCCTCAGAATTTTCCCAAGTTCGAAATTCTGAAGAATCTGAATTATTCAACATCTTCAAATTATTATTCTCAGAAGTAAAATTTTAAAATCTCCAACTGTAGAATAGTTAAAATTTCCAATTCTCAAAATATCAAATATTCTGAATTAAAGAATCCTCCAACTTTAAAATCCTCCAAAATCCATTTTCTCCTATTTCCGAATACTTTAAAATTCAATCAACTCTTAAATTTCTTTATTCAACATTTGTTCCAAATTCTGCAAATTCCTGGCTTTCTTATTATGATCCTCCAAGTTCTATAGTATCTAAATTCCAAATTCCTTAAATCCCAAATTCAGAAAATTCCATTTTCTCCAATTTTCAAATTCTAACAATACCAAATGTTCGGAATTCAATTTTCTCCAAATTACAAATTCGCCGAATTCCAAATTGAAGGATTTCCAAATTCCAAAATTCTCCAAATTAAATTTTTTACAGTTTCCTGAATTCTAATTTATTAAAGATTACCAAATTCTCGAAATTCCACATTCTTCTGACTAAAATTTTTCTTAATTCCAAGTTCCTAATCCAGAATTTCGAAAACGAATTTCAAACTTCTTGAATTCCGTTTCCTCAAAATTCCAAATAAACTCAACTTTGAATCCTCCAAATTTCAAAATCTCCGCATTGCAAATTCTCTTATTTGAGATTCCAAAATTTTCTACACTTAAAAATATTCTAAATTCCAGTTTTCCCAGAAAACCATTCAAATTTGTCATTTTTCAAATTCCAATCCCTCGGAACTCTTTTTTTTTTTTTTTAATTTCTAACCCTCCTTGCTCAAAACTCCTCATATTCAAAATAAAAAGTTCGCTATGCACCAGAATTTCTAAATTCTTAAGTCTCTAAACATCAAATTCATCAAATTTCAATTTCCTTAATTCCATGTTCTCCAAAACTCCATTTTCTTCCAATTCCAATTTTTTTGAAATTCAGATCCTTCAAGTTAAGGTCTTGAAATTACAAATATTCACAGCCCAAACTTTCCCAAAAAGTCGGCAAAGTCCAAATCCTTCAATTTCCACATGATTTTAATTTCTTTATTCTTCCAATGTAATACACTCAAAATTAACTCTCCAAATTCTAAGCCTTCCCAATTTAAAAATCCCCAAATTCCATACTCTTCATATTTTCAGTTTTCCAAATTCAATATGTTCAAATTCCAAATACTACAAAATAACATGCTTCAAGTTTCAAATTCAATTTTTCATGTCTCTGTTTCCAAATTTCAAATTTTCCGTTAGGCAATTCACAGTCTCTTCTCTCTTTTACTTCCATATACTTTTGATTTCACATTTTTTAATTTCCAAATTTTCCAAATGCCATAAAATTTCAAATTTCTTTAAATCTAATTTTCACTCATTCTTTAATTTTCCTTACTCCATATTCTCCAAATTCTATTTTCAGAATCAGAATACAAGTAAGTCAAATTTAAAATTCTCCGAACAACAAGCTCTCCTAGTTTTGAATACTTTCATCTCTACAAGTATTCAATTTCTAAATCACCAAAATTTCAAATTCTCCATATTCCGAATTCTCTTAATTTGAAATTCCCTAAGTTGAAAATCCTTCCATGTTTTAAATTTTATTATTTCCAAATTTTGCAAGTTACAAATTTTCCAAATTTGTCAAATGCCAAACTCTTAGAATATCGAATACCTTAAATTTAAAATTCTTCAAACTACAAACTTTGAATTCCAAATAACAACCTTAAATTATCCAAATATCTAACTTCTCCGGGTAAAAATTTCAAATACTTCAATTTCCATATTAAACAAATTCCATACTCAGGAAATCTCAAATTTTCCTAATTTTAAAGTCTCAAAATCAATATTCTTCAGATTCGAAGCTCTTCAACTGCAACAATTTTCATGTTCCACCTTCTCCTATTTAAAAATTCTTCTAGTGTGAATCTTAAATTCTCCAAATTATTGATTTTCAGAAATCAAATTCCAATTGTTTTAAATTCCAAACTTTCTACATTGAATTTTTTTCATGTATTAAAAATTTTCAAATTAACAAATTCCTCAAATACAAAAAAATCCAAATTCCATATCCTCTTTGTTTACATTCATCCACATCTCAAATTTTAAATTTCCTATGATCCAAATTATTTTACTTCCGAGTTTCTTAGATTACAAATTCTCCAATCTCATATTTTTCAAATCACAAACTCTCCAAATTCCGAATTCTTTGTATTTTTATACCTCCTCATTAAAAACTCTCCACAGTGCAAATTTCCAAGTCTTTAAGTTCCAAACAATTTAAGTTCCAAACTCTCGAAATTTCATCCAAATTCCAATTTTTACAAAATCCCAAATGTACCAAAATTCAATTTTTCAAAATGTAAAATTTTATCATTAAAATTTCCTTTAAAATTAAAATTTACCTTGTTCCGAATTATTAAAATTAAGAATGTGGTACATCTTCCGAAATTTACATATCAATTAATTTCCATCTCATTGAAAGTCCATATTCTTCAAATGCCACATTAAAAAAATTCCTATTACTTGAAATTCCACACATTTCTAAAATATAAATGCTCTTAAACGAAACTCTCATGATTCCAAATTCTTTATCTCAAAATTTGGTAAAATATTTTCCAAATTCCGAATTCTTTCAATTTCTATTGCTCCTTATTATTAACCTCTCCTTTATTTTTTCTTCACTACATACAATCCTCACCACAACCCATCTTTAATTTTTTATTATTAAAAAAAAAAAAAAAAAAATTTTTTTTTTTTTTTGTTTTTTTTAAATATTAAAAAAAAAAAATTCAAAATACCCTAAATCCCAAAAAAACAAAAAATATATTTTTTAAAATTTAAATTTTCATTTTTTTATAAATATTATAAAAAAAAAATTATAATATAATTTAAATTTTATTTTTTTTAAAATTTTTTCATTAAACAAAAGAAAAACATTCGTTATATCAATTGAAATTTCCATCAAATTCAAAATGTACCTTGTGCCGAACTATCCATATTCCAAATATTCCATATTCTCAATTCTGGAAATTCTATATTATTTAATATCCATATTATTGAAAACCCAAATTCTTTGAATGCCACATTCTAAAAATCCTAATTTGTAATTGTAATTGTAATTGTAATTGTTCAGTGTATAGTCCGTGCTTTCCTGCTAAGATTGCGTATCCGGGGACTCACCCCCAGGTCTATACACCTACAGTCCTTCCCGTTGCACTCGTCAGCTCGTGCGATACTCTAGACTCACATGGGTGGTCGTATCCGGGTCCTCCACTGGGTAGGCACAAGTGTCCGTCCAGTTTCTGGTACATTAATTATCTATTTTTATGCCTCAATGAAGTACTAATGCTTAAAAAGTTATAAGAAAACCTGTGTGAAAACAACTAACTAGTAGTAATTGGTATTGCGCTCAATTGGCCATTATAATGAAGATTTTATTCCGACCTCTTGAAAATGTTTCAAACTTTTGAGAGTGGTACTAATGTCCATATTTGTACCTTTTAGATTTTGGATTATTAGTAACATTACATGAAGCTTTCTCATTAAATGTCTCTCTCAACAACCAGATGGCAGCGTGGAAGGTGCCCTGTATTGGCCAACAAATTCTCTGTACAACCCTTCCCTTATACATCCAATCCCAACACTTCATCACATCCAAATGCTTTCAAAAGGTCGGTATCGGATGCTTTCATGTCTCGTTGGCTGACGATTCCCTTCCTGGTTCCCTCGGCTGGACAGCTGATATTTATTATCGACCCCTGTGATCCTATCAAAATGTATTCCAAATACTCTGATTTAGCTAAATTGTTCTCAGAGTCAAAAATAGTAACGTTATGAGTTTTATTGACCTTTTGACCTACAAGTTAAGTATTTATTGCTCTATGATAGTAATTTTTATGCCTAACTGAATTATTATTACTTAAAAAATCTGAGGAAACCCGTGTGTAAAACGGTAACATTTAGTAGCATTCCATAAACCCATATTACTAAACATTTATTCCAACAACCAAACAAAAACGTAGAAGGCGCCCCGCATTGGCCAACAATAAATTCTCCTTCAAGCACTCCCCTTAACCATCCAAACCCAAACCTTTTTAATGAAAAGCTATATCTGATGACCTCAGTCGGCTGTTCTACTAAATAGCCCCTTAATCTTGTAATGTTACTGGTCTATACTGTTACTGTCACCCTTTATTGTTAGTGAGTACATATAATGTTTGAAGATTAATTATTGGTTTGATCTATAAACAAATCATCTGAAAACTCATTTCTATTTATCTCTTCCACTCGGCTACTCTCAATGTATACTTCCCTAATCAGTCCCTCCGCATAACCTAACTCACAATCCACCGATTCCAAAGTACCAGAGGAATTCCCACCGCCTAACATGCAAATGGGCGGAATGTTACAACTTGGAATTGTAACAGAAATCGATGAATAAACCCTCTCAGTTTTAACGCTAATATGCTATTATGATAAATTTAGAAGCTCATAACTGCATGCTAGGACTTTGCAAAAACTTAGGATTTGGAAATTTGTGTCGCTTAACAAATTCTCAAACAAATGTGCAAAAGCACGTTGGCCAATATTTAGTGTCAACCGGTGGGTACGTGTGCTCTACTCCAAGTTCCCTTCTTTCAAACTCACCTTCAGTTCAATTTACCCATTGAGTTGGACACATCACAATAGAAAATATTGTGATGGAGCACGGACGTTAGGTTACTAGATGTATGCAACATACTCTATAGCCTATTTAGGATTATATCTGAAAAATCCAAATTTGGCACACCCACCAATGCCACATTCTAAAAATCCTAATCTCTCCAAATTCTATATTTTCTAAAATTTACATGCCTCACTTACCTGATTTTCAAGATTTCACATTCTTCAAATGACATGTTTTGTAATAAAACTCCAAATTCTGAATCATTTTAATTCTCATTTCCCCTTATTCTAAAATTCTCCTTTTTCATAAAACAATTTTCAAAAATTCGAATGACTCAGATTCCAAATTCTCCAAACTCTCATAATGTGTAAAAAATATCCTTATTCCAAACTCTATGAATTCATAAATCCCCTTAATTAAAAATTCTTCTTATTCCATATTCTTCAGACTCCATAATATCAATCCATCCAGACTATCCAAATAAATCAAGTTTAAAAATATTCGAAGCACAAACTCTCCTAATTAAAATTCCTTAAATTCTTCATATTCTTAATTATCGTTATCCCAAAAGCTCCAAATGTAAGGTTTTAAAAATTCCAAGTCTTCTTATTTCAAACTCTCCCAGTTCCAAATTCTTCAAATCTCAAATTTTAAAATTCATGGGGAATTCCCATGGGTCCTGCCTTACCTCAGTCGGTGAAGGCGCAGCTACAAAGTAACACCATACTGGAGGTGGCTGGGTTCGATTCCCGATCTGGTCTTTAAGGAAAATTTCTCGACTCCCTGGGCATAGGGTATGATTGTACTTGCCACACAATCATACTAAAGCAAAAATGGTACCTGGAATCGAAAGCTCTCAATTAATAACTGTGGAAGTGCATTAAGAACAGTTGAGAGCAAGCAATAAGCGAATTGCGAAAGCAATAAAGCTTGAAAGGCTAAGAAAGAAGAAGAACTGGAATTTTTGTCTGAATTTAGAATTTAAAATTTTACAAACTCCAAACTCTCCTTTTTCTAATTTCAATTTCTCCATATTCCAAATCCTCCAAACTCTTCAAATTCAATAAATTCTTCAAATTCTTCATATTTCTCAAAATCCAAATTCTCCAAATTATTGAAATTATCCATATTCTATAAATTCTACAAATTACAAACTCCTAATTTCCAATTCGAATTTCTCCAAATTCCAATTTGACCTGATTTTATGTTCTCGAAATTCCAAAATCTTCAACTTTCTCAAATTGCAGATTTTTTAAATTCGAATATCTTCCAGTTTGAACATTTTTTTGATTCCAATTTATTCAATTTATGAATCCTCCAAATTCCAAGTACTCCACTCCCAAATTCTCCAAATACAAAATAAAAATTTCTATTCCTGTAAATTTGATTTTGGAATTGACTTCCTACCTCTATCATTTTGTTCTTCTGTTTTCTGGCTGTTGAATTTTGATTTCTGATCGATGACATTAGAGTTTGTAGTTTTGACCACGTCTCGGACTTACTATTTCTCACTTCCATGTTTTGAATTCCTTACTCTGGTTTGTAATTTCCAAATTCAAAATTGTTTCGATTTCCATCTTGTGTCTTCTGACTCCTAGTTATGAAGTAATCTACACATCTGCCATCTTTAAGCTTTGGATTCTTGTCTTCTGATTTCTGAGTTCAAATTCACGGGTGTTAGTATATTCGGTGAAGATGAAACTATAAAGCAAGACTGGGGCAAGTTTGTTGAATTTTTCGCTATTATTCCAGCATCTGAATATAGATTTCAAACTTCTGACGTTCAGTTTTTGACTTCTATGACTTTGTTTCATATTTCGGCTGATGCTGTATGACTTGTTACTTTTGAGGAGGAGCTTTGCTTCTGCTTTTTGATTTCTGACATTCGAGACTTTAATATTTTTATGATGTTGAATTTCGATTTGACTTTTGATTTCTTATTATTGATATCCGATTTCTAAGAATTGATATTTACTTTCTTTTTCTCATAGTTTCTTAAATTTGATCGCTGATTAAAATTGTTTCCCGATCTTAAAGTTTCTGACTTCCGAGCTCAAGTTTACAGGACCTTCCAAAGTTAAGATTACAGATTACAGACCTATGTTACTGAATAATACAGGATCTCGAATCTCCTATTTATAGTAAGCTCAATCTAAACCAACTATCCCGTTGAGTTTTAGCGCGTCCTTTCAAACCATCAAACCGGAAAATGATTTCCCTCTGACATGTGCATGCATAATTGCAACCCGAGCTTGAGTGAAAATTTATTCCATCATTGCACCATTAAATTTCAATTCGCCAATTCACCGCCACCGAGCAACATCGTCACTTTGGCATGCGGCACAAGTAGCACCTCGACATGCAATATGAACAACTAAACACGCGTCGGACTCGTGCCCTGCATTAACTAAGCTAATAACGTCATAAAGTGTGGCATAAAGTTATGGTTTTCAGTCTAATACACTCGTCCGCCCTGTCCGGATGGCAATATTCTCACTTACCCCATTGAAGCTGCCCTGAATCGACTCCAGCGGAGCGAAAGCCAGTGTTTGCGGTGGGTAAATGTATTGCTGCTGCTGTTGTTGTTGCTGCTGCTGCTGATAGTAATATGGCACCATCTGTTGCTGCTGTTGGTTGTACTGCATCTGCTGAAATTGCATCAGATGACCTCCACCACCGCCACCGCCAATAATGCCGGAAAGCTGCGGCGATTGTACCTGCGACTGGGGTTCACTGGATAAGGCATTCCGTAACGGAGGCTTTGGGGGTTCACTAGGCGGGGAAAGCTTGCGGTACTGTTCATCCTGCGGGCGGCATACCGTCAGACTAACGTAGTTCGGTGCGGTCCGGAGTACTTCCAAAGCTTCCTGAATTTGGGCGTAATAAATGAAGGATCAATTAATCAATGCTGGTATGTGGGAGAATGGTTGCTAGGTACGGTTACTCACGTAGTTGGTCAATCCGGTCAGTGGGATTCCGTTGGCTTCCAGAAGGATATCGCCGGGTTGAAGCATCCCCGTGGCCCACGCTGCCTGGTGGGGAAACAGTCTTTTGATACGTATCAAGCCGGGGAATGGGGCGGACGAGTCTGAGCCTCCAGACACGGACAGACCCAGCCCACGGGTCCCCTTCGGCACTTGGACTAGGAAGACGGTATCTGCGAATGAGAAGAACGGAGAAAATCGGTGGAAAAATCTAATCTCAGTTAATTGCACGGAAGGACCTCGGCGTCCAAAAGTTGAAGGATTACACTTCAATTTCAATTAACAATCAAAGTCAGGGCGGATGGACGCAAGTCTCGGCCCGGCAGTGATGCTGACTGTTGCAGAGAATGATAAACGATGTTTGTCCTTTTCTTTTTCGAGGAAGGAGCGAAAGCATTTTGTTGTGCTCATTCAAATTCATGCAGTGGACGAAAAAACAGCAGCAACACAAGCGGGTACTAAATTGGTTCGTTACGACCATGAAGTGTAATTACAGTTTCGGTCCTCTGCTCGGCTGTCGCCCTTCTTGTCGTTTGCTACTATTACTGCAGTTTTGATTTTCCATGCTGACTTCTTGTTCATTACGGTAATTATGCAGCCAAGGAGGAAGACGACGACGACCACGACGATGATGAAGGAGAATTGTCGAAAATTATAGAAGTGTCGTTTTCGGGAAAAGTTGTTCAAAAAAATGCCATTTTCTTTTCTAGAGCTCAGTGATTCAATTGAAGGGCCAGAAAAGGGGCCTATGAAAGCAATTGGGTTTTGTTTGTTGAGCCCAAGTTGAGACTGTTTTAATGAGTGCTTCCTGCTTTGTCACAAACCGCATGCTGGGTATCGGTCAACATTTAAAATTTATGTTCCCAATTTTATGAGCCAGTGATTTTGAAATTGGCATCACTTGGTGTTGAAATTGTTGATCATGGTAAATGTAACATCATACAGCAGATTATCAACTCAAAAATGATTATCAAAATCGACTAAGGGAGGTTGCTTGTTTTGTGTGAGTTATGTTTCAATATGTGAATTGGCACAGCGAAACTTGTTTTCATTAAGAATTGTATAGTTTGATTATGTCATATTCCACCTCCACTGATTCATGATAGAAATATTTGCATTGTTAAACTGTGGAATATTTGTTGATGAGAGTAAATCCTGTCCAGGTTAAATTTTGGACAGCAACATAATAGCATAAAAAAAAATTACACATAAATCAACAAAACCAATTGTTTATTTCACAATAATAGAGTTATATCTACATTAGAAACAGTTGATTACGATGTTAATTCTTCTTTCTGTAAAATTCTCGAATTTTCTTTGGTACACCCGCCCTCAGGTTCCCTACGGTATCTTCAGATACGCCCGCCGTGACGATTCTCCATCTTCTCTTAGAATCATCGGTTCCATTTGCTTCCTAGTTTCCGCTTAACTAGAGCCCACTACTTCTCTATTGGGCGAAGTTCTGGACAGTTTGGTGGATTGGCTGTTTTTGGCACGTATTTGACCTCTTGTACCTTATACCATTCCAGGAAAGATTTCGCATATTTACAAGAGGCCAAATCAAGCCAAAACAGAGCTGGAGAGTTGCACCTTCTGATAAACGGTAGCAATCGCTTTTGCAGACATTCTTTCTCGTACACATCCTTATTGATAGTGCCGGTAGAGACGAAACTTTTAGATTTTTGACCACAACTACATATGTTCTTTTGTATTGCGGTATAAAAAGCCAGAACCGGAAGTTGTTTAAAGTCTTCAAGTACGTATGTTTCGTCGTCCATTATGATACAAGAAAATGTTTGCAAAAAATTGGTGTAAAGCTCCTTGGACGGTTGGACACCTTTTTTTCTTTGTACGCCTTCAGTCCTTGCCACTTCTTCACTTTTTGTACGTATGATTTTGACTTCTCAACTTTGCGAGAACAGAATGTGTTCCGGACAGCAGCAGCAAAGCAGATGGTCACTCTAACATTTCGTATAATCCGTAATATTTTCTGTAGGGTAACAATAGATATTGGTGTTGGTACATCATTGTTATACTAAGGCTAGACAGTTAGCAACAGAACGATCGACAGAACACTTGAATAGTTAAAACCTTGTTAAAATAAACACTTATGTAATACAGTTTTTGGACAGTGGACAGAACCAAAACAGATTAAAACGGACTAGAAATGTAAGTCTTTGTTTAAAATACTAAAAACCTGAATTTATAATCATCAAGTAATATAATTGAATTACAGCTCAAAGCAAGCTCTACCGTAACCGTGAGTTTCGCTGTAGGAATCCGAACCAATTTGTGCCACTCCAACAGTATGATTGGGATTTTTCTCAATAATGGCTACCACCTATCTTAATAATAGTGAAGTAGTCCATTTGTCGGGAGCATACTTTTCGATTCCGACTTCCATCCTTCCGATCCACAGTCCAGCGCTGGTCAAATGATTTACAAACACAAAACACGGTACTTTTCGGTAGTTTTCGTTTATTGGCAAGATCGCGTACCGATACATTCAGATTTTGCTGCCGTTCGTACAAAACGCGTTTGCGCACTTTGACTTGATTCGACGCTATTCAACTGAATGTAACGCGAATGTAAACATGTTGTACCACGAAACAAATTGGAGAATTTCAGTTGTCATATAAGTGAATTGTTTCAGCGATCAATAAAAATTATTGAAATAATTAAAATCTAAACTGAAAGAGAAGTCTCAGAAATTTAACGTAGCCTGTCCTATTATATTTTAGAGGAGTACAAATACTTGTGTCTTGTGTTACAATTGTTGGCAACCCTTGTTAATCCTTTATCTCTTCAGAAGGATGATACCCCGTTTGGCATAAAGTCGTTTGGCATACGGACGTTTGGCATATGGATGTTTGAACGAATGGACATTTGGCCGAATGGACGTTTGGCCGAATGGATGTTTGGCCGAAAATTGTCTATTAGCATAAATGTATTGCAGAGAAAATGAAATAAGAATCTAAAAAAGTATTGTCAAACGCATTAGATCTAAGATTGCACGAACACAACCGAACAGTGAAATGATTAAATTACACTGACAGAATCATGGTTTGCAAAAGCATGGCACTCTTAGCACGAACATTTTCGATCATTCAAAAGTCTACTACATTCCAAACAGCAAAATGTTTCCATGACAACTATGAACTGTTGACGTAGTGTTAGAGCTCACAATTTGGAATTTTCTTGAAATGAATAATCCACTAGAGCAACTCTCAAAAATTCATCGTGAAAATCAATATTCAGATCAGATATTCTCTTCACTGTTCAAGATGTTTGCAGTCCTGCCTAAAAGTGGCCGAAAAATATCAAGAATATTATCGTATCACGGACCTTTTGTTATGCGGAGAGAAGCAAGCTAACAACCTTTTTTTTTGGGTCAACGGATACCGGGATTGTGACGGTTGGCTCGAGTTTTTGGTGCGCATCAAAGGTCCTTCTTTCAGTCGTTATGAACCAGAGCTGAAATCGCGAGGTGAAGTGCAGAAAAAATATTTCTTGTTTTGTCTTATGCATGGCAGGTATGAGTTTTTTAAAAGGATCTGATCGTGATATTGAAATAAAATAGGTCAATGTATATGTGTATTCTTCATTCAAATTGTGAAATTCTCTTATACTTGTCCCATTTGTTTTGCTTTAGTTTGACCATATTATCTCTCACCATGTTTTGATAATCGTCAATCATTTTGAGGCTAGATTTTTCTTAGAAAGTTTATTGTAACTATTGTTCAAAAGAGCATGAGCATGATTGACCGCCCGAGGTTGCTACTCCGTTGTTGCCAGATCAGCTGTTATTGCATAGAGAACCAACAGATGATGCTTGGGACTAACATACATCTTCAATGATTATGATGATATAATACTACCATCTATTGTAGCAACGTAACTTCCCATAGCAGTGGAATAATCTGAAAAACTATTTGATCAGGATTCTGATCAGGATTCTAATATAATCAAGCTCCTGTATGAAGGGCCAAAAACGTTTGGGCGGGCCCGTAAGCAGAGACACTGACGCGAAACCCGCGAATATAGGGAAGAGAATCTCCTTCCAAAAGCAAGTTCACACGCACAGCACTAGAATCGAGCCCTAGATTGACAGAATAAACCCAATAGATGGGGTCGAAGAGCCCGCTCTTGTTTCGCGAAATGTTAACAATAGGGAGGAGGTAGTCCTATGCTCCCTATCCAAATCGTTTCACTTGGGTGCCCTGATGGTCCCTCCCTTTCTCCGTTATATGTTATTTAATATTTAGTATATTTTGTACACGCAATATTAGGATATCATTAAAGACAAACATGCCAATTTATTCAAATTTCAAACTTGAATGATACTACCAATGGATTGTTACTGAAAAATAAATAAAAATTAGATATGAATTAATATCCTTCTTGTCCTGGAAAACCTGAAAACAGAATAGATCATTCCAAATATCAAAGATAAAATCTCAATAAAAGATATTGTTTTAAAAGACATGTAGTAATATTTTTTCTTTATACTTTCAAAGATAGCAATTGGAGTAAACGAAGAGTCCGGTTTGATGATTCCTGAAATAAATGGCTTATCTTACCATAATGCCACTAAACACAATATTAAAATATAATCTTGCATTGCTTATAAGCACATGCCAGTCTTCTATTTGTTAAAATTCAGAAGTGCAATTTTAAATTAAGTGTAATGCTGAAATGCTGAAAAAGAAATTGAGCCTTTGATGCCCGTCGTGTTGCTCCCGGCTCTTACATGGTTTTGGAACGCAAAAATGATTGCAAAGCGTGCTGAAATTATTGATAAATTGAGAATGGGAAATATACAATATGATTTAAAGGTACACGATCTTCAGTCGCACCCCCTCACTTCGCTATTGTCCGATTGACAACATTGCCCAGGCAACGCCAACCAGCGTCTCCATGTTTCAGCTGGCAGTCTTTTGTGATCATATGACTCGTGGAGGCGTGAGGTAGGAACTTGTGAGGACGAGAGGTCGGCCGCACCCTCCTTCGAAGTTGTCAACTCACCATTTGAAGCCCTGGGACTAACATACATCTTCAATGTGTAAAAACTGGCGATCCCAAACTAAGGCAATACCGGCGCCGGCCTCGCCCGAATGCTGGTCAAGTAGGGAATGGGTAGGAATATGTTGACGTGATACTCGCTTTATTGGAAGCCGCGGAATCCACTACACTTCCACGAGAAATCACTGGGATTTTGGATAACAGGATTGGGTGGCAGCAGGGTTCGTTTTGGTTAATGATAAGCTGTCCGACCGATTTCCGATTTGAACCGATTTAGTAAGGATGCTATTGGGGCCACTCAGAAAGTGTGATTGTGGTTTTTCATTGGGAAAATAAAGTGATATTTAATAATGCTGGAAAGCCGATTTGGACCGATTTAAACCAACAGTAAGGATGCTATTGGGCCCACTCACAGAGTGTGATAGTAATATTCCATTGGGAAAACAAGGTAATTCATCTCAACGCTTGAGAGCCAACAGGCACATGTGCAAAGAATCAAAAGAAGGTATTTTTCGGAGGAACTGCATATTTCTTATAGATTATAAAAAATAATGACCCATTCTGTCTAGTCTGTTTAACATAATACATATTTTTACCTAAAATCGGGAGTCTACGATTTTATCAAGATATATTCATTTTTCTCATGTATATGGGCAAATGGCCGAATTCTATTTTTTGCATTTTTGAAGATAAAAATTGATATAGTTAAAACTTCATTAGAATGCTTACTACAAAAGCGCACACATATTGATAAACTCTAAGTGTAATAAGTCTAGAATATCGTGATGCTATCTAATGCGCTCGTTTCCTTTTTTAGATCTAATGCGTTTGAAAATACGTTTATTTCCTTATTTCCCTTTCTCTGCAATATATTTATGTTAATAAACAATTTTCGGCCAAACGCCCATTCAGCCAAAAGTCCATTCGGCCAAACATCCATTCGGCCAAACATCCATACGCCAAAGATCCATATGCCAAACGTCCCACCCCTCTTCAGAAGAGAGAAATCATTCTGCATGCAGTTGTTTCAATGCACAATTAAAAGATATGCGTCAAGCTTAAGTCAACCAAACTTTGAACCCAACAGTCTTTACTATCGAGTCCTTGCGAATCACTGAGTGAGCAATGGCAATGTGATAAACTTTCGTGTTTGCTCTTTTACATCGGTTTGAGGGATTGACTCAAAGGGCGGAGATAGATACGAGTCCAAGTTTTTGCCTTCTCCGACGACATTGACATTGAGGGTTATTCCGAGAGTCGAAGTGATGTTTGTCCCTCACTTCACCAAGTGACAAACGTCACTTCGAGTCTCGGAATAACCCTCTTTGCTAACTTTGGAATCCGTATGTCGTTACGATCCAACAGTGTGCACCGCACTACGGTATTCCTCTATGCCCAAGAAACATGAGCTACACTTTTAAAAATAATGAATGTTACGTGTGACGTAATACTTACGACCTGTAAATATTTTAACTTAAATTTACATATGCCTCTTTTTTATGTTCATTTTGATGAATTCTTAAATCCTCATTCGAAACATCTAAAACACATACAAGTACACGTCAAATCATTATCGTCGACTACAGCATTAGCATTGCTTAGTTCTCTTGTTATTTGGTGCGTGGAAACACCAACAGTTATTGAAAACACATTCAAGTGCACCGAAATTTAGATGCATGGCAGTGCGCAGTTCATGCCAAAGTGGAACTCAAATCCTTCGTAGCACGTCAGGGAAGTATTGGTATCGCCAAAAATACAACAACAAAAAAACTAAATTTGTCATCACTGCCCGACAATCGGTTGTGAATGATACAACATGAGACGTCACACATGCCCGTAAGGATGCTTATTTTCTGGCCATCTAAATTATTGAACCGGAATTTTTTTTTTGCATCTTCACGAAGTCCGAAAATTAGTTTTTACTGCGCATTTAAAGTGCATTGTGAGATATTAATGTGCCAACCGCTCGAAGATCATAATTTATTAAAAAGGAGTATGTCTTAAAGGAGAAAGTTAAAATTATGTTTAAGCATCCATTATTGAATCTAAATTAATCTAAATTGATTATGATTAAAAGAAGGCAAAGAATGCATTTAAAATCACATGAACGATAGGTGCATTTAAAAAAAATCTAATTTCGTGTATCATGACTTATATTTACACAATGGCATGTGAAGTTGCAATTTTAGTTTTAATTGTCATGTAATTTTCAGAACACCCGTAAATGTATCTCCAATGGGCTGCTCCCTTTATGCAATGAGGTGTATACAGGTGGCGAAGAGTAAAGTGTTTGTTGGTATTAGTAACGAAAAATGTGTAAACAATCCATGATCTCGGGTAGTGACGTAAAACTCCAAAAACAAGCGAAAAATAACAAAGCAAGCTAAGCATCCTTTTAGTGCACAAGAAGGCATTTTTCAGCCGAAACCTTTAAAATACTATACCAATTTCTGAAAATAAACATTCCACCAGGTTATTTGCTGCTGTTGTGAATTGTTGTTTTTGGAGATCTACGTCACGCCTGTTTACAAAAATAAGGCTGAGCATCATCTCACGAACACAATGACAGAATTTTGAATTACGCTAATACAACCTAACCATTTCTTCTCCACGTGTATAGACCTCATTGCCCTTTATGTGCATCCAAAGAGACTTAAATTTACAGGACTTTTTCCAAGTGTGTACACGGTCTCACTGTGGCACAGAGATTGCGAATATATTGGTGTTATTCTTTTTTTAACATGTGCAAATAAAAACGTGCACGCTCATCCGCGCTTACTCAATTTTGAGTAATTTTAACTCAATTTTAGAAATTTATCTAAACCGTCAATCTCTGAGTAATCGTATTTTATAAATTTGAGTTATTGCTACTCAAAACGAAAGAAAACTGTGCGGAACTCAATTTTGAGTTAGCTAAATTTTAATTTTTTTTAACAAATGGCGTCAGATAACGAATAGCGTCTCTGTGAATTTTTGGTTCAGAAGTTAATTTTAAATATAATTCGTATTCGAAAATTTATAACCAGTGGCTACATTGAGCAGATAGCAGCCGCTGTAGATGCGGAAACGTTTTGTAAATTAAAAGGTAAGCCGTTATATCTTTGACCGGGAATGTTTTTAATAGTCTTTTACATTACAGATAAACAAAACATTTTCGAAACTCTTTCCGACGTGTGGATCGAGACCACACACTTAGAAATATTATGAATTATATTCAACACACGCTCATCCGGTTTCACTCAAATTTGAGTTTTCTTCTGATATAAGACAACAAGTTTATTACCGGTGTTTCGTGTGCTTCGATCCTTCGTCTTGTATAATGTATACTTTGTATAATGAGGCGTTGTCCACGAACTGGCATTTGCTCTTTAATCCTCAGTTATGCCCGAATATATTCTGTAATATGTATACATATTATGTTTTGATTGTGAAGAATTTGATGGCTCGATTATACAGTTGTAAAAATCAAGCGTCAAAGCAACGGTGATAAAATGCTTGCTTACCATCTTACCATCTTACACCAATAAATTCACCCGCGTTGTATAAAAGGCATTTTGTCAATACTCCATTATAGCCTGCACACGGGCTTCAAATGGTGAGTTGACAACTTCGAAGGAGGGTGCGGCCGACCTCTCGTCCTCACAAGTTCCTACCTCACGCCTCCACGAGTCATATGATCACAAAAGACTGCCAGCTGAAACATGGAGACGCTGGTTGGCGTAGCATGGGCAATGTTGTCAATCGGAAAATAGCGAAGTGAGGGGGTGCGACTGAAGATCATGTACCTTAAGTCGTATTACATATTTTCCATTCTCAATTTATTAATAATTTCATCACGCATTAGAATCATCGGCATCGAAAGCTCTCAATTAATAACTGTGGAAGTGCATTTGGAACACTGAGTTGAGAGCAGGCAAAGAGCAATTTGTGAAAGCAATAAGCTTGAAATGCTATGTATAATAACGCTTTAGAATCATCTGCATTCCAAAACCATGTAAGAGCCTGGAGCAACATGACAGGCATCAAAGGCTCAATTTGTTTTTCAGCATTTCAGAATAACATTTAATTTAAAATTGCACTTCTAAAATTCAACTACTATATTCATAAAAGACTGGCATGTGCTTATAAGCAATGTAGGATTATATTTTAATATTGTGTTTAGTGGTATTATGGTAACATAGCCATTATTTCAGAAATCATCAATTCGGACTCTTCGATCACTACAATTGCTATCATTGAAATGTTACTAGAACAGTATAAAGGCAGATTTTACAACATGTCTTATAAAATAATATCTTTTATTGAAATTTTATCTCAGATATTTGGAATGATCTATTCTGTATTCAGGTTTGCCAGGACTAGAAGAATATTAATACATAACTAATTTTTATCTATTTTTCAGTAACAATCCATTGGATGTACCATTTAAGTTTAAAATTTGAGTAAATTAGCATTCTTGTCTATAATGGTATCCTAATTTTTCGTGTACAAAATATACTAAATATTTAATAACATATAACGGGGAAAGGGAGGGACCATCAGGGCACCCAAGTAAAACGATTTGGATAGGGAGCATGGGACTGCCTCCTCCCTATTGTTAACATTTCGCGGAATGAGGGCGGGCTCTTCGACCCCATCTATTGGGTTTATTCAGTCAAACGAGGGCTCGATTCTAGTGCTGTCTGTGTGACCTAGCTTTTGGAAGGAGATTCTTTTCCCTATATTCGCGGGTTTCGCGTAAGTGTATCTGTCGCGGGTCTGCCCAAACGTTTTTGGCCCTTCATACAGGAGCTTGATGATCCCAAACAGTAATGGAATCCTGATCAAATCGTTTTTCAGATTATTCCACTGCTTTGGGAAGTTACCTTGCTACAATAGATGGTAGTATTTCATCATCATCATCATCATCATCAAGAAACGGATCAAAAGAGTGAGTCTTTTTCTTTAGCGGCACGCTGAGGAGGAGTAGGTCTTGTTTTTCGACGAAACATTATTTGTCGTGCAGTGGTTCTACAATGTGCAGAACGACGGAGTGTGGGCTTCCACTTCGAAAAATGCACCAGATAATACCTAAGACATTCCACGGTTCCAAAGTGTGGTGCCGGACATGGTTTTGGATAGACTTTGCAAGCGTGGCAAATTACCGCTCATTTTAAATGAAAATGGCTTAACCCTAACGCCATATATTGTAAAATGGATGCTTCGGAGAAAGTTGCAAAGCCAACGGTCCGGTCAATGTTTGGAAATGACCATTACGTGTTCCAGCAAGGTGAAGCACCATCGCGCACAGCAAATCTTGTCCAGAGCTGGTGCAAAGAGGATTTGGCGAACTTTATGGCCAAAGGAGAAATGCCTTCAAGCTCATCGGATCTCAATCCACTGCACTATTTTGTATGCTCGTACATGCTCATAGCACAAGGCATCACCTTTGGCAACACTTAAGTCCGTAATCCAATAAATATGGAAGGAGATATCGTGGAAGTGTTCAATGCCTTTCAATTTATGTAATCAATAATAATATATGAATTGCTCATACGGAATAAATGTAGTTTCAATCTATAAATATGAGAATATCGGGGAGCATCATATCTTTGGTATCTTTGGACAAAAGGTGCTGCGCACGATCTACGATGGAATGCAGATGAAAGGCAGAACGTAGAGAAGACAAATGAACTACGAATTGGACGAGTTGCTCGGTGAACCTTCAAGAGCGTCCACACCGCAAACATCGTCGAATTCGATGGTATATGTAGGTACGTCGTCATGATGTCGGACTGCAGCTCGTTGAAAATGGTTCTCAAGAATAACGGGTTCTGGCAACGGACCGCGGGACTGGCGACGTGCAACTATGGACCGTATGATTTGGCGATGACTCCTATGTACAGCAAAGTACCAACTGAATGCCTTTCGTCCTAATGAACTCTACATGAATGGTTTTCCATTATTCACCAAGGCAGATTTTTCATCAAAAACAAGACATCTAATTTGCCAAGAAATACTATTCATCAAACCGAATTACAAAGTTATGTATGATTTTGCTTTCCCATAGCTGACCACAGATTCACAGGACGGTTGGATTGATGCCAATTTATTTACTTGAAACAAACCAAATCCCCAAGCAAACGAACCGAACGCAAATTATATTCACCTTTCATCAAGAGGAAAGGACAATCTCCTCACTTTCCCAAAATACCTCTTCAAACAATCTTCTCAACCTCTTGGATATTTGCACAAAAACGTTTGCTCTATCAGAGGTGAAAGGGGTCCTCCCTCCCGCCTGATACGAACTGTTACAGCATTATGAATCCAGATCAGCTCGCTACTCAGACGCATGTGGTTTGAGAAGGGTTATCAAGATTGGTCACTATCCTTTATGACAGGTAACGGATGAGAACTTGAAAGGAACATGTTTCCACTCAAGTTCCGAATTGCCCTATTCTTATGGTTTTGATTTTCATAGACATTTCTGTCTTCGTTGTCATCGTCGCTTTGAGGGGGTGACGATGAAGGTTCGGAGAAAAAGTTTGCCCTCCCGAGACCGGCTCCCAAAGGAACAAGCGGACCGGAGATTCATTTCCCAAACAGACAGCTTCAGACAGGCGGAAAATACTCTCCATTCTGCTTGTACGGGGGGAATTGTTCCGTTTCGATCCGTTTCGCTTGTGGAAAGGTAGAACACAGAAATATAGCTCCGTTGAACTCGATTGTCCAGCTTTCTGGCCATTGGATCGTGCGTTGAAAAATAGAAGGAGAATGCTAGGAGCAATGCAGCGGCAAAGGAGAGAGATAGCTTTGTTGAAATTTCCTCATTTCCCAATGTCACGAGTCAATGGGTTTGGACTTTTTCAATAGCTTCTGCCGGTGAGCTATGATTGCAGGAGTAGGGAAAGAGCAAAGCCGATAGTCTTTTCAAGTTGTTGGTGTCGGCCGAATTATTTACGTTTCGATGGAAGTCTACTGGGCATTCGTGCATTTGTGCTCTGTTGGGTAGGAACTGGACAATACCATTTTGGACGATGCGGTAAATTTATTTGTGTCGAAAGTTTCACATATTCATAATTTTCACCCGGATGCTCCAGGCAATTGTCAGGACATAACACTTAAATTGCACACAAAATTGCCATCAAAACAAGTGAACCCATCAAGAAAATGGACTTTAAAGTATACATTCTTCCATTATTTTAATAATTTTAGATTTATGATTTTGATTTTAAGTCAAATTAAACAACAGGACAGGCGCATTTTCTTTGCACGCCTTCACACCCAAAAAAAAAAACAGAAACCCTTCGAAAACGAAGAATGCCCATAAAATTTCAGTTAATGTCTTTCTTCGTAACGTTTGCTGGCGGGTGCTTCTGTTGCAACAACTGGCCTTCCATCTCGATTATGGCGATGCTGGAATAAAAAGCATTTTAAGAAGGCCCAGCCAAAGAAAAAAAAAAGTAAATTATTCATGGCTTTTTAGGATTGTGCTACAATAATGGCCGGCAGCCAGTATGAAAGAGGTTTCCTCCGAGAAGGAGCATGCTGAAACTTTTACGACCTACGACGCTTCAACGGACCAACAAGCGCCTATCATCGGGGCAGGACCAACATTTTAGACCAACACGGCAAATGATGCGAGTGTCTCGTCTTGGGTTTGGTTTATTGCATTCCCACTCGGGAAATTTACCGGCACTTGAGAGGAACGAAGATGACAGTCATTTGATGAGAAAATTGCAACTGGCGAAAACCGGGTGTGAATTTATGTTGTCATCAAACCCAGCAGGTTGCTTGAGAAGTTTCTTTTTCCTGCGAGGTGTTAGGGAGTTGAAGATAACGGGAAAACAGTGAGGAATCACATAAGTCGTTATTGTAAACTCTATTAAATGTATACGTTTTTACAGTCCTTTCAAGATGTGGAGGTTCGTCATGATATGTGTTCACAAACCGCTCACTAAATTCATGGCAAACTGATTTTGACAGATGATTCTTGCTTAAATAAGAGCGAAATGTTGATCAATAAAATTTGTTCCTTGGGGCTATGGGTAAACTCCACACACTTCAAACAGTAGTTCTACCAGATGGAGGTCGACTTCACACAGGACCAGTTTTACAGTTGTGGGCGCCCAGGGGGCATCAGTTTGTGGAGACCCCTTTAGTTTTTGGTCTTAACCTTCTCTAGGTGACGGGGTCAATATGACCCAGAATGGATTTAAAAAATGCTATAACTTTCTAAAATAAGCAGCTAGACGTTTGAACTTTCTTGACTTTTCATAAATCATAGGAAGTTTTGTTTCTGCAACCAACCCAAATGTTGTTGACATTTCTGAAGGGTTGTTGAAAAAAAGTTACGAATAATTTGTTTCGGGTCATATTGACCCGGATTTCAAACTCACATTGTGGAAACTATATATGACCCAATTTTAGAGTCTTTGCAGTCAAAATGCTTTTTTGATTTGTGTTCCAATTTTCAGTTTCTGGTGAATACTGCCCTTTTTGACCACAAGGAATCTGTGCCGGAAGAGGGTATGTTTTGCCACGATCCGTGAGGAGGCGACAGATACAATTTTCATGATTTTTTAAAGTAGTTTACTTCTAGCGTTGAAATGGCCTAATAAATATTTAGGCCATTCCGGGATAATCCGGATGCCCCGAGGGAACCCTTCGGGAGAAGACAAATACAGATTTTCACTGACACATACCTTTCGACGGCTCAAACTTTATGATTTTTGTTGAGTAGTATGCGTTCAGCCTTGAAATGGATCAATGATCATATTGGCCATTCTGGAACAACTCAGATGCCTCGGATGAACCCTTCAGAAGGGGATCCAAACGGATTTTCACCGACACATGCCTTTCGACGGCTCAAACTTCATGATTTTTTATTAAAAGTATACGTTCAGCCTTGAAATAGACCAATGACCATATTCGTCATTCTGGGACAATCCAGATGGCCCGGGGGAACCTTTAATGTCTTTCGACGGCTCAAACTTCATGAATTTTTGAAAACATTCTACTTCTAGTCATTAAATAAACAAATGACCATATTGATCATTCCGGGACAACCCGGATACTCCGAGGAACCCTTCCGGAGGAGACAAACACGGTTTTTCGCCGAAACATGAAGATGCTACTAAAGATCGACCATGCATGAAGACAGAGCAGCTATGGTCACTCATTCAAGCTAAGAGTCATTGTCAAAGGAAACCATGTCAATTTCACATTTACTATCTTGTCAATGGTCAACATGTGCTGTTTTCATTATTCGCTAAATTGGTAACACAATTCAACAAATTCAGTTAAATAAATCCATGAAGCGGCAATGTGAATAAGCATTCACTTTCTCAACTGTCCGTGAGCCGCCCCCTCACCCGACCATGCTACGCTATTGCTCATAAATGAGTAAAAATGATAAACTAAGAAAGCTGAAGAAGAAGAAATGTAAAGAAAAACTCACGAATTCTATTACCGTGCTGTTTACCGAATTTGCCAGATTTCGGTAATCAGGTCGGTAACTCGGTAATCGAGTTCGTGAGCCTCCAGAACCAACAAAACGGATAGAATTGACATAGCTTTCTTTGTGTACTATTTTTACTCATTTATAAGCACGTTGAGACGTTTTAGAATATTTCAATGTGATTTGAGAACAACAATTGAAAAAAAAAAAAGTTATCAGCCCTAGGTGCCACAAGGTTCCCATCGACATGACGACATGAAACATGAAGTTGTAGCCAAGGCTTCAAGTTTTCACAACATATTTACATTTTTGCGTTCACTCCACAAATATAGCCGCTACAACGGTTCAAAGAAAAGTTGGCACCTTCAGCCTCACTTTACACTACATTTTTATTTATTACGATATTTTTGCCAAATTTACCATTCATCCTCCCATTTTCTACTTTTGGGATCAGGTTCATCAGTTGAGCATAAACAATTAACGTTTTAGTTATGGTTCATTTTCCGAAGATTGAAATGATCAAAACAAAAGAAGATTTTTCCGATTTTTCTAAGAGTCAATTTAAAACACTATCTAAGAGTCAATTTCGACACCAAAAGGATCGATCTCGTAAAGATCAATCCAAGATCATCCAATCCAAGTTCGTATGTAAATAAAGTCACTGTCATTGGTTCATTTTAAGGCTAGAAGTATTCATGAAAAATCATTAATTTTGAAGCTGTCTAAAGGCATGATTCCGCGAAAAACCGTTTTTGTCCCCTCCTAAAGGGTTCTTCTGGGGTTCCCGGTTGTCTTAGAATTTTCAATATTATCATTGATCCATTTCAAGGCTAGAAGTAGCCTACTCAACAAAAATCATGAAGTTTGAGCCGTCGAAAGGCAAGTTTCGGCAAAAGTCTTTATTTGTCTCCTCCCGAAGGGTTCCCCTGGGGCATCCGGATTGTCCTGGAATGGCCAATATCATTGGTCATTGGTCCATTTCAAGGCTAGAAGTAGACTATTCATGAAAAATCATGAAGTTTGAGTCGTCGAAAAACATGTTCCGATGAAAATTTGTGTCTGTCGCTGCCTCACGGATCGAGGCAAAACATGCCCTCTTCCAGCACAGTTTCCTTGTGGCCAATCGGGTTAAAAAGGGCAGTACTCATCAATCAAACTGAAAATTGGGACTCTAATTAACACTTTGACTGCAAAGACTTTAAATTTGGTTATATAAATTTTCCACAATGTGAATTTGAAATCTGGGTCAATATGACCCGGAGCAGAGAGGTTTTTGAGGCACGGGAAGGTTCTTCTGATAAATAGAGACCCCTCCCTTCTCTGGAAGGGAACACAAATTTCTGCATAACTCGAGAATTAATCAAGCAAATAGAACCAAATTTGGCACTTGGGAGTTTTTGGAGACAAGAAATGTTTCTATGGTGGTTTGAGACCCCTCCCCTATCAGAAAGGGATGACTCTTATACAAATGAAACAGATTTTTTTTTTCATAACTCGAGAACTAATCAAGCAAATGGAACCAAATTTGGCATGTGGAAGTTTTTAAAGGCGAGAAATGTTTCTACGGTGGTTTGAGACCCCTTCTCCCTCTGAAAGGTGCTCTCATACAAATGAAAAACACATATAAACCAAACCTGAGAATTATCCCTACTGTTATGAAAATTAGTATACAGGGGTTTTTGGGGCCTGAGAAGGTTCTTATAATGGTTCAAGACTCCTTCCCCGTCTGAATGAGGGGGGCTCCCATACAAATGAAACACAAATTTCTGCATACCTCGAGAACTAATCAACCACATATAACCAAATTTGGCATGTGGGGTTTTCTGGAGGCAAGAAATGTTTCTATGGTGGTTCGGAACCCCTCTCCTCTCTAGGGACTGTCATACAAATGAAACACAAATTTAAATCAATCATGAAAATTATCCCTACTGTTCTGAACATTTGTGTGCAGGAAATTTTTGGGGCCGTAGAAGGTTTTTATGATGGTTCAAGACTCCTTCCCCTTCTAAAAGGGGGGGGAGGGGACTCTCTCATACAAATGAAACACAAATTTCTGCATAATTCACAAAACCCGGTTCTTCCAACCCGAAACTGGAGCAGAAAGTGGTATCTCTAATCATGAAGAACAAATCAATGTCAATACGTGATTTGGCCAAAAAAGCAGGAACGAGTGTCGGAATGATCCAGCGTATCAAGAGCCAAAACCACCTGAAGACCTACAAGAAGCAGAAAATCTCGAAACAAAGTGCAGAACAGAAGAAGCGAGCAGCAACAAGGGCCCGGAAATTGTATTCGCGTCTTTTGCAGCGTCCGGATGCATGCGTTTTGATGGACGATGAGACCTATGTAAAGGAGGACTCAAAAACTCTTCCAGGTCCACAATACTTTACTGCCGTCGTTGGGGAGGATGTGAGCGATGCGGACAGGTCGGTTCAAGTGGAGAAATTCGGTCGAAAGGTACTGGTATGGCAAGCAATATGTTCCTGTGGTTTGAAGTCAACCATTGTTTACACTACCGGAACTATAAATGCGGAAATCTATCGATCTGGGTGTCTCCAGAAGAGATTGTTGCCTTTATATAAGAAGCACAGTACACCTCCACTGTTTTGGCCGGATTTAGCGTCGGCTCACTATGCCAAAACCACTCTCAATTGGCTTGCGGAAAAGGGTACTGGGCAATTGTGAAGAGGGCCTTCAAGAAGACTGGTAAGGCAGCTGAGAACCTGCAGGAGTTCAAAAAAATTTGGGCTCAAGCGTCCGAAAAATGCGATGCAACACTTGTCCGGAGCTTGATGAAGAGCATTCGATCCAAAGTTCGAAAATTCGTGAAGGAATAACTTAAATTTCATTCGGTCTTCATTATGTTTAAGTTTAACCTCGTACAATAAAGGATCAATTTTTTGTATGAATAAAATATCGGTTTTCAACATAATTTGACAGAAAGTTTGCGAATAGCTTATTTTCGATACACTCCTTACACTTCGTCTGAAGATTATTTTTTCCCCAAAATTTGAAACTAAAAAGTTAGAATGAAGAAACTGATTTATAAGGGATACCCTAATCTAAACCAAAATTTTGTAGATTTTGTAAATTTTGTAAATTTTGTAAATTTTGTAAATTTTGTAAATTTTGTAAATTTTTTGAATTTTGTAAATTTTGTAAATTTTGTAAATTTTGTAAATTTTGTAAATTTTGTAAATTTTGTAAATTTTGTAAATTTTGTAAATTTTGTAAATTTTGTAAATTTTGTAAATTTTGTAAATTTTGTAAATTTTGTAAATTTTGTAAATTTTGTAAATTTTGTAAATTTTGTAAATTTTGTAAATTTTGTAAATTTTGTAAATTTTGTAAATTTTGTAAATTTTGTAAATTTTGTAAATTTTGTAAATTTTGTAAATTTTGTAAATTTTGTAAATTTTGTAAATTTTGTAAATTTTGTAAATTTTGTAAATTTTGTAAATTTTGTAAATTTTGTAAATTTTGTAAATTTTGTAAATTTTGTAAATTTTGTAAATTTTGTAAATTTTGTAAATTTTGTAAATTTTGTAAATTTTGTAAATTTTGTAAATTTTGTAAATTTTGTAAATTTTGTAAATTTTGTAAATTTTGTAAATTTTGTAAATTTTGTAAATTTTGTAAATTTTGTAAATTTTGTAAATTTTGTAAATTTTGTAAATTTTGTAAATTTTGTAAATTTTGTAAATTTTGTAAATTTTGTAAATTTTGTAAATTTTGTAAATTTTGTAAATTTTGTAAATTTTGTAAATTTTGTAAATTTTGTAAATTTTGTAAATTTTGTAAATTTTGTAAATTTTGTAAATTTTGATTAAATTTTGATTAAATTTTGATTAAATTTTGATTAAATTTTGATTAAATTTTGATTAAATTTTGATTAAATTTTGATTAAATTTTGATTAAATTTTGATTAAATTTTGATTAAATTTTGAATAAATTTTGATTAAATTTTGATTAAATTTTGATTAAGTTTTGATTAAATTTTCATCAATTTGTTTTTGAAATTTTGATTAAATTTTGATTAAATTTGACTTATATTTTGATTAAATTTTGATTGAATTTTGATTAAATTTTGATTAAATTTTGATTAAATTTTGATATTTTTATTAAATTTTGATTGAATTTTGATTAAATTTTGATTAAATATTGATTTCAATTTTGATTAAATTTTGATTAAATTTTGATTAAATTTGGATTAAATTTTGATTAAATTTTCAGCAATTTTTTTTTGAAATTTTGATTACATTTTGATTAAATTTGACTTAAATTTTGATTAAATTTTGATTAAATTTTTATTAAATTTTGATTACATTTTTATTAAATTTTGATTACATTTTTATTAAATTTTGATGAAATTTTGATTAAATTTTGATTAAATTTTGATTAAATTTTGATTAAATTTTGATTAAATTTTGATTAAATTTTGATCAAATTTTGGCATAAAATAGCTAGCTGAACTTACTTAAAAAACTTCTCAGGATTTCTGTGATGAATTATTAGCGCATCCTGCAATCCCCTTCAGCAACGATATTGAGAAGCCTATCTGAGACCAATCAAACTATTTTACGGCGTAGTGGTTAACATCCATACCTCTCACGCCAAAGTCACGAGCTCAAATCTCACCCCCGGACAAGTTATGAAAAACACCCAAATGGTTTTGCAGTAACTACGACGGGAGATGAACCAGCCCAAAGCTGAAAATCTCGATAATACAGAAAAAAAAGCATGTTCCTCATATCTCTAGAGTACTTCTAAGTAGGTTCACCCTCCAGCTCTACAATTAACCAAATAAACACCAAAACCGACACCCACCTTTGGTGATGAAGCTGTACTCTCCACTGGCGATCAAACTGGACGCAGCCTTCTCGTAATTCCAGAAGCGCTGCAAATCATTGGGCTCGATGACACTGGCCGGGGGTTGATGGTTCAGTCCTGACGTGGCCAGAATCTCGTTATACTGGGCCTCGTGCATCAACAGCAGCGGCGGGGGTATTTCGTCCTCCGGGGACCGTTCGCTTCCGTACCCCTGATCGCAACCGGTGTCCACTGCTGTCCGGTGGAGTGGCAACTTCAACTGAATGTCCGGACGGTGGATGTCTGAAAAGGCGGAGATGAGCAGAAACGGAAATTTGAAGATGGCAATGAATTAACTCGGGCTTGTAATGTAAGGATGGCGATGATGTCGAGAAGAGAACCCTGTATGTGTATATGCTATGGATAGTGTTGGGTTGAAAGTGATTTTGCTTTCTCAGTCCCAAAAGACTGCTGCAAACCACAAGGCGTTATTGCTGTCCTGATGCTACCCATGCATACATAGAATTTCAAATTAATGCCAAATTAAGTCCTTTGGAGAGGGATTCTTCCGCACATCAGTGATTTTGAGCAAAAGTCCAACATCACAGTTTTAAGCCGTCATGATAAATTACATAGCTGGGGGGATGGGGATATTCTAGCAGACCGAGAGACTTTCCGGAACAGATTTGCGTTATCCTTTTGCCATCGGCGAGAGGGGTTGGAACATTGAGAAACAGTTGCAACTTCAGCAGGAAGAATCGAGTTTTTCTTTGTTAAAGATGAAACCGAAAAACTGCACATGTTTGAGCTTTGTGCATCGTTGAAAGCATATGGGTTAGAAGACTTCCCACGGAAGAGGCAACTTTTGGTGTTTTTCATCTATTATGCTCTCGCTCATCTACTTTCCGGTGGTTTGAGACAAAAGCTGGTTTTTGCTCAGTTGTTCGGTTTTCGATAACACGTTGTGTCATGGACCATGTGTGGGTGCTTGTTTTAATTTATTTAGAACAACACCTTCTATCATGACACTGCAGTAATGGTATAACGTTAGTTGGTTGCCTGGTTGCATTAATGTTAAGTTGCTGTACAGTCAACTAGTTCGTGTAGGGTGAGTTTGTGTGTTTTGTGTAATAGATGAAAACAATTGTTGTTTGTTTGTTTGTCCGTAACATTTTCAATTACACACCAAGTAGTTACGAGATGGCTACTTTTCTCTTAAAATTCAAATTGCTCTACACATCAACCATTTCCGTTAGCTGCAGGAATTCATTCATTGTTTACAGCAACGAATTAAACTTGCTAAGAATTCTACAATTCCTAATTTTCTTGTAAGGTAAACAATATATTTTATTTGAATATTTTTTTCTGGGGAAACAATTACACAAAAGTCATACTTTTTCTGTTTTTCAGAGGTTTATTTTTTATGTTTAAAAAAAGTCCTATACATATTTTATTTGTTTATGAAGGTTTAAGGTTTTACTCCTTTTCTCTCAGGCATGTTCATGCCCACTGTTTTGTTTTGTGTCGTTTTGTCTTTTTGTCTTTTTGTTATTTAGTTTGTCAGTTTACAAGTTTAATAAGGCGTTTTTGTCATCTTCGTAGTTTCTTCGCAATTTCTTCAGTATTATGTAGCTTAGTTCGTTGGGGTGTCATGAACGTGCTCTGAGAGTCTTTTGAAGCAGTTTTCTCGAATTAAAAAATAAGCTGTCATTATATCGTCGAGATATGTGATTTCTACTAGTTGTAGTAATGTCTAATGTTACAAGTCTTAGTAGTCTCAACAATATATTTTTTATGGTTTACTGATGGGACATATGAAATAAAAAATTCCATTAAAAGCGTTTGGGAGGTCATTAGCCTAATCGTTAACCAATTACTATTCACATGAACAGTGGCATGAAATTACGGCTATGTTGACCAATGGAATTTAAGAACTGTTATGGTTTCCAGAAATAAATCTAGAGGCTGGATAGTGGAGACCAATAACATTTTGAAAAACAAAATGGCTGAACTCAAGAAGGATTTATAAACTGTTCCAGAAAGTATAAGCAAAATTTCAAAATCACAAAAAAGTCATGTTTCTTTTAGTTTTAATAATTTTATTTGGCAAATCATATTTGTATTTGTGTTTCATATGATATTTTACTCTCGTTTAATCAAAATATTTAATCATAGCCGAGACTCCTAACTTTTCCTCGAACATGACCCATTAGCTTCTGCACAGTGGTACTTCCCACCATTTTGACCACTTTTGGCCAATCTTTTTTAAATTTTTGGATGTCGTCCGCTGGTTTTATGAATTTTCGAAGCTTTGCTTTGGTTAAAGCTAAAAAAGTCTCGATTGGCCGTGCCTCCGGGCAGTTCGGCGGATTCATGTCTTTCGGCACGAAACATACATTTTGAGTTTTGTACCATTCTACCAAAACACTACTTAACCTTCGTGCTGCCTGATCATCGGCAATAATCGCTTCTGGAGACATTCCTTAACGTATTTCTGAGTGTTCATCGTCTCCGTTGTGATGTACGGACTAGATGTTTTACCACACTCGCATATTGCCTGCCAAACCATAACCTTCTTACCGAATTTTTCGGTAAAAATTGCCTTCTCCGATTCGGGGATGTCTTTGTCTTCGCTTACAGTATAGAATTGTGGTTCGGAAAGCGTTTTGTAATCTAGTTTCACTTACGGTTCATCGTCCATTATTATACACGGTGGTTTCACGGACGCGGCCTGTTTTGGGTTCCTTTGGGTTTTTTCTGCTTCCGGTATGTTTTTAGCCCAAGTCTTTCTTTGGCACGCATGACGTTATTCGACGAGGTCCCTAGTTTTTTCGCAACATCCCGAACGAAAGTCGCTGGTTTTCGCTTGTAGGCATCCCTGATCTTTTTATCGATATCCGGACTAACAGGACCGGATTTCCGACCACTCTTCGGCGCATCTTCAAACGTACACTGTTCTCTATATGTTCGAATCGCAGATCGTACCGCTCCAACGCTTACACTCTCTTCTTCGGCCAATTTTCTCAAGGAGAGTCCGCTCACAGTGCACCATTTGTGCACGATACTTTTTCGTTGTTCCGGAGTAAGACCGCGCATTTTGATAGGTAACACAAAACTGAGCACTTTTTTGATGCTATGTCATTCAGAAATGTGCAAACAAAAGTACGCAGCTAAAACATGTTGAAATATTTCATTATATTCAAAGTGACCGTTAAAATAAGGTGTGCTTATACTTTCTGGAATAGTCGTTAGTATGTAAATTCACGCAATATGGTTATATTTGGCAGATAATGAAGACGTCCAGCGATCAAAATATGAGACACGACATGATTTGTTAATCAAGATGGCGGATCGAAATTCAAGATGGCGGACCGAAATTCAAGATGACTGAATTTTCTTAAATATTCACTATCGAAAGTCATGTAATGCGATATAATGGGTATATTTGGTATGGTGACGATGTCAAGCAATTGAGGATTTAGTTACATCATGATTCCATAGTTTGTAATGGCCACATTTTTAAAGTATTTACAAATATAAGTCATGCAATGTGCGTTTGTTTGGTATGAGGCAGACATTCAGCGATAGAAAATTGAGATTAGACACGATTTCGAAATCCAAGATGACGGTACAATAATTAAGATGGCAGTATTTTCTGAAAAATTTAAGACGTGTATATTTGGTATGAGGAAGATGTCTAGCGATTTTGAAATCCTGATTTTGAAGCATGATTTTGAAATCCTTGTCTTGTATCTTCTTCAACCATCGTGTATTTCTAAATAATGATGAATCTCAGTTCTCAATCGCTAGACATCTCACTCATACCAAATAGATGAATGCTGCATTACTTCCGAAAGTTAATCGTTGAGAAAACCTTGCCATCTTGAACTCGTTCCGCGATCTTGAATATCTAAATCGCAAGATTTACCGCTCGAGGTTCTTACTCCGTCACTGTCAGATCAGCTTAAATGACACAGAGAACCAACAACAGGTTCCCACATCCTCAATGTGTAAAAACATCTGATCCTAAATTAAGGCAATACGGGCACCGGCCCGGTAGCTCCAGCGGTGCGGTTCAAATTTCCGTTGGATTCTCATGCGATGTCGCAAAGTGAGGTTCGGTGATGTTTGAAATTGACCACAACTCGAAACAATAGATGTTTCAAATGTTGCCATGTGGTCTCCGTGTGTATCTGCTCTTCAATCCATGTGCTGCTTTTAGACGCCATATAGTTCGATCAGATATCGGTAGCTCCAGCTTTTCTTGGAAGGAACGAATCGTAACCTTTGGATCTTTTTTGATTTCGCGAATTATTCTAACATCGGTTCGTTGTCAAGTCTTCCGTGCTAGGCCTCTACCTGGTTTATCAACCACCGATCCAAAAGTTTGATGTTTCTTATATATCGCGCGGACCGCTCCTCGGCTGATCCCAAACTTTTTCGCGATCACTCGAAGCGAAATGTGTTTTTCACAATTCACTACCACTAATTTCCAGATCTGCAGTGAAATTTGTTTGCCTTCCATCCTTTTTGCAATAAAAATCACTTGATTCTTCTTCTTCTTCGTTTTGATGTGAGCTTGACAGCTCAAAGGGCCAGTTGCTAAGACTATATGCCCAATCACCTGATTCACGCGTAATATCTCACAACCAAGTAAAACGGTTATAAAACGTCATTAAACAGTGTTGCAGGATCAATGGAATGTCAAAACAAGATAATCCGAGGAGTGTATCGATGTTATATTTAAAAAAACAAGAATTATCTAGGGTGGGCTTTTTACCTTTGTCACTTCGAATTTAATCAAAGTTACGAAACATGTACACTCAAAAAATCGACACGTTGTTTCCACGTGAAACGCACGTAATTTTCGTCCACTGCCAAAACCAGTTATAAACACGTGAAATTCGCGTAAGAGCTACGTGATTTCCACGTAAATCCACATTCTACGTGAAAATCACATAAATGTTACATGATTTTTTACGTACAATTCACTGGCACGTAATGTTCACCTGATTTTACTGAAGAAAATTTGTTACGTGTTCAGGTGAATTTCACGTGGAAGCAACGTGTAGATTTTTTTGAGTGTACCAATATGAATGTATCTATACACGGAAAAAACAAAATACCTAAAGTTGAGTATTTTTAAACTCAAAATTGTTGAACTGGAGGGATGGGTAAATTTGATTCTGCACATTAGGTAAAGATAACTCAATGGGTAAATACTTCATTGACAACTCATTTTTGAGTAAAAATGAAAGTCGTTTGCATATTTTTTATTATTTGACTTATATCAGATTCAAATACCGAAAAACAATTAATATGTTACGGTACTAAACCAGCGGTTATTGATAAAAATTGCGAAAATAAGATAAATACAAAACCAATAAAATTATCAAGAAAATCTATGTTTTTATTATTTCATCACAAGAGAGGCACTTTATTATAAATGTTTATCCTTTTTTTTTTTTATCCTGCTAACTATATCGGAAAAGTGCTCATTTTTGGGTTTTTACTTTTATTGCATTAGGTTATATTTACCCTCTAGAAACTTGGGGTACGGTTACTCATATTTGAGTACTATGGCATATACTTAAATTTGGCTTCCCGCACGGAACTCTAGAGTTGGGTGATATGAACTTAATTTTGAGTATTTCGTTTCTTCCGTGTAAATATATAAATGAATTTCTGGCTGTCTGTCTGAACCTTATAGACTCGAAAACTACTGAACCGATCTGAACTGAGAAAGGTTTTTATTATAGTGAGAGACCCCTCCCTTCCAAATGAAATGGGCTCAAACACAAATTTCCGCATAGCTCGAGAACTAATCGATAAAGGAAACCAAATTTAGCATGGTTGAGTTTTTGGAGGCAAAAAATGTTTTTACGGTGGTTCGAGACCCCTCCCCTCTTTGGAAGGAGGGGCTCTCATACAAATGAAACACAAATTACAACCAAACATGAGAATTATCCCTACTGTTATGAAAATTTGTATGCAGGAGTTTTTAGGGCCGGAGAAGGTTCTTATGATGGATCGAGACTCCTTCCCCATCTGAGAGGGGTGTCTCATACAAATGAAACACACATTTCTGCATAACTTCAGAACTAATCAAGCAAATGGAACCAAATTTGGCATGTGGGGGTTTTTGGAGGCTTGTTTTTTTCAATGGTCGTTCTCCAGGGGGGGGGGGGGGGTCTCATACAAATGAAACAGAAATTGCAACCAAATATGAGATTTATCCAGGCAACTAAAACACAAAATGTGTATGTCTGGGTAATCAGCATGTTCTGATAGAAGTTTGAACTCCTTCTTAGTAAAGAAAGGGGGTGCTTGATCTACTCTCAGGATTACATTATGCACACGAAGTTAATCTAATGTTATGCAAGAGAAAATTACTTTCAAACTGACAGGGTACGGCGTAGTTTGAAGATATATGTTTTGTCTATGAAATGCTTCTACACAGAAAGAAAAACCATGGTAGAAACTAACGATCCGAGGGCTAAATTTAAAACACACACATACAATTTATTTTGAAGAAATTACACACATTAGCAAACGAAAATATTTTAACACAACTTATTCTTAGAAGTCATTTAAATGTCTGTGTCTTTTCCATTTGTCGGTATCAAGACAAATGGAAATGTCCTACAGAACATAAGAATAAATTGAAAAACTATAAGGGGCAGCCCATTGAGGTGGTACGCAAAGTTGACGTAGGACTACGTAGCAATGTGTAATGATTTATTATTATTATTATTTCCAATTGCCTGTATTAGAATAGAGGCTTCATTAATCGATTGGATCAAGAAGCCTTGCCAAAAATCAGCGAAATTGTCTATAACACACGGCTGGTTGATGTAGACTATGTTTGTTTCGTAGAGCAACATTGTAACGTAGGTGCTGTTCTAACGGGACGTTGAATCGGCATTAAACTTATTTCAGAATTCATTAAACTTGTTTTCAGATTTTCCATTGTTGGTTTAAGATCTGTAATTTCAGGATCGTGTTAACAGCGTTTCTTTGAATTTGATGAAAATATCTCAACAAATCTGTTTGAAGATAAAGTAATGTGATGTTGTTTGTCATATGTTAAGACTGATCTGTCGCCACTGAAAATGCTTGTGGGACACCGGCGTAGATTCATCAACGGGAGATGCTGCGTACCACCTATGGTGAAGTGCAGATAGTAAATAAGTTTTCAGGTGGAAATAAGCAAATGGGTAAAGAGCTTCATTAGTTGCTACGAGACTGTGTAGGCAAAAATGATAAAAATCCGATAAATGTGGATAAAAACCGCAATACACTTACACACATGAAAATAACTTTTTTTTTCACACGAGATGTAATTCGTCTATGACGTAAAACGATTTTATAAAGGGTGTCCACGATGAAATTGCCACACACAAAATTGATTCCGAAACAGACACATAAGCAGCTTAACAAAAGGTTGTAGGACTAAATATTAAATATTCTTATTTCCTAAAGGACGCTTGAATGTGTCGGTTTTAAGGCATCCACTTTTACACGGCTTTTTCATAGTGAGCACACAATATCAAACCCAAAGGTACAGACTTGACACACATGTAAGATAATCTTGTGCAAACCTAGGACAAACAAAATAAGATGGTAATATGACAATAATCCCTACCATCACGATCCCAATCAACATAAACCCATATAACATACGGTAGCATTTTTCAATCAGTCGACTTTTTTTCTGATCCACTCTGCATCACTAATTAGGAGCATCCCGTTCTAATGGACAAATGCAATGAGAAACGGAAAACGAAATGTTAGAAAGCAATATGCAAATCAATTCAGCTCAGTAGGATGATTAATTATGCACTGAGGAAAAAAAAACAAAGAAGGATGCAGAACTCCACTGCGCAAACACGTTCCATGGAGCTGTACCTCTTTGATTGGAGAACATAAAATTGCATTTCATACCCGTCTTTCAACGTTATTGGCACGCTGCATCATAGATGATTGAGCTATCGTCTCTAATGGATCGAGTTTTCTGTTGCAGAGTGTTTATTTAATTATATAACTTTGCGGAACTAGTTTTTTGTGCTCCCCCCGTAGACTAATTTCCATTTGATAAATTAAGAGGATTCCCACCAATTCAGGTGAACCAACTTGCGCTGTTACCAAATCGAAAGGCAAACTGTCAAGCCAACGACGAAAAGAGAATGTCAGTCAAGTAGGGAAGTGCTTCCTTGTTTAATTATTCAAAAATTGGTTGTTGGTGCAAATATTTCCGAGCGCATTTTCTCCCATTTTCACAGTTCAGGGCGTGGTATTGCAACACAAGTTGAAGCGTGGTGAACTTCAGTCGTTGTCGCGGGTTAATCGATAATCGGCGATACGGCGTGATGTGCAAATTCCAGGAACCGGTATACGTGTGCGACTATATACATAGTAGATGGGAGCGTAATTTTGCTATTCGAAGAATTTCGACACACAATGAGATGAAGATCCACTTGTTTGCAGTAGCAACGTAACCGACAAAATGTTCCGTAGAATGTTTCCGGTGCAATTAGGTCATATTTGTTTTGAGCAAGTGGAGAGGAAGAAGCTTCGAGCAGATCGATTGAATATCTGGTGGCATGTTAGGAAGAACTTTTTAACCAAAAATAAGTTGAAAAAGTTCATTCCAGAAACTTCAAAACTAGGTTCAATTGGAAATTGATACTGATACAAGCACTGAACATCTATGCATACTAAGTTGATGCAGGGTTTACCGAACGAGGAACGTGTTCTCTCTGTTCCCATAATCAAATATTAACAAGTTTGTACTCCCTGATGCTTCCAAAATAAACAAAAAACAAACATGCCGGTTTAATCGCTTCAATCAAGTTTGTTCGTACGGCAGCTACTCCGACAAACTTTCTCTGTGGTTCGGATGTTGGGTTCCACCATGCATGTGTTTCATATTATGGAATGCATTTTTAACCAGGACAGGAAGTGGTTCGTATGTAAATTCATGGTACTCAGTAACACTGTTATTTAACAAGTGATCTAGTTATAAGGAGCAATAATTATTTTGCCTTTTTGCCTTTTTGAGGGGAAGTACTTCTATGTATGTATGTACAATCTTCTTCTATGTATGTTTATACAAAATTGATCATAAGGTGTGGCCCATTTAGTATTGGAACAAACATGTTTGATTTTTCCAGCGACCCTAGTGGTCGGATTTGTAAACTATGATATCTTATGTGTTCCCTATAACAATAACAACAAGTTTTTTTTCGCGGTGCAGTTCAAACGTGTTTTAGAGAAATACAAAATGGAAGAAGAAACAAGAAAAATAGTTGTACGCAATCATTTGGAAGCCCCATCGTGGTTTTGGCCAAAACTTGCAAAAGTGTTGGGTTTTCCCCGAAATACCATGTGGCGTGTTTTTAAAAAGTACAGAGAAACTTTGTCGACGGATCGTAAGCCTCAAAACAAGCGTCGGGCGGATACTGTCAACCGTCAACTGCGGAACAAAGTCATCAAAAACATTATGGCAAACCCCAACATCTCAGACCGCGATTTGACCAAAAAGTTTCGCGCCACACGCAGTACCGTGCAACAGATTTGTCTCCGGGAAGGCTTCAAGTCATACCGTGCCTGTAGACAACCAAACAGCAGAACAATGTGGCCAGAATCCGTGCCAGAAAACAGTATGAACAGGTGTTGACAAAATTCAATGGCTGTCTCTTCATGTATGTAAAGGCCGATTTCAAACAGCTACCGGGACAAAAATTTTACTTGGCTACGGCACGGGGAGATGTCCCTGCCAAATTCAAGTTTGTGTTTGCAGATAAATTTGCACGTAAATACCTGATTTGGCAAGGCATCTGTAGCTGCGGTAGGAAGACCAAAGTTTTCATCACTGATAAGACATTTAATTCAGAGCTGTACAGAACGGAATGTCTCCAAAAGCGAATATTGCCATTCATCAGATCCCACAATGAACCTGTCATGTTTTGGCCAGATCTTGCAAGCTGTCATTACAGTAAAACAGTGCTACAGTGGTATGAAAGCAACGGGATTCAGTTTATACCGAAAAAATTCAACCCACCAAACTGTCCCCAGCTCAGACCGATAGAGAGATTTTGGGCTATTATGAAGAGGAAGCTGAAGGTGAATGGCAGTGTCGTCAAAAGCATCAATGAATTGAAAACCACAAGTGGAATAAGATTGCCAAAACGATGGATTCCGGGAAAAGTCCGCAAATTTCTTAGAAATCGGGATGATTAATTTTGTTTTGTATTTTCCGTCTAAAGTTCACATAAAGTCGAAAATTTTAGTTAAAACAGAATACTATTTTATTAATGTATATCCGAAATATGCGCAATAGTCTATGTTCCAATTCTACTGGGCCACACCTTAATATTACTTATCTATGATCCAAAACTCTTTTGAGGCACATTTAGGTTGATTAAGTTGAGGGTAGATTGATTTAACAATCGATTTAAAATAAATTATTTTTGGATTTTTGACGTTTACCCTTTTTTATGTTGAAATGCTAAGATGGAACAGTTGGTACAAATATTTTTTCAGTTCAGTGTCCTCTTCAAACATTAAAATCGGTCCCTTTCGAATGAGCACTCCCCAGTAAACGGTTTGACAGATCTTGTTATGCTCATGCCGTTCCCTTGTTCTGCAAACAAAGACCAAAGTACCTTGAGAAAAAGGTTAAGCATATTGCCAGCTGTCATAATATTCTCACATACACGCTCATTCGAGCTTACTCAATGTTGAGTAACTTTTACTCAATTTTACAAATATATCTAAAACGTCAAACGCTAGGTAGTCTTATTTTATGAATTTGATTTATTGTTATTCAAAACGCAAGATAACTGCGCCAAACTCAATTCTGTGATAGCTACATTTTTTTTTTCAATAATATAAAATGGATCGGATAACGTCTTTGTCAATTTACGCTTCGTAAGTTCAGTTAAAATCTAATTCGTATTCGAAAATTAATAACTAGTCGCGACATGGAGCAGAAAGCAGCCACTGTAGATGCGGAAACGTATCTTAAAAAAGCTAAGTATGAATCGAAACCAGACCAGAAATTATTGGCAAAATGGCTTTTATACAATGTGGTTATATTTCTTGGTTTTGAAAATGGTAAGCAAGCATTTCATCACCCTTGCCTTGTCGTTAGATTTAACAAATGAAACAATCGATCCACCAACTCTTCACTATTAAAACATAATATGCATATTATACTTAGATATTACAGAGCATACTCAGGCATTACTGAGGATCAACGGCGAAATAAAAGAGGCGAAATAAAAAAAAAAATCATTTTCATAAATTTTGTTTTAATGTTTATGAGTAAGTTCAACTCAAAACTGAATAAATTTCAGGATTAGGAGATTTTTTTACTATCGTACAGGTTTGGTCCGAAAAACGTTAATTGAAGTTTTCCGATTTGCAAGAACCTTACTAAATTCAAATATTCATAACTTAAGAACGTTTCATCGAAGAAGATTTTTTTTCCAAACTTCAATGAAATTTTCTCAATAATTCGGAAAATACAATCATAATAAAAATCCTGCAACATTTTCCACAATGGAGGAATATTTCTTGGATAATGCCAGTATTCAGCTCAAATGTAATGTGCATTAGCATAGGAAAAGTAATGGACAAGAAATGCTTTTGCTGTTGAGATTTCTTTTTTTGTTGTTGAGGGAAGAACCACTGCGTCCACTGAATTGAACTTTTTTTAAATAAATTTCTTACCTTGTATACAGTTGAAAAGTAGGGAAAACTGACGCCGGTTTCATAACGTCAGTAACGTCTGCTCATGTAAACTAAATGGGGCTGCCTCTTTTTCTCGTGGAATAATATTCCGTTCGGTAAAAATTCCCACCACAAACCCCCAAAAAACTTTAAATATAAAAAAAAAAGAAAATAAAATTTATATTTTTTTTTCTAAAATAAAAAAAAAAAAACAGCCCTCACACCATCAAACCAAACAAAAAAGAACACACACTATTGACGCCCAACAAAATACACACATCATTTAACGTTTTCATTATAAACTAAACAGTAGAACACAGACGACAAAAATCATCCACAAATAAAACAAACAAACCTCCTGCTTAAAAAAAATAATTTTATTTAAAAATTTTATCTAATTTGCTAGTTCTCACACACAAACACCCAACCCAGCCGAAAAAAAACTAAATAAAAAATACAACCAAAACAATAATCATAAACATTAAATTTAAATTTTACGCATGCAGATTACGTTTACATATATAAAATAATTGGTTTACTTTAATTTTTATTTTAAAACAAAAGCTTTTTCTTAAAATTATTCAGAAAAAATGCCTGAATAAAGATTGGACTCGGAAAAATGCGACACTTGGTTTTGAGTGTAACTTTTTATCGCGTGAGTAAAAATTAATGAAATTTTGGGTAATACTAGTTTAGAGTGTAATACAAAATTTGATCGCATTCTGTCAAGTAGTTTTCAAGATGCATTCGAAACAAGAAGAGCTACGCCAGAAAATCTTGTGCGCGGTGATCGATAATCCTGGTCAGTTCCATCTGTGCGGATCGGCAAAAGGATTAGAATCCACCATTTCACCGTGTCCCGCGTTGTGAAGATGTTCCAGGAGACGAAGACCATCGAGCGGCGCACTGGAAGCGGCCGAAAACCAAAAACGGAATACCCAGAGAAGGCGTGGAAGATAAGGCAGTACTTTAAAAATAACCCGAACCTTTCCATCCGAGACGTGGCCGAAAAGATCTATTCGTTGAAGTGGTTCGTCCACCAGACCATGAAGCGGGCTGGGCTACGTGTTTTTAAGGTCAGGAAGGCGCCAAACCGGACTGACAAGCAAAACACGGTGGCCAAATTGCGTGCGCGGAAGCTGGCTGGTCAAACCAGGCTGTCTCGTCATGGACGACGGGACATATATCAAGGCGGACACCAAAAAAATCCCCGGCCTCGAGTTTATTGTCGGTACGTTCCGCATGGAGGTTCCGGAAGATAAAGATGGACAAATTCGCGAAGATGACCTGTTGTGGCAGGCGATCTGCGAATGCGGACGGTACAGCAAGCCGTTCGTTACAACCGGCACCATAAACGGGCAGATTTATCGAGAGGAATGCTTGCAGAAGCGCTTGCTGCCCTTCCTCCGCTCTCACCGTGGTCCCACGCTATTCTGGCTGGTTTTCGCTTCGTGCCATTACGCCAAGCCTGTAATGGATTGGTACGAAGCGAAGAGCGTTAATGTGGTCCCGAAGGAGGCAAACCCGCCAAATACACCAGAATTTCGTCCGATCGAAAAGTTTTGGGCGATAATGAAGAAGAAGTTGAAGAAAAGCGGAAAAACATTCAAAACCGATGAAGCTTTGAAGAAAAACTGGGAGAAATTGTGTAAGGAAGATGGACAAAGCCTCGCCCAAGATCTCATGAGCAGTGTTAAGAGAAATGTACGAGCATTCAGCTTGGGGAGGAAATTCAATAAATAAATCATGCCAAAACATAGCTCATATATAGTTATTTAATCCCTGAAAATTTGAGAAGTATCCGATTTAAAATGATTTTTGGTGAACATTTTTGTGTGTCTCATTTTTTCCGAGTCCAGTCTTTAGTGTGTGTGTGTGTGTTTACAATCTAATTCCCACTGTCTGGCAGCGGTATTATGGATAGAATCTTCCTGCAACTGTTTCATATTTGCTGTTTACAGTTGCAAAAAGCTTAGATCCGGGGATTAGAAGGTGACAGCTCTACCGCGACTCCAATAGCCCATTTCAAGAACGCAAGCATTCCGAAGCTATCTTCGTACACAATAAGCCCCGCTCCAGTAGTGACATACTGAAACTTTCAATCAAGCGTATGTGCAATGCTTGATTGACGCGTATTTAGTGATTCACAATATCATAGATGTTTAAAAGCGGAACGTACCCGAAAAACAGCTTCAGTGATCAGCTCGATGACAATATCATCATTCTATTTCCATGGATGACCTGAAACTATATATAAAAAATAGTGTATCTAAAATGTCGATGTGCTGTTCCGTTTCCATGCACCGCTATTCTCATTTGTAGTAGATCTCATTGGCTTAAATGATGACATCAACTGGTTGGTCACTGATCTAGTCTCATCCAATACAACCGTTGCAGAATTGAACAGCACTTATTAATAAAAAATAAAAAATAAAATAACATCCGTTGATCCCAATTAATACAATCTCATGGTACAATGCAACAAAACATCTATACAACCTGGTATCAACTGCTTGCAACTCTAATGCAGACCAAATTCCATTATTATTATTATTATTATTATTGTTATTATTATTATTATTTTTTATTATTATTATTTTTTTTTTTATTATTATTATTATTATTATTATTATTATTATTATTATTATTATTATTTTTTTTTTATATTATTTTTTTTTTTTTTTTTTTTATTATTTTCCAAAGGAAAATATCAATGATATGCAACTAATAATAAGATTTAGCTGTACACCGCTCAACTAGTAGTCTATGAATGTATACTGAAAGGTCCATGTAAAAAATGAGAAAAAAATGACTACAATAATGATACTGGCTCCCTCAACCAAAACATGAATTTATGTATGTGAAAACCTGTATGTATCCAAATAATAACATCCATAAACAAATATGATAAATATAAGAATACCTAGATATGCAAAACGGAAACACACGTACATGTATATAACAATTGAGACTCCATATCCCAAAAATTCAACATGATTTCGAATAATATACAATGATACGATGAAAACACCACGATGTTACAATGAAATAGTAAATAATACACTCGTACACTTCTCCAGTCACACTCCAAGGACAGCAGTATAAGTGACTGAAGATCCCGTCCTGATGATTGCCGAAACAAATGGCCTATCCAATCACGACACCACTTAACAAATTTATTCAAATACAATCCCATACTGCTCACGATCGCATGCTAGTCCCCTATGAAAATAGCAGTTGAAATTCAGAAGTGCAATCCACATGTTCATGCTGAAAAGCCCAAAAACCAATCGAGCCTCTAATTGATCGGCATGCTCTAAAGTAAAATGGTTTCGAAATTCAATGATGACTCCATGGCGCACTGAAACCATCAATCAAATGAGTACGGAAAGTACACAACATGACTAAAAGGCACACGATCTACAGTCGCACGCCCTCACCACACTACTGTTAAACCGCGTCTTACTTCGAGCCTGAAATGCTCAAAAAACAAATTGAGCCTTTAATTGATCTACATGCTCTTAAGTTAAATGGTTTTTGAATGTAAAGACGATTCCAAAGTGTTCCGAAATAATTAACCAAATGAGAACTAAAAACAAACCATATGATTTAAAGGTGCACGACCTTTAGTAGCACCCCCTCCCTCAGATATTGTCAAACAATATTTCCAAAATTTGGGAGTGGGACACAAAAAGATAAAATGGAAAGAGCTCACCCGGATTTTCAGGACATTCCGTTGCTGTGGTTATATCATCGAGCAACCAGAGCAGGTCCGTGTGCCCACCAGATTACATCCTGTTCTTGAGGATTTCACTCCAAGACCATGAACCAAACGATCCGAGTGACACGGCTGAACACTTGCTCCTCCTGCCGCGATGCTGTATGTTCGGTATTCCGTCTCCAGCGGGGACACTTTGTTTCCACACCAAGTGAAAGCCTCGTGGTAGACCGCAATCAACACTACTTATCAATTTCCACTGTCAAATTTTCTCGACAAAAACAAGCAGCGAAACACAAACACGTCAGTCCTCGAGCGCGACCTACTTCGATTACAGTTTCTGCTTCATCGTCAGAGTCTCAAACCCGTCGTCTGCTTTCTCATCTGCACGTGGCTCTTTCATGGGAACCATAGGATCTGGAGCGGAGCCACTCAGTCGCTTCAGAATGTTGGCAGCCTGGTTGATCAAAGTTGTCCTTGGTGTCTTGAAGAATATTCCGAAATCTTTTTGGATTGACGACTTGACTCCTGGGTTATACAAAAACGCAAAAGGATCAGCATACTTGAATCACCTTTCTGGGATGCGCTCTTTAAGTGCTTCGAAAAGCTCATCAGCAATACGCGTACCCGGGGATGAGAGTTGCTCGAGCATAAACTGTAAAGCCATGTCTGCTTCGTACAAGGTGCAATCTTTTCTGCACAAACATTGTACAGGAGCAGTCATGGGCTCAAGAGCGTATATGATCTCTCTGACCAATTCCATTTCTTCTTCATTGCTATTTACTTTTGTCATTCCAGATCGATCACCGTCTTTTGTACCGCGGTGCTGACCTCATAAAACCAATCCAGCATTTCCAGTTAACTGTTCCATCTTGTATTCCCATCCTTAATCAAAAACTTCTCATGGCCAAACTCCTGCTTAACGTATTTTTGATGTATGTCATCGTTCTTTACTGGTGACTTGCGGAAAATTTTCACAACATCCCGGACTATTTTGATGGTAGGCTAGTACTCTGGTCGGAGCGTTTCTTCGCTTGCTTCCTGGAGTATGAACGACTCGCAGTCACTATCATCAATGTGATCAGTCACTATCTGAATCAGATGGCCAAATCGAAAGGGCTTACTCAACCATTATTGAAATATTCAATAGCAACAAACATAAATTCGAGCATTTAGGAACAAAATCAATGATTAAATTATCTGTAGCATTATACGATGATTTGGTCAACTCAAGTACCTCATTCACATCAAATGAACTACTGTTCAGCAATAATAATAATAGTAGCCCTGTTGACATTATAGAGAAAGCAAATAAATTGTTTACAGAAGCCAAAATTAATATGTATAAATCCCAAAATAAACAAAAGAAACAAAATTCAGGAAAGGAAGACCCAAATTGATCGAAGAAGACCAAAGAGGATTTGTCATTCCCATTATAAGATCGAAAAGAGTGCCAAGAGCTATTGAAACAAAAACACACAATGTGACTCACAAAACTTTCCTAAATGGGCGAAATATCAAAAGAAACAAAAGCAAAATTAAAAGGCTAAGGAAGCGTCTTAATAACAGAACCGCGGAATGTGGCTAAACAACCAAATAATCCTATTTACCTTGACATTTGGACTATCGCTTGTATCTCAGAGACAAAAACCGAGAACAAATATTTAAGAAAGTCAAGTCAACTTAGAGAAGCAAGCAAAAATCAAGAGAAACAAAACAAAGGCAAAGAGGACGCATCTCAAATTCAGCAAAACCAAAATGTGTATGTAATATTCGGAAGAATTTTGATAAAAGATCCACGAAAGTTACTGCTAAAGAAGTAGGAGAAAAAACTTTTTAAAATAACAAAGGAATTAAAAGACACAAAAACAAGATCAAACAACTCAGAAAAAAATAATCTTAAAACATTTTTTTCATTATCATTACAGAGGTTCATCATCATAGTACAGCTAACGGTACTACTTTGATTTGTGAAAACTCAAAAAATTTAGCTGAGAAACCTCCATGAAGATCCAATCTTACAGATCTATTATAAAAACTGCAAAATTCAAACAGGTTTGGTTAAAATAATATATCCAATCAATATAACAACCCTTGAAACAAATGTACTAATGATCAGTAAATTAGCCAGTAGATTAGATAAGTCCTGGTATGACACAAATGGTCATACAGAAAAGTAGGGAACCACATAACAATTTAGTACAGATTAAACCTGTTAAAGAACGGAGGAAGAGACGCTGGGACAGACTAGGATCGGCTTGGACGTGGTTAGCTGATAACCCCGACGCAGAGGACTTGCGCATCATCAACAAAACTAGTAATGACCTCATCCAAGAAAATAATCGTCAAGTCAGAATTACACAACACACAGGATCGAAGAAATCACGTCAATAATATCCTAGTGGAAATCCAAGATGCAATACTGAAAACACGGATTAGTTTACCCAGCAACAAATTATTAACTCTAAAGGAATTATTGATGATCGAATCATTACTGAATTAGCAGGGCATCAAAACTCAATATCCAGAACAAGCTTTGGCCTATACAAAACCAAAGATAGCAACCCACAGAGATTCACTACTTTACATCCTAGAGATACTAGAACTCTAAAAAACACAATCAGAAATTATCCGGATACTTCCACTAATAGTCCACGGAATTATAATTACTAACATCCCAAAGTACATAATCAATTCCGGAAGCAACATCTTCAGAACAACGCACCCAGAAGATGACGTACAACGAACTTACATGTAACTACTGAAGGAAAACTGCACATATTCAATGATAATAGGAACCTTAAATCATTGTAATGCAACAGAGGAACACCAAACGTTTATAAACCTTATGTTTGATAATACGATACTAATCAACAATGCCAAAAATCTCCAGATACATTCAAATTACGGTCCACATAATCGGAGTCTCTCCGGGAATTTCTTAATTACATTCTACAATTGCAGCGTATCCATAAATAATCAAATGTTCACAGCAATAGAAGTAACCGGTCACACCAAAGACCTGCAAGGAGCATTTCACAGCCTAATAATCAACCGGACCATGGTAGAACATCAGGATATTCCAAAATTGAGCAACCTTACGAAAGAAACTCGTCACATCAATCTAAAACAATAGAGTCATCAAACATGGATTTTCGGCATACTAGGAGGGCTGTCCATTTCAACGACATTCAGGACAGTAGCAATTGTCTACGTATTTTTTCGGAAACGAAAAATTACGATTAGACTTTAGCGACCAAAACGTAAGGCGAAACAGACGAAATTAGAGGAAACATCCATCATCGAACACAATAAGGCCGAGGACGACCATTCTTCACCCCCCGGAGGAGTTATGGTACAGAGTCCCACCCAATCTGCGCATTCATCAATTCAACATTTCGACAAATACGACTGGCGACGAGCCAGTCAACACCACCGAGCATCGAGTAGCAACCGTCAGCAGAATTAAGTTTACACCGATTAAAGGTTAGCACGGCATAAGTATGACCGGCAGTCAGAAAATCTGACAGTTCTTGGTTAAGTTTTATAGTGAATAGTTCAGTTTTAGCATTAACAAGTGAAAAGAGTTTGATAATTAATGTTTTTTTTATAAAGTTCTGAGCAAAATGTCATAACTATACGTCAAAACTGACCTCAAACAAATGTCAGGACAGGAGTTTTACATCGGAAGAGATGATTTCAAAGTAAATGATCGTTTCAAAACGAAGAAAATGTCAAAATTTGCGTCACAAAGGTCATCATCAAAGGTGAAATTTACAAAACTGAATGTCTCCAAATACGTCTTTTGCCATTTTTAGAGTTATTCTAAAACCGTGCTGGAATGCTACGAGACTAGTTAATTACATGCATTTTATCTCCAAGGACATGAATCCACTGATCGGCCCTGACCTGCGTCCTATCGAAACCTATTTGCCCATTATGAAGCGGAAACTCAGAAAGAGCCAGGAGAAAGCAAAGGATGCAAATGACATGCGTAGTCTATATATATAAAAATGGATTTCTGTCTGTCTGTCTGTGTGACCCTAATAGGCTCGGAGACTAATGAACCGATCGGCGTGAAAATTTGTATACAGGGGTTTTTGGAGCCGGGAAAGGTTCTTAAGATAGTAAGAGACCCCTCCCTCCTCTGAAAGAGGGGGCTCCCATACAAATGAAACACATATTTCTGCATAACTCGACAACTGATCAAGCAAAGGAATCCAAATTTAGCATGCAGAAGTTTCTGGTGGCGAAAAATGTTTCTATGGTGGTTTGAGACCCCTCCCCTCTCCCTTGAAGGGGTGCTATCATACACATGAAACTGAAATTTCTTCATAACTCTAGATCTAACAAAGCAAATGGAACCAAATTTGGCTTGCGGGGATTTTTTACGGCAATAAATGTTTCTACGGTGCTTCGATACCCCTCCTAGGGGGTGGGGGCGGGGCTCCCATACAAATGAAACACAAGTTTCTGCATAACTCGAGAACTAATCTAGTAAATGGAACCAAATTTGGCTTTTTGATGGCAAGAAATGTTTCTAAGGTAACTTAAGACCCCTCCGCCCTCTGTAACAGGGGGGCTCTCATACTAATGAAACACAAATTTGTGCATAACTCGAGAACTAAACAAGCATATGAAAAAAAAAATTGGCATGTGGAGGTTTTTGGAGGAGAGAAATGTTTCTATGGAAGTTTGAGACTCCTTCGCCATCTGGAAGGGGGAGGGGGGGAGTTTCCAAACAAAACCAACACAAATTTCTGAATAACTCGAGAACTTATCAAGTTAATGGAACCCAATTTGCCATGTGGAGGTTTTCGAAGGCAAAAAATGATTCTATTGTAGTTTGAGACTCCTCCGCTCACTGAAAGAGGGGTCTCTCATACAAATGAAACACGAATTTCTGCATAACTCGATAAAAATTAAAGCAAATGGAACCAAATTTGGCATGTGGAGGTTTTTGAGAGAAATAAATGTTTCTAATTTGGTTTGAGACCCCTCCGCCTTCTGGAAGCGGAGACTCCCATAAAAATGAAACATAATTTTTAGCATAGCTCGAGAGCCAATGAAGCAAATGAAACAAAATTTTGCATTTGGCATGTTGAGGTTTTTGGAGGCAAGAAATCTTTCTATGGCAGTTCAATACCCCTCCTCATTTTGAAGAGGGGGGCTCCCATACAAATAAAAAGCAAATTTCCGCATAACTCGAGAACTAATCAAGTAAATGAAACCACATTTAGCAT